>OY882861.1:101577446-102177446 GCA_963693515.1 Pipistrellus nathusii | reverse complement strand
GCTTTTCAGGTTCACAACTGTGTCTAGTTAGTTGTTTGTCCATGTTCCCAATGTTTATACCTTGACAAGTAGGCCTAATGTTAGAAACTACAAGAAAACATCAGTAACTCTGGCAAAATGACAATAAATACATGAGAACTAGCATAGAACATGTCTAAAACACTTCTCCAACTGTGTTGTTAGTGCAGAAAAGATACGTTAGATCCAGAAATGCCAGAATTCGAGTTTAGAGCATATTGAACATAGTATGAATCCTACGTTGTTAACTTAAAGGAACCTAGAGTGGTAAATGTGTGAAATACAAGGCAGAGTACACTTGAAATACAGAAATAAACCCCTTTCGCATCTTTGGAAAGACTAACAATTCTATAACATAGTTGAGAGACAATGTTCCTGAGCTTTTCAGGTTACAACTGTGTCTAGTTAGTTGTTTGTCCATGTTCCCAATGTTTATACCTTGACAAGAAGGCCTAATGTTAGAAACTACAAGAAAACATCAGTAACTCTGGCAAAATGACAATGAATACATGAGAACTAGCATAGAACATGTCTAAAACACTTCTCCAACTGTGTTGTTCGTGTAGAAAAGATTCGTTAGATCCTGAAATTCCAGAATTCGGGTTTAGAGCATATTAAACAGTGTACGAATCCTACGTTGTTATCTTAAAGGAGCCTAGAATGGTAAAAGTGTGAAATACAAGGAAGAGTACACTTGAAATAGAGAAATAAACCCCTTTCGCATCTTTGAAAAGACTAACAATTCTATAACATAGTTGAGAGACAATGTTCCTGAGCTTTTCAGGTTCACAACTGTGTCTAGTTAGTTGTTTGTCCATGTTCCCAATGTTTATACCTTGACAAGAAGGCCTAATGTTAGAAACTACAAGAAAACATCAGTAACTCTGGCAAAATGACAATAAATACATGAGAACTAGCATAGAACATGTCTAAAACACTTCTCCAACTGTGTTGTTTGTGTAGAAAAGATACGTTAGATCCTGGAATTCCAGAATTCGAGTTTAGGGAATATTAAACAGTGTATGATTCCTACGTTGTTAACTTAAAGGAGCCTAGATTGGTAAATGTGTGAAATACAAGGCAGAGTATACTTGAAATAGAGGAATAAACCCCTTTCGCATATTTGGAAAGACTAACAATTCTATAACATAGTTGAGAGACAATGTTCCTGAGCTTTTCAGGTTCACAACTGTGTCTATTTAGTTGTTTGTCCATGTTCCCTATGTTTATACCTTGACAATAAGGCCTAATGTTAGAAACTACAAGAAAACATCAGTAACTCCGGCAAAATGACAATAAATACATGAGAACTAGCATAGAACATGTCTAAAACACTTCTCCAACTGTGTTGTTAGTGCAGAAAAGATACGTTAGATCCAGAATTTCCAGAATTCGAGTTTGGACCATATTGAACAGTGTATGAATCCTACGTTGTTATCTTAAAAAAGCCTAGAGTGGTAAAAGTGTGAAATACAAGGCAGAGTATACTTGAAATAGAGGAATAAACCCCTTTCGCATATTTGGAAAGACTAACAATTCTATAACATAGTTGAGAGACAATGTTCCTGAGCTTTTCAGGTTCATAACTGTGTCTAGTTAGTTGCGTGACCATGTTCCCAATGTTTATACCTTGACAAGAAGGCCTAATGTTAGAAACTACAAAAAAACATCAGTAACTCTGGCAAAATGACAATAAATACATGAGAACTAGCATAGAACATGTCTAAAACACTTCTTCAACTGTGTTGTTTGTGTAGAAAAGATACGTTAGATCCAGGAATTCCAGAATTCGAGTTTAGAGAATATTAAACAGTGTATGATTCCTACGTTGTTAACTTAAAGGAGTCTAGAGTGGTAAATGTGTGAAATACAAGGCAGAGTACGCTGGAAATACAGAAATAAACCCCTTTCGCATCTTTGGAAAGACTAACAATTCTATAACATAGTTGAGAGACAATGTTCCTGAGCTTTTCAGGTTCACAACTGTGTCTAGTTAGTTGTTTGTCCATGTTCCCAATGTTTATACATGAACAAGAAGGCCTAATGTTAGAAACTACAAGAAAACATCAGTAACTCTGGCAAAATGACAATAAATACATGAGAACTAGCATAGAACATGTCTAAAACACTTCTCCAACTGTGTTGTTCTTGTAGAAAAGATACGTTAGATCCAGGAATTCCGGATTTCGAGTTTAGAGCATATTAAACAGTGTATGCATCCTACGTTGTTAACTTAAAGGAGCCTAGAGTGGTAAATGTGTGAAATACAAGGCAGAGTACACTTGAAATACAGAAATAAACCCCTTTCGCATCTTTGGAAAGACTTACAATTCTATAACATAGTTGAGACACAATGTTCCTGAGCTTTTCAGGTTCATAACTGTGTCTAGTTAGTTGCTTGTCCATGTTCCCAATGTTTATACCTTGACAAGAAGGCCTAATGTTAGAAACTACAAGAAAACATCAGTAACTCTGGCAAAATGACAATAAATACATGAGAACTAGCATAGAACATGTCTAAAACACTTCTCCAACTGTGTTGTTAGTGCAGAAAAGATACGTTAGATCCAGAAATGCCAGAATTCGAGTTTAGAGCATATTAAACAGTGTATGAATCCTACGTTGTTATCTTCAAGAAGCCTAGAGTGGTAAAAGTGTGAAATACAAGGCAGAGTATACTTGAAATAGAGGAATAAACCCCTTTCGCATATTTGGAAAGACTAACAATTCTATAACATAGTTGAGAGACAATGTTCCTGAGCTTTTCAGGTTCACAACTGTGTCTAGTTAGTTGTTTGTCCATGTTCCCAATGTTTATACCTTGACAAGAAGGCCTAATGTTAGAAACTACAAGAAAACATCAGTAACTCTGGCAAAATGACAATAAATACATGAGAACTAGCATAGAACATGTCTAAAACACTTCTCCAACTGTGTTGTTCTTGTAGAAAAGATACGTTAGATCCAGGAATTCCGGATTTCGAGTTTAGAGCATATTAAACAGTGTATGCATCCTACGTTGTTAACTTAAAGGAGCCTAGAGTGGTAAATGTGTGAAATACAAGGCAGAGTACACTTGAAATACAGAAATAAACCCCTTTCGCATCTTTGGAAAGACTTACAATTCTATAACATAGTTGAGACACAATGTTCCTGAGCGTTTCAGGTTCATAACTGTGTCTAGTTAGTTGCTTGTCCATGTTCCCAATGTTTATACCTTGACAAGAAGGCCTAATGTTAGAAACTACAAGAAAACATCAGTAACTCTGGCAAAATGACAATAAATACATGAGAACTAGCATAGAACATGTCTAAAACACTTCTCCAACTGTGTTGTTTGTGTAGAAAAGATACGTTAGATCCAGGAATTCCAGAATTCGAGTTTAGAGAATATTAAACAGTGTATGATTCCTACGTTGTTAACTTAAAGGAGTCTAGAGTGGTAAATGTGTGAAATACAAGGCAGAGTATACTTGAAATAGAGAAATAAACCCCGTTCGCATATTTGGAAAGACTAACAATTCTATAACATAGTTGAGAGACAATGTTCCTGAGCTTTTCAGGTTCACAACTGTGTCTAGTTAGTTGTTTGTCCATGTTCCCAATGTTTATACCTTGACAAGAAGGCCTTATGTTAGAAACTACAAGAAAACATCAGTAACTCTGGCAAAATGACAATAAATACATGAGAACTAGCATAGAACATGTCTAAAACACTTCTCCAACTGAGTTGTTCCTGTAGAAAAGATACGTTAGATCCAGGAATACCAGAATTCGAGTTTAGAGCATATTAAAGAGTGTATGAATTCTACGTTATCTTAAAGGAGCCTAGAATGGTAAAAGTGTGAAATACAAGGCAGAGTACACTTGAAATAGAGAAATAAACCCATTTAGCAGCTTTGGAAAGCCTAACACTTCTATAACATAGTTGAGACACAATATTCCTGAGCTTTTCAGGTTCATAATTGTGTCTAGTTAGTTGCTTGTCCATGTTCCCAATGTTTATACCTTGACAAGAAGGCCTAATGTTAGAAACTACAAGAAAACATCAGTAACTCTGGCAAAATGACAATAAATACATGAGAACTAGCATAGAACATGTCTAAAACACTTCTCCAACTGTGTTGTTTGTGTAGAAAAGATACGTTAGATCCAGGAATTCCAGAATTCGAGTTTAGAGAATATTAAACAGTGTATGATTCCTACGTTGTTAACTTAAAGGAGCCTAGAGTGGTAAATGTGTGAAATACAAGGCAGAGTATACTTGAAATAGAGAAATAAACCCCTTTCGCATATTTGGAAAGACTAACAATTCTATAACATGGTTGAGAGACAATGTTCCTGAGCTTTTCAGGTTCACAACTGTGTCTATTTAGTTGTTTGTCCATGTTCCCTATGTTTATACCTTGACAATAAGGCCTAATGTTAGAAACTACAAGAAAACATCAGTAACTCTGGCAAAATGACAATAAATACATGAGAACTAGCATAGAACATGTCTAAAACACTTCTCCAACTGTGTTGTTAGTGCAGAAAAGATACGTTAGATCCAGAAATGCCAGAATTCGAGTTTAGAGCATATTAAACAGTGTATGCATCCTACGTTGTTATCTTCAAGAAGCCTAGAGTGGTAAAAGTGTGAAATACAAGACAGAGTATACTTGAAATAGAGGAATAAATCCCTTTCGCATATTTGGAAAGACTAACAATTCTATAACATAGTTGAGAGACAATGTTCCTGAGCTTTTCAGGTTCACAACTGTGTCTAGTTAGTTGTTTGTCCATGTTCCCAATGTTTATACCTTGACAAGAAGGCCTAATGTTAGAAACGACAAGAAAACATCAGTAATTCTGGCAAAATGACAATAAATACATGAGAACTAGCATAGGACATGTCTAAAACACTTCTCCAACTGTGTTGTTTGTGTAGAAAAGATATGTTAGATCCAGGAATTCCAGAATTCGAGTTTAGAGAATATTAAACAGTGTATGATTCCTACGTTGTTTACTTAAAGGAGCCTAGAGTGGTAAATGTGTGAAATACAAGGCAGAGTATACTTGAAATAGAGAAATAATCCCCTTTCGCATATTTGGAAAGACTAACAATTCTATAACATAGTTGAGAGACAATGTTCCTGAGCTTTTCAGGTTCACAACTGTGTCTATTTAGTTGTTTGTCCATGTTCCCTATGTTTATACCTTGACAATAAGGCCTAATGTTAGAAACTACAAGAAAACATCAGTAACTCTGGCAAAATGACAATAAATACATGAGAACTAGCATAGAACATGTCTGAAACACTTCTCCAACTGAGTTGTTTGTGTAGAAAAGATACGTTAGATCCAGGAATTCCAGAATTCGAGTTTAGAGCATATTAAAGAGTGTATGAATTCTACGTTGTTATCTTAAAGGAGCCTAGAATGGTAAAAGTGTGAAATACAAGGGAGAGTACACTTGAAATAGAGAAATAAACCCATTTAGCAGCTTTGGAAAGCCTAACACTTCTATAACATAATTGAGACACGATGTTCCTGAGCTTTTCAGGTTCATAATTGTGTCTAGTTAGTTGCTTGTCCATGTTCCCAATGTTTATACCTTGACAAGAAGGCCTAATGTTAGAAACTACAAGAAAACATCAGAAACTCTGGCAAAATGACAATTAATACATGAGAACTAGCATAGAACATGTCTAAAACACTTCTCCAACTGTGCTGTTCGTGTAGAAAGATACGTTAGATCCAGGAATTCCAGAATTCGAGTTTAGAGCATATTGAACATAGTATGAATCCTACGTTGTTAACTTAAAGGAGCCTAGAGTGGTAAATGTGTGAAATACAAGGCAGAGTACAGTTGAAATAGAGAAATAAACCCCTTTCGCATCTTTGGAAAGACTAATAATTCAATAACATAGTTGAGAGACAATGTTCCTGAGCTTTTCAGGTTCACAACTGTGTCTAGTTAGTTGTTTGTCCATGTTCCCAATGTTTATACCTTGACAAGAAGGCCTAATGTTAGAAACTACAAGAAAACATCAGTAACTCTGGCAAAATGGCAATAAATACATGAGAACTATCATAGAACATGTCTAAAACACTTCTCCAACTGTGTTGTTCTTGTAGAAAAGATACGTTAGATCCAGGAATTCCGGATTTCGAGTTTAGAGCATATTAAACAGTGTATGCATCCTACGTTTTTAACTTAAAGGAGCCTACAGTGGTAAATGTGTGAAATACAAGGCAGAGTACACTTGAAATACAGTAATAAACCCCTTTCTCATCTTTGGAAAGACTTACAATTCTATAACATAGTTGAGACACAATGTTCCTGAGCTTTTCAGGTTCATAACTGTGTCTAGTTAGTTGCATTTCCATGTTCCCAATGTTTATACTTTGACAAGAAGGCCTAATGTTAGAAACTACAAGAAAACATCAGTAACTCTGGCAAAATGACAATAAATACATGAGAACTAGCATAGAACATGTCTAAAACACTTCTCCAACTGTGTTGTTCGTGTAGAAAAGATACGTTAGATCCAGGAATTCCAGAATTCGAGTTTAGAGCATATTGAACAGTGTATGAATCCTACGTTGTTATCTTAAAGGAGCCTAGAATGGTAAAAGTGTGAAATACAAGGGAGAGTACACTTGAAATAGAGAAATAAACCCATTTAGCAGCTTTGGAAAGCCTAACACTTCAATAACATAGTTGAGACACAATGTTCCTGATCTTTTCAGGTTCATAACTGTGTCTAGTTAGTTGCTTGTCCATGTTCCCAATGTTTATACCTTGACAAGAAGGCCTAATGTTAGAAACTACAAGAAAACATCAGTAACTCTGGCAAAATGACAATAAATACATGAGAACTAGCATAGAATATGTCTAAAACACTTCTCCAAATGTGTTGTTCGTGTAGAAAAGATACGTTAGATCCAGAAATTCCAGAATTCGAGTTTAGAGCATATTGAACAGTGTATGAATCCTACGTTGTTATCTTAAAGGAGCCTAGAATGGTAAAAGTGTGAAATACAAGGGAGCGTACACTTGAAATAGAGAAATAAACCCATTTAGCAGCTTTGGAAAGCCTAACACTTCAATAACATAGTTGAGACACAATGTTCCTGATCTTTTCAGGTTCATAACTGTGTCTAGTTAGTTGCTTGTCCATGTTCCCAATGTTTATACCTTGACAAGAAGGCCTAATGTTAGAAACTACAAGAACACATCAGTAACTCTGGCAAAATGACAATAAATACATGAGAACTAGCATAGAATATGTCTAAAACAATTCTCCAAATGTGTTGTTCGTGTAGAAAAGATACGTTAGATCCAGAAATTCCAGAATTCGAGTTTAGAGCATATTGAACAGTGTATGAATCCTACGTTGTTAAAGGAGCCTAGAATGGTAAAAGTGTGAAATACAAGGCAGAGTACACTTGAAATAGAGAAAAAACCCCTTTCGCATCTTTGGAAAGACTAACAATTCTATAATATAGAACAGAGACAATGTTCCTGAGCTTTTCAGGTTCATAACGTGTCTAGTTATTTGCATTTCCATGTTCCCAATGTTTATAGCTTGACAAGAAGGCCTAATGTTAGAAACTACAAGAAAACATCAGTAACTCTGGCAAAATGACAATAAATACATGAGAACTAGCATAGAACATGTCTAAAACACTTCTCCAACTGAGTTGTTCGTGTAGAAAAGATACATTAAATCCAGGAATTCCAGAATTCGAGTTTAGAGCATATTAAACAGTGTATGAATCCTATGTTGTTAACTTAAAGGAGCCTAGAGTGGTAAATGTGTGAAATACAAGGCAGAGTACACTTGAAATAGAGAAATAAACCCCTTTCGCATCTTTGGAAAGACTAACAATTCTATAACATAGTTGAGAGATAATGTTCCTGAGCTTTTAATGTTCATAACTGTGTCTAGTTAGTTGCTTGTCCATGTTCCCAATGTTTATACCTTGACAAGAAGGCCTAATGTTAGAAACTACAAGAAAACATCAGTAACTCTGGCAAAATGACAATAAATACATGAGAACTAGCATAGAACCTGTCTAAAACATTTCTCCAACTGTGTTGTTCGTGTAGAAAAGATACGTTAGATCCAGGAATTCCAGAATTCGAGTTTAGAGCATATTAAACAGTGTATGAATCCTACGTTGTTAACTTAAAGGAGCCTAGAGTGGTAAATGTGTGAAATACAAGGCAGAGTACACTTAAAATACAGAAATAAACCCCTTTCGCATCTTTGGAAAGACTAACAATTCTATAACATAGTTGAGAGACAATGTTCCTGAGCTTTTCAGGTTCACAACTGTGTCTAGTTAGTTGTTTGTCCATGTTCCCAATGTTTATACCTTGACAAGAAGGCCTAATGTTAGAAACTACAAAAAAACATCAGTAACTCTGGCAAAATGACAATAAATACATGAGAACTAGCATAGAACATGTTTAAAATACTTCTCCAAATGTGTTGTTCGTGTAGAAAAGATACGTTAGATCGGAAATTCCAGAATTCGAGTTTAGAGCATATTAAACAGTGTATGAATCCTACGTTGTTATCTTAAATGAGCCTAGAATGGTAAAAGTGTGAAATACAAGGGAGAGTACACTTTAAATAGAGAAATAAACCCATTTAGCAGCTTTGGAAAGGCTAACACTTCTATAACAGAGTTGAGAGATAATGTTCCTGAGCTTTTCAGGTTCATAACTGTGTCTAGTTAGTTGCTTGTCCATGTTCCCAATGTTTATACCATGACAAGAAGGCCTAATGTTAGAAACTACAAGAAAACATCAGTAATCTGGCAAAATGACAATAAATACATGAGAACTAGCATAGAACATGTCTAAAACACTTCTCCAACTGAGTAGTTCGTGTAGAAAAGATTCGTTAGATCCAGCAATTCCAGAAATCGAGTTTAGAGCATATTAAACAGTGTATGAATCCTACGTTGTTAAAGGAGCCTAGAATGGTAAAAGTGTGAAATACAAGGCAGAGTACACTTGAAATAGAGAAAAAATCCCTTTCGCATCTTTGGAAAGATTAACAATTCTATAATATAGAACAGAGACAATGTTCCTGAGCTTTTCAGGTTCATAACTGTGTCTAGTTAGTTGCATTTCCATGTTCCCAATGTTTATACCTTGACAAGAAGCCCTAATGTTAGAATCTACAAGAAAACATCAGTAACTCTGGCAAAATGACAATAAATACATGAGAACTAACATAGAACATGTCTAAAACACTTCTCCAACTGTGTTGTTCGTGTAGAAAAGATATGTTAGATCCAGGAATTCCAGAATTCGAGTTTAGAGCATATCAAACAGTTTATGAATCCTACGTTGTTAACTTAAAGGAGCCTAGAGTGGTAAATGTGTGAAATACAAGGCAAGTACACTTGAAATAGAGAAATAAACCCCTTTCGCATCTTTGGAAACACTAACAATTCTATAACATAGTTGAGAGACAATGTTCCTGATCTTTTCATGTTCATATCTGTGTCTAGTTAGTTGTTTGTCCATGTTCCCAATGTTTATACCTTGACAAGAAGGCCTAATGTTAGAAACTACAAGAAAACATCAGTAACTCTGGCAAAATGACAATAAATACATGAGAACTAGCATAGAACATGTATAAAACACTTCTCCAACTGTGTTGTTCGTGTAGTAAAGATACGTTAGATCCAGGAATTCCAGAATTCGAGTTTAGAGCATATTAAACAGTGTATGAATCCTACGTTGTTAACTTTATGGAGCCTAGAGTGGTAAATGTGTGAAATACAAGGCAGAGTACACTTGAAATAGAGAAATAAACCCATTTAGCAGCTTTGGAAAGGCTAACACTTCTATAACATAGTTGAGAGATAATGATCCTGAGCTTTTCAGATTCATAACTGTGTCTAGTTAGTTGCTTGTCCATGTTCCCAATGTTTATACCTTGACAAGAAGGCCTAATGTTAGAAACTACAAGAAAACATCAGTAACTCTGGCAAAATGACAATAAATACATGAGAACTAGCATAGAACATGTATAAAACACTTCTCCAACTGAGTAGTTCGTGTAGAAAAGTTATGTTAGATCCAGCAATTCCAGAATTCGAGTTTAGAGCATATTAAACAGTGTATGAATCCTACGTTGTTAAAGGAGCCTAGAATGGTAAAAGTGTGAAATACAAGGCAGAGTACACTTGAAATAGAGAAAAAATCCCTTTCGCATCTTTGGAAAGACTAACTATTCTATAATATAGAACAGAGACAATGTTCCTGAGCTTTTCAGGTTCATAACTGTGTCTAGTTAGTTGCATTTCCATGTTCCCAATGTTTATACTTTGACAAGAAGGCCTAATGTTAGAAACTACAAGAAAACATCAGTAACTCTGGCAAAATGACAATAAATACATGAGAACTAGCATAGAACATGTCTAAAACACTTCTCCAACTGTGTTGTTCGTGTAGAAAAGATACGTTAGATCCAGGAATTCCAGAATTCGAGTTTAGAGCATATTGAACAGTGTATGAATCCTACGTTGTTATCTTAAAGGAGCCTAGAATGGTAAAAGTGTGAAATACAAGGGAGAGTACACTTGAAATAGAGAAATAAACCCATTTAGCAGCTTTGGAAAGCCTAACACTTCAATAACATAGTTGAGACACAATGTTCCTGATCTTTTCAGGTTCATAACTGTGTCTAGTTAGTTGCTTGTCCATGTTCCCAATGTTTATACTTTGACAAGAAGGCCTAATGTTAGAAACTACAAGAAAACATCAGTAACTCTGGCAAAATGACAATAAATACATGAGAACTAGCATAGAATATGTCTAAAACACTTCTCCAAATGTGTTGTTCGTGTAGAAAAGATACGTTAGATCCAGAAATTCCAGAATTCGAGTTTAGAGCATATTGAACAGTGTATGAATCCTACGTTGTTAAAGGAGCCTAGAATGGTAAAAGTGTGAAATACAAGGCAGAGTACACTTGAAATAGAGAAAAAACCCCTTTCGCATCTTTGGAAAGACTAACAATTCTATAATATAGAACAGAGACAATGTTCCTGAGCTTTTCAGGTTCATAACGTGTCTAGTTATTTGCATTTCCATGTTCCCAATGTTTATAGCTTGACAAGAAGGCCTAATGTTAGAAACTACAAGAAAACATCAGTAACTCTGGCAAAATGACAATAAATACATGAGAACTAGCATAGAACATGTCTAAAACACTTCTCCAACTGAGTTGTTCGTGTAGAAAAGATACATTAAATCCAGGAATTCCAGAATTCGAGTTTAGAGCATATTAAACAGTGTATGAATCCTATGTTGTTAACTTAAAGGAGCCTAGAGTGGTAAATGTGTGAAATACAAGGCAGAGTACACTTGAAATAGAGAAATAAACCCCTTTCGCATCTTTGGAAAGACTAACAATTCTATAACATAGTTGAGAGATAATGTTCCTGAGCTTTTAATGTTCATAACTGTGTCTAGTTAGTTGTTTGTCCATGTTCCCAATGTTTATACCTTGACAAGAAGGCCTAATGTTAGAAACTACAAGAAAACATCAGTAACTCTGGCAAAATGACAATAAATACATGAGAACTAGCATAGAACCTGTCTAAAACATTTCTCCAACTGTGTTGTTCGTGTAGAAAAGATACGTTAGATCCAGGAATTCCAGAATTCGAGTTTAGAGCATATTAAACAGTGTATGAATCCTACGTTGTTAACTTAAAGGAGCCTAGAGTGGTAAATGTGTGAAATACAAGGCAGAGTACACTTGAAATACAGAAATAAACCCCTTTCGCATCTTTGGAAAGACTAACGATTCTATAACATAGTTGAGAAACAATGTTCCTGAGCTTTTCAGGTTCACAACTGTGTCTAGTTAGTTGTTTGTCCATGTTCCCAATGTTTATACCTTGACAAGAAGGCCTAATGTTAGAAACTACAAAAAAACATCAGTAACTCTGGCAAAATGACAATAAATACATGAGAACTAGCATAGAACATGTCTAAAATACTTCTCCAAATGTGTTGTTCGTGTAGAAAAGATACGTTAGATCGGAAATTCCAGAATTCGAGTTTAGAGCATATTAAACAGTGTATGAATCCTACGTTGTTATCTTGAATGAGCCTAGAATGGTAAAAGTGTGAAATACAAGGGAGAGTACACTTGAAATAGAGAAATAAACCCATTTAGCAGCTTTGGAAAGGCTAACACTTCTATAACATAGTTGAGAGATAATGATCCTGAACTTTTCAGATTCATAACTGAGTCTAGTTAGTTGCTTGTCCATGTTCCCAATGTTTATACCTTGACAAGAAGGCCTAATGTTAGAAACTACAAGAAAACATCAGTAACTCTGGCAAAATGACAATAAATACATGAGAACTAGCATAGAACATGTATAAAACACTTCTCCAACTGAGTAGTTCGTGTAGAAAAGTTATGTTAGATCCAGCAATTCCAGAATTCGAGTTTAGAGCATATTAAACAGTGTATGAATCCTATGTTGTTAAAGGAGCCTAGAATGGTAAAAGTGTGAAATACAAGGCAGAGTACACTTGAAATAGAGAAAAAATCCCTTTCGCATCTTTGGAAAGACTAACTATTCTATAATATAGAACAGAGACAATGTTCCTGAGCTTTTCAGGTTCATAACTGTGTCTAGTTAGTTGCATTTCAATGTTCCCAATGTTTATACTTTGACATTAAGGCCTAATGTTAGAAACTACAAGAAAACATCAGTAACTCTGGCAAAATGACAATAAATACATGAGAACTAGCATAGAACATGTCTAAAACACTTCTCCAACTGTGTTGTTCGTGTAGAAAAGATACGTTAGATCCAGGAATTCCAGAATTCGAGTTTAGAGCATATTGAACAGTGTATGAATCCTACGTTGTTATCTTAAAGGAGCCTAGAATGGTAAAAGTGTGAAATACAAGGGAGAGTACACTTGAAATAGAGAAATAAACCCATTTAGCAGCTTTGGAAAGCCTAACACTTCAATAACATAGTTGAGACACAATGTTCCTGATCTTTTCAGGTTCATAACTGTGTCTAGTTAGTTGCTTGTCCATGTTCCCAATGTTTATACTTTGACAAGAAGGCCTAATGTTAGAAACTACAAGAAAACATCAGTAACTCTGGCAAAATGACAATAAATACATGAGAACTAGCATAGAATATGTCTAAAACACTTCTCCAAATGTGTTGTTCGTGTAGAAAAGATACGTTAGATCCAGAAATTCCAGAATTCGAGTTTAGAGCATATTGAACAGTGTATGAATCCTACGTTGTTAAAGGAGCCTAGAATGGTAAAAGTGTGAAATACAAGGCAGAGTACACTTGAAATAGAGAAAAAACCCCTTTCGCATCTTTGGAAAGACTAACAATTCTATAATATAGAACAGAGACAATGTTCCTGAGCTTTTCAGGTTCATAACGTGTCTAGTTATTTGCATTTCCATGTTCCCAATGTTTATAGCTTGACAAGAAGGCCTAATGTTAGAAACTACAAGAAAACATCAGTAACTCTGGCAAAATGACAATAAATACATGAGAACTAGCATAGAACATGTCTAAAACACTTCTCCAACTGAGTTGTTCGTGTAGAAAAGATACATTAAATCCAGGAATTCCAGAATTCGAGTTTAGAGCATATTAAACAGTGTATGAATCCTATGTTGTTAACTTAAAGGAGCCTAGAGTGGTAAATGTGTGAAATACAAGGCAGAGTACACTTGAAATAGAGAAATAAACCCCTTTCGCATCTTTGGAAAGACTAACAATTCTATAACATAGTTGAGAGATAATGTTCCTGAGCTTTTAATGTTCATAACTGTGTCTAGTTAGTTGTTTGTCCATGTTCCCAATGTTTATACCTTGACAAGAAGGCCTAATGTTAGAAACTACAAGAAAACATCAGTAACTCTGGCAAAATGACAATAAATACATGAGAACTAGCATAGAACCTGTCTAAAACATTTCTCCAACTGTGTTGTTCGTGTAGAAAAGATACGTTAGATCCAGGAATTCCAGAATTCGAGTTTAGAGCATATTAAACAGTGTATGAATCCTACGTTGTTAACTTAAAGGAGCCTAGAGTGGTAAATGTGTGAAATACAAGGCAGAGTACACTTGAAATACAGAAATAAACCCCTTTCGCATCTTTGGAAAGACTAACGATTCTATAACATAGTTGAGAAACAATGTTCCTGAGCTTTTCAGGTTCACAACTGTGTCTAGTTAGTTGTTTGTCCATGTTCCCAATGTTTATACCTTGACAAGAAGGCCTAATGTTAGAAACTACAAAAAAACATCAGTAACTCTGGCAAAATGACAATAAATACATGAGAACTAGCATAGAACATGTCTAAAATACTTCTCCAAATGTGTTGTTCGTGTAGAAAAGATACGTTAGATCGGAAATTCCAGAATTCGAGTTTAGAGCATATTAAACAGTGTATGAATCCTACGTTGTTATCTTGAATGAGCCTAGAATGGTAAAAGTGTGAAATACAAGGGAGAGTACACTTGAAATAGAGAAATAAACCCATTTAGCAGCTTTGGAAAGGCTAACACTTCTATAACATAGTTGAGAGATAATGATCCTGAACTTTTCAGATTCATAACTGAGTCTAGTTAGTTGCTTGTCCATGTTCCCAATCTTTATACCTTGACAAGAAGGCCTAATGTTAGAAACTACAAGAAAACATCAGTAACTCTGGCAAAATGACAATAAATACATGAGAACTAGCATAGAACATGTATAAAACACTTCTCCAACTGAGTAGTTCGTGTAGAAAAGTTATGTTAGATCCAGCAATTCCAGAATTCGAGTTTAGAGCATATTAAACAGTGTATGAATCCTATGTTGTTAAAGGAGCCTAGAATGGTAAAAGTGTGAAATACAAGGCAGAGTACACTTGAAATAGAGAAAAAATCCCTTTCGCATCTTTGGAAAGACTAACTATTCTATAATATAGAACAGAGACAATGTTCCTGAGCTTTTCAGGTTCATAACTGTGTCTAGTTAGTTGCATTTCAATGTTCCCAATGTTTATACTTTGACATTAAGGCCTAATGTTAGAAACTACAAGAAAACATCAGTAACTCTGGCAAAATGACAATAAATACATGAGAACTAGCATAGAACATGTCTAAAACACTTCTCCAACTGTGTTGTTCGTGTAGAAAAGATACGTTAGATCCAGGAATTCCAGAATTCGAGTTTAGAGCATATTGAACAGTGTATGAATCCTACGTTGTTATCTTAAAGGAGCCTAGAATGGTAAAAGTGTGAAATACAAGGGAGAGTACACTTGAAATAGAGAAATAAACCCATTTAGCAGCTTTGGAAAGCCTAACACTTCAATAACATAGTTGAGACACAATGTTCCTGATCTTTTCAGGTTCATAACTGTGTCTAGTTAGTTGCTTGTCCATGTTCCCAATGTTTATACCTTGACAAGAAGGCCTAATGTTAGAAACTACAAGAAAACATCAGTAACTCTGGCAAAATGACAATAAATACATGAGAACTAGCATAGAATATGTCTAAAACACTTCTCCAAATGTGTTGTTCGTGTAGAAAAGATACGTTAGATCCAGAAATTCCAGAATTCGAGTTTAGAGCATATTGAACAGTGTATGAATCCTACGTTGTTAAAGGAGCCTAGAATGGTAAAAGTGTGAAATACAAGGCAGAGTACACTTGAAATAGAGAAAAAACCCCTTTCGCATCTTTGGAAAGACTAACAATTCTATAATATAGAACAGAGACAATGTTCCTGAGCTTTTCAGGTTCATAACGTGTCTAGTTATTTGCATTTCCATGTTCCCAATGTTTATAGCTTGACAAGAAGGCCTAATGTTAGAAACTACAAGAAAACATCAGTAACTCTGGCAAAATGACAATAAATACATGAGAACTAGCATAGAACATGTCTAAAACACTTCTCCAACTGAGTTGTTCGTGTAGAAAAGATACATTAAATCCAGGAATTCCAGAATTCGAGTTTAGAGCATATTAAACAGTGTATGAATCCTATGTTGTTAACTTAAAGGAGCCTAGAGTGGTAAATGTGTGAAATACAAGGCAGAGTACACTTGAAATAGAGAAATAAACCCCTTTCGCATCTTTGGAAAGACTAACAATTCTATAACATAGTTGAGAGATAATGTTCCTGAGCTTTTAATGTTCATAACTGTGTCTAGTTAGTTGTTTGTCCATGTTCCCAATGTTTATACCTTGACAAGAAGGCCTAATGTTAGAAACTACAAGAAAACATCAGTAACTCTGGCAAAATGACAATAAATACATGAGAACTAGCATAGAACCTGTCTAAAACATTTCTCCAACTGTGTTGTTCGTGTAGAAAAGATACGTTAGATCCAGGAATTCCAGAATTCGAGTTTAGAGCATATTAAACAGTGTATGAATCCTACGTTGTTAACTTAAAGGAACCTAGAGTGGTAAATGTGTGAAATACAAGGCAGAGTACACTTGAAATACAGAAATAAACCCCTTTCGCATCTTTGGAAAGACTAACAATTCTATAACATAGTTGAGAGACAATGTTCCTGAGCTTTTCAGGTTCACAACTGTGTCTAGTTAGTTGTTTGTCCATGTTCCCAATGTTTATACCTTGACAAGAAGGCCTAATGTTAGAAACTACAAAAAAACATCAGTAACTCTGGCAAAATGACAATAAATACATGAGAACTAGCATAGAACATGTTTAAAATACTTCTCCAAATGTGTTGTTCGTGTAGAAAAGATACGTTAGATCGGAAATTCCAGAATTCGAGTTTAGAGCATATTAAACAGTGTATGAATCCTACGTTGTTATCTTAAATGAGCCTAGAATGGTAAAAGTGTGAAATACAAGGGAGAGTACACTTGAAATAGAGAAATAAACCCATTTAGCAGCTTTGGAAAGGCTAACACATCTATAACAGAGTTGAGAGATAATGTTCCTGAGCTTTTCAGGTTCATAACTGTGTCTAGTTAGTTGCTTGTCCATGTTCCCAATGTTTATACCATGACAAGAAGGCCTAATGTTAGAAACTACAAGAAAACATCAGTAACTCTGGCAAAATGACAATAAATACATGAGAACTAGCATAGAACATGTCTAAAACACTTCTCCAACTGAGTAGTTCGTGTAGAAAAGATTCGTTAGATCCAGCAATTCCAGAAATCGAGTTTAGAGCATATTAAACAGTGTATGAATCCTACGTTGTTAAAGGAGCCTAGAATGGTAAAAGTGTGAAATACAAGGCAGAGTACACTTGAAATAGAGAAAAAATCCCTTTCGCATCTTTGGAAAGATTAACAATTCTATAATATAGAACAGAGACAATGTTCCTGAGCTTTTCAGGTTCATAACTGTGTCTAGTTAGTTGCATTTCCATGTTCCCAATGTTTATACCTTGACAAGAAGCCCTAATGTTAGAATCTACAAGAAAACATCAGTAACTCTGGCAAAATGACAATAAATACATGAGAACTAACATAGAACATGTCTAAAACACTTCTCCAACTGTGTTGTTCGTGTAGAAAAGATATGTTAGATCCAGGAATTCCAGAATTCGAGTTTAGAGCATATCAAACAGTTTATGAATCCTACGTTGTTAACTTAAAGGAGCCTAGAGTGGTAAATGTGTGAAATACAAGGCAAGTACACTTGAAATAGAGAAATAAACCCCTTTCGCATCTTTGGAAACACTAACAATTCTATAACATAGTTGAGAGACAATGTTCCTGATCTTTTCATGTTCATATCTGTGTCTAGTTAGTTGTTTGTCCATGTTCCCAATGTTTATACCTTGACAAGAAGGCCTAATGTTAGAAACTACAAGAAAACATCAGTAACTCTGGCAAAATGACAATAAATACATGAGAACTAGCATAGAACATGTATAAAACACTTCTCCAACTGTGTTGTTCGTGTAGTAAAGATACGTTAGATCCAGGAATTCCAGAATTCGAGTTTAGAGCATATTAAACAGTGTATGAATCCTACGTTGTTAACTTTATGGAGCCTAGAGTGGTAAATGTGTGAAATACAAGGCAGAGTACACTTGAAATAGAGAAATAAACCCATTTAGCAGCTTTGGAAAGGCTAACACTTCTATAACATAGTTGAGAGATAATGATCCTGAGCTTTTCAGATTCATAACTGTGTCTAGTTAGTTGCTTGTCCATGTTCCCAATGTTTATACCTTGACAAGAAGGCCTAATGTTAGAAACTACAAGAAAACATCAGTAACTCTGGCAAAATGACAATAAATACATGAGAACTAGCATAGAACATGTATAAAACACTTCTCCAACTGAGTAGTTCGTGTAGAAAAGTTATGTTAGATCCAGCAATTCCAGAATTCGAGTTTAGAGCATATTAAACAGTGTATGAATCCTACGTTGTTAAAGGAGCCTAGAATGGTAAAAGTGTGAAATACAAGGCAGAGTACACTTGAAATAGAGAAAAAATCCCTTTCGCATCTTTGGAAAGACTAACTATTCTATAATATAGAACAGAGACAATGTTCCTGAGCTTTTCAGGTTCATAACTGTGTCTAGTTAGTTGCATTTCCATGTTCCCAATGTTTATACTTTGACAAGAAGGCCTAATGTTAGAAACTACAAGAAAACATCAGTAACTCTGGCAAAATGACAATAAATACATGAGAACTAGCATAGAACATGTCTAAAACACTTCTCCAACTGTGTTGTTCGTGTAGAAAAGATACGTTAGATCCAGGAATTCCAGAATTCGAGTTTAGAGCATATTGAACAGTGTATGAATCCTACGTTGTTATCTTAAAGGAGCCTAGAATGGTAAAAGTGTGAAATACAAGGGAGAGTACACTTGAAATAGAGAAATAAACCCATTTAGCAGCTTTGGAAAGCCTAACACTTCAATAACATAGTTGAGACACAATGTTCCTGATCTTTTCAGGTTCATAACTGTGTCTAGTTAGTTGCTTGTCCATGTTCCCAATGTTTATACCTTGACAAGAAGGCCTAATGTTAGAAACTACAAGAAAACATCAGTAACTCTGGCAAAATGACAATAAATACATGAGAACTAGCATAGAATATGTCTAAAACACTTCTCCAAATGTGTTGTTCGTGTAGAAAAGATACGTTAGATCCAGAAATTCCAGAATTCGAGTTTAGAGCATATTGAACAGTGTATGAATCCTACGTTGTTAAAGGAGCCTAGAATGGTAAAAGTGTGAAATACAAGGCAGAGTACACTTGAAATAGAGAAAAAACCCCTTTCGCATCTTTGGAAAGACTAACAATTCTATAATATAGAACAGAGACAATGTTCCTGAGCTTTTCAGGTTCATAACGTGTCTAGTTATTTGCATTTCCATGTTCCCAATGTTTATAGCTTGACAAGAAGGCCTAATGTTAGAAACTACAAGAAAACATCAGTAACTCTGGCAAAATGACAATAAATACATGAGAACTAGCATAGAACATGTCTAAAACACTTCTCCAACTGAGTTGTTCATGTAGAAAAGATACATTAAATCCAGGAATTCCAGAATTCGAGTTTAGAGCATATTAAACAGTGTATGAATCCTATGTTGTTAACTTAAAGGAGCCTAGAGTGGTAAATGTGTGAAATACAAGGCAGAGTACACTTGAAATAGAGAAATAAACCCCTTTCGCATCTTTGGAAAGACTAACAATTCTATAACATAGTTGAGAGATAATGTTCCTGAGCTTTTAATGTTCATAACTGTGTCTAGTTAGTTGTTTGTCCATGTTCCCAATGTTTATACCTTGACAAGAAGGCCTAATGTTAGAAACTACAAGAAAACATCAGTAACTCTGGCAAAATGACAATAAATACATGAGAACTAGCATAGAACCTGTCTAAAACATTTCTCCAACTGTGTTGTTCGTGTAGAAAAGATACGTTAGATCCAGGAATTCCAGAATTCGAGTTTAGAGCATATTAAACAGTGTATGAATCCTACGTTGTTAACTTAAAGGAGCCTAGAGTGGTAAATGTGTGAAATACAAGGCAGAGTACACTTGAAATACAGAAATAAACCCCTTTCGCATCTTTGGAAAGACTAACAATTCTATAACATAGTTGAGAGACAATGTTCCTGAGCTTTTCAGGTTCACAACTGTGTCTAGTTAGTTGTTTGTCCATGTTCCCAATGTTTATACCTTGACAAGAAGGCCTAATGTTAGAAACTACAAAAAAACATCAGTAACTCTGGCAAAATGACAATAAATACATGAGAACTAGCATAGAACATGTTTAAAATACTTCTCCAAATGTGTTGTTCGTGTAGAAAAGATACGTTAGATCGGAAATTCCAGAATTCGAGTTTAGAGCATATTAAACAGTGTATGAATCCTACGTTGTTATCTTAAATGAGCCTAGAATGGTAAAAGTGTGAAATACAAGGGAGAGTACACTTGAAATAGAGAAATAAACCCATTTAGCAGCTTTGGAAAGGCTAACACTTCTATAACAGAGTTGAGAGATAATGTTCCTGAGCTTTTCAGGTTCATAACTGTGTCTAGTTAGTTGCTTGTCCATGTTCCCAATGTTTATACCATGACAAGAAGGCCTAATGTTAGAAACTACAAGAAAACATCAGTAACTCTGGCAAAATGACAATAAATACATGAGAACTAGCATAGAACATGTCTAAAACACTTCTCCAACTGAGTAGTTCGTGTAGAAAAGATTCGTTAGATCCAGCAATTCCAGAAATCGAGTTTAGAGCATATTAAACAGTGTATGAATCCTACGTTGTTAAAGGAGCCTAGAATGGTAAAAGTGTGAAATACAAGGCAGAGTACACTTGAAATAGAGAAAAAATCCCTTTCGCATCTTTGGAAAGATTAACAATTCTATAATATAGAACAGAGACAATGTTCCTGAGCTTTTCAGGTTCATAACTGTGTCTAGTTAGTTGCATTTCCATGTTCCCAATGTTTATACCTTGACAAGAAGCCCTAATGTTAGAATCTACAAGAAAACATCAGTAACTCTGGCAAAATGACAATAAATACATGAGAACTAACATAGAACATGTCTAAAACACTTCTCCAACTGTGTTGTTCGTGTAGAAAAGATATGTTAGATCCAGGAATTCCAGAATTCGAGTTTAGAGCATATCAAACAGTTTATGAATCCTACGTTGTTAACTTAAAGGAGCCTAGAGTGGTAAATGTGTGAAATACAAGGCAAGTACACTTGAAATAGAGAAATAAACCCCTTTCGCATCTTTGGAAACACTAACAATTCTATAACATAGTTGAGAGACAATGTTCCTGATCTTTTCATGTTCATATCTGTGTCTAGTTAGTTGTTTGTCCATGTTCCCAATGTTTATACCTTGACAAGAAGGCCTAATGTTAGAAACTACAAGAAAACATCAGTAACTCTGGCAAAATGACAATAAATACATGAGAACTAGCATAGAACATGTATAAAACACTTCTCCAACTGTGTTGTTCGTGTAGTAAAGATACGTTAGATCCAGGAATTCCAGAATTCGAGTTTAGAGCATATTAAACAGTGTATGAATCCTACGTTGTTAACTTTATGGAGCCTAGAGTGGTAAATGTGTGAAATACAAGGCAGAGTACACTTGAAATAGAGAAATAAACCCATTTAGCAGCTTTGGAAAGGCTAACACTTCTATAACATAGTTGAGAGATGATGATCCTGAGCTTTTCAGATTCATAACTGTGTCTAGTTAGTTGCTTGTCCATGTTCCCAATGTTTATACCTTGACAAGAAGGCCTAATGTTAGAAACTACAAGAAAACATCAGTAACTCTGGCAAAATGACAATAAATACATGAGAACTAGCATAGAACATGTATAAAACACTTCTCCAACTGAGTAGTTCGTGTAGAAAAGTTATGTTAGATCCAGCAATTCCAGAATTCGAGTTTAGAGCATATTAAACAGTGTATGAATCCTACGTTGTTAAAGGAGCCTAGAATGGTAAAAGTGTGAAATACAAGGCAGAGTACACTTGAAATAGAGAAAAAATCCCTTTCGCATCTTTGGAAAGACTAACTATTCTATAATATAGAACAGAGACAATGTTCCTGAGCTTTTCAGGTTCATAACTGTGTCTAGTTAGTTGCATTTCCATGTTCCCAATGTTTATACTTTGACAAGAAGGCCTAATGTTAGAAACTACAAGAAAACATCAGTAACTCTGGCAAAATGACAATAAATACATGAGAACTAGCATAGAACATGTCTAAAACACTTCTCCAACTGTGTTGTTCGTGTAGAAAAGATACGTTAGATCCAGGAATTCCAGAATTCGAGTTTAGAGCATATTGAACAGTGTATGAATCCTACGTTGTTATCTTAAAGGAGCCTAGAATGGTAAAAGTGTGAAATACAAGGGAGAGTACACTTGAAATAGAGAAATAAACCCATTTAGCAGCTTTGGAAAGCCTAACACTTCAATAACATAGTTGAGACACAATGTTCCTGATCTTTTCAGGTTCATAACTGTGTCTAGTTAGTTGCTTGTCCATGTTCCCAATGTTTATACCTTGACAAGAAGGCCTAATGTTAGAAACTACAAGAAAACATCAGTAACTCTGGCAAAATGACAATAAATACATGAGAACTAGCATAGAATATGTCTAAAACACTTCTCCAAATGTGTTGTTCGTGTAGAAAAGATACGTTAGATCCAGAAATTCCAGAATTTGAGTTTAGAGCATATTGAACAGTGTATGAATCCTACGTTGTTAAAGGAGCCTAGAATGGTAAAAGTGTGAAATACAAGGCAGAGTACACTTGAAATAGAGAAAAAACCCCTTTCGCATCTTTGGAAAGACTAACAATTCTATAATATAGAACAGAGACAATGTTCCTGAGCTTTTCAGGTTCATAACGTGTCTAGTTATTTGCATTTCCATGTTCCCAATGTTTATAGCTTGACAAGAAGGCCTAATGTTAGAAACTACAAGAAAACATCAGTAACTCTGGCAAAATGACAATAAATACATGAGAACTAGCATAGAACATGTCTAAAACACTTCTCCAACTGAGTTGTTCGTGTAGAAAAGATACATTAAATCCAGGAATTCCAGAATTCGAGTTTAGAGCATATTAAACAGTGTATGAATCCTATGTTGTTAACTTAAAGGAGCCTAGAGTGGTAAATGTGTGAAATACAAGGCAGAGTACACTTGAAATAGAGAAATAAACCCCTTTCGCATCTTTGGAAAGACTAACAATTCTATAACATAGTTGAGAGATAATGTTCCTGAGCTTTTAATGTTCATAACTGTGTCTAGTTAGTTGTTTGTCCATGTTCCCAATGTTTATACCTTGACAAGAAGGCCTAATGTTAGAAACTACAAGAAAACATCAGTAACTCTGGCAAAATGACAATAAATACATGAGAACTATCATAGAACATGTCTAAAACACTTCTCCAACTGTGTTGTTCTTGTAGAAAAGATACGTTAGATTCAGGAATTCCGGATTTCGAGTTTAGAGCATATTAAACAGTGTATGCATCCTACGTTGTTAACTTAAAGGAGCCTAGAGTGGTAAATGTGTGAAATACAAGGCAGAGTACACTTGAAATACAGAAATAAACCCCTTTCGCATCTTTGGAAAGACTAACAATTCTATAACATAGTTGAGAGACAATGTTCCTGAGCTTTTCAGGTTCACAACTGTGTCTAGTTAGTTGTTTGTCCATGTTCCCAATGTTTATACCTTGACAAGAAGGCCTAATGTTAGAAACTACAAAAAAACATCAGTAACTCTGGCAAAATGACAATAAATACATGAGAACTAGCATAGAACATGTTTAAAATACTTCTCCAAATGTGTTGTTCGTGTAGAAAAGATACGTTAGATCGGAAATTCCAGAATTCGAGTTTAGAGCATATTAAACAGTGTATGAATCCTACGTTGTTATCTTAAATGAGCCTAGAATGGTAAAAGTGTGAAATACAAGGGAGAGTACACTTGAAATAGAGAAATAAACCCATTTAGCAGCTTTGGAAAGGCTAACACTTCTATAACAGAGTTGAGAGATAATGTTCCTGAGCTTTTCAGGTTCATAACTGTGTCTAGTTAGTTGCTTGTCCATGTTCCCAATGTTTATACCATGACAAGAAGGCCTAATGTTAGAAACTACAAGAAAACATCAGTAACTCTGGCAAAATGACAATAAATACATGAGAACTAGCATAGAACATGTCTAAAACACTTCTCCAACTGAGTAGTTCGTGTAGAAAAGATTCGTTAGATCCAGCAATTCCAGAAATCGAGTTTAGAGCATATTAAACAGTGTATGAATCCTACGTTGTTAAAGGAGCCTAGAATGGTAAAAGTGTGAAATACAAGGCAGAGTACACTTGAAATAGAGAAAAAATCCCTTTCGAATCTTTGGAAAGATTAACAATTCTATAATATAGAACAGAGACAATGTTCCTGAGCTTTTCAGGTTCATAACTGTGTCTAGTTAGTTGCATTTCCATGTTCCCAATGTTTATACCTTGACAAGAAGCCCTAATGTTAGAATCTACAAGAAAACATCAGTAACTCTGGCAAAATGACAATAAATACATGAGAACTAACATAGAACATGTCTAAAACACTTCTCCAACTGTGTTGTTCGTGTAGAAAAGATATGTTAGATCCAGGAATTCCAGAATTCGAGTTTAGAGCATATCAAACAGTTTATGAATCCTACGTTGTTAACTTAAAGGAGCCTAGAGTGGTAAATGTGTGAAATACAAGGCAAGTACACTTGAAATAGAGAAATAAACCCCTTTCGCATCTTTGGAAACACTAACAATTCTATAACATAGTTGAGAGACAATGTTCCTGATCTTTTCATGTTCATATCTGTGTCTAGTTAGTTGTTTGTAGATGTTCCCAATGTTTATACCTTGACAAGAAGGCCTAATGTTAGAAACTACAAGAAAACATCAGTAACTCTGGCAAAATGACAATAAATACATGAGAACTAGCATAGAACATGTATAAAACACTTCTCCAACTGTGTTGTTCGTGTAGTAAAGATACGTTAGATCCAGGAATTCCAGAATTCGAGTTTAGAGCATATTAAACAGTGTATGAATCCTACGTTGTTAACTTTATGGAGCCTAGAGTGGTAAATGTGTGAAATACAAGGCAGAGTACACTTGAAATAGAGAAATAAACCCCTTTCGCATCTTTGGAAAGACTAACAATTCTATAACATAGTTGAGAGACAATGTTCCTGAGCTTTTCAGGTTCACAACTGTGTCTAGTTAGTTGTTTGTCCATGTTCCCAATGTTTATACCTTGACAAGAAGGCCTAATGTTAGAAACTACAAGAAAACATCAGTAACTCTGGCAAAATGACAATAAATACATGAGAACTAGCATAGAACATGTCTAAAACACTTCTCCAACTGTGTTGTTCGTGTAGAAAAGATACCTTAGATCCGGAAATTCCTGAATTCGAGTTTAGAGCATATTAAACAGTGTATGAATCCTACGTTGTTATCTTAAATGAGCCTAGAATGGTAAAACTGTGAAATACAAGGGAGAGTACACTTGAAATAGAGAAATAAACCCATTTAGCAGCTTTGGAAAGGCTAACACTTCTATAACATAGTTGAGAGATAATGTTCCTGAGCTTTTCAGGTTCATAACTGTGTCTAGTTAGTTCCTTGTCCATGTTCCCAATGTTTATACCTTGACAAGAAGGCCTAATGTTAGAAACTACAAGAAAACATCAGTAACTCTGGCAAAATGACAATAAATACATGAGAACTAGCATAGAACATGTCTAAAACACTTCTCCAACTGAGTAGTTCGTGTAGAAAAGATACGTTAGATCCAGCAATTCCAGAATTCGAGTTTAGAGCATATTAAACAGTGTATGAATCCTACGTTGTTAAAGGAGCCTAGAATGGTAAAAGTGTGAAATACAAGGCCGAGTACACTTGAAATAGAGAAAAAATCCCTTTCGCATCTTTGGAAAGACTAACAATTCTATAATATAGAACAGAGACAATGTTCCTGAGCTTTTCAGGTTCATAACTGTGTCTAGTTAGTTGCATTTCCATGTTCCCAATGTTTATACCTTGACAAGAAGCCCTAATGTTAGAATCTACAAGAAAACATCAGTAACTCTGGCAAAATGACAATAAATACATGAGAACTAACATAGAACATGTCAAAAACACTTCTCCAACTGTGTTGTTCGTGTAGAAAAGATATGTTAGATCCAGGAATTCCAGAATTCGAGTTTAGAGCATATCAAACAGTTTATGAATCCTACGTTGTTAACTTAAAGGAGCCTAGAGTGGTAAATGTGTGAAATACAAGGCAAGTACACTTGAAATAGAGAAATAAACCCCTTTCGCATCTTTGGAAAGACTAACAATTCTATAACATAGTTGAGAGACAATGTTCCTGAGCTTTTCATGTTCATATCTGTGTCTAGTTAGTTGTTTGTCCATGTTCCCAATGTTTATACCTTGACAAGAAGGCCTAATGTTAGAAACTACAAGAAAACATCAGTAACTCTGGCAAAATGACAATAAATACATGAGAACTAGCATAGAACATGTATAAAACACTTCTCCAACTGAGTAGTTCGTGTAGAAAAGATACGTTAGATCCAGCAATTCCAGAAATCGAGTTTAGAGCATATTAAACAGTGTATGAATCCTACGTTGTTAAAGGAGCCTAGAATGGTAAAAGTGTGAAATACAAGGCAGAGTACACTTGAAATAGAGAAAAAATCCCTTTCGCATCTATGGAAAGATTAACAATTCTATAATATAGAACAGAGACAATGTTCCTGAGCTTTTCAGGTTCATAACTGTGTCTAGTTAGTTGCATTTCCATGTTCCCAATGTTTATACCTTGACAAGAAGCCCTAATGTTAGAAACTACAAGAAAACATCAGTAACTCTGGCAAAATGACAATAAATACATGAGAACTAGCATAGAACATGTCTAAAACACTTCTCCAACTGAGTAGTTCGTGTAGAAAAGATACGTTAGATCCAGCAATTCCAGAATTCGAGTTTAGAGCATATTAAACAGTGTATGAATCCTACGTTGTTAAAGGAGCCTAGAATGGTAAAAGTGTGAAATACAAGGCCGAGTACACTTGAAATAGAGAAAAAATCCCTTTCGCATCTTTGGAAAGACTAACAATTCTATAATATAGAACAGAGACAATGTTCCTGAGCTTTTCAGGTTCATAACTGTGTCTAGTTAGTTGCATTTCCATGTTCCCAATGTTTATAGCTTGACAAGAAGGCCTAATGTTAGAAACTACAAGAAAACATCAGTAACTCTGGCAAAATGACAATAAATACATGAGAACTAGCATAGAACATGTCTAAAACACTTCTCCAACTGAGTTGTTCGTGTAGAAAAGATACATTAAATCCAGGAATTCCAGAATTCGAGTTTAGAGCATATTAAACAGTGTATGAATCCTATGTTGTTAACTTAAAGGAGCCTAGAGTGGTAAATGTGTGAAATACAAGGCAGAGTACACTTGAAATAGAGAAATAAACCCCTTTCGCATCTTTGGAAAGACTAACAATTCTATAATATAGTTGAGAGATAATGTTCCTGAGCTTTTAATGTTCATAACTGTGTCTAGTTAGTTGTTTGTCCATGTTCCCAATGTTTATACCTTGACGAGAAGGCCTAATGTTAGAAACTACAAGAAAACATCAGTAACTCTGGCAAAATGACAATAAATACATGAGAACTAGCATAGAACCTGTCTAAAACATTTCTCCAACTGTGTTGTTCGTGTAGAAAAGATATCTTAGATCCAGGAATTCCAGAATTTGAGTTTAGAGCATATTAAACAGTGTATGAATCCTACGTTGTTAACTTTAAGGAGCCTAGAGTGGTATATGTGTGAAATACAAGACAGAGTACACTTGAAATAGAGAAATAAACACATTTAGCCACTTTGGAAAGCCTAACACTTCTATAACATAGTTGAGAGACAATGTTCCTGAGCTTTTCATGTTCATATCTGTGTCTAGTTAGTTCTTTGTCCATGTTCCCAATGTTTATACCTTGACAAGAAGGCCTAATGTTAGAAACTACAAGAAAACATCAGTAACTCTGGCAAAATGACAATAAATACATGAGAACTAGCATAAAACATGTGTAAAACACTTCTCCAACTGTGTTGTTCGTGTAGTAAAGATACGTTAGATCCAGGAATTCCAGAATTCAAGTTTAGAGCATATTAAACAGTGTATGAATATTACGTTGTTATCTTAAAGGAGCCTAGAATGGTAAAAGTGTGAAATACAAAGTAGAGTACACTTGAAATAGAGAAATAAACCCATTTAGCAGCTTTGGAAAGCCTAACACTTCTATAACATAGTTGAGAGATAATGTTCCTGAGCTTTTCAGGTTCATAACTGTGTCTAGTTAGTTGCTTGTCCATGTTCCCAATGTTTATACCTTGACAAGAAGGCCTAATGTTAGAAACTACAAGAAAACATCAGTAACTCTGGCAAAATGACAATAAATACATGAGAACTAGCATAGAACATGTCTAAAACACTTCTCCAACTGAGTAGTTCGTGTAGAAAAGATACGTTAGATCCAGCGATTCCAGAATTCGAGTTTAGAGCATATTAAACAGTGTATGAATCCTACGTTGTTAAAGGAGCCTAGAATGGTAAAAGTGTGAAATACAAGGCAGAGTACACTTGAAATAGAGAAAAAATACCTTTCGCATCTTTGGAAAGACTAACAATTCTATAACATAGTTGAGAGACAATGTTCCTGAGCTTTTCAGGTTCATAACTGTGTCTAGTTAGTTGCATTTCCATGTTCCCAATGTTTATACCTTGACAAGAAGCCCTAATGTTAGAATCTACAAGAAAACATCAGTAACTCTGGCAAAATGACAATAAATACATGAGAACTAACATAGAACATGTCTAAAACACTTCTCCAACTTGTTGTTCGTGTAGAAAAGATACGTTAGATCCGGAAATTCCTGAATTCGAGTTTAGAGCATATTAAACAGTGTATGAAACCTACGTTGTTATCTTAAAGGAGCCTAGAATTCTAAAAGTGTGAAATACAAAGTAGAGTACACTTGAAATAGAGAAATAAACCCATTTAGCAGCTTTGGAAAGCCTAACACTTCTATAACATAGTTGAGAGATAATGTTACTGAGCTTTTCAGGTTCATAACTGTGTCTAGTTAGTTGCTTGTCCATGTTCCCAATGTTTATACCTTGACAAGAAGGCCTAATGTTAGAAACTACAAGAAAACATCAGTAACTCTGGCAAAATGACAATAAATACATGAGAACTAGCATAGAACATGTCTAAAACACATCTCCAACTGTGTTGTTCGTGTAGAAAAGATTCGTTAGATCCAGGAATTCCAGAATTCGAGTTTACAGCATATTAAACAGTGTATGAATCCTACGTTTTTAACTTAAAGAAGCCTAGAGTGGTAAATGTGTGAAATACAAGGCAGAGTACACTTGAAATAGAGAAATAAACCCCTTTCGCATCTTTGGAAAGACTAACAATTCTATAACATAGTTGAGAGACAATGTTCCTGAGCTTTCAATGTTCATAACTGTGTCTAGTTAGTTGTTTGTCCATGTTGCCAATGTTTATACGTTGACAAGAAGGCCTAATGTTAGAAACTACAAGAAAACATCAGTAACTCTGGCAAAATGACAATAAATACATGAGAACTAGCATAGAACATGTCTAAAACATTTCTCCAACTGTGTTGTTCGCGTAGAAAAGATACGTTAGATCCAGAAATTCCAAATTTGTGTTTAGAGCATATTAAACAGTGTATGAAACCTACTTTTTTATCTTAAAGGAGCCTAGATGGTAAAAGTGTGAAATACAAGGCAGAGTACACTTGAAATAGAGAAATAGACACATTTAGCAACTTTGGAAAGCCTAACACTTCTATAACATAGTTGAGAGATAATGTTACTGAGCTTTTCAGGTTCATAACTGTGTCTAGTTAGTTGCTTGTCCATGTTCCCAATGTTTATACCTTGACAAGAAGGCCTAATGTTAGAAACTACAAGAAAACATCAGTAACTCTGGTAAAATGACAATAAATACATGAGAACTAAAATAGAACATGTCTAAAACAGTTCTCCAACTGTGTTGTTCGCGTAGAAAAGTTACGTTAGATCCAGAAACTCCAGAATTTGAGTTCAGAGAATATTAAACAGGTTACGAATCCTACGTTGTTATCTTAAAGGAGCCTAGAATGGTAAAAGTGTTCAATACAAGGCAGAGTACTCTTGAAATAGAGAAATAAACCCATTTAGCAGCCTTGTAAAGCCAAACACTTCTATAACATAGTTGAGACACAATGTTCCTGAGCTTTTCAGGTTCATAACTGTGTCTAGTTAGTTGCTTGTCCAGGTTCCCAATGTTTATACCTTGACAAGAAGGCCTAATGTTAGAAACTACAAGAAAACATCAGTAACTCTGGCAAAATGACAATAAATACATGAGAACTAGCGTAGAACATGTATAAAACAATTCTCCAATTGAGTTGTTCGAGTAGAAAAGTTATCTCAGATGCAGGAATTACAGAATTCGAGTTTAGAGCATATTAAACAGTGTATGAATCCTACGTTGTTAACTTAAAGGAGCCTAGAGGGGTAAATGTGTGAAATACAAGGCAGAGTACACTTGAAATACAGAAATAAAAACATTTCGCATCTTTGGAAAGACTAACAATTCTATAACATAGTTGAGAGACAATGTTCCTGGGCTTTTCAGGTTCATAACTGTGTCTAGTTAGTTGTTTGTCCATGGTCCCAATGTTTAAACCTTGACAAGAAGGCCTAATGTTAGAAACTACAAAAAAACATCAGTAACTCTGGCAAAATGACAATAAATACATGAGAACTAGCATAGAACATGTATAAAACACTTCTCCAACTGTGTTGTTCGTGTAGAAAAGATACATTAGATCCAGGAATTCCAGAATTCGAGTTTAGAGCATATTAAACAGTGTATGAATCCTACGTTGTTAACTTAAAGGAGCCTAGAATGGTAAAGGTGTGAAATACAAGGCAAGTACACTTGAAATATAAAAATAAACCCATTTAGCGGCTTTGGAAAGCCTAACACTTTACTGAAATGTATTATTATACTCTATATGACATAGTTGAGAGACTATGTTCCTGAGCTTTTCAGGTTCATAACTGTGTCTACTTAGTTGTTTGTCCATGTTCCCAATGTTTATACCTTGACAAGAAGGCCTGATGTTAGAAACGACAAGATAACATCAGTAACTCTGGCAAAATGACAATAAATACATGAGAGCTAGCATAGAACATGTATAAAACACTTCTCCACCTTAGTTGTTTTTTAGAAAAGGTATCTTAGATCCAGGAATTCTAGAATTCGGGTTTAGAGCACATTAAACAGTGTATGAATCCTACGTTGTTAACTTGAAGGAGCCTAGAACAGTAAATGTGTGAAATACAAGGCAGAATACACTTGAAATAGAGCAATAAACCCATTTAGCAGCTTTGGAAAGCCTAACACTTCTATAACATTGTTGAGAGACAAGGTTCCTGAACTTTTCAGGTTTATAACAGTGTCTACTTAGTTGTTTGTTCATGTTCCCTATATTTATACCTGGACAAGAAGGCCTAATGTTAGAAATTACAAGAAAACATCAGTAACTCTGAAAAAATGAAAATAAATACATGAGAACTTGCATAGAACATGTATAAAACACTTCTCCAACTGAATTGTTCGTGTAGAAAAGGTAGCTTAGATCCAGGAATTCCAGAATTTGAGTTTAGAGCACATAAAACAGTGTATGAATCCTATTTTGTTTACTGAAAGGAGCCTAGAATGGTAAATGTGTGAAATACAAGGCAGAGTACACTTGAAATAGAGAAATAAACCAATTTAGCAGCTTTTGAAAGCCTAACAATTCACTGAAATGTTTTATTATACTCTAATAACGTAGTTGAGAGAAATTGTTCCTGAGCTTTTCAGGTTGTTTTTCCATGTTCCCAATGTTTATACCTTGACAAGAAGGCCTAATTTTAGAAACTACAAGAAAACATCAGTAACTCTGGCAAAATGACAATAAATACATGAGAACTAAAATAGAACATGTCTAAAACAGTTCTCCAACTGTGTTGTTCGCGTAGAAAAGTTACGTTAGATCCAGAAACTCCAGAATTTGAGTTCAGAGAATATTAAACAGGTTACGAATCCTACCTTGTTATCTTAAAGGAGCCTAGAATGGTAAAAGTGTTCAATACAAGGCAGAGTACTCTTGAAATAGAGAAATAAACCCATTTAGCAGCTTTGTAAAGCCAAACACTTCTATAACATAGTTGAGACACAATGTTCCTGAGCTTTTCAGGTTCATAACTGTGTCTAGTTAGTTGCTTGTCCAGGTTCCCAATGTTTATACCTTGACAAGAAGGCCTAATGTTAGAAACTACAAGAAAACATCAGTAACTCTGGCAAAATGACAATAAATACATGAGAACTAGCGTAGAACATGTATAAAACAATTCTCCAATTGAGTTGTTCGAGTAGAAAAGTTATCTCAGATGCAGGAATTACAGAATTCGAGTTTAGAGCATATTAAACAGTGTATGAATCCTACGTTGTTAACTTAAAGGAGCCTAGAGTGGTATATGTGTGAAATACAAGGCAGAGTACACTTGAAATAGAGAAATAAACCCATTTAGACACTTTGCAAAGCCTAACACTTCTATAGCATAGTTGAGAGACAATGTTCCTCAACTTTTCAGGTTCATAACTGTGTCTAGTTAGTTGCTTGTCCATGTTCCCAATTTTTATACCTTGACAAGAAGGTCTAATGTTAGAAACTACAAGAAAACATCAGTAACTCTGGCGAAATGACAATAAATACATGAGAACTAGCATAGAACATGTCTAAAACACTTCTCCAACTGTGTTTTTCGTGTAGAAAAGATACGTTAGATCCAGGAATTCCAGAATTCGAGTTCAGAGCATATTAAACAGTGTATGAATCCTCCGTTGTTAACTTAAAGGAGCCTAGAGGGGTAAATGTGTGAAATACAAGGCAGAGTACACTTGAAATAGAGAAATAAACCCCTTTCGCATCTTTGGAAAGACTATCAATTCTATAACATAGTTGAGAGACAATGTTCCTGGGCTTTTCAGGTTCATAACTGTGTCTAGTTAGTTGTTTGTCCATGTTCCCAATGTTTAAACCTTGACAAGAAGGCCTAATGTTAGAAACTACAAAAAAACATCAGTAACTCTGGCAAAATGACAATAAATACATGAGAACTAGCATAGAACATGTATAAAACACTTCTCCAACTGTGTTGTTCGTGTAGAAAAGATACGTTAGATCCAGGAATTCCAGAATTCGAGTTTAGAGCATATTAAACAGTGTATGAATTCAATGTTGTTAACTTAAAGGAGCCTAGAGTGGTAAATGTGTGAAATACAAGGCAGAGTACACTTGAAATAAAGAAATAAACCCCTTTCACATCTTTGGAAAGCCTAACACTTCTATAACATATTTGATAGACAATGTTCCTGAGCTTTTCAGATTCATAACTCTGTCTAGTTAGTTGTTTGTCCATGTTCTCAATGTTTATACCTTGACAAGAAGGTCTAATGTTAGAAACTACAAGAAAACATCAGTAACTCTGGCAAAATGACAATAAATACATGAGAACTAGCATAGAACATGTATAAAACACTTCTCCAACTGTGTTGTTTGTATAGAAAAGTTACCTTAGATCCAGGAATTCCAGAATTCGAGTTTAGAGCATATTAAACAGGTTATGAATCCTACGTGGTTATCTTAAAGGAGCCTAGAATGGTAAAAGTGTTCAATACAAGGCAGAGTACACTTGAAATAGAGAAATAAACCCATTTAGCAGCTTTGTAAAGCCAAACACTTCTATAACATAGTTGAGACACAATGTTCCTGAGCTTTTCAGGTTCATAACTGTGTCTAGTTAGTTGCTTGTCCATGTTCCCAATGTTTATACCTTGACAAGAAGGCCTAATGTTAGAAACTACAAGAAAACATCAGTAACTCTGGCAAAATGACAATAAATACATGAGAAATAGCGTAGAACATGTATAAAACAATTCTACAATTGAGTTGTTCGAGTAGAAAAGTTATCTTAGATCCAGGAATTCCAGAATTCGAGTTTAGAGCATATTAAACAGTGTATGAATCCTACGTTGTTAACTTAAAGGAGCCTAGAGTGGTATATGTGTGAAATACAAGGCAGAGTACACTTGAAATAGAGAAATAAACCCATTTAGCCACTTTGGAAAGCCTAACACTTCTATAAAATAGTTGAGAGACAATGTTCCTGAGCTTTTCAGGTTCATAACTGTGTCTAGTTAATTGCTTGTCCATGTTCCAAATGTTTATACCTTGACAAGAAGGCCTAATGTTAGAAACTACAAGAAAACATCAGTAACTCTGGCAAAATGACAATAAATACATGAGAACCAGCATAGAACATGTATAATACACTTCTCCAACTGTGTTGTTCGTGTAGAAAAGATACGTTAGATCCAGGAATACGAGAATTCGAGTTTAGAGCATATTAAACAGTGTATGAATCCTACGTTGTTATCTTACAGGAGCCTAGAATGGTAAAAGTGTGCAATACCAGGCAGAGTACACTTGAAATAGAGAAATAAACCCCTTTCGCATCTTTGGAAAGACTAACATTTCTATAACATAGTTGAGAGACAATGTTCCTGAGCTTTTCAGGTTCACAACTGTGTCTAGTTAGTTGCTTGTCCATGTTCCCAATGTTTATTCCTTGACAAGAAGGCCTATTGTTAGAAACTACAAGAAAACATCATTAACTCTGGCAAAATGACAATAAATACATGAGAACTAGCATAGAACATGTATAAAACAATTCTCCAATTGAGTTGTTCATGTAGAAAAGATATCTTAGATCCAGGAATTCCAGAATTTGAGTTTAGAGCATATTAAACAGTGTATGAATCCTACGTTGTTAACTTTAAGGAGCCTAGAGTAGTATATGTGTGAAATACAAGACAGAGTACACTTGAAATAGAGAAATAAACACATTTAGCCACTTTGGAAAGCCTAACACTTCTATAACATAGTTGAGAGACAATGTTCCTGAGCTTTTCATGTTCATATCTGTGTCTAGTTAGTTCTTTGTCCATGTTCCCAATGTTTATACCTTGACAAGAAGGCCTAATGTTAGAAACTACAAGAAAACATCAGTAACTCTGGCAAAATGACAATAAATACATGAGAACTAGCATAAAACATGTATAAAACACTTCTCCAACTGTGTTGTTCGTGTAGTAAAGATACGTTAGATCCAGGAATTCCAGAATTCAAGTTTAGAGCATATTAAACAGTGTATGAATATTACGTTGTTATCTTAAAGGAGCTTAGAATGGTAAAAGTGTGAAATACAAAGTAGAGTACACTTGAAATAGAGAAATAAACCCATTTAGCAGCTTTGGAAAGCCTAACACTTCTATAACATAGTTGAGAGATAATGTTCCTGAGCTTTTCAGGTTCATAACTGTGTCTAGTTAGTTGCTTGTCCATGTTCCCAATGTTTATACCTTGACAAGAAGGCCTAATGTTAGAAACTACAAGAAAACATCAGTAACTCTGGCAAAATGACAATAAATACATGAGAACTAGCATAGAACATGTCTAAAACACTTCTCCAACTGAGTAGTTCGTGTAGAAAAGATACGTTAGATCCAGCGATTCCAGAATTCGAGTTTAGAGCATATTAAACAGTGTATGAATCCTACGTTGTTAAAGGAGCCTAGAATGGTAAAAGTGTGAAATACAAGGCAGAGTACACTTGAAATAGAGAAAAAATCCCTTTCGCATCTTTGGAAAGACTAACAATTCTATAACATAGTTGAGAGACAATGTTCCTGAGCTTTTCAGGTTCATAACTGTGTCTAGTTAGTTGCATTTCCATGTTCCCAATGTTTATACCTTGACAAGAAGCCCTAATGTTAGAATCTACAAGAAAACATCAGTAACTCTGGCAAAATGACAATAAATACATGAGAACTAACATAGAACATGTCTAAAACACTTCTCCAACTTGTTGTTCGTGTAGAAAAGATACGTTAGATCCGGAAATTCCTGAATTCGAGTTTAGAGCATATTAAACAGTGTATGAAACCTACGTTGTTATCTTAAAGGAGCCTAGAATGGTGAAAGTGTGAAATACAAGGCAGAGTACACTTGAAATAGAGAAATAAACCCATATAGCAGCTTTGGAAAGCCTAACACTTCTATAACATAGTTGAGACACAATGTTCCTGAGTTTTTCAGGTTCTTAACTGTGTCTAGTTAGTTGCTTGTCCATGTTCCCAATGTTTATACCTTGACAAGAAGGCCTAATGTTAGAAACTACAAGAAAATATCAGTAACTCTGGCAAAATGACAATAAATACATGAGAACTAAAATAGAACATGTATAAAACACTTCTCAAACTGAGTAGTTCGTGTAGAAAAGATACGTTAGTTCCAGCAAATCCAGAATTCGAGTTAGAGCATATTAAACAATGTATGAATCCTACGTTGTTATCTTAAAGGAGCCTAGAATTGTAAAAGTGTGAAATACAAAGTAGAGTACACTTGAAATAGAGAAATAAACCCATTTAGCAGCTTTGGAAAGCCTAACACTTCTATAACATAGTTGAGAGATAATGTTACTGAGCTTTTCAGGTTCATAACTGTGTCTAGTTAGTTGCTTGTCCATGTTCCCAATGTTTATACCTTGACAAGAAGGCCTAATGTTAGAAACTACAAGAAAACATCAGTAACTCTGGCAAAATGACAATAAATACATGAGAACTAGCATAGAACATGTCTAAAACACATCTCCAACTGTGTTGTTCGTGTAGAAAAGATTCGTTAGATCCAGGAATTCCAGAATTCGAGTTTACAGCATATTAAACAGTGTATGAATCCTACGTTTTTAACTTAAAGAAGCCTAGAGTGGTAAATGTGTGAAATACAAGGCAGAGTACACTTGAAATAGAGAAATAAACCCCTTTCGCATCTTTGGAAAGACTAACAATTCTATAACATAGTTGAGAGACAATGTTCCTGAGCTTTCAATGTTCATAACTGTGTCTAGTTAGTTGTTTGTCCATGTTGCCAATGTTTATACGTTGACAAGAAGGCCTAATGTTAGAAACTACAAGAAAACATCAGTAACTCTGGCAAAATGACAATAAATACATGAGAACTAGCATAGAACATGTCTAAAACATTTCTCCAACTGTGTTGTTCGCGTAGAAAAGATACGTTAGATCCAGAAATTCCAAATTTGTGTTTAGAGCATATTAAACAGTGTATGAAACCTACTTTTTTATCTTAAAGGAGCCTAGATGGTAAAAGTGTGAAATACAAGGCAGAGTACACTTGAAATAGAGAAATAGACACATTTAGCAACTTTGGAAAGCCTAACACTTCTATAACATAGTTGAGAGATAATGTTACTGAGCTTTTCAGGTTCATAACTGTGTCTAGTTAGTTGCTTGTCCATGTTCCCAATGTTTATACCTTGACAAGAAGGCCTAATGTTAGAAACTACAAGAAAACATCAGTAACTCTGGTAAAATGACAATAAATACATGAGAACTAAAATAGAACATGTCTAAAACAGTTCTCCAACTGTGTTGTTCGCGTAGAAAAGTTACGTTAGATCCAGAAACTCCAGAATTTGAGTTCAGAGAATATTAAACAGGTTACGAATCCTACGTTGTTATCTTAAAGGAGCCTAGAATGGTAAAAGTGTTCAATACAAGGCAGAGTACTCTTGAAATAGAGAAATAAACCCATTTAGCAGCCTTGTAAAGCCAAACACTTCTATAACATAGTTGAGACACAATGTTCCTGAGCTTTTCAGGTTCATAACTGTGTCTAGTTAGTTGCTTGTCCAGGTTCCCAATGTTTATACCTTGACAAGAAGGCCTAATGTTAGAAACTACAAGAAAACATCAGTAACTCTGGCAAAATGACAATAAATACATGAGAACTAGCGTAGAACATGTATAAAACAATTCTCCAATTGAGTTGTTCGAGTAGAAAAGTTATCTCAGATGCAGGAATTACAGAATTCGAGTTTAGAGCATATTAAACAGTGTATGAATCCTACGTTGTTAACTTAAAGGAGCCTAGAGGGGTAAATGTGTGAAATACAAGGCAGAGTACACTTGAAATACAGAAATAAAAACATTTCGCATCTTTGGAAAGACTAACAATTCTATAACATAGTTGAGAGACAATGTTCCTGGGCTTTTCAGGTTCATAACTGTGTCTAGTTAGTTGTTTGTCCATGGTCCCAATGTTTAAACCTTGACAAGAAGGCCTAATGTTAGAAACTACAAAAAAACATCAGTAACTCTGGCAAAATGACAATAAATACATGGGAACTAGCATAGAACATGTAAAAACACTTCTCCAACTGAGGTGTTCATGTAAAAAAGGTATCTTAGATCCAGGAATTCCAGAATTAGATTTTAGAGCATATTAAACAGTGTATGAATCCTACGTTGTTATCTTAAAGGAGCCTAGAATGGTAAAAGTGTGAAATACAAGGCAGAGTACACTTGAAATAGAGAAATAAACCAATTTAGCAGCTTTGGAAAGCCTAACAATTCTATAACATAGTTGAGAGACAATGTTCCTTAGCTTTTCAGGTTCATAACTGTGTCTAGTTAGTTGCTTGTCCATGTTCCCAATGTTTATACCTTGACAAGAAGGCCTAATGTTAGAAACTACAAGAAAACATCAGTAACTTCGGCAAAATGACAATAAATAAATGAGAGCTAGCATAGAACATGTATCAAACACTTCTCTACCTTAGTTGTTGGTGTAAAAAAGGTATCTATGATCCAGGAATTCCAGAATTTGAGTTTAGAGCACATTAAACAGTGTATGAATCCTACGTTGTTAACTTAAAGGAGCCTAGAATGGTAAAGGTGTGAAATACAAGGCAAGTACACTTGAAATATAAAAATAAACCCATTTAGCAGCTTTGGAAAGCCTAACACTTCACTGAAATGTATTATTATACTCTATATGACATAGTTGAGAGACTATGTTCCTGAGCTTTTCAGGTTCATAACTGTGTCTACTTAGTTGTTTGTCCATGTTCCCAATGTTTATACCTTGACAAGAAGGCCTGATGTTAGAAACGACAAGATAACATCAGTAACTCTGGCAAAATGACAATAAATACATGAGAGCTAGCATAGAACATGTATAAAACACTTCTCCACCTTAGTTGTTTTTTAGAAAAGGTATCTTAGATCCAGGAATTCTAGAATTCGGGTTTAGAGCACATTAAACAGTGTATGAATCCTACGTTGTTAACTTGAAGGAGCCTAGAACAGTAAATGTGTGAAATACAAGGCAGAGTACACTTGAAATAGAGCAATAAACCCATTTAGCAGCTTTGGAAAGCCTAACACTTCTATAACATTGTTGAGAGACAAGGTTCCTGAACTTTTCAGGTTTATAACAGTGTCTACTTAGTTGTTTGTTCATGTTCCCTATATTTATACCTGGACAAGAAGGCCTAATGTTAGAAATTACAAGAAAACATCAGTAACTCTGAAAAAATGAAAATAAATACATGAGAACTTGCATAGAACATGTATAAAACACTTCTCCAACTGAATTGTTCGTGTAGAAAAGGTAGCTTAGATCCAGGAATTCCAGAATTTGAGTTTAGAGCACATAAAACAGTGTATGAATCCTATTTTGTTTACTGAAAGGAGCCTAGAATGGTAAATGTGTGAAATACAAGGCAGAGTACACTTGAAATAGAGAAATAAACCAATTTAGCAGCTTTTGAAAGCCTAACAATTCACTGAAATGTTTTATTATACTCTAATAACGTAGTTGAGAGAAATTGTTCCTGAGCTTTTCAGGTTGTTTTTCCATGTTCCCAATGTTTATACCTTGACAAGAAGGCCTAATTTTAGAAACTACAAGAAAACATCAGTAACTCTGGCAAAATGACAATAAATACATGAGAACTAAAATAGAACATGTCTAAAACAGTTCTCCAACTGTGTTGTTCGCGTAGAAAAGTTACGTTAGATCCAGAAACTCCAGAATTTGAGTTCAGAGAATATTAAACAGGTTACGAATCCTACCTTGTTATCTTAAAGGAGCCTAGAATGGTAAAAGTGTTCAATACAAGGCAGAGTACTCTTGAAATAGAGAAATAAACCCATTTAGCAGCTTTGTAAAGCCAAACACTTCTATAACATAGTTGAGACACAATGTTCCTGAGCTTTTCAGGTTCATAACTGTGTCTAGTTAGTTGCTTGTCCAGGTTCCCAATGTTTATACCTTGACAAGAAGGCCTAATGTTAGAAACTACAAGAAAACATCAGTAACTCTGGCAAAATGACAATAAATACATGAGAACTAGCGTAGAACATGTATAAAACAATTCTCCAATTGAGTTGTTCGAGTAGAAAAGTTATCTCAGATGCAGGAATTACAGAATTCGAGTTTAGAGCATATTAAACAGTGTATGAATCCTACGTTGTTAACTTAAAGGAGCCTAGAGTGGTATATGTGTGAAATACAAGGCAGAGTACACTTGAAATAGAGAAATAAACCCATTTAGACACTTTGCAAAGCCTAACACTTCTATAGCATAGTTGAGAGACAATGTTCCTCAACTTTTCAGGTTCATAACTGTGTCTAGTTAGTTGCTTGTCCATGTTCCCAATTTTTATACCTTGACAAGAAGGTCTAATGTTAGAAACTACAAGAAAACATCAGTAACTCTGGCGAAATGACAATAAATACATGAGAACTAGCATAGAACATGTCTAAAACACTTCTCCAACTGTGTTTTTCGTGTAGAAAAGATACGTTAGATCCAGGAATTCCAGAATTCGAGTTCAGAGCATATTAAACAGTGTATGAATCCTCCGTTGTTAACTTAAAGGAGCCTAGAGGGGTAAATGTGTGAAATACAAGGCAGAGTACACTTGAAATAGAGAAATAAACCCCTTTCGCATCTTTGGAAAGACTATCAATTCTATAACATAGTTGAGAGACAATATTCCTGGGCTTTTCAGGTTCATAACTGTGTCTAGTTAGTTGTTTGTCCATGTTCCCAATGTTTAAACCTTGACAAGAAGGCCTAATGTTAGAAACTACAAAAAAACATCAGTAACTCTGGCAAAATGACAATAAATACATGAGAACTAGCATAGAACATGTATAAAACACTTCTCCAACTGTGTTGTTCGTGTAGAAAAGATACGTTAGATCCAGGAATTCCAGAATTCGAGTTTAGAGCATATTAAACAGTGTATGAATTCAACGTTGTTAACTTAAAGGAGCCTAGAGTGGTAAATGTGTGAAATACAAGGCAGAGTACACTTGAAATAAAGAAATAAATCCCTTTCACATCTTTGGAAAGCCTAACACTTCTATAACATATTTGATAGACAATGTTCCTGAGCTTTTCAGATTCATAACTCTGTCTAGTTAGTTGTTTGTCCATGTTCTCAATGTTTATACCTTGACAAGAAGGCCTATTGTTAGAAACTACAAGAAAACATCAGTAACTCTGGCAAAATGACAATAAATACATGAGAACTAGCATAGAACATGTATAAAACACTTCTCCAACTGTGTTGTTTGTATAGAAAAGTTACCTTAGATCCAGGAATTCCAGAATTCGAGTTTAGAGCATATTAAACAGGTTATGAATCCTACGTGGTTATCTTAAAGGAGCCTAGAATGGTAAAAGTGTTCAATACAAGGCAGAGTACACTTGAAATAGAGAATTAACCCCATTTAGCAGCTTTGTAAAGCCAAACACTTCTATAACATAGTTGAGACACAATGTTCCTGAGCTTTTCAGGTTCATAACTGTGTCTAGTTAGTTGCTTGTCCATGTTCCCAATGTTTATACCTTGACAAGAAGGCCTAATGTTAGAAACTACAAGAAAACATCAGTAACTCTGGCAAAATGACAATAAATACATGAGAAATAGCGTAGAACATGTATAAAACAATTCTACAATTGAGTTGTTCGAGTAGAAAAGTTATCTTAGATCCAGGAATTACAGAATTCGAGTTTAGAGCATATTAAACAGTGTATGAATCCTACGTTGTTAACTTAAAGGAGCCTAGAGTGGTATATGTGTGAAATACAAGGCAGAGTACACTTGAAATAGAGAAATAAACCCATTTAGCCACTTTGGAAAGCCTAACACTTCTATAAAATAGTTGAGAGACAATGTTCCTGAGCTTTTCAGGTTCATAACTGTGTCTAGTTAATTGCTTGTCCATGTTCCAAATGTTTATACCTTGACAAGAAGGCCTAATGTTAGAAACTACAAGAAAACATCAGTAACTCTGGCAAAATGACAATAAATACATGAGAACCAGCATAGAACATGTATAATACACTTCTCCAACTGTGTTGTTCGTGTAGAAAAGATACGTTAGATCCAGGAATACGAGAATTCGAGTTTAGAGCATATTAAACAGTGTATGAATCCTATGTTGTTATCTTACAGGAGCCTAGAATGGTAAAAGTGTGCAATACCAGGCAGAGTACACTTGAAATAGAGAAATAAACCCCTTTCGCATCTTTGGAAAGACTAACATTTCTATAACATAGTTGAGAGACAATGTTCCTGAGCTTTTCAGGTTCACAACTGTGTCTAGTTAGTTGCTTGTCCATGTTCCCAATGTTTATTCCTTGACAAGAAGGCCTATTGTTAGAAACTACAAGAAAACATCATTAACTCTGGCAAAATGACAATAAATACATGAGAACTAGCATAGAACATGTATAAAACAATTCTCCAATTGAGTTGTTCATGTAGAAAAGATATCTTAGATCCAGGAATTCCAGAATTCGAGTTTAGAGCATATTAAACAGTGTATGAATCCTACGTTGTTAACTTTAAGGAGCCTAGAGTGGTATATGTGTGAAATACAAGACAGAGTACACTTGAAATAGAGAAATAAACACATTTAGCCACTTTGGAAAGCCTAACACTTCTATAACATAGTTGAGAGACAATGTTCCTGAGCTTTTCAGGTTCATAACTGTGTCTAATTAATTGCTTGTCCATGTTCCCAATGTTTATACCTTGACAAGAAGGCCTAATGTTAGAAACTACAAGAAAACATCAGTAACTCTGCCAAAATGACAATAAATACATGGGAACTAGCATAGAACATGTAAAAACACTTCTCCAACTGAGGTGTTCATGTAAAAAAGGTATCTTAGATCCAGGAATTCCAGAATTAGATTTTAGAGCATATTAAACAGTGTATGAATCCTACGTTGTTATCTTAAAGGAGCCTAGAATGGTAAAAGTGTGAAATACAAGGCAGAGTACACTTGAAATAGAGAAATAAACCAATTTAGCAGCTTTGGAAAGCCTAACAATTCTATAACATAGTTGAGAGACAATGTTCCTTAGCTTTTCAGGTTCATAACTGTGTCTAGTTAGTTGCTTGTCCATGTTCCCAATGTTTATACCTTGACAAGAAGGCCTAATGTTAGAAACTACAAGAAAACATCAGTAACTTCGGCAAAATGACAATAAATAAATGAGAGCTAGCATAGAACATGTATCAAACACTTCTCTACCTTAGTTGTTGGTGTAAAAAAGGTATCTATGATCCAGGAATTCCAGAATTTGAGTTTAGAGCACATTAAACAGTGTATGAATCCTACGTTGTTAACTTAAAGGAGCCTAGAATGGTAAAGGTGTGAAATACAAGGCAAGTACACTTGAAATATAAAAATAAACCCATTTAGCAGCTTTGGAAAGCCTAACACTTCACTGAAATGTATTATTATACTCTATATGACATAGTTGAGAGACTATGTTCCTGAGCTTTTCAGGTTCATAACTGTGTCTACTTAGTTGTTTGTCCATGTTCCCAATGTTTATACCTTGACAAGAAGGCCTGATGTTAGAAACGACAAGATAACATCAGTAACTCTGGCAAAATGACAATAAATACATGAGAGCTAGCATAGAACATGTATAAAACACTTCTCCACCTTAGTTGTTTTTTAGAAAAGGTATCTTAGATCCAGGAATTCTAGAATTCGGGTTTAGAGCACATTAAACAGTGTATGAATCCTACGTTGTTAACTTGAAGGAGCCTAGAACAGTAAATGTGTGAAATACAAGGCAGAGTACACTTGAAATAGAGCAATAAACCCATTTAGCAGCTTTGGAAAGCCTAACACTTCTATAACATTGTTGAGAGACAAGGTTCCTGAACTTTTCAGGTTTATAACAGTGTCTACTTAGTTGTTTGTTCATGTTCCCTATATTTATACCTGGACAAGAAGGCCTAATGTTAGAAATTACAAGAAAACATCAGTAACTCTGAAAAAATGAAAATAAATACATGAGAACTTGCATAGAACATGTATAAAACACTTCTCCAACTGAATTGTTCGTGTAGAAAAGGTAGCTTAGATCCAGGAATTCCAGAATTTGAGTTTAGAGCACATAAAACAGTGTATGAATCCTATTTTGTTTACTGAAAGGAGCCTAGAATGGTAAATGTGTGAAATACAAGGCAGAGTACACTTGAAATAGAGAAATAAACCAATTTAGCAGCTTTTGAAAGCCTAACAATTCACTGAAATGTTTTATTATACTCTAATAACGTAGTTGAGAGAAATTGTTCCTGAGCTTTTCAGGTTGTTTATCCATGTTCCCAATGTTTATACCTTGACAAGAAGGCCTAATGTTAGAAATTACAAGAAAACATCAGTAACTCTGGGAAAATGAAAATAAATACATGAAAACTAGCATAGAACATGTATAAAACAATTCCCCAACTGTGTTGTTCGTGTAGAAAAGTTATCTTAGATCCTGGAATTCCAGAATTCGAGTTCAAATCACATTAAAAAGTGTATGAATCCTACGTTGTTTACTGAAAGGAGCCTAGAATGGTAAATGTGTGAAATACAAGGCAGAGTACACTTGAAATAGAGAAATAAACCAATTTAGCAGCTTTTGAAAGCCTAACACTTCTATAACGTAGTTGAGAGAAAAGGGTCCTGATATTTTCAGGTTCATAACGGTGTGTACTTAGTTGTTTGTTCATGTTCCCAATGTTTATACCTGGACAGGAAGGCCTAATGTTAGAAATTACAAGAAAACATCAGTAACTCTGGCAAAATGACAATAAATACATGGGAACTAGCATAGAACATGTATAAAATACTTCAACTGAGTTGTTCGTGTAGAAAATGTATCTTAGATCCAGGAATTCCAGAATTCCAGTTTAGAGCACATTAAACAGTGTATGAATCCTACGTTGTTAACTTAAAGGAGCCTAAAATGGTAAATGTGTGAAATACAAGGCAGAGTGCACTTGAAATAGAGAAATAAACCCATTTAGCAGCTTTGGAAAGCCTAGCACTTCACTGAAATGTATCATCATACTCTAATAACATAGCTGAGAGACAATGTTCCTGAGCTTTTCAGGTTCATTACTGTGTCTAGATTGTTGTTTGTCCATGTTAGCAATTTTTATACCTGGACAAGTAGAACTAATGTTAGAAACTACAAGAAAAAATCACTAACTCTGGCAAAATGACAATAAATACATGAGAGCTAGCATAGAACATGTATAAAACACATCTCCACCTCAGTTCTTGGTGTAGAAAAGCTATCTTAGATCCAGGAATTCCAGAATTCGAGTATAGAGCACATTAAACACTGTATGAATCCTACGTTGTTAACTTAAAGGAGCCTGGAATGGTAAATGTATGAAATACAAGGCAGCGGACACTTGAAATAGAGAAATAAACCCATTTAGCAGCTTTGGAAAGCCGAACACTTCACTGAAATGTATTATTATACTCTAATAACATAGTTGAGAGACAATGTTCCTGAGCTTTTCAGGTTCATAACTGTGTCTAGTTAGTTGTTTTTCCATGTTCCCAATGTTTATACCAAGACTACAAGGCCTAATGTAAGAAACAACAAGAAAACATCAGTAACTCTGGGAAAATGACAATAAATACATGAGAACTAGCATAGAACATGTATAAAACACTTCTCGATTTGAGGTGTTCGTGTAGAAAAGTTATCTAAGATCCAGGAATTCCAGAATTCGAGTTTAGAGCACATTAAACAGTGTATGAATCCTACTTTGTTAACTTAAAGGAGACTAGAATGGTAAATGTGTGAAATACAAGGCAGAGTACACTTGAAATAGAGAAATAAACCCATTTAGCACCTTTGGAAAGCCTAACAATTCTATAACATAGTAGAGAGACAATGTTCCTGAGCTTTTCAGGTTCATAACATTGTTTAGTTAATTGTTTGTTCATGTTCCCAATGTTTATACCAGGACAAGAAGGCCTAATGTAAGAAACTAAAAGGAAACATCAGTAACTCTGTCAAAATGACAATAAATACATGAGAACTAGCATAGAACATGTATAAACCCTTCTCGAACTGAGTTGTTAGTGTAGAAAAGGTATCTTAGATCCAGGAATTCCGGAAATCGAGTTTAGAGCACATTAAACAGTGTTTGAATCCTACGATGTTAACTTGAAGGAGCCTAGAATGGTAAATGTGTGAAATACAATGAAGAGTACACTTGAAATAGAGAAATAAACCCAATTAGCAGCTTTGGAAAGCCTAACACTTCTATAACATAGTTGAGAGACAATGTTCCTGAGCTTTTCAGGTTCATAGCAGTGTTTAGTTAGTTGTTTGTTTATCTTCCAATGTTTATACCAGGACAAGAAGGCCTAATGTTAGAAACTAAAAGGAAACATCAGTAACTCTGGCAAAATGACAATAAATACATGAGAACTAGCATAGAACATGTATAAAACACTTCTCCACCTGAGCTGTTTGTGTAGAAATGGTATCTTAGATCCAGGAATTCGAGAATTTGAGTTTAGAGCACATTAAACAGTGTATGAATCCTACCTTGTTAACTTAAAGGAGCCTAGAATGGTAAATCTGTAAAATACAAGGTAGAGTACACTTGAAATAGGGAAATACACCCATTAAGCAGCTATGGAAAGCCTAATACTTCACTAAAATTTATTATTATACTCTATATAACATAGTTGAGAGACAATGTTCCTGAGCTTTTCAGGTTCATAACTGTGTCTAGTTAGTTGTATGTCCATGTTCCCAATGTTTATACCTTGACAAGAAGGCCTAATGTTAGAAACTACAAGAAGACATCAGTAACTGTGGCAAATGACAATAAATACATGAGAGCTAGCATAGAACATGTCTAAAACACTTCTCTACCTGACTTGTTGTGTAGAAAAAATATCTTAGATCCAGGAATTCCAGAATTCCATATTAGAGCACATTAAACACTGTATGAATCCTACGTTGTTAACTTAAAGGAGCCTAGAATGGTAAATGTGTGAAATACAAGGCAGAGGACACTTGAAATAGAGAAATAAACCCATTTAGCAGCTTTGGAAAGCCTAACACTACACTGAAATGTATTATTATACTCTAATAACTTAGTTGAGAGACAATGTTCCTGAGCTTTTCAGGTTCATAACTGTGTCTAGTTAGTTGTTTTTTCCATGTTCCCAATGTTAATACCTTGACTAGAAGGCCTAATGTTAGAAACTACAAGAAAGCATCAGTAACTCTGGCAAAATGACAATGAATACATGAGAACTATCATAGAATATGTATAAAACACTACTCCAACTGAGTTGTTCGTCTACAAAAGGTATCTTAGATCAAGGAATTACAGAATTCCAGTTTAAAGAACATTAAACAGTGTATGATTCCTACATTGTTAATTTAAAGGTGCCTAGAATGGTAAATGTGTTAAATAAAAGGAAGTGTACACTTGAAATAGAGAAATAAACCAATTCAGCTTTTTTTGAAAGCCTAACACTTCTATAACGTAGTTGAGAGACAATGTTCCTAAGCTTTTCAGGTTCAAAACTGTGTCTAGTTAGTTGTTTGTCCATGTTCCCAATGTTTATACCTTGACAAGAAGGCCTAATGTTAGAAATTACAAGAAAACATCAGTAACTCTGGGGAAATGACAATAAATACATGAGAACTAGCATAGAACATGTATATAACACTTCTGGAATTGAGTTGTTCGTGTAGAAAAGTTATCTAAGATCCAGGAATTCCTGAAATTGAGTTTAGAGCACATTAAACAGTGTATGAATTCTACGTTGTTAACGTAAAGGAACCTAGAATGGTAAATGTGTGAAATACAAGGCAGAATACACTTGAAATACAGAAATAAACCCATTTAGCAGCTTTGGAAAGCGTAACACTTCTATAACATAGTTGAGAGACAATGTTCCTGAGCTTTTATGGTTCATAGCAGTGTTCAGTTACTTGTTTGTTTATGTTCCAATGTTTATACCAGGACAAGAAGGCCTAATGTTAGAAACTAAAAGGAAACATCAGTAACTCTGTCATACATGAGAACTAGCATAGAACATGTATAAAAACACTTCTACACCTGAGCTGTTTGTGTAGAAAAGCTATCTTAGATCCAGGAATTTCAGAATTTGAGTTTAGAGCACATTAAACAGTGTATGAATCCTACGTTGTTAACTTAAAGGGAGCCTAGAATGTTAAATGTGTGAAATACAAGGCAGAGTACACTTGAAATAGAGAAATAAACCCATTTAGCAGCTTTTTTAAGCCTAACACTTCTATAACGTAGTTGAGAGACAAGGTTCCTGATATTTTCAGGTTCATAACGGTGTGTACTTCATTGTTTGTTCATGTCCCAATGTTTATACCTGGACAGGAAGGCCTAATGTTAGAAACTACAAGAAAACATCAGTAACTCAAGGCAAAATGACAAGAAATACATGAGAACTAGCATAGAACATGTATAAAATACTTCAATTGTGTTGTTCGTGTAGAAAAGGTATCTTAGATCCAGGAATTCCAGAATTCGAGGTTAGAGCACATTAAACAGTGTATGAATCCTACCTTGTTAACTTAAAGGAGCCTAGATTGTTAAAGTTGTGAAATACTAGGCAGAGTACACTTGAAATAGAGAAATAAACCCATTTAAGCAGCTATGGAAAGCCTAACACTTGCCTAAAATATATCATTAAACTCTATAACATAGTTGAGAGACAATGTTCTCGAGCTTTTCAGGTTCATAACTGTGTTTATGTAGTTCTTGGTCCATGTTCCCAATGATTATATCCGTACAAGAGGGCCTAATGTTTAAAACAACAAGAAAAGATCAGTAATTCCTAGAAAATGACAATAAATAGCTGAGAACTTGGCATGGATCATATATAAAAAGTCTTCTCCAACTGAGTTGTTCGTGTACAAAAAGGTATCTTAGATCCAGGAATTCCTCAATTTGAGTTTTGAGCACATTAAACAGTGTATGAATCCTATGTTGTTTACTTAAAGGAGCCTAGAATGGTAAATGTGTGAAATGCAAGGCAGAATACACTTGAAATAGAGAAATAAACAGATTAAGCAGCTTTGGAAAGCCTTACACTTCACTGAAATGTATGATTAAACTCTATAACATAGTTGAGAGACAATGTTCCCGTTTTTTTCAGGTTCATAACTGTGTTAGGTAGTTGTTCGTCCAGGTTCCCAATGTTTATTCCTGAACAGGAATTCCTAATGTTAGAAAGTGCAAGAAAACTTCAGTAATTCCTGGAAAATGACAATAAATAGAAGAGAACTCGCATAGAACATGTATAAAAAGACTTCTCCGACTGAGTTGTTCGTGTAGAAAAGGTATCTTAGATCCAGAAATTCCTCAATTCCACTTTAGATCTCATTAAAAAGTCTTTGAATCCTATGTTGTTTACTTAAAGGGGCCTAGAATGGTAAATGTGTGAAATACAAGGCAGAATACACTTGGAAATAGAGAAATTAAACACATTAAGCAGCTTTGGAAAGCCTTACACTTCACTGAAATGTATGATTAAACTCTATAACATAGTTGAGAGACAATGTTCCCTGTTTTTTTCAGGTTCATAACTGTGTTTAGGTAGTTGTTCATCCAGGTTCCCAATGTTTATTCCTGGACAGGAATTTTCTAATGTTAGAAAGTGCAAGAAAACATCAGTAATTCCTGGAAAATGACAATAAATAGAAGAGAACTCACATAGAACATGTATAAAAAGACTTCTCCGACTGAGTTGTTCGTGTAGAAAAGGTATCTTAGATCCAGAAATTCCTCAATTCCACTTTAGATCTCATTAAACAGTCTTTGAATCCTATGTTGTTTACTTAAAGGGGCCTAGAATGGTAAATGTGTGAAATACAAGGCAGAATACACTTGAAATAGAGAAATAAACACATTAAGCAGCTTTGGAAAGCCTTACCCTTCACTGAAATGTATCATTACACTCTATAACATAGTTGAGAGACAATGTTCCCGTTTTTTTTCAGGTTCATAACTGTGTTTAGGTAGTTCTTGGTCCATGTTCCCAATGATAATACCTGGACAAGAAGGCTTAATGTTAGAAACTACAAGAAAACATCAGTAATTCTGGGAAAATGACAATAAATAAATGAGAACTCGCATAAAACATTTGAAGAAAAGTTATCTTAGATCCAGAAATTCCATAATTCGAGTTTAGAGCACATTAAGCAGTGTATGAATCCTATGTTGTTTACTTAAATGGGCCTAGAATGGTAAATGTGTGAAATACAAGGCAAAATACACTTGAAATAGATAAATAAACACATTAAGTAGCTTTGGAAAGCCTTACACTTCAATGATATGAATCATTAAACTCTATAACATAGTTGAGAGACAATGTTCCCCAGCTTTTCAGGTTCATAACAGTGTTTAGGTAGTTGTTTGCCCATGTTCCCAATGTTTATACCTGGACAAGAAGGCTTAATGTTAGAAACTACAAGAAAACATCAGTAATTCTGGGTAAATGACAATAAATATATGAGAACTCACATAGAACATGTATATAAAGACTTCTCCAACTGAGTTGTTTCTGTAGAAAAGGTATCTTAGATCCTGGAATTCCTCAATTCGAGTTTAGAGCACATTAAACAGTGTATGAATTCTATGTTGTTTACTTAAAGGTGCCTAGCATGGTAAATGTGTGAAATACAAGGCAGAATACACTGGAAATAGAGAAATAAACACATTTAGCAACTTTTGAAAGCCTAACACTTCACTGAAATGTATCATTAAACTCTATAACATAGTTTGGAGAAAATGTTTCCGAGCTTTTCAGGTTCATAACAGTGTTTAGGGAGTTGTTTGGACATGTTCCAAATGTTTATACCTGTACAAGAAAGCCCAATGTTATAACCTACAAGAAAAGATCAGTAATTCCTGGAAAGAGACAATAAATAGATGAGAATTTGCATAGAACATGTATAATAAGACTTCTCCAACTGAGTTGTTCATGTAGAAAAGGTATCTTGGATACAGGAATTCCTCAATTTGAGTTTAGAGCACATTAAACAGTTGTATGAATGCTATGTTGTTTACTTAAAGTGGCCTAGAATGTAAATGTGTGAAATACAAGGCAGAATACATTTGAAATAGAGAAATAAGCACTTTTAAGCAGCTTTGGAAAACCTTTACACTTGCCTAAAATATATCATTAAACTCTATAACATAGTTGAGAGACAATGTTCTCGAGCTTTTCAGGTTCATAACTGTGTTTAGGTAGTTCTTGGTCCATGTTCCCAATGATTATACCCGTACCATAGGGCCTAATGTTAAAAAACTACAAGAAAACATCAGTAATTCCTAGAAAATGACAATAAATAGCTGAGAACTGGCATGGATCATATATAAAAAGTCTTCTCCAACTGAGTTGTTCGTGTACAAAAGGTATCTTAGATCCATGAATTCCTCAATTTGAGTTTTGAGCACATTAAACAGTGTATTAATCCTATGTTGTTTACTTAAAGGGGCCTAGAATGGTAAATGTGTGAAATGCAAGGCAGAATACACTTGAAGTAGAGAAAAAAAACAGATTAAGCAGCTTTGGAAAGCCTTACACTTCACTGAAATGTATGATTAAACTCTATAACATAGTTGAGAGACAATGTTCCCGTTTTTTTTCAGGTTCATAACTGTGTTTAGGTAGTTGTTCGTCCAGGTTCCCAATGTTTATTCCTGGACAGGAATTCCTAATGTTAGAAAGTGCAAGAAAACATCAGTAATTCCTGGAAAATGACAATAAATAGAAGAGAACTCGCATAGAACATGTATAAAAAGACTTCTCCGAACTGAGTTGTTCGTGTAGAAAAGGTATCTTAGATCCAGAAATTCCTCAATTCCACTTTAGATCTCATTAAACAGTCTTTGAATCCTATGTTGTTTACTTAAAGGGTCCTAGAATGGTAAATGTGTGAAATACAAGGCAGAATACACTTGAAATAGAGAAATAAACACATTAAGCAGCTTTGGAAAGCCTTACACTTCACTGAAATGTATGATTAAACTCTATAACATAGTTGAGAGACAATGTTCCCGAGCTTTTCAGGTTCATAATAGTGTTTAGGTAGTTGTTTGTCCATGTTCCCAATGTTTATACCTGGAAAAGAAAGCCCAATGTTATAACCTACAAGAAAACATCAGTAATTCCTGGAAAGAGACAATAAATAGATGAGAATTCGCATAGAACATATAAATATGTTTCTCCAACTGAGTTGTTCATGTAGAAAAGGTATCTTGGATACAGGAATTCCTCAATTCGAGTTTACAGCACATTAAACAGTGTATGAATCCTATAATGTTTACTTAAAGGGGCCTAGAATGGTAAATGTGTGAAATACAAGGCAGAATACACTGGAAATAGAGAAATATACACATTAAGCAGCTTTGGAAAGCCTTACACTTCACTAATATGAATCATTATACTCTATAACATAGTTGAGAGACAATGTTCCCCAGCTTTTCAGGTTCAAAACAGTGTTTAGGTACTTCTTGGTCCATGTTCCCAATGATAATACCTGGACAAGGAGTCCTAATGTTAGAACCTACAAGAAAACATCAATAATTCTGGGAAACTGACAATAAAAAGATGGAACTCAAAAGAACGTGTATAAAAATACTTCTCCGACTGAGTTGTTCGTGTAGGAAAGGTATCTTACATCCTGGAGTTCCTCAATTCGAGTTTAGAGCACATTAAACAGTGTATGAATTCTATGTTGCTTACTTAAAGGGGCCTAGAATGTTAAATGTGTGAAATTCAAGGCAAAACACTTGAAATAGATAAATAAACACAGTAAGCAGCTTTGCAAAGCCTTACACTTCACTGAAATATATCATTAAAATCTGTAACATAGTTGAGAGAAAATGTTCCCGAGTTTTTCAGGTTCATAACTGTGTTTAGGAAGTTGTTTGTCCATTTCCCAACTTTTATACCTGGAAAAGAAGGCCTGATATTACAAAATTCAAGAAAACATCAGTAATTCCTGGAAAATGAAAATAAATAGCTGAGAACTCACATAGAACATGTATGAAAAGACTTCTTTGACTGAGTTATCGTGTAGAAAAGGTATCTTAGATCCAGAAATTCCTCAATTCTAGTTTAGAGCACATTAAACAGTGTATGAATCTTATGTTGTTTACTCAAAGGGGCCGAGAATGGTAAATGTGTGAAATACGAGGCAGAATACACTTGAAATAGAGAAATAAACACATTAAGCAGCTTTGGAAAGCCTTACACTTCACTGATATGAATCATTAAACTCGATTATATAGTTGAGAGACAATCTTCACTAGCTTTTCAGGTTCATAACAGTGTTTAGGTAGAAGTTTGTCTATGTTCCCAACGATTGTACCTGAAAAAGAAGGCCTAATATTAGAAATTACAAGAAAACATCAGTAATTCTGGTAAAATGACAATAAATAGATGAGTACTCGCATAGAACATGTTTAAAAAGACTTCTCCGACTGAGTTGTTCGTGTAGAAAAGGTATCTTAGATCCAGGAATTCCTCAATTCGAGGTTAGAGCACATTAAACAGTGTATGAATCCATTGTTGCTTACCTAAATGGGCCCAGAATGTTAAATGTGTGAAATTCAAGGCAGAATACACTTGAAATAGAGAAATAAAAAAATTAGGCCGCTTTGGAAAGCCTTACCCTTCACTGAAATGTATCATTAAACTCTATAACAAGTTTGGAGAAAATGTTTCCGATCTTTTCAGGCTCATAACAGTGTTTAGGGAGTTGATTGTCCATTTCCCAATGTTTATACCTGGACAAGAAGGCCTGATGTTAGAAACTACAAGAAAACATCAGTAATTTTTGGAAAATGTGAAGAAATAGATGAGAACTCGCATAGAACATGTGTAGAAAACGTATCTTAGATCCAGAAATTCCTCAATTCGAGTTTAGAGCACATTAAACAGTGTATGAATCCTATGTTGTTTACATAAAGGGGCCGAAAATGGTGAATGTGTGAATACAAGGCAGAATACACTTGAAATATAGAAATATACACATTAAGCATCTTTGGAAAGGCTTACACTTCACTGAAATATATCATTAAACTCTATAACATAGTTGAGAAATAATATTCTCGAGCTTTTCAGGTCTATACCCGTGTTTAGGTAGCTGTTTGTCCATGTTTCCAATGTTATACCTGGACAAGAAGGCCAAATGTTAGAATCTACAAGAAAACATCGGGAATTGCTAGAAAATGACAATAAATAGATGAGAACTCACATAGAACATGTATATAATGACTTCTCCAACTGAGTTGTTCATGTAGAAAAGGTTTTTTAGATCCAGGAATTCCTCAATTCGAATTTAGATCACATTAAACAGTGTATGAATCCCATGTTGTTTCCTTAAAGGGGCCTAGAATGGTAAATGTGTGAAATACAAGGCAGAATACACTTGAAATAGAGAAATAAACACATTAAGCAACTTTGGAAAGCCTTACCCTTCACTGAAATGTATCATTAAACTCTATAACATAGTTTGGAGAAAATGTTTCCGAGCTTTACAAGTTCATAACAGTGTTTAGGGAGTTGTTTGTCCATTTCCCAATGTTTATACCTGGACAAGAAGGCCTGATGTTAGAAACTACAAGAAAACATCAGTAATTTTTGGAAAATGGCAAGAAATAGATGAGAACTCGCATAGGACATGTGTAGAAAAGGTATCTTAGATCCAGAAATTCCTCAATTTGAGTTTAGAGCACATTAAACAGTGTATCAATCCTAAGTTGTTCACTTAAGGAGCCTAGAATGGTAAATGTGTGAAATACAAGGCAGAATACACTTGAAATAGAGAAATAAACACATTAAGCAGCTTTGTAAAGCCTTACACTTCACTGCAATGTAGTATTAAGCTCTATAACATAGTTGAGAGACAATGTTCCCTATCTTTTCAGGTTCATAACAGTGTTAAGGTAGTTGTTTCTCCATGTTCCCAATGTTTATACTTGGACCTGAAGGCCTAATGTTAGAAACTACAAAAAACATCAGTAATTCTGGTAAAATGACAATTAATAAATGAGAACTCGCATAGAACATGTATAAAAAGACTTCTCGATTGAGTTGTTCGTGTAGAGAAGGTATCTTAGATCCAGGAATTCCTCAATTGGTGATTAGAGCACAGTAAACAGTGTATGAATCCTACGTTGTTTACTGAAAGGATCCTAGAATGGTAAATGTGTGAAATACAAGGCAGAATACACTTGAAATAGAGAAACAAACACATTAAGCAGCTTTGGAAAGCCTTACACTTCACTGAAATGTATCATTAAACTCGATAACATAGTTGAAAAACTGTTTCCGAGCTTTTCAGGTTCATAACAGTGTTTAGGTAGAAGTTTGTCTATGTTCCCAATGTTTATACCTGGACAAGAAGGCCTAATGTTAAAAATTACAAGAAAACATCAGTAATTCTGGGAAAATGACAATAAATTGATGAGAAATCGCATAGAACATGTATAAAAAGACTTCTCCGACGGAGTTGTTTGTGTAGAAAATGTATCTTAGATCCAGGAATTCCTCAATTCGAGTTTACTGCACATTAAACAGTGTATGAATCCTATGTTGCTTACTTAAAGGAGCCTAGAATGGTAAATGTGTGAAATACAAGGCAGAATACACTTGAAATAGAGAAATAAACACATTAAGCAGCTTTGTAAAGCCTTACACTTCACTGCAATGTAGTATTAAACTTTATAACATTGTTGAGAGACAATGTTCCCGAGCTTCTTCTGTTCATAACAGTGGCTGGGAAGTTGTTTGTACATGTGGGCTAAGCTTATATGTGGACAAGAAAGCCTAATATAGGAAACTACATGAAAACATGAATAATTCAGGGAAAAAGACAGTAAATAGATGAGAACTCGTTTAGAACAGCTGAAACAGATTCTCCAAGTCAGTTCTTAGTGTAGAAAAGGTGGAAAGTGATTTCCCAAGAGTGGAAAGTGATTTTCTCAGACTCGACACAGCTCTCTCCCAGTCTCAAAGGCCACAGACCAGGCTGTGGGCCTCCCAGGGCACTCTGTTGTGAGTTGCCCCTTGGTGGGATCTATCTACGGGGGTTGGGCCTCCCCCGAGGCTCCGGAGGCCCATGGCTGTCCTGAAAGGGGGGCTGGCTGGTGCCCACGCCTGGGGACAAGGGAGGCACCCAGTGAGCAGAGGACCCTGTGAGGTTGGTGGATTTAGGCACCTGACGGGGGCTCCCAGAGGTGGGGGCTATCCTGTGCCTGAGGAGCAAGGCAGCCTGACAGGTGCTCATTGGTCGAATGAACAAGGGGGCGGGGCTTCCAGAAAGAGGAGTTGGGCCCAGGCCCACACCTGAACATGGTCAAGTCAACCAGGGGGCGGGGCCAGGTGAGCAGGTGGAGGCGGTCCCGGGAACAATTGGGCGGGGCCGGGTGAACAGCAAGAAGTGGTGAGGTAAGCAGGAGAAAGGCTGGCTGCAGGGACACGAGTCACCCGCAGGCCGGCCTGCCCGCTTCTGGGACCTAGGGAGGGGTTGGGGGCTTGGCGGGGAGGCCAGGTGGAAGAGCGGGTTGGGGCGAGGGGAAACAACTGGAAGTGTTCCACTGCGGAGGGCCCTGGGGCCCTGTGAATGTGGACCAGGGGCACAGGTGGGCGCAAAAGCCCCACCTTCCTTAGCTCCAGACTGGAAGCCAGCAAGAGGTTCCCCTGTCCTCAGGGCTGGGCGTTGCCCGCCAATGGGGCCGAAAGCCAGCCCTCGGGCCCAGCAACCAGACCAGTCAGTACCTCCGGAGGGGCCAGGGCAGTGCCCCCAGAGTGGAAAGTGATTTTCTCCGACTCCACACAGCTCTCTCCCAATGTCAAAGGCCACAGACCAGGCTGGGGGCGTCCCAGGGCACTCTGTTGTGAGCTGCCCCTTGGAGGGATCTACGGGGGTTCGTCTCCCCCGAGGCTCCGGAGGCTCATGGCTGTCCTGAAAGGGGGGCTGGGTGGTGTGCCCACGCCTGGGGAAGTGGGAGGCACCCAGTGAGCAGAGGACCATGTGCGGTTGATGGATTTAGGCACCTGACAGGGCTCCCAGAGGTGGGGGCTATCCTGTGTTTGAGGAACAAGGCAGCCTGGCAGGTACTGCTCACTCATTGGTCGAATGAACAAGGGGGCGGGGCTTCCAGAACAAGGAGGCGACCCCTGCCCACAACTCCAAGTCTGTTCCAAGTGTAGAAAAGGTATCTAAGATCCAGGAAATACTTAATTAGAGCTATGAGCACATTAAACAATGTATAACTCCTATATTTTTTACTTAAAGGAGCCTAGAACTTTAAATGTGTATCACACAAGGCTTGAAAGAGAGAAACAAGCAAAATAAGTAGCTTTGGAAAGCCTTACACTTCCCTGAAATGTATCATTAAACTCTATAACATAGTTGAGAGACAATGTTCCGGAGCTTTTTAGGTTCATAACCGTGCTTAGGTAGTTGTTTGTCCATGTTTCCAATGCTTATACCTGGACAAGAAGGCCTAATGTTAGAAACTACAAGAAAACATAAGTAATTCTAGGAAAATAACATAAAATAGATGAGAACTCGCATAGAACTTGTATAAAACACTTCTCCAAGTCTGTTGTTAGTTTATAGAAAGTATCTACAATCCAGGAAATCTTTAATTGGAGTTAAGACCACATGAAACAGTGTATGAATCCTATATTGTTTACTTAAAGGAGCCTAGAATGGTAAATGTGTGAAATACAAGGCAGAATACACTTGAAATAGAGAAATAAACACATTACACAGCTTTGAAAAGCCTTACACTTCACTGCAATGTAGTATTAAACTTTATAACATTGTTGAGAGACAATGTTCCCAAACTTCTTCTGTTCATAACAGTGTCTGGGAAGTTGTTTGTATATGTGGGCTACCCTTATACTTGGACAAGAAGGCCTAATATAGAAAACTACATGAAAACATGAATAATTCAGGGGAAATGACAGTAAATAGATGAGAAATCGTTTAGAAAAGCTGAAACAGATTCTCCAAGTCTGTTCTTAGTGTAGAAAAGGTATCTAAGATCCAGGAAATCCTTAATTAGATTTAAGAGCACATTAAACAATGTATGACTCCTATATTTTTTACTTAAAGGAGCCTAGAACTTTAAATGTGTGATTGTCCATGTCTGTTCTTGGTGTAGAAAAGGTATCTAAGATCCAGGAAATCCTTAATTAGAGTTAAGTGCACATTAAACAATGTATGACTCCAATATTTTTTTACTTAAAGGAGCCTAGAACTTTATTGTTTTGTTTTGTTTTGTTTTGTTTTGTTTTGTTTTGTTTTGTTAATCCTCACCCGAGGATGTTTTTCCATTGATTTTTATTTTTTTTTTTACTTTATTTTTTTAATATATTTTATTGATTTTTTTTTTTGCCCCTCTCCCTCCCTCCCACACATCCCCTCCCTCCCCAGAGTTTTATGTCCATTGGTTGTACTTATATGCATGTATAATATAAAAGTCCTTCGGTTGATCTATTATCTCCCCCAGATCTTCCTCCCCTCCCCGCTGTAATTTGACAGTCTGCTTGTTGATATACTGTCTCTATATCTATCTTTTGGTTCATCAGTTCATAATGTTTTTTATTATCCACAAATGAGTGAGGTCATGTGGTGTTTCTCTTTCATTGACTGGCTTATTTCACTCAGCATGATGTTCTCCAATTCCATCCAGGTTGCTGCAAATGATGAGAATTCCTTCTTTTTTATGGCAGCATAGTATCCCATTGTGTAGATGTACCACAGTTTTTTGATCCAATCATCTGCTGACGGGCACCTAGGCTGTTTCCAGATTCTAGCTATTGTAGATTGTGCTGCTATAAACATAGGGGTGCATATATCCTTTCTGATTGGTGTTTCTAGTTTCTTGGGATATATTCCTAGGAGTGGGATTACTGGGTCAAATGGGAGTTCCATTTTCAGTTTTTTGAGGAAACTCCACACTGTTCTCCACAGTGGTTGCACCAGTCTGCATTCCCACCAGCAGTGCACGAGGGTTCCTTTTTCTCCGCAACCTCGCCAACACTTGTCGTTTGTTGATTTGTTGATGTTGGCCATTCTGACAGGTGTGAGATGGTACCGCATTGTTGTTTTGATTTGCATCTCTCGGAAAATTAGTGACTTTGAGCATGTTTTCATGTGCCTTTTGGCCTTCTTTCTGTCTTCTTTTGTAAATATTCTATTTAGGTCCATTGCCCATTTTTTAATTGGATCATTCATCTTCCTTTTATTTAGTTGTATCAGCTGTTTGTAGATGTTGGAGATTAAACCTTTATCAGTGGTAACATTTGCAAATATGTTCTCCCACACAGTGGGCTTTCTTGTTGTTTTGTTGATGGTTTCTTTTGCTGTAAAAAAGCTTTTTATTTTGATGTAGTCCCATTTGTTTATTTTCTCTTTAGCTTCCATTTCCCTAGGGGCAGTATCAGTGAAGAAGTTCTTTTGGCATATGTCTGAGATTTTGCTGCCCGTGGATGCTTCTAGTATTTTTATGGTTTCCCGTCTGATGTTTAAGTACTGTATCCATTTTGAGTTTATTTTTGTGTATGGTGTAAGTTGGTGATCTAGTTTCATTCTTTTGCATGTATCTGTCCAATTTTCCCAACACCATTTATTGAAGAGACTGTCTTCACTCCATTGTATATTCGTGCCTCCTTTGTCAAATATTAATTGAGCATAGTGATTTGGGTTGATATCTTAGTTCTCGATTCTATTCCATTGATCTATATGTCTGTTCTTGTGCCAGTACCAGGCTGTTTTGAGAAAAGTGGCTTTGTAATACAGTTTGAAGTCTGGTATTGAGATCCCTCCTACTTTACTCTTCTTTCTCAGGATTGCTGTGGCTATTCGGGGTCTTTTATTGTTCCAAATGAACTTTTGGAGAGTTCTTTCTAGGTTAGTGAAATATGCCATTGGTATTTTAATGGGGAGTGCATTGAACCTATAGATTGCTTTAGGAAGTATGGACATTTTGATGATGTTGCTTCTACCAATCCATGAACATAGTATGTTCTTCCATCTGTTTACATCTTCCTCTATCTCTTTTTTCAGTGTCATGTAGTTTTCCGCATATAGGTCCTTTACTTCCTTAGTTAAATTTATTCCTAGGTATCTTAATTTTTTTTGGTGCGATGGTAAATGGAATTGCTTTTTTAGTCTTTGTTTCTATAAAGTCGCTGTTGGTGTATAGAAATGCCATAGATTTTTTGGTGTTAATTTTGTATCCTGCTACATTGCCAAATTCATTTATTAAGCCAATTAGTTTTTTAATGGAGTCTTTTGGGTTTTTTTATGTACAATATCATGTCGTCTACAAATAAGGATAGCTTTACTTCTTTTCCAATTTGGATGCCTTTTATTTCCTCCTCTTGTCTAATTGCAATGGCTAGTACTTCCAGTACTATGTCAAAGAGGAGTGGCGAAAGTGGGCATCCCTGTCTTGTTCCTGTTCTTAGAGGGAATGGTTTTAGTTTTTGCCCATTGAGTATGATGTTGGCTGTGGGTTTATCGTATACAGCTTTTATTATGTTGAGGTATGATCCTTGTACTCCCACCTTATTGAGAGTTTTTATCAGGAAAGGGTGTTGGATTTTATCGAATGCTTTTTCTGCATCAATTGATATGACTATATGATTTTTATCTTTCACCTTGTTTATGTGATGTATCACGTTTATTGATTTGCGGATATTGTACCATCCTTGCATTCCTGGAATAAATCCTAGTTGGTCATGGTATATGATCTTTGTGATGCTCTACTGGAGCTGATTTGCTAGAATTTTGTTGAGGATTTTGGCATCTATGTTCATGAGGGATATTGGCCTGTAATTCTCCTTCATTGAGTTGTCTTTATCTGGTTTTGGTATTAGGGTGATGCTGGCTTCATAGAAGGAGTTTGGAAGTGTTCCTTCCTCTTGGATTTTTTGGAATAGTCTGAGGCGGATAGGTTTTAGTTCTTCCTTGAATGTTTGGTAAAACTCTCCTGTGAAGCCATCTGGCCCTGGGCTTTTGTTTGCTGGAAGATTTTTGATGACTGTTTCAATTTCTTCCCAAGTCACTGGTCTATTGAGATTTTTAGATTCTTCCTGATTGAGTTTTGGAAGGTTGCATTTTTCTAGGAATATGTCCATTTCCTCCAGGTTGTTCAGTTTGTTGGAATAGAGCTGTTCGTAGTATTTTGTAACAATCCTTTGTATGTCGGCGGGATCTGTTGTTATTTCACCTCTTTCGTTTCTGATTTTGTTTATTTGGGTCCTCTCTCTTTGTTTCTTGGTTAGCCTGGCTAGGGGTCCATCTATCTTGTTTATTCTTTCAAAGAACCAGCTCTTGGTTTTGTTGATCTTATGTATTGTTTCTTTGGTTTCTATGTTGTTTATCTGTGCTCTGATTTTTGTTATTTCCTTCCTTCTGCTTACACTGGGCTTTTCTTGTTGCTCTTTTTCTAACTCTTGGAGTTGTAGAGTTAGATCATTTGTTACCCTTTTTTCTAGTTTTTTGCAATAGGCTTGTAGGGATTTGAACTTCCCTCTCAAAACTGCTTTTGCTGTGTCCCATAGATTTTGGATAGTTGTGTTTTCATTGTCATTTGTTTCCAAGATGCTTTTCATTTCTTCCTTGATTTCTTTGGTAACCCAGTCCTTGTTTAATAGCATGCTGTTTAGTCTCCATGTGTTTGATTTCTTTGGATTTTTTTTCATTGTAGTTAATTTCCAGTTTTATGCCACTATGATCTGAGAAGATGCTTGATATGATTTCTATCTTCTTGAATTTGAAGAGACTTTGCCTATGTCCCAAAATGTGGGCTGTCTTTGAGAATGTCCCATGTGCGCTTGAGAAGAATGTATATTCTGTGGCTTTGGGGTGTAATGTTCTGAAGATGTCGATTAATTCCATCTGGTCTAGCGAGTCATTTAGGATTGATATTTCTTTGCTGATTTTTTGTTTAGATGACTTGTCAAAGAGTGACAGTGGGGTATTAAGATCTCCTACTATGATTGTATTGCTATTAATCTCTCCCTTAATGTCCTCCAGCAGTTTTTTTATATATTGCGGTGCTCCCGTATTGGGTGCATATATATTTATAAGGGTTATTTCTTCTTGTTGGATTGCTCCCTTTAGTATTATGAAGTGGCCTTCATTATCTCTTTTTATGTCCTTCACTCTGAGATCTAATTTGTCAGATATAAGTATTGCTACCCCAGCTTTTTTTTCATTTCCATTCGCCTGGAAAACCTTTTTCTATCCCTTCACCTTCAGTCTGTGTGCATCTTTTTTTCTGAGGTGGGTTTCTTGTAGACAACAGATATATGGGTCTTGTTTTCTTATCCAATCCGTTACCCTATTTCTTTTGATTGGAGCATTTAGTCCATTTACATTTAAAGTTATTATTGATAGATACTTATTTGACGCCATTTTTATTCTATACCCCTGTGTTCCTTCTTTGCTTTCTATTTCTTTAATTTTACAGTAGACCCTTTAGCATTTCTTGCATTGCTGGTTTGGTGGCGATAAATTCCCTTAGTCTGTTTTTGTCTGTGAAGCTCCTGATTTCCCCTTCAATTTTGATTGATAGCCTTGCTGTGTACAACATTCTTAGATTCAGACCCTTCCTTTGCATGACTTTGTATATTTCATCCCATTCCCTTCTGGCCTGATAAGTTTCTGTGGAGAAATCAGTTGCTAGTCTGATGGGGGTTCCTTTATATGTAACTTTCTGTCTCTCTCTGGCTGCTTTTAAAATTCTTTTTTTGTCGTTGGTGTTTGCCAGCTTAATTATAATGTGTCTAGGGGTTGGTTTTCTGGGGTTCATTTTGCTTGGGACTCTGTGAGCATCTTGGATTTGTGTGGGTTTTTTCTTCTCTATCTCAGGAAAGTTTTCTGTCATTATTTCTTGAAATACGTTTTCCATGTCTTCCTCAAATCCCTTTCCTTCTGGAACCCCTATTACTCTAATATTGTTTTGTTTTGTATTGTCCCAAAGTTCCCTTAGACTTTCCTCCTGTTTTTTAATTTTTTTTTTTCCAGAAGCTGTTCTAATTGGGTATTTTTTTCCATCTTGTCTTCGAGCTCGCTGATGCGGTCCTCTGCTTCTTCTAATCTACTCTTGATGCTTTCTATTGAGTTCTTTACAGTAGCGATGTCATTTTTCATTTCTTCTAGGTTCTTCTTCATTTCCTCTTGTTTCTTACTCATATTGTCAAATTTGTCTTCCATTCTTTTTAGCCATCTTATGATCATTACTCTGAATTCTTGCTCTGGTTGGTTGCTTGCCTCTATCTCGTTTACTTCCTTTTCTGGTGAAGCCTGCTTTTCTTTCATATACGGACTGTTTTTTGGTCTCCCCATGATCTAGGATGTCTGGTTGTGTAGTTCTCTCTCTCCTGCTTTGATTTAAAGGCACAAAATACAACACAACCAGGTACAACACATAAGGGACTGAATGGGATGTGTTTGCAATATTAATAACCACCAAAAAGGGTTACTAGAACCCAGCTAGCAAAAACATACAATCAAACAAAAAGCATAGGCAAATCAATCTTATTAAAAAAAAAAAAAAAGCATACAACTTCAGTATAGTTAACATTCAACATACAACTTCAAAGAGTTAGAGAGAAAGACTTTTTTTGTTTTGTTTTGTTTTTAGGACAACTGCGAGGGAGGTGTGAATGGGCTCGGAGCAAGTAGTTGGAAATTAGATATATACAAGTAGGGTGAAACTTTAGGAGGAGGTAGACAGAAGGAATGGGGAAAATCTAGAGCAGGAAAGGGTTAAGATAAACGTGGTACCAAAGGAAAAGATCGGAAAGAGGGTGAAGGCATAAAGGTAAGGTTGAGATAGAATAAAGCGTTGGAGAAGGAAAGATAGATAAAGACTGTAGAACAGTAATCCTGAAATAAAAAATATATATATAATCAAATGAAATAAAAATAAACAAAAGAAAATAAGATGAAAAAGGTAACTTAGTAGTAGTAATAATGTTGATTATGTATACAATATAATAATTATAAAGATAAAATCAAGTGAGGAAAAAGAAAAAAAATAGTTTCTTGAGTAAACGTTGCAAATAATGAAAACAAAAATAACAAACAAAAATTTAAAAATTTAAAAAAAAATAATAAAAATTTAAAATTTTTAAATAAAATTTGCAGTAATGAAGGTCATTCACTTCCTCTATTGTTATGATCCAGTCCTGATTTTTAGGCAGGTTTTGCTTTGTTTTTATTACACTAGAGTCAATTTGTGAATTGGCCTCTGGGGGCAGTGTTGACTTCCCAAACTCTAGAGCCTCTCCAGCTTTTTTTTTTTTTTTCCATCCTCTCTGAAGCAGGAACTACAGAGGGCGGGGAGGGGGCAGGTCCCAGCAACCTCAATCTCCCACAACTCTCCGATACCCCTCCACGCCAGATCCAAATGTGTTGCTCTTTAGATATCTCCCCTGTTAGGAGCCCCGTCCACTTTCACGGGTGACATCTGCCCAACAGCGGGGGCTTCTACTTGTAATCACCGCCCTTGTCCTCCAGCTTCCGTGCGCTCTGTGCGCGCAGGCTTTGTTTTCGCCACGAGTGCTCTCCACCCTCTTCCTGCGAAATCTGACCTTTTCGCCAAGCAGTGGGGCACTCCTATGAGGCCAGGTGTTCGCGCCACCTGGGATCCGCGTTCTGGGGGTCACAGTTGCTTGTTGGTCGCTATGGCTGTTGATATTCAGGCCTCTGACAGGATCCTATCTTCCTCTCAAGATGGCGAGGTTTCCGTATCCAAGCCTGTAGGTAGCTCCGGGCAGGGACATAGCCCGTGTGGGTGCTTCCCTGTGATGGGTACCTCTGTCAGAAGCCCCCCAGCAGTTTCTTCTGGTGTTCACTGTCTCCCAGCTTGCTAATAAACACTACTCACAGCTCAAGACCATCAGTTGCTCTCTCTTTCTGCTTCGGGAGAGGGCTCAGAATCTGCCCATCTATTCTTCCGCCATCTTCCCAACTCCTGTTTCCCCCCCCCCTTTTTTTTTTTTCATAGCCTCTTTCTTGTCTCTCTTACTTTTTTTTTCCCTTTTCCCAATTTCACTTTGACACTCATTTTTTTATCTTCTTCTTTCTCTCCTAACACCTAATTTGCCTTTCTCTGCTGGTCATCTTTATTGGAGATTATTAATATAGTGAATACATTTCTGTTCAGTGCCTTGTGTGTTATACAGGTTATTTTGTATTTTGTGCCTTTATATTAATGCAGGAGAGAGAGAACTACATAACTACACATCCTGAGAAGAGAGACCATGAGGAGACAAAGAAACAGCCTGCATATAAAAGAAAAGCAGACATCACCAGAAAAGGAAGAAACAAAATAGAGACAAGGAAACTATCAGAAAAGAATTCAGAAAAATGGTCATAAGGTGACTGAAAAGAATGGAAGACAAATTCGACAATATGAATAAGAACCAAGAGAAAATGAAGAAGAACTAAGAAGAAATGAAAAATGACATCACTGCTATAAAGAACTCAATAGGATTAGTCTAGAAGAGGCAGAGGACCACATAAGTAAGCTAGAAGACAAGGTGAGAAAAAATACCCTGGTAGAACAGCTTCTAGGAAAAAAAAAAAAAAAAGTTAAAAAGCAGGAGAGCCTAAGGGAACTTTGGGAAAACACAGAAACAAAACAACATCTGCATAAAAGGGGTTTAAGATGGAAAGGAAACTGAGCAATAAATAGAAAACCTGTTTGAAGACATAATGACAGGAAACTTCCCTGATATAGGGAAGAAAAAACCTACACAAATCACAGAAGCTCAGCATACCAAAATGAACTGAAAATGAACCAAAAAAGACCAATGTGAACCGAAAAAGTAAAAAGAACCGAAAAAGACCAATATCAAGGCATATCATAATGAAATTGGTAAACACCAATGACAAAGTAAGAATTTTAAAAGCGTCCAGAGAGAGACACAAAAAATTATATACCAAGGAACCCCCATCATACTAGCAACTAATTTCTCAACAAAAACTATCAGGCCAGAAGGGAAAGGAATGAAATATACAAAGTCATGCAAAGGAAGGGCCTGAATCCAAGAATACTGTACTCAGCAAGGCTAAGAATCAAAATTGAAGGTGAAATTGGGAGCTTCACGGACAAAAAAAGAACTAAGAGAATTTATCACCACCAAACCAGCAAAGCAAGAAATGCTAAAGTGTCTTCTGTTAAAAAAAAAAAAAAAAAGGGGGGGGGGGCCAAAATCAGTTTGGCTCAGTGGTAGAGCGTCGGTCTGCAGACTGAGGGGTCCCAGGTTCGATTCCGGTCAAGGGCATGTATATTGGTTGCGGGCACATCCCGGTAGGGGGTGTGCAAGAGGCAGCTGGTCGATTTTCTCTCTCATCAATGTTTCTAGCTCTCTATCCCTCTCTCCTCCTCTCTGAAAAATAAATAAAATATATTTTTTTAAAAGGGGGGGGGGGAAGGAAGCAAAGAAGGAACACAGTGGTAAAGAATAAAAATTGAACCTATCAATAATAACTTTAAATGTAGATGAATTAAATTCCCCAATCAAAAGACACAGGATAACAGATTGGATAAGAAAACAAGACCCATATATCTGCTGTCTACAAGAAAGCAATCACAGGGGGGAAAAATAAGAAAAAGACCGCACACATACTGAGGGTGAAGGGATGAAAAAAAGGTATTCCAGGGGAATGAAAATGAAAAAAACAAAACAAAAAAAAAGCTAGGGTAGCAATATTTATATCTGATAAATTATATCTCAAAGTGAAGGACATAACAAGAGATAAGGAAGGCCACTTCATAATACTAAAGGGAGCAATCCAACAAGAAGAAATAATTCAGGTAAACATATACCCACCCAACACAGAAGCACCCAAATACATAAAAATAAAACTCCTGGACGATGTTAAGGGAGAGATTGACAGCAATACAATCATAGTAGGAGACTTTTTTTTTTTTAAAATCAATCTTTATTGTTCATATTATTACAAAGGTTCCTCATTTCTTCCCCCCTCCACCAGGTTCCCACCCTATCCCCCATTGTCCTCATCCATAGGTGCACAGTTTATGTTCAGTCTCTTCTTCCCTCCCTTTCCCCGATAGTAAATCCCTTTTCAGATAGTAAATCAGTTACTTAGCATTTTCTTATATCAATAATACCTCCACATGCCCAATGATACACTTCACACAAAAGACATTTCCCAATAGGTCAACTAGCCTCATCCAGGCCCCACCAAAGGCCCTCACAGATCAACACACCAGCCCTATACTAACTCAACACATCCAGATCTAAGCCTTCATCACTTGATTCAGCAGACCCTCAAGTTCCCGCGAAAGTTTCCAGCCATGTCTGAGAGGCAGCCGTGGGGCAGGGGCAGGCGAGGAGCGAGCTGTTCCGGGCCTGGCTGCTCAGGGCCTGGCCTCTGTGGCTCTGGGTCGATCCACAACCAGCTTCTCCGGGTCTGGTCACTGCAGCTCCCGACCTAGTTGCTCTGGACTTGGCTGCTGCTGCTCCGGGCCTGGCCGCTCCCAGCCTGGCAGCCGCTGCTCCAGGCCTGGCCGCACCCGACCCGGCTGCTCCCCCGGGCCTGGCTGCTCCCAGCCTGGCAACCGCTGCTCATGGCCTGGCCGCACCCGACCAGGCTGCTCCCCCGGGCCTGGCCACTCCCAGCCTGGCAGCCGCTGCTCCGGGCCTGACCGCACCAGCCCCTGCTGCTCCCCCAGGCCTGGCCGCTCCCAGTCTGGCAGCCGCTGCTCCGGGCCTAGCCTCACCAGCCCCTGCTGCTCCGGGCCTGGCCGCTCCCAGCTTGGCAGCCACTGCTCCAGGCCTGGCCACACCCGACCCGGCTGCTCCCCCGGGCCTGGCCGCTCCCAGCCTGGCAGCCGCTGCTCTGGGCCTGGCCGCACCCGACCCGGCTGCTCTGGGCCCGGCTGCCCCGGGCCCGGCCGGTCCGAGCCTGGCCACTCCCGACCTGGATGCTCTGAGGTTGCCTACTGCTGTCCTTGGTCTGGCTGCTCTGGGCCCGGCTTTTCCGGGCCCGGCCACTCCAGGTCTGGGTGTTCCTGGACTGGCCACCCTGGGCTTGGCCGCCTCTGCCTCAGGCTTGGCTGCCACTGCCCCAGGTCTGGCTGCTCCAGTGCTGGCTGTTGATGCTCTGGTTCTGGCTGCTGCTGCTCTGGGGCCTGGCCGTTGCCGCTCTGGGCCTGGCTGCCACTGCCTTGTGCCTGGCCACACTAGGCCTGGCCGCCACTGTTCCAACATTCTGTCCTTTTTTTTTCTTTTTTTTTTTTGAAATGCATTTATGTTGCAATGTTGGCTGGTGAGTTGAGTTCTGACTTAGTCTTTGATTTTTCAAAAACTTCTTTGTATTCTTTCTTAAGTAATTTTACTATCTTTTGCTCTCACTTGATTTCTTCACATTGAGAACTTCTTTGGTTTCTTCCTCCTTGTCCTGGGAGCTCAGCAGGTTGGCCTGTGGCACCCCTTTGTTCTCCGCGGGCTCCTGCACTGCTTCAGCCTGTCGCCGGGGACGGCACCACCCAGAAAGCGGCCCCCCGGCCTTGGCTCCATTGCCCGCACTCAGCGGTCGAAGGCTCAGGGGCACCCATGCCCCCAGGGGCCCCGTCGCCCGCCTCCTTGCTGGTTCCCGGTTGGTGGGCGTCCGGCAGGGGCTCCAGTTCCCCGTCCACGTTCCCCCAGCCTGGAGCTTTTTTCTCCTTCCCACTAGGGGAGTCCAGCATCAGAGTCAACAGACTGTCCTCTGTTCGCAGTATGCGCGAGTCTGGGGGCCCGGCCTTTCCCCGCTCTCCCCAGACTCCACCTCACAGCCCCGTCTCCCTCTGCCTGAGCCTAGGTCCCCAGGGATTGGCCCAGAACTGGGGTTCGGAGCAGTCCGGACTGAGGCTTAGCACTGTCGGAGGCCTTGTTTCTTCCAGCTAGGGTAACCCAGCATCAGAGTCAACATTCAGTCCTCTGCGCGCTCATTGCGCGCAACTCCGGGGGCCCTGCTTTTCGCTGCTCTTCTGGGATTCAGCCTCACAGCTCCGTCTCCCCCTGCCGGAGCCTGGGTCCCCAGGGTCTGGCCGATAACTGGGGCTCAGCGCTGCCAGTTCGGGGGGCTCAGCGCTGCCGGTTCGGGGGTTCAGCCCAGGCTGGGGGTTTTATTTCCTTCCTGCTAGGGAACGCCAAGCAGCAACCAGCCCTTTCCTCCTCTCCGGCTGCGACCTCTCCGTGCGCGCGTGCGGGCAGGCGCGCAGCATGTCTCCGTACCTTAGGCTTTTTTTCAGCTCCTCTGATTTTCCTTCTGGTTTTCTCTTTCCTTCTTGTTGAAGAATTTTCAGTCAGTCGACTACCTGTAGCTCTGGGCAATGTCCACTCTACATTTTAGTTGTATTCCATTGAAATTGTTGTGTGCTGCCGCGGTTAGATGTCTACCCAAGCATCCATCTTGGATCTCTCTTCATAGTAGGAGACTTTAATAACTCACTATCACTATTGAAAAAATCCTCTAAACAAAATATCAGCAAAGAAACATCAATCCTAAATGACACATTAGACCAGATAGAATCAATTAACATTTTCAGAACATTTCAGAAACATTAATCCTAAATAACTCACTAGACCAGATGGAATTAATTGACATATTCAGAACATTTCAGAAACATCAATCCTAATTGACTCACTAAACCAGATGAAATTAATTTACATCTTCAGAACAAAGCCACAGAATATACATTCTTTTCAAGTTCACATGGGTCATTTTCAAAGATAGACCATATGTTGGGACATAAGCAAAGTCTCTTCAAATTCAAAAAGATACAAATCATATCAAGCATCTTCTAAGACGACAGTAGCATAAAACTGAAAATCAACTACAATAAAAACAATCCAAAGAATCAAACATGGAGACTAAACAGCATGCTATTAAACAATGACTGGGTTACCAGAGAGATCAAGGGAAAAAAAATTAAAAACATCATGGCAACAAATGACAATGAAAACACAATAATCCAGTCTTGAGAGGAAAGTTCATAGCTTTACAAGCCTACTGAAAAAAACAATGGTAATAAATTACCTAACTCTACAACTAAAAGTTAGAAAAAGAGCAACAAAAAAATCCCAGTGTAAACAGTAGAAAGGAAATAATAAATGTTACAGCAGAAATAAATGACATAGAGACCAAAAACAAAACAATACAACAGGTTAACAAAACCAAGAGCTGGTTCTTCAAAAGAATAAACAAGATTGATGAACCTCTAGCCAGGCTCACCAAGAAGCAAAGAGAAAGGTCCCAAATAAACAAAAACAGAAATTATAGAAGTGAAATAACAACAGACCCAACTAAAATACAAAAGATTGTTTAAAAATACTATGAACATAGGAACAAAGATGACAGCATTAGGTAAACACTCCTAAACGGCTTCCGGGCATAACAAGTAAAAAAAAAAAAAAAAAACCCTATAAAACAAACATCTATCTCCCAAAAACCAAACGAAAGCTGGCTGACAGGAAGCCCTACATCTAGACTGAAAGAGAAAGTGGAGAATCCAGGGCACAAGTGCTGAAAAACTGAGGTAGAGCAGGCGAGGACACGATAAGGGCTGGCGGTGGAACAAGGCTGGCAGAAGGCAATGCTTTCTTCAACCCAAAGAGAGACAAGTGCCTGAGCAATCTGAAATCCAGTTTCTGGGGAGAAGCTAGACTGTCTGCCATTGGGTCAGAAAGTGAGGCTGGCTTGCTTACAGAGCTTAGATTGTTTACTGTGCTGAGGTGCAAGACGTGGGGAGATGCGGGGACACCATCAGAGAGGCAGTGGATGGACGGCAGCCATCACTGTTGGCCACACCCCAGCCTAGTGACACCCTGAGACTCCGCCCCTCACAATACATCCAAGCAACAAGCATTGGACTTTGCATATGAATGGCCCTCTCTGTTGCAATTTAGCAAAATTGCAACCTGGGACAAACAGATCCAAGGAGGACAAGACTGTAGTTCACACTGTAGATTCTGTGACAGTACTGGCCTCAGACAGTAGCTGAATGGTACCTCATTGAGACCCAGAAACCAGAGTTCTAGTGCTCAGTTTCAATCCCTCACACCCATAAGTGACACTTTAGGGAAATCGTCTCAGTGAGCACCAAAGCCCCACTGAAGGAATGTCTCCAGTGTAGCAATTCTTCCTTTATAGACACAGCAGATCCTCACAGACAATTGGCATGGAGGTCAATTCCTCCAAGTGTACCAACAGTAATCAAGGCTTAATTACACCAAGACTGTGCACTAAGCCCACAAAGGGATATAGCAAAAGTGACCACGACAAGTGATTGAGAAAACTGAGTAACTGACCCCTATAGGCCACTGACCACACAAAGCCACTCTATCAACACAGGGAGAGAGCAAAAATGAGGAAACACAGAAACATGACACTTATGGAAGAGATGGAGGAGAGTAAACTAATGGATGACACACAGTTCAGAATCACATAAGATTACTCAAGAATCTTCTAAAAACCTTTGAGAAACTTGATGAGACCTCCAAGAAGCTTGGTGATACCTTCAAGTACTTTAATGAGAATATATAATAAAAAAAATGGAAAAGGACCAGCCAGAAATTAAGCATAGACAGTCTGAAATAAAGAATATACAGAAATTCAACTATAGATTAACATGCCCTAAGAATCAAACCAAAGAACTGGTATATAAAAAAGCAAAAATCATCCAACCAGAGGGGCAAAAAGAAAGAATCCAAAAGTGTGAGGATAGTGTAAGGAGCCTCGAGGATGGCTTAAAACGTACCAACATCCGGATTTTTGGGGTGCCAGAAGAGAGTGAGCAGAATATTGAAGGCTTAGTGGAAGAAATAATGACAGAAAACTTTCCCTACCTGGTGAAATAAATAGACCTATTAGTTCAGGAAGTGCACAGGACCCCAAACAGGAGGAATCCAAAGAGGACAACACCAAGACACATCATAATTAAATGCCAAGAGCAAAAAACAAAGAGAAAATCTTACAAGAAGTAATAGAAAAACAACTAGTTACCTACAAGGGAGTACCCATACAACTGTCAGCTGGTTTCTCAATACAAACTATGCAGGCCAGAGGGAGTGGCAAGAAATACTCAAAATGATGAATATCAAGAACCTACAACCAAGATTACTCTACCCAGCAAAGCTATCATTCAGAATTGAAGGTTAGATAAAGAGCTTCACAGACAAGAAAAAGTTAAAGGAGTTCATCAACAACCAAACCAGGATTACATGAAATGTTGAAGGGTATTCTTTAAGAAGAGGAAGAAGAAGAAAAAGGTAAAGGTAAAAAATTATGAACAACAAAAAGGCATCAAATACATACCAACAAGCAAATCTAAAAATCAAGAGAATAAAAAAAAAATCTGAAGAACAAAATGGACTGATGAATATAATAGAATCAGGGACATAGAAAGGGATTGGACTAACAATTCACAGGGGGAAAGGGGTCTGAGGGTGTGGGAAGATATTGGATAAAAATCTTACATCTATAGATAAAGACAATGGTGGGGGTAAGGGCGTGGGGTGGGGTTGGGAATCAGGTGGAGGGGAGCTAAGTGGGGAATGGGAACACCTGTAATAATCTGAACAATGAATATTTATTTTAAAAAATAAAATAAAAAATAAAAATACTATGAACAACTCTATTCCAACAAACTGAATAACCTAGAGGAAATGGATATATGCCAATTAAAATATTACCTTCCAAAACTCAATCAGGAAGAATCTAAATAGCTCAATAGGCTGATGACTATAAAAGAAATTGAAGCAGTCATCAAAAAGCTTCCAGCAAACAAAAGCCCAGGGCCAGTTGACTTCACAGGAGAGTTTTACCAAACATTCAAGAACTAAAACCTATCCTCCTCAGACTATTCCAAAAAATTCAAGAGGAAGCACCACTTCCAAACTCCTTTTATTCAAGCCAGCATCACCCTAATACCAAAACCTGTTAAAGACAACACAATGAAAGAGAATTACAGGCCAATATTCATCATAAACATAGTTGCCAAAATCCTCAACAAAATTCTAGCAAATCAGCTCCAGCAGTACATCAGAAAGATCATATACCATGACCAAGTAGAATTTATACCAGGAATGCAAGGATGGTACAATATCTGCAAATCAATAAATGTGATACATCACATAAACAAATTGAGAGATAAAAATCATATAGTCATATGAATTGATGCAGAAAAAGCATTTGAAAAAATCCAACACCCTTTCCTGATAAAAACTCTCAACATGTGGGAAGAGAAGGATCATACCTCAACATAATAAAAGCTATATATGATAAACCAAAACAAACATCATACTCAATAGGCAAAAACTAAAATCATTTCCTCAAAGAACAGGAACAAGACAGGGATGCCCACTCCTATTTTTTTCCCACTCCTATTTGACATATCACTGGAAATATTAGCCATCGCAATTAGACAAGAAGAAGAAATAAGCAGCATCCAAGTTGGAAAAGAAGAAGTAAAGCTGTCCTTATTTGCAGATGACCTGATATTGTACACTAAAAAACCTGAAAGGCTCCATCAAAAAACTAATAGATTTAGCCAAAACCGGTTTGGCTCAGTGGTAGAGCGTCGGTCTGCAGACTGAAAGATCCCAGGTTCGATTCCGGTCAAGGGCATGTACATTGGTTGTGGACACATCCCCGGGGGGTGGGGGGGGGATGCAGGAGGCAGCTGGTCAATGTTTCTCATCGACGTTTCTAGCTCTCTATCCCTTTCTCCTTCTCTCTGTAAAAAAATCAATTATATATATTACCGTATTTTCCAGCGTATAAGATGACCTTTGAAATGAAAAAAAGCCTGCTCAGATTGGCCAGAGTCAGAGAGGCGGTCTATTAAAAAAAAAAAATAAACCTGGTGTTGCCTTGGAAGTGGGGGGTAGTCTTATACAGTGTATATAGGCCTAAACCTATGTTTTAACTGTAAAATTAGGGGGTTGTCTTATACGCTGGAAAATACGGTAATAGATTTACTAAATGAATTCAGCAGTGTAACAGGATATAAAATTTACGCCAAGAAATCTATGGCTTTTCTATACACCAATAGTGAGCTTACAGAAAGAGAGACTAAAAAAGCAATCCCATTTACCATCGCACAACAAAAATTGAGATATCTATTAATAAACTTAACAAAGGAGGTAAAAGATCTATATGCAGAAAACTACAGGCCACTGAAAAAAAGAGGAAGATGTAAACAAATGGAAGAACATACCATGTTCATGGATTGGTAGAATCAACATCATTAAAATGTCCAATCTATCCAAAGCAATCTATAGATTCAATGCACTCCCCATTAAAATACCAATGGCAGGAGAGAAACCAAGATGGCGGCATAGGGTAGACACCTGAATGCAGCCTACCACAACAAATTTGAATTTAGAACTGGAAAACGGGAAACATTGCCCTGAAGTGCTGGACGGCTGGCTGAGAGGAGGCTCTACCATCTGGGAAGAAGAGAGAAGGCACGCTGAACTGTGAAGGTGCAGAGAACTGTGCCTGTGAAAAGGCAGCCACCCGACATTGCTGCTGGCTTACTAGCGGAGCAGGGAGAGGGCAGGCCAAGTTCTCTACTTGCTTACTCCTTGGGTACGAAGAGGGTGGACAGCTAATGTGCAGCTAGCTTTTTTGTTCGGGAGGAAAACAGAACCACCCTATTGCTCTGATAGGTGGCCCCAGACAGGGAGAGGCCAGACTGCCAGGCAGTGGGCAGAGGTGTGTGAAGCCAGTGGCCATTACTGCGGGACTCAAAAACCAGACCCTCATAGGGAGGAGCTGAATAAAGCTTGTCTGCACCACCCCAAGACTTCACTCCATCCAAGTGGAGCACCAAAGCCCTTCAGTGGCTAGCTTTCTCGTTCGCCGTGAATAGGACTCTCCCAGGGAGGGACAGAAAGAAATCCAAAGCTTGTCTGTGCCTATACCAAAGATGTGCGTGCACCTGCAACCAATCTTGCAGGATCACCAAAGCTTGGCTGTGCCACCCCAAGACTTTGCCCCTTCCAAGCGGAATACAGAAACCCTCCTAGCTGAGACACTTCTGATCCTCATAGCCAAGTGGCTTGGAGATCAACGCTTCCCAGTGATACCAACAACAAGCAAGGCTTAACAAAAAGACTGCACACACAGCCCACAAAGGGCTACACCAAGACTGTCCACCTCAGGTAACTGGGAGGCTGACCCACTAAACCATATAGGACACCAGAGCACACAAAGCCACCCTACCAACTCAGGGAAGCTGTGAAAATGCCGAGACAATGAAACAGATCACAAACAAAGGAAATGGAGGACAAGAAGCGACTGGATATAGAGTTCAAAACCTTGCTTATAAGGTTTTTCAAGAATTTCCTGGAAAAGGCCAATAAAATAAATGAGACCTATGAGGATATGAAAAAGGATCAATTAGAAATAAAGAATACATTGTCTGAAATAAAAAAATATATATACAGAGTCCTAAAAACAGAATGGAAGATCACAAGAATCAAGTCAAAGATTTGGAACACAAAGAGCCAGAGGACATTCCTCCACAGAAGCAATAAGATAAGAGAATCCAGAAAGTTGAAGATAGTGTAAGAAACCTCTGGGACAATTTCAAATGAACCAACATCAGAATTATGGGGGTCTCAGAAGAAGAGAGAGAGCAAGATACCAAAGAATACTGGAGGAAATAGTGACAGAAAATTTGTCCCACCTGAGGAAAGAAATAGACTTACAAATCCAGGCAGCACACAGAACCCCAAACAAAAGGAATCCAAAGAGGAACACACCAAGACACATCATAATTAAAATTCCAAGAGTAAAAGACAAAGAGAGAATATTAAAAGCAGCAAGAGCAAAGCAGGTAGTTACCTATAAATGAGCACTCATACAATTATCAGCTGATTTCTCAACAGAAACCATGCAGGTCAGACAGGAATGGCAAGAAATATTCAAGGTGATGAATAGCAAGAACCTACAGCCAAAAATAATCTACCCAGCAAAGCTATCACTCAGAATCAAAGGCCAGATAAAGAGATTCACAAATAAAATTAAAAAAAAAAAAGCTACAGGAGTTCTTCACTGCCAAACCAGAATTATATGAATTGCTGAAAAAGGTTCTTTAGGAAGAGGAAGAAGATAAAGATAAAAATTGTGAACATCAAATACGTAACTATCAACAAGTGAAACTAAAAGCCAAGGGAATTAAAAAAACTGATGAACAATATTAACTGGTGACTATAATAGAATCAGAGGTATGGAAGAGGAGTGAACTGATGATTCTCGGGGAAAAGGAGAGTGGGGGATGCGGGAAGAGACTGAACATAAACTGTGCGCTTATGGATGAGGACAATGTGGGGTGGGGTAAGGGCAGAGGGTGGAGTGGGAACCTGGTGGAGGGGAGCAATGGAGGGGGGGAAATGAGGAACATTTGTAATAATATGAACAATAAAGATTTATTTTTTAAAAATACCAATGGCATATTTCACAGATCTAGAAAGAACTCTCCAAAAATTCATCTAGAATTTTAAAAGACCCTGTATAGCCACAGCAATACTGAGAAATAAGATTAAGTCGGAAGGATCTCAATACCAGATTTCAAGCTGTGTTACAATGCCACTGTTCTCAAAACAGCATGGTATTGGCACAGTAACAGATAAATAGATCAATGGAATAGAATAGAGAATCCAGATATCAACCCAAATCACTATGCTCAATTAATATTTGACAAAGGAGACATGAACATACAATGGAGTCAAGACAGTCTCTTCAATAAATGGTGTTGGGGAGATTGGACAGATACATGTAAAAACATGAAATTAAATCACCAATTTTCACCATACACAAAAATAAACTCAAAATGGATACAGTACTTAAATATAAGATGGGAAATCATAAAAATACTAGAAGAATCCACAGGCAGCAAAATCTCAGACATATGCCGAAAGAACTTCTTCACTGATACTGCCCCTAATGCAATGGAAGCTAAAGAGAAAATAAACAAATGTGACTACATAAAAATACAAAGATTTTTCACAGCAAAAGAAACCATCAACAAAACAATAAGAAAGACCACTGTATGTTAGAACATATTTGCAAATGTTATCACTGATAAAGGTTTAATCTCCAACATCTACAGGCACCTTATACAAATTAATAAAATGAAGATAAATGATCCATTTAAAAAATGGACAACGGACCTAAATAGATTTTTTTAACATATATTTTATTGATTTTTTTTACAGAAAGGAAGGGAGAGAGATAGAGAGCTAGAAACGTCGATGAGAGAGAAACATCGACCAGCTGCCTCTTGCACACCCCCTACCGGGGATGTGCCCGCAACCAACATACATGCCCTTGACTGGAATTGAACCTGGGACCTTTCAGTCCACTGAGCCAAACCGGTTTCGGCTAAATAAATTCTTTTTTTTTTTTTTTTTTTTTAGTCAAACACTTATTTTTTATTTTTTTTTTTAATTTTTTTATTTTTTTATTTTTTTTTATTTTTTTTTATTTTTTTATTTTTTTATTTTTTTATTTTATTTTACATATTTTATTGATTTTTTTTTTGCCCCCCTCCTTCCCTCCCACGTATCCCCTCCCTCCCCAGAGTTTTATGTCCATTGGTTGTACTTATATGCATGTATACAAGTCCTTGGGTTGATTTATTGTCTCCCCCAGACCCTCCTCCACTCCCCGTTGTAATTTGACAAACTGCTTGTTGCTTTACTGTCTCTATATCTATCTTTTGGTTCATCAGTTTATAATGATCTTTATTATCCACAAATGAGTGGGGTCATGTGGTGTTTCTCTTTCATTGATTGGCTTATTTCACTCAGCATGATGTTCTCCAATTCCATCCAGGTTGCTGCAAATGATGAGAATTCCTTCTTTTTTATGGCAGCATAGTATTCCATTGTGTAGATGTACCAAAGTTTTTGGATCCAATCATCAGCTGACGGGCACCTAGGCTGTTTCCAGATTCTGGCTATTGTAGATTGTGCTGCTATGAACATAGGGGTGCATATATCCTTTCTGATTGGTGTTTCTAGTTTCTTGGGATATATTCCTAGAAGTGGGATTACTGGGTCAAATGGGAGTTCCATTCTCAGTTTTTTGAGGAAACTCCACACTGTTCTCCACAGTGGTTGCACCAGTCTGCATTCCCACCAGCAGTGCACGAGGGTTCCTTTTTCTCCGCAACCTCGCCAACACTTGTCGTTTGTTGATTTGTTGATGTTGGCCATTCTGACAGGTGTGAGATGGTACCGCATTGTTGTTTTGATTTGCATCTCTCGGAAAATTAGTGACTTTGAGCATGTTTTCATGTGCCTTTTGGCCTTCTTTCTGTCTTCTTTTGTAAATATTCTATTTAGGTCCATTGCCCATTTTTTAATTGGATCATTCATCTTCCTTTTATTTAGTTGTATCAGCTGTTTGTAGATGTTGGAGATTAAACCTTTATCCGTGGTAACATTTGCAAATATGTTCTCCCACACAGTGGGCTTTCTTGTTGTTTTGTTGATGGTTTCTTTTGCTGTAAAAAAACTTTTTAATTTGATGTAGTCCCATTTGTTTATTTTCTCTTTAGCTTCCATTGCCCTAGGGGCAGTATCAGTGAAGAAGTTCTTTTGGCATACGTCTGAGATTTTGCTGCCTGCGGATGCTTCTAGTATTTTTATGGTTTCCCGTCTGATGTTTAAGTCCTGTATCCATTTTGAGTTTATTTTTGTGTATGGTGTAAGTTGGTGATCTAGTTTCATTCTTTTGCATGTGTCTGCCCAATTTTCCCAACACCATTTATTGAAGAAACTGTCTTGACTCCATTGTATATTCGTGCCTCCTTTGTCAAATATTAATTGAGCATAGTGATTTGGGTTGATATCTGGGTTCTCGATTCTATTCCATTGATCTATATGTCTGTTTTTGTGCCAGTACCAGGCTGTTTTGAGAACAGTGGCTTTGTAATACAGTTTGAAGTCTGGTATTGAGATCCCTCCTACTTTACTCTTCTTTCTCAGGATTGCTGTGGCTATTCGGGGTCTTTTATTGTTCCAAATGAACTTTTGGAGAGTTCTTTCTAGGTCAGTGAAATATGTCGTTGGTATTTTAATGGGGAGTGCATTGAACTTATAGATTGCTTTAGGAAGTATGGACATTTTGTTGATGTTGATTCTACCAATCCATGAACATGGTATATTCTTCCATCTCTTTACATCTTCCTCTGTCTCTTTTTTCAGTGTCATGTAGTTTTCTGCATATAGGTCCTTTACTTCCTTAGTTAAATTTATTCCTAGGTATCTTAATTTTTTTGGTGCGATGGTAAATGGAATTGCTTTTTTAATCTCTGTTTCTATAGTTTCGCTGTTGGTGTATAGAAATGCCGTGGATTTCTTGGCATTAATTTTGTATCCTGCTACATTGCCAAATTCATTTATTAAGTCAATTAGTTTTTTAATGGAGTCTTTTGGGTTTTTTATGTATAATATCATATCATCTGCAAATAAGGATAACTTTACTACTTCTTTTCCAATTTGGATGCCTTTTATTTCCTCCTCTTGTCTAATTGCAATGGCTAGTACTTCCAGTACTATGTCAAACAGGAGTGGCGAGAGTGGGCATCCCTGTCTTGTTCCTGTTCTTAGAGGGAATGGTTTTAGTTTTTGCCCATTGAGTATAATGTTGGCTGTGGGTTTATCATATATAGCTTTTATTATGTTGAGGTATGATCCTTGTACTCCCACCTTGTTGAGAGTTTTTATCAGGAAAGGGTGTTGGATTTTATCAAATGCTTTTTCTGCATCTATTGATATGACTATATGATTTTTATCTTTCAGTTTGTTTATGTGATGTATCACGTTTATTGATTTGCGGATATTGTACCATCCTTGCATTCCTGGAATAAATCCTACTTGGTCATGGTGTATGATCTTTGTGATGTTCATCTGGAGTCTATTTGCTAGAATTTTGTTGAGGATTTTGGCATCTATGTTCATGAGGGATATTGGCCTGTAATTCTCTTTCATTGAGTTGTCTTTATCTGGTTTTGGTATTAGGGTGATGCTGGCTTCATAGAAGGAGTTTGGAAGTGTTCCTTCCTCTTGGATTTTTTGGAATAGTCTGAGGAGGAAAGGTTTTAGTTCTTCCTTGAATGTTTGGTAAAACTCTCCTGTGAAGCCATCAGGCCCTGGGCTTTTGTTTGCTGGAAGCTTTTTGATGACTGTTTCAATTTCTTCCCAAGTCACTGGTCTATTGAGATTTTTAGATTCTTCCTGATTGAGTTTTGGAAGGTTGTATTTTTCTAGGAATATGTCCATTTCGTCCAGGTTGTTCAGTTTGTTGGAATAGAGTTGTTCGTAGTATTTTGTAACAATCTGTTGTATTTCGGTGGGGTCTGTTGTTATTTCACCTCTTTCATTTCTGATTTTGTTTATTTGGGTCCTCTCTCTTTGTTTCTTGGTTAGCCTGGCTAGAGGTTCATCTATCTTGTTTATTCTTTCAAAAAACCAGCTCTTGGTTTTGTTGATCTTATGTATTGTTTTTTTGGTCTCTATGTCGTTTATCTGTGCTCTGATTTTTGTTATTTCCTTCCTTCTGCTTACACTGGGCTTTTCTTGTTGCTCCTTTTCTAATTCTTTGAGTTGTAGAGTTAGATCATCTGTTACCCTTTTTTCTAGTTTTTTGCAATAGGCTTGTAAGGATATGAACTTCCCTCTCAAAACTGCTTTTGCTGTGTCCCATAGATTTTGGATTGTTGTGTTTTCATTGTCATTTGTTGCCAGGATGTTTTTAATTTCTTCCTTGATTTCTCTGGTAACCCAGTCCTTGTTTAATAGCATGCTGTTTAATCTCCATGTGTTTGATTTCTTTGGATTATTTTTATTGTAGTTAATTTCCAGTTTTATGCCATTATGGTCTGAGAAGATACTTGATACGATTTCTATCTTCTTAAATTTGAAGAGACTTTGCCTATGTCCCAAAATGTGGTCTATCTTTGAGAATGTCCCATGTGCACTTGAGAAGAATGTATATTCTGCGGCTTTGGGGTGGAGTGTTCTGAAGATGTCAATTAATTCCATCTGGTCTAGTGAGTCATTTAGGGTTGATAATTCTTTGCTGATTTTTTGTTTAGATGATTTGTCGAAGGGTGACAGAGGGGTATTAAAATCTCCTACTATGATTGTATTGCTATTAATCTCTCCCTTAATGTCCTCCAGCAGTTTTTTTATGTATTTGGTTGCTCCTGTATTGGGTGCATATATATTTACCAGGGTAATTTCTTCTTGTTGGATTGTTCCCTTTAGTATTATGAAGTGGCCTTCATTATCTCTTATTATGTCCTTCAATCTGAGATCTAATTTGTCAGATATAAGTATTGCTACCCCAGCTTTTTTTTCATTTCCATTTGCCTGGAAAACTTTTTTCCATCCCTTCACCCTCAGTCTGTGTGTATCTTTTTTTCTGAGGTGGGTTTCTTGTAGACAACAGATGTATGGGTCTTGTTTTCTTATCCAATCTGTTACCCTATGTCTTTTTATTGGAGCATTTAAACCATTTACATTTAAAGTTATTAATGATAGGTACTCATTTGACGCCATTTTTAATGTATACTCATGTTCCTTCTTCACTTAATATTTCTTTATTTTTACAGTAGACCCCTTAGCATTTCTTGCATTGCTGGTTTGGTGGAGATAAATTCCTTCAGTCTTTTTTTGTCTGTGAAGCTCCTGATTTCCCCTTCAATTTTGATTGATAGCCTTGCTGGGTACAGTATTCTTGGATTCAGACCCTTTCTTTGCATGACTTTGTATATTTCATCCCATTCCCTTCTGGCCTGATAAGTTTCTGTTGAGAAATCAGTTGCTAGTCTGATGGGGGTTCCTTTGTATGTAACTTTCTGTCTCTCTCTGGCTGCTTTTAAGATTCTTACTTTGTCGTTGTTGTTTGCCAATTTAATTATAATATGCCTTGGAGTCTGTTTTCTGGGATTCATTTTGCTTGGGACTGTGAGCATCTTGGATTTGTGTGGGTTTTTTCTTCTCTATTTCAGGAAAGTTTTCTGTCATTATTTCTTGAAATACTTTTTCCATGTCTACCTCAGTTTCCTTTCCTTCTGGAACCCCTATTATTCGAATATTGTTTTGTTTTGTATTGTCCCAAAGCTCCCGTAGGCTCTCCTCCTGCTTTTTAATCTTTTTTTCTAGAAGTTGCTCTACTTGGGTATATTTTTCCATCTTATCTTCTAGCTCACTGATGCGGTCCTCTGCTTCATCTAGTCTACTCTTGATGCTTTCTATTGAGTTCTTCATGGTAGCGATGTCATTTTTCATTTCCTCTTGGTTCTTCTTCAATTCCTCATGGTTCTTCTTCAATTCCTCGTGGTTCTTCCTCATTTCTTCTTGGTTATTGTCAAATTTCTCTTCCATTCTTTTTAGCCATCCTATGATCATTATTCTGAATTCTTGCTCTGGTAGGCTGGTTGCCTCTGACTCTACTTCCTTTTCTGGTGATGCCTGCTTTTCTTTTATGTGCAGACTATGTTTTTGTCTCCCCATGGCCTCTCTTTTCAGGGTGTCTGGTTATGTGGTGTTCCTTCTCCTGCGTTGATTTAAAGGTACAATATACAACACTACCAGGTACAACACAAGAGGCACTTAACAGGAATGTATTTACAATATTAATAACCTCAAATAAAGGTGACCACTAGAGAAAGGCAACTTAGGGGTTAGGGGAGAAGGAAGAAAGGTAAAAATAAAATAAAGAAAATTTTTTATAAAATTAAAATTTAAAAAAAAAATTAAGAAAATAAAATAAAAAAAAGAAGGATAAAGAGATAGAAAGAGAAGGAAAAAAGTAATGACAAAATAAAGTTGGAAAACAGGGGAAAAAAGAAAGGAGAGAGAGAGAGAGAGAGAGAGAGAGAGAGAGAGAGAGAGAGAAAGAAAGGGAGAGAAGAAGCAAACTAAAAGAGAAATGGGAAACAAACTATATATATGTGGAGAAAATTGCCATAGAACAACTACTGAACCCAGCCAATGCCAGTAACAATACTTGGAGATTAATACAAACTACAATATCCACTATTATTAAGTAAGGCTATGATATACAGAAGTAATAGAAACAAATAAAAACAGAGGATTTAAAAAAAAATACAATGCAACAATAACAACACAGGAATAAGCATAACCATTTCACTAAAAAGCATAAAAATTCACAATAATCAACCCTCACACAAACAATGCGCAAAGGATAGAGGGGAGAACAGTTTTTTTTTTTTTTTAACTAGTTAATATAGTACAGAAATTGGTATTTATACACTTGGATCAGGGGTTGGAACTTAGGTCTATACGTATAGTGAGAGCTTTAGCAAGGGGTATACAGAAAGAATAGAGGAAAATCTAGAGCCGGAAAGGGATAGGATAAACCGTCAACTAAAAGGGTAAAGTTTAGTAAGAGAGTGATGGTGTAAAGGTCAAGTTGAGATAGGGTTGAATGATGCTATAGTAGTGATTAAAATAGAATGGAGGTTATTCCCAATGTAAAATACAGAAAAAAAATGGTACTGGAGAGGAAACAAACAGACAAACAAACAAACAAACAAGAAAAAACAAAGAACAACAAAAAAAAAAAAAAAAAAGGAAAGAAACAAAAATTGCAAAATAGCAGTAGTAATAGTGATGATAGAGATTGAAAAATGTAATAATTGAAAAGGTAAAATGAAGTAAGGAAAAAAATAGAAAAAATTTTTCTTAAGTAAATGCTATAAAAAGTGAAAATTAAAGATGTAAAAAATGAAAATAAAATAAAGAATAGTAAAATTAGCATAAAAATGTCCAGTAGTGGTCATTCACTTCCTCTGTTAATGTATTTGGCCCTCCTGATTCTCGGACCAGACAGTCTTGCAGTCCCCAGCATTCCACTGCACCTCAGTTTTGTAAGGTAAATCTTAATTTTAAGCAGGTTATATCTTAGTTATTTGTGTCCGTTTATTTTTGATTAATTAAAAGAAAAAAGAAAGAAAAAAAAAAAAGAAAAAGAAAAAAGAAGAGAAAAAAAAAAAAAAAAAAAGGGCAGTTTGTAATTCGGCTCTTAGGTGTCAGTGTTTCCGGTTTGACCTCCCAGTCTTTTTGGTTGCTCTGGCCTTCTTTCTCTATGGCTCTAGCTGGCTCCAGGACTATGTCTTCTGGCTCCAATCCCTTGTTTCCAGAAGGCAAATTCCCCCTACAATTTCCCCGGCTATGCCCAACTGGGCAGTTCTTCTCTAGTATTCAGAAGCAAGGGGATGAATGGGAACCGGTGCCAAGGTGTCCAGATGTTCCGCCCTTGGCGGGACAGCCGCGATTCTTAACACTCTGTCCCGTGTCCCCTGGCGTTTTAAAAAAGCCCCTCTTCTGGGGGGGATTACTTCAAACCCAGCACTAGGTGTCGCTGCAGCCTTCTCTGGGCTCCGCTCCGCCTCCGCGGGCGGTAGTTTGCGCACCTGTCTACCGTGGAGGCAGGGCTGGAGCTCCCCGGCTACCGTAGCAGAGGCGGGGCCGGAGCTCCCCGGCTGCCGTAGTGGAGGCGGGGCCGGAGCTCGCCGCCGCGGAACCCAGATCCCTTAGGCTATCCCCGCAAACTCTGACCTTTCCGTGGGTGACTGAAGATCTCCCCGGAATCCACGTGTCTGCGCAGCTCTGGGAGTCTCCGGGCTGTGCGTTTTCCACGCCTCAGAGAAGCTTTTTCCTTCCTGGCAAGACAATGCAGCCCTTCCTCCACGCCCGCAGCCCACCGCTCGCTGCCTCCGCCGCTGCGGCCGCTGCTGTCCTGGCCGCTTGTTCAGGAAATCCTGTCCAGTGGACCCTCCCTTACCCTCCTTGAGAGCTCCGCTGTCCCTTAGCTGCCAAATAACACTCCCTGAGTGACTCAGAAGCCCCCTATATCCGTTCTGGGACCAGAGTCAGAACAGGTCCGACTGTTCGGTCGCCATCTTCAAGCTCCCCCTCGGCTAAATAAATTCTTTTTGAAAGAAGACAGAAGGAAGGCCAAGAGACACATGATAACATGCTCAAAGTCATTAATTATCCAAGAGACGCAAATCAAAACAACAATACGGTGCCATCTCGCACCTGCTAGAATGGCTATAATCAACAAATCAACTAACAATAAGTGTTGGCAAGTATGTGGAGAAAATGAAACCCTCATGCACTGCTGATGGGAATGCAGACTGGTTCAACTACTGTGGAGAACAGTATGGAGTTTCCTCAAAAAACTGAAAATGGAACTCCCATTTGACCCAGTAATCCCACTCCTAGAAATATGTCTTAAGAAACTAGAAACACCAATCAGAAAGGATATATGCAGCCCTATGTTCATAGCAGCACAATTTACAATAGCTAAGATTTGGAAACAGCCTAGGTGCCTGTCAGTAGATGACTGGATCAGAAAAATATGGTACATCTATACAATGGAATACTATGCTGCCATAAAAAAGGAAGGAATTCTTTCCATTTGCAGCAACCTGGATGGAATTGGATAACATTATGCTAAGTGAAATAAGCCAGTCAATGAAAGAAAAATGATCTCACTCATTTGTGAATAATAACATTATAAACTGATGAATAAAAAGATAGATACAGGGTCAGTAAAGCATCAAACAGACTGTCAAATTATAGTGGGAAGGTCAAGGAGAGGTGGGGGAGATAAGAGATCAACTGAAGGACTTGTATGCATGCATATAAGCATAACCAATGGACACAAAACTCTGGGGGTTGAGGGCATGTATGGGAGTGTGGTGGGATGGGCGATGGTAAGATATGTACACATATAATACCTTAAATAATGAAAATAAAATGTAATATAAATAAAATAAATAATACAGGCCAGTAAGCCAGGTAAAAGAAGGCAGTATGTGGGGACAGGGGGAGTGGTAGGTGCCTGAGCCACCTGCAGCAGCTGGAAGAAGCAGCAGCAGTGAGAAAGTGGGAAATGCCAGACAATAACCTTACATCTGAGCTGCTTACCAATAAATTAAAGGATTTAAGTATTTGGCTTACTAATTAAAAAGTTAAAATTACAAAAAAAAATAATGAATGTATAGAAAAAGAAAACATTCCCTTTGAGTTAGAGGGCTTCCAGTGCCTTGAACTCTCCCAGAGAAGCTGAAAGATTTAACACTTTAGGTTAGGGTAGGGGGCCAGAGGCCCTGTTCTTACTTACAAAGAAGCCTGTGAGAAATGTCAAGGTCTCTGTCACGAAAGAGGACAGGTGGAAAAGCAAGAGCCTAATGCCCAAGCCACCACCAGAGTATTTTGCTATGTGAAAATTTGCCTTTCCCTGTAGCCCTGGCTGTGTTTGGCTCACCACTAGAAACCAAGCAATGGTGAGAAACCAGGATGGCAAGGCCCTGTAACTGGTAAATAAAGTTAAGAGGAAAGGGTAAAGGGAAGGCACTCTCCATGGACCAGAGAGCCTTTAGGACTTTAAGACTGTTCTAGAAAGGAGGAGTCTGACTGAGGGACTGGCCAAAACCCCACTGGGCTGGGAGGACCTAAGGCTGTATGTTGAACTTGTAGACCAAAGATTGCTGGGCAGAAGTTCAGGCTTAGTTGTGTAAAGGTTAGCTTCCTATATATAGCAAAATAACTTTCTCCCGTGCCAGAATGCATTTTAGGGAAATTAGACAGACTGTGTTTGTGACTAGAGAGAACTAGCTGCCATGCACAGCCCTGACAGTGGATTGCAGAGAACTGAGTAAGGTGACTTTCCTGCTATACTTCCAGGTCCTGGTTATAGCCAAGAACATGGATCACCCTTCATGGCCTTAGAGCAATGCCCTACATCAGTTTTTGGCAAACTCATTAGTTAACAGAGCCAAATATCAGTAGTACGATTGAAATTTCTTTTGAGAGCCAAAATTTTTAAACTTAAACTTCTTCTAATGCCACTTTTTCAAAATAGACTTGCTCAGACTGTGGTATTTTGTGGAAGAGCCACACTCAAGGGACCAAAGAGCTGCCTGTGGCTTGCAAGCCGCAGTTTGCAAACCACTGCACTACTTGAAACACTTGGCTGATGCCTTCTTCTCATGGACATGGCTCCAGAGAGTCAAGGACAATTTTACTTTGTTTCAAAAGGTAAAATATAAACTTTAATTACCTTCCTGAGATATTTGTATAGCCCTACCATATGTCATGTTTGGTAGCAGAAGATTTGGCTGACAGAAGCAGCTGCAATGCCAATGTTATACTTCATTATGTTAATACTAGAGGCTCAGTGCATGAAATTTGTGCACTGGGGGGGTGGGGACTGTCACCCCAACCTGCACCCTTTCCAATCTGGGACCCCTCAAGAAATGTCCAGCTGCCAGTTTATTTATTTATTTATTTATTTATTTATTTATTTATTTATTTAATATATTTTATTGATTTTGTACAGAGAGGAAGGGAGATAGAGAGTTAGAAACATTGATGAGAGAGAGTCATCGATCAGCTGCCTCTTGCACACCCCCTACTGGGGATATGCCCACAACCAAGGCACATGCCCTTGACCAGAATCGAACCCGGGACCCTTCAGTCCCCAAGCTGATGCTCTATCCATTGAGCCAAACCGGTTTTGGCCAGCTGCCAGTTTAGACCCAATACCTGGGGGATCGGGTCTAAACCAGCAGTCGGATATCCCTCTCACAATCTTGGACTGCTGGTTCCTAACCACTCTCTTGCGTGCCTGACTGATTGCTCCCTAACCACTCCGCTGTCAGCTTGAATGAATGGTACCTAACGGCTCCCCTACTAGCCCAATTGCCCCCAACTGCCCTCCCCTGCTGACCTATTCGCCCCTAAACTGCCCTCCCCTGCAGGCCTGGTACCGGATCCAGCTGGTATCACAGGTCCTGAAGGTAGGGCTAGGAGGTTTAAGAGAAATAAAGACAAGAGAAAGCGGGGCTTCAGGAAGACTGCTAGTCCATGGTGAGACTGCAGCAGCTTTATTAGTTGCAGGCGTACATTTATGCGGCCTTTCTGGGCGTTTCTCCAAGTGCCCCTTTCCCAGGACAAGGCCGCCCGTCAGCTCCTTAAGGCGTTCTTGGAAAAAGATACGTAGAGCAGGCATCTGGCTAGATATCATTGAGAACAGCTTAGCTGAGAACATCCAGATAAGTCATGCATCACACGCACTCCCTAACAATGGGGCTATGGTCTGCCCTGTCCCTAGTTGACCCTGAAGGCTTAGGGGAGAGCAGGTAGGCATCCCTAACCTGTGCTCAATCCCCTGTAGGAGAGCAGGTAGACGTCCCTACCCTATGCTCCATCCTTGCCCTCCGGCCCCACGGAACACGGCTTCCCACAGCCTGGTCCACCCCAACTGCCCTCTCCTGCAGGCCTGTTTCCCCCCAACTGCCCTTCCCTGTCAGCCATCTTGTGATCATCTTGTGACCACATGGAAGTAGCCATCTTGTGACCACAGCGGGGTAGCCATCTTATGCAAGGGCATGATGGTCAATTTGCATATTACCTCTTTATTATACAGGATGTTGTATTAACTTTTAATTCTCTTACATATTTAAATGAAAATGCCACCAATTACTATAGAGCTATGTAGGTCCACAGGCTTTAGTAATCTTTGAGAGTAACTGGCAAATGTCCAGTTGGAAAATGACACTAACTGATATTGTTATAGCCATATGTTAGCTATCCTAGAAAAAGGTTATATAAAGTTAAATCCCAAATGAAATAAAGCGTATCTAGCTGCCAAAAAAAGCAGGTGCCCAAATGGGCAAGGAAAATCAAAAAATCTTAAAGCAGGTCAGTATATTTTTCTCCTTATATAATTCCTCTGAAATTTGACAATTCTTAATAAATAAATAATACATTCCTTTGCATAAATTCAATAAGACTGGTTTCCAAGAGTGGTTTTATTAACTGAAAACTTTTACTGGATTAACATGTTTTAAAGAGCCCTTTCTGATCTCTAAAGACTTGAAGCCAATAAGAGTGCCACGGAGAAAACCTGGTATCCTGCTTGGTAGCTCTGAAAATAGCTGGTGCTAGAGCATCAGGCCCATACCCTACCATCACTGATGGTTGGTCAGAGCAGAAGGAGAGCAATAAGGGCATCTCTGTGTCGCTGCAGAACCCCAAACTGTAGGCAATGAGGAGTAGGAGGGCAGCTGAATAGCTTGGCTTCCCAGCCCTATGAGGCACATTAAGATTCAATCACGAAATTCCAGCAAATGTAGTCAGTTACCATTCTTATTGTGTTTATACAAACAATCAGGCCAAATTGAATACAAATAGGGTAATTTTAAGGAGAAAAAATTATATTTCAATAGAGGTTATTAAAACTGAAATGTTTTCTTTCCCTTCCATTGGACCATTTGTTACAGTTTGTTTCTGCCAGGTCACAAGCACACCTCCTTCTGTGCCCAGGCCTCATTGTCCCTATGACAGACAGCAAGGATCTGTTGGCTCTGAAAAGAAAACTCCATCCTTCTTCAGCATGGAAGTAACCAAAGGAACCCCACTGACGTCCATTTTCCCTGAAAGAATTCAGAGCCAAGATCCTTGAGGTGATATATTAGGCAGTAAGGCAGACATGAGCAGAGCAAAGACGATGAGCCAGGTTTAACTAAGTCTTTTCATTCCTATGTATGTGAGACAAGGTGCATTGCAAACAGGGTTCTCACCCAAAGTCTTAGCCCCTAGAATAGGCCAGTAGCCTACTTGTCCAAAAGACTCAACCCTGCTGCATCTGGGTGGTCCGCCTGCCTCTGGACAGTAGCAATTGCTACTATATTTGTCAAGGAAGCAGATGAAGTAGCCCAGAAGGCTGCCCTAATGTGTAGAGGCCCCACTGCACTAGAATGTGTAGTGGGGCCTCTACATATTCTAGTGACTCTTTAGACCCTGACCTACCCACCTCACCAGCTTATGTGAAACCCAATCTAAAAAAGCTGAAATCCGCCGGCACCGGTTTGGCTCAGTGGTAGAACGTCGGTCTGCGGACTGAAAGGTCCCGGGTTTGATTCCGGTCAGGGGCATGTACCTTGGTTGCGGGCACATCCCCAGTAGGGGGTGTGCAAGAGGCAGCTGGTGGATGATTCTCTCTTTTTGACGTTTCTAGCTCTCTATCCCTCTCTCTTCCTCTCTGTAAAAAATCAATAAAAATATATTTTAAAAAATAATAATAAAAATAAAATAAATAAAAAATAAAAAGCTGAAATCCATAACCAATCTTTTTAAGAAAATATTTTTATTGATTTTTTTTTTTTACAGAGAGGAAGGTAGAGGGATAGAGAGTTAGAAACATCTATGAGAGAAAATCATTAATAGCTGCCTCCTGCACACCCCTTACTAGGGTTGTGCCCACAACCACGGTACATGTCCTTGAAAGGAATAGAACCTGGGACCCTTCAGTCCACAGGCCTATGCTCTAATCACTGAGCAAAACTGGTTAGGGCTATAACCAATCTTTATTCAAGTCCTTATAAGCTTTACAGTCCACCAAGAAAGCAGTCCAGAAGCAGAGTCAAGATGCTCTGCCTGTACCAACTTCTGATCCTGTCCATCCTTTCAAACCCTGTACATCTATATAGGTAAATAAATTTGCCACCCAAAGACTAACTCCTACCTGGAAAGGACCACACACTGTCATCTTGACCACCCCAACAGGAGTCAAGGTCAATGGGATCCCGATGTGGCTTCAGCATATTGGGCTTAAGGCAGCCCAAGCAGAATAAAGAATCCAAAACTCTTTAACAGACCCACTAAAGCTGAGTCTCTTGTACATATTCCTGGTGCTCATTCTGGGCCATTATTTTATAAACTGATTTATTAACTTTATACAACAGAAAATTTATTCTATTTAAGTTCATGGTCCTCAGGGATAGATATGATACTCTTCCCAACAATGACCCTCAAGAGTCAATGATTTGACTCAGTACATAAAACTAGTGGGAAATGAAGCATACTAGTAATCCCTCTTTTGGAAAACCTGCTATTTGAAATTCTCTGCTATTTTTAGATAGTTCCTTGCTCTGTAAGTGAACTCTGTTATGTTTAGATGGTCTCTTATTCCATAAAATAACTTTGCTTTTTAGCTTAAATAATAGGGAAGATAAATTTAACTGCCTGAACTGGCAAAATATCCATTCAACATAAGGGGCTGATATAGTGATACTCAAATGTACTCCCATACCAGGTGTCTGTATAGATATGATATGTACTCAAGGTTATAAGTTGTCTATATAGATGTGACAGGTGTTTGTTAGATATGATATATACTCAAGGTTATAAGCTGTCTGCAAAAATAACTTACACAAAGACCTAGAATGATATAAAAAGAGAATACTCCTTCCTGTGTTTGTTCAGAATTTGACAGAGGTATTCTGCTCTGAACCTGCATGAAATAAAGATGACTCCTAACTAAATGACCCATGAAGTCTTCTTGTGTAGCTTGCTGACTTACTATACAATAGAGCAGTTGATATTTAGGAAAAGTGCAGCACACTTGGCAGGTTATATTTATAAGACAACTCCAAAACAACGGGACATGCACAGGTGTGGGTGGTCAACAGGCTCCTGCTAAAGGTCTAAAGCTGAAGCAATTAGGCTAACATTCCATCCTGAAACCAGGTATTTCCATGGAAATCTCTTAGAAAACAATGGGGGAAATTATAGATTCTTTCTCAACTTACCTAACAGTTTAAAATCAACATGCACAATGCAAAGCTGTGGTCATATTTATTATTCCCACCTTAGGAATGGTAAACAAAAGCTTTATATCCAGAAACTAAACTAGTAGATTAGTCCAAATTTCATTAATAAAATCACCCAGTCCCAAAAAAGTTACTTTAGATAACTTGATAAATCTTAGTTCAGGACAGAGTAAAGTAGATGTACTTCCAAAGTTTACATTCTATAAAATATCTGGTTACTTTCTTAAGTGGGAGAGAAACAATCTTCCTTCTAAACTCAAGGTTTTTCTCTGGTCTAATAATCATATATGACACAGATTAGCAACAGAAAAAACCACCTGTAAGACATACATATGGATGGGTCCCTCACATACATGAGTTAGAGACCCTGCCTGTAGGAGAGACTGAAACAGAAAGAAAACATGGGTACACACACAAGGCATTCGGAACTTGGGGCCTTCAAGTCCTTGCAAAATGACAGGAGAGAAGCTTTAGTAGAGAGATGCTATTCTTAATATGTATGTTAGGGGGCAGCAGAGATGACTATTTCCTTGGGTAGGAAAAGGGGTGGGGCCACCAGTTTTGTCTGAGTCTTGATAAACAGCTTAAGATAAAAATTCCATAAAGCAGTATCACCGTGGCAGAATGATGATCCCTTCATAAGGAATATGAATTGTCTGTGACACCAGTATTCTTTAGATTGGCAAATGCATGAACAAATTCCTTTCTAGAAATATACTTCCTCATGGTACAGTTTTTTAATGTCCCACAGGATATGTTTGCTAACAGTCCTAATGTCTTTAGTTCCTCTATAAGATGTAGCAAACATGTATACATCTATGTTCAGTAACCCCACTCCTCACCAAAACTCTCACTATATCACCACACACAATAAACTAAAACAAACCATTTCCCACACCAGCTATCCCCTGCTGGTCCTCTGTAGGCGGACACTCTTTCTGCCTCATCTTTCCTCAGGTTCTGTGGAGATGCCTGTGGTCCTATGGAAATGCCCCAAAGTGTTTGCTGAGATACGTGGGGCGGCCTCAGCGACATGGTGTCGCAGAGGCAAATGTCTCAGGCTCACACTCTGATAGGGCTGAGCTGCCTGCGCATTCACTGGACGCCAGCAACACAGGCTGAAGGCACAAGCACCATGTGGGTCAGAGAGGATACTCAGGTGCTCCCTGCAAAGAACGTGACACCCTGGGAGATGGAATTCCACAAGAACCACTGCAGGCATCTGGATATTGTTGTGTGTTTTTTTCTCAATGCTCATGTGTCACTTTCTAAGGACCTTTAAATAAGAATCAATAATCTTGACCTTTTCGTTTCCAGAATTCACCATCAAGTTTCCCTCTTTGAAATTGTAATATTTGTCATATTGTGACTTTCTCAGATTATCTACAGCAGACACAATTTCATTTACATAAACTTCTGATTTCTAGAACACCATACGTCCAGACCCTGACTTCATTTTAAATGCAAAGAAAGTTGTTCCTACTTTATTGAATCATTAAAAAACTTAAAACTAAGAAAAAGAATTTTTCTACCTTCTCACATATTTCTTCATGTTTTTTCCCAAGCTTAAACTGCCTACATATGTGTGGCAGGTTTTGTTTTTGTTTTCGTGTTTGTTTGTTTGGTGTTGTGTTTGTTTTTTTGTTTTGTTTTGTTTTGTTTTGTTTTGTTTTGTTTTGTTTTGTTTTGTGTGTGTGTGTGTGTGTGTGTGTGTTTGCATTTAATCATCACTAATTATACAGAGAAAGAGACAAGGGGAGACAGACAAAGAAACATCTATGAGTCAGGGAAATGTGGATTGGTAGCTGGGATCTCAGTCGCACCCTTTGTTGTGCACGGAGGACAGTCAAGCCACCGACAGCTCTACACAGGTTTCTACATGGCTAACACACAGCATCATTGTTCTTGTAAAGCTGGGGAGAGGGAAACAAAAAGCAGCTTAGCACAGAAGGAACAGGAGAGAGCCAGGGGCACATTGGCTCCTGGAGAAATAAAACTCCAAGTGACAAAAGTGAGCAGAGAAAGCTGGCCTCACTTGTGGCCCAGCTCTCATCCTGACCATATCCCCATAGCCAGCCCCACTGCCCTCAGCTCTTCCCCCTGCTCCCCTCTCCCCTCAGCTCCTCCCGCTGCTCCCTTATCCCCTCAGCTCTTTCCCTGCTCCCCTCTTCCCTCTGTTCCTCTCCATGCTCCCCTCTTCCCTCTGCTCCTCCCCTGCTTCCTTCTTCCCTCAGCTCCTCCCTCTCCTCTCCCCTCAGCTCCTCCCCCTGCTCCCCTCTTCCCTCAACTCCTCCTATGTTCCCCTCTCCCCTCAGCTCCTCCCCCTGCTTTCCTCTCCCCTCAGAGCCCAACCACGCTGCTTCCTTCTCTTCCTTCTTTAGGCAGTTTCTACACTTGGGAAATGCAAGGGAATTGTATAGTTCTTCTAAGTTAACAAGTCTATTGTTAGGAAACTGTTTATGTCACTTACTTCAAACCTAAATTGGTAATTTGTGTTTTCTTTTTTTCTTCCTGATTAGTCTAGTTAGGGTTGAATAACATTTATTGATCTTCCCCCCCCCAAAATAAATATTTGGTTTTAGTACATTTGTATAGTGTTTATTTATCCTTTCCTAAGTACTCATTTCTTTGTTCAACACTTTCAGCCATATACCATGGACCTAGTTTGCTCATTTTTCTAGCTTAAGATGGCAGTTAGGGCTACTGACTATGCTTTTCTTTGTGCCTAATATAAGCACGTATGACTTGAAAATTTTCTTAATTAGTTATTTAACTAGAGGCCTGGTGCACAAAATTCATGCATGGGGAAAAGGGGGTGGTGGTGTCCCTCAGCCCAGCCTGCACCCTCTCTAATCTGAGTCCCCTCTAGGGATCAGGCCTAAATGGGCAGTCTGACATCCTTCTCACAATCCAGGACTGCTGGCTCCCAACTGCTTGCCTGCCTGCCTGCCTTCCTGATTGCCCCTAACCACTTCTGCCTGCCAGCCTGACCACTCCCATGCCAACCTGATTGATGTCTAACTGCTCCCTTTACAGCCTGCTTGCCCCAACTTCCTTCCTTCACCAGCCTGGTCACCCCTAACTGCCCTACCTGCAGGGTTGATCACCCCCAACTGCCCTCCCTTGCAGGCCTGGTCCCTCCTGGTAGCCCTCCCCTGCTGGCCATCTTGTGGTGGCCATCTTGTGTCCGCATAGGGGCAGGATCTATTGTGTGTTGGAGTTATGGTCAATCTGCATATTACTCTTTTATTAGATAGGATAGAGGGTTGGTGCATGGGTAGGGGCCAGCTGGTTTGCCCTGAAGGGTGTCCCGGATCAGGGTGGGGGATCTCTTGGGTCATGGGGCATGGGGCGGCCTAGGCGAGGGGCCTGTGGTGGTTTGCATGCTGGCCATACCCTCTGGCGACCCAAGTGGAGGCCCTGGTATCTGAAATTTATTTACCTTCTACAATTGAAACTTTGTAGCCTTGAGTGGAGGCCTAAGCCAGCTAGGGTGCTTGGAAAGCTTGGCTTCTTCCATTGCTAGAGAAACCCAAGCCTCCCTCCTGCTCTCTGTGGCCGCAGCCATCTTGGTTTGGGGTAATTTGCATACTCGCTCTGATTGGTGGACATGGCTGGTGGGTGTAGCAGTGGTATGGTCAATTTGCATAATTTTATTTTATTAGATAAGTTTTTATTCCACAAATTTTAATGGGTTATGTTTATATTCAGTTTCAAATATAGTCTAATTTTCTTTGTGATTTTCTTCTTTGACTCTTTTCCACCAAGGGCCATTTGGATATTTTTAACATCCAAAGTTATGAACTTAAAAATTAGCCTGCTATATTTTGTCACACATTTAATTAACCCTCCACTAACGCCATGGCAAGGCCAGACCCAGCGATTTCTCAGGCCTTATAAAAGACCTGCAGACCAGACCTTCCCCAACTCTGATATAGAAGATTGTAGTTTTATTCCCAACAATTTTTGTGACTGAATTCTAAACTAATTATTCTGTATGAAAGAATGTACACTATATATTTCAATTCTTTTCCATTGAGACATTTTTGTGGCCTAGAATGTAGTCAGTCATGGTGAATACTCCCAATACATCTGAGTGGAAAATGCTCTCTACTGTTATTGGATAGAGGTTTCTATAAATGACAATGAACTTAAATCAAGTAATAAACTATAACTCTCAGGTAAAGATATTCTTGTTGGTTCCTGCCCTAATTTGTTCTATCAATCACTGAGAGAAGAGTGTTAAAATTTCAAGGTTTTCTGGAATTGTCTATTGCCTCTTTCAATTTTGTCAGTTTTGTGTATTTTGAAGTTATATTATTTAATCATACATATTTAGGAATATCTTTTTGTTGAAATTATGTTTTCATTATTATGGAATATCCCTTTAACACTGATGATTTTCATTGTTGTAATATTTCTTTAATGAAATATTAATATGTAATTAATACAACCACTTTACTTTTCTTATAATATTAATGTAGTCACTGCAGCTTTCTTATAAAAATTTTAGGTAACTTTAAAGAAATCATTTTACTTGCAAACCTTTTGGTGCCTTTATAACTTTACAATTAAAATGTGGGAACCAGGGAGGCAACTGGTGTGGTTTGGTGATTGAGCCAGGAGGTCCCAGATTTGATTCACAGTTGGGGCACATGCCTGGGTTTGAGGCTCAATCCCCAGTGTGGGGTGTGTAGGAGGCAGCCAATTGATGATTCTCTCTCATAATGGGGACTTGGAAACACGGGGACTTGGAAACACAAAAAGGCAAAGACAGCTAACAGCAGCCATTGCTCTTTGCCAGGCCCCAGCCTAGTGACATCCTGAAACCTTGCCCCTCCCTGAGGCCCCACCCCACACATTCTACAAATCGGCCCAGGCTCCATACAGCTGCTTTTGCATATAAATGGCCTGTATTGTGACAGCTTAACAAAATAAACTGCAGCTCCAGCTCCAAAACTGTCAAATCCCAAGGAAAGAGGAGAAAACTGTAGTTCTTGCCATAGCTCCTGGTGGGTGGCCTCAGACAGTAGCTGAACTGCACCCCCCTAGAGATCTGGAAACTAGTGTATCTAGTGGTCGGTGAGAGACAAGACTAGATTTCAACTACTCTCATAAGGGACACATTCAAGAGGCAGACTCAGTGAGCACCAAAGCCCTACGGGAACAAGTCCTCCCCAATAAACATGTCTCCAATACAACAATTCTTCCATTATAGACACAGCAGGTCCTCACAGCCAATTGGCCTGGAGATCAATTCCTCCCAATGACACCAACAACAATCAAGACTTAAATACAACAAGGGTGTATTCACAGTCCACAAAGGGGTGCACCAAGAGTGTCCACCTCAGGTAACTGGGAGGCTGACCTATTGAACCATATAGGACACCCAGACCCACAAAGCCACCCTACCAACTCAGGGAAGCAGCAAAAATGCCGAGAAAAGGAAGGAGATCTTAAACAAAAGAAATGGAGGAGAATGAAAGATGATATAGAGTTCAAAACCACGGTTACAAGGTTTTTCAAGAATTTCCTAAAAAAGATCAATAAACTCAATGAGACCCTCGAGGATATGAAAAAGAAATTAAACCAACTAGAAATTAAATATACACTGACTGAAATAAAAAATATTACACAGAGACCCAACAGCAGACTAGAGGAACACAAGAAACAAGTCAAAAATTTGGAATACAAAGAGGCAAAGGACACTCTTCCAGAGAAGCAAGAAGAGAAGAGAATCCAAAAAGTTGAGGATAATGTAAGGAGCCACTGGGACAACTTCAAGCATACCAACATTAGAATTATGGGGATGCCAGAAAAAGAGAGAGAGCAAGACACTGAAAACCTATTTGAAGAAATAATGTCAGAAAACTTCCCCCACCTGTTGAAAGAAATAGATTTACTTACAAGTCCACGAAGCACACAGCACACCAAACAAAAGGGATCCAAAGAGGACCACACCAAGACACATCATAATTAAAATGCCAAGAGCAAAAGACAAAGAGAGAATCTTACAAGCAGCAAGAGAAAAACAGTTAGTTACCTACAAGGGAGCATCCATACCATTGTCAGCTGATTTCTCAATAGAAACTATGCAGGCCAGACGGGAGTGGAAAGAAATATTCAAAGTGATGAATAGCAAGAACCTACAACCAAGATTACTCTACCCAGCAGAGTTATCATTCAGAATTGAAGGGCACATAAAAAGCTTCACAGATCAGAAAAAGCTAAAGAAGTACATCACCACCAAACAAGTATTATATGAAATGCTAAAAGGTGTTCTTTAAGAAGAGGAGGAAGAAGAAAAAGGTAAAGATAAAAATTATGAACAACAAATACATAGCTATCAACAAGTGAATCTAAAAGTCAAGTGAATTAAAAATCTGAACAACAGAATAAACTGGTGAATATAATAGAATCCAGAGCATAGAATTGGAGGGGATTGATAATCCTCAGGGAAAGGGGTATCTGTGTGGGGGGTATGGGAAGAGACTGGATAAAAATCATATACCTATGGATAAGGACAGTGGAGGTAGAGGGGAATGTAAGGGCAGAGAGTGGAGTTCCCCAGGTAGAGGGGAGATATGGGGGGAGGAGAAACAATTGTAATAATCTGAACAATAAAGATTTATTTTTAAAAAATAAAAATAAATAAAAAAGAATAATAGTAATAATAATAAAAACTCAACTCATATTTCCTTCTCTTAGGGTATTTCTAGGTGGTCAAAAACATTTGCTACATAATATTGTGTGTGTGTGTATGTTTGTAGGTCCTGCCATGTGTGAAGCGTTTATTGGAAACCATTGTGTAAGACCCCAGGTTTGGGTGAAGGAGGAAGACAGAGATAAGGGTGGAGGTTCCTTTCTTCTGTATCAGCACCTACTGACAGTTGTAGGTCGTCAGCTGCCTGATGGCGCTGGGTGTATCACAGGCGAGATGAATGTATAAATTACTGCATTGCTTTCCTCTATTCATATGACCTCTAACCTTTGCATGACATGCTTTGTTAGGTACATTGTGTATGAATAAATATAATGATCATTAAAAAATATTCACATAAGCATTTGTGTTGAATATCAAAATATCTGTGTAGCCCTGACTGGTTTGGCTCACTGGATAGAGTGTCACCCTGCAGACTGAAGGGTTCTAGGTCCAATTCCAGTCAAGGCCATATGCCCAAGTTGATGGCTTGATCTACAGTAGGGGGCATGCACGAGGAAACTGATCAATGATTCTCTCTAATCATTGAAGTTTGTATCTCCCTCTCCCTCTCTTTCCCTTCCTCTCTGAAAACCAATAAAGTATATTTTAAAAATGTATCTGTGTAGCATTATAAAGACCAGTGTTTCTTAAAAAGTACCCACCTTATAGCATATATTAAATTATGGAGAATATAAACTAATCTAATGTAAAGGATAGAAAATGAATGATTGCATGGAACTGGGAAAGTCAGAAAGAGAGATTATAAATGGGCAGGAGGAAAATGAAGAATGTGGGAAATGTAGAGTTAGAGTTGTTGGTGTGGAAAATAATAATTAACAAATAAAAATACAGAAATAAACTCTGCTTTCGCTTGTGCCTCAGTTGGGTGGGTGTCATCCAGTGAATTAAATGGTCCCTGGTGAATTCCAGGTCAGTGCACAGACCTGCCTTGGTTCCCAGTAAGGAATGTGTAGGATGGAGCTCATAGATATTTATCTCTCCTTTCTCTCTTCCTAAGTAAAATAAAATAAAGGTATTTTAAATATATATATTTTTAAAAAGAACAAGAGATGTGTTTTGTGTACACACAATTGAAAGCCTACTTTTGCCAAACCTTGTATATAGTTACAGATAAGATTATTTCACATGTGATGGCTTCACAGCTTTAATGCACTTTCCTGCATGTATGCTCTTATATCCTAGGAGGAACATCATTACCTCACTGGTAGCAAACATTGGCAAGCAGTGAAGATTATGCCATAGGAATCAACAGAAATGCTGACTGGTTACAAAAGACACATCCTGGGACTGATTACAGGATTATCCTTCCTCTAGCTTTGAGTTCTTACAAAATGAAAAAAGACCTTGAGCTGAACATGCTACAGAGGCCATAGGAACCCACAAAACCATTAAATTATTTTCTCTGCCAATGATTTTAACTATAGGAAATAGTTATAGAGGTCCTGACAATGTCTGTTCACAAAGGTCACACAAGCCATACACCCTGGAACATTTTGGATTTACATTCAGATGAGGCATTTTTCATCTAATTTACTGCAGTCTCTTCTATCACTATGAAAAGAGTTTCTGTCTCAATAGTAGTTTAACCTCAGAGTCTTGCAACAAATGCCAGCAACCCATTAATTTTGTATTTCACGGCATGTGGCTCCTTTGCAGTATGTGGGGAGGAGTTCCCCTCATCATTGCTGAGATTTATGTAGTACATACTGTGAACAGAGAACATAATTCATATTGTTCACAGAATCACAGTAAAAGGCCTTCCCTTCAGGGTGACCATTGACCTCATAAACAAGGTACCAGGCTCCAAATTAAAACCACAAAGTCATGAAGCCTTTCTTTCAAGGCTTTGGGCAGCAATGAAAAATAAGCCCATTTTGAACAAAGTGTGATTTTCTACCAGCATACTCTTCCTTCAGAAGCACAGAAAGTTTTATGGCCCCACAATATCTGTTCACATCTATTATACATGCTGGCAGATTACAACTTTGCTTTCAAATCATCACAGGCAGTGAAAAGAGCAAAGACAATTAAATATACAAAAAAAAAAACCCGACCTTTACAAAAATATCATACAATTCACATTGGTGAAATAGGTCCTAAGCCAATCATCACAGAATAATATGAAAACCACAATGTCTCTGAAAGAGGTACCACTTCTTAACTGACTATGGGTGTTCTGGGAAAACCCTGGATCATGTCCATTTTCTAGTCAGAGAGAAAGGAATGAAGATTCTGCCAAGAGTTCAGAATATTCAGAATTTTCTCAACCACAAGTGAGCATGCAGGGTTTGTGACTGATTCACACTGTTCAGGTGAGCCAGGTGGTGGAGGATCACTCCAGCCACAAGCACTCACAGTAACATCAATGGCCTGGTCAGGATCACAAGTGCAAGCACCTCCTTAAAGTCTCACTTGTATATGAAAGTTATGAGTAATCTTAAATATAATAGCAATCATACTTAGGTAAAAACTGCTGTTTGAATTTTAACCCTACTGTTCTGACTTTGACCTTCACTTACTTGCTTTGTTCATCTTGTGATGAGCTTAGGGAGGATGAATTCAAATTCTAAGCAAGGTTACAGTCAGAACTTTCTTTTTTTATTAAAGAGCCAGCCCTATGTGCACTTAATGGTTATCTTGATGCTGGCCTTGAAAAACAATGCTGTTCTATCCAATTGAGAAGGTGCACCTGGCATGGTATTGAGATTGTGGGTATATCTGGTCTCTGGCCTACAAGGTCAGACAGCTAAGTTTATCTTCATCATTCTTCAAACGGGCTACAGGAAACTAGAAAGCAACATTTTATCTAGGAAGAACAGCAGAAAATTCCAAACAACAGTTTGTTGCAGAATGGGTGTTTTCCTTCTCAGAACCTTTAAAAATAACTACCTGCCCCTAAAGTTGCTCAGTCGTTTAGAGTCCGCCTGTGTGTGGGGCTCTTGCGGCTGCCCTGGCCAGATATTTTAATAAATTCTTGCCTGCTTTTTTAATTAATCATCAGCCTCCGGTGGTCTTATTTTGAACCCAGGGTTCGACCCCACAACAGAATCTAACAGGGTGTGTGTCCTGATAAAAGGGCTTTATATTAAGGTAAATGTGTATCACAGATTTTCCTTCATTGTTCTTCTCAGTAAGACGAATAAAATTCCCTGTGCATTTAAGGCTCTTCTCCAGTGTGAAGTCTCAGGTGTCTAGTAAGGTTATATTTTTGGCTAAAAGATTTTTTATAATCAGTACATTCAAAAGGCTTTATCCCAATGTGTACTCTCTGATGTTGAATGAGTACATAGATAAGCCAGAATGACTTTCTATAGCAAGTATGTCAAACTTGCAGCCCACAATGAATATTTTTGTCGCCCAGTCAGTATAATGGTATGTAAGAAATGTTTTAGCCGAAACCAGTTTGGCTCAGTAGTAGAGCGTTGGTCTGCCGACTGAAAGGTCCTGGGTTCAATTCCAGTCAAGGGCATGGTACCTTGGTTGCGGGCACATCCCCAATAGGGGGTGTGCAAGAGGCAGCTGGTCAATGTTTCTCTCTCATCTCATCGACGTTTCTAGCTCTCTATCTCTCTCTCTTCCTCTCTGTAAAAAAAATCAATAAAATATATATATTTTAAATGTTTTAATAAAAAATGCATAACTTAATTTTTACAATATCCTATTATACGTAATTATTAATAATATAAATGTTCACTAAGGAATGATGGATATATTTGTATTACATCCATTTCCCTATGGGCAGGCACACCATTTATCTACATTAATACTAGCAGTGAATATTTTAGCAGCCAATTGCCATGCCATTAGTCATAGTATGACTTGTTTGGTATGCACAACAGGAAATATTTTGCTTTCAGAGAACAAGAAAAAATACATTTATTTGCACTACACTTATTAATTCGTGCAGTTATTCAGTGTCTGGCAATGTTCAAGAAAAAAATATTACATTTTTATTAAAATATTCTATTATTTTATGTTAACAATTACTCATTTATTTCAGTCCTTTGTATTCAGCATGTCTCTATAGAAATAAATCTACATTTCTTTGAAAATTGAAGCTTTTGTTTTATTGCAGCCCACATACACTTAAACTTTGTTTATTTGGCCCATGTTAGCCTTTGAATTTGACATGCTTGTTCTGTAGTCATTATCCTCATATGGCTTTTCTCCTGTGTGAACTCTTTTGTGTGTATAAGAAGGTGACTCTTTTACCTAAAAGATTTGCACATTCACTACACTCATAACGTTTTTCTCCAGTGTGAACTCTCTGGTGTTATGTGAGGTTACCACTTTGACTGAAGAGCTTCCCACAATCACTACACTCATATGGATTTTCTCCAGTGTGAACTCTGTGATGTCTAATGAAGTCAGACCTGGAACTAAAGGACTTCCCACAGTCACTACACTCATACTACATTTCTCTAATGTGAACTCTATTATGTTTAATGAGAGCAATACTTTCACTGAAGACCTTCCCACAATCAATACACTCAGAGGGCTTTTCTCCAGTGTGAACTCTCCCATGTTGAAGATGGTTAAAGATTTGCTAAAACACTTTCCCACATTTATTATACTCATAAATCATATCTCCAAAACAGATACCTTTCTGATAAACAACTTTCTGTTTCCGGCTGGCAGCTGTTTCACATTCAACCCACTGGTGATGTCTTTTTCCACTGAGAAATTCCTGTGAAATCTCATTGTTACTGCGTGGCTCCTAAGTAGTAAGAGTGGCCTGGTACTGGAGAAGCTCTGAGACCAGTATCCAACTCAGGTCTCAGCTCTTTGAACTTGATATTCCAGTGACTAAATAGTGTCTTTCAGATATTAAAGCTCTTTGAACATGTATTCCTTGTATACGAAGCACATTGTTAAATATTTCCCTGGCCTATCACTGAATTCTCATTGTTTGATTCACTTTTATCCACTGATTCAAGCTAATTCATTGTGAATTCCAAGGATATATTCAACCTTTTTCCATATATACCAGCTCTTTAAACCTAAATAATTACTATGTTGAACACTAGCCTAATGATAATTTTATTCCTATGAGTTTTGAATACATTCATACTGTTATATCAGGTCTATGAAAATGAATTTTTAAATGTTTAACCAACATTCATTCAAAAACACAAACTCACTTAGATTAAATTATAAATATAACCAGTATCCAACTCAGTTCTCAGTTTTTGAACATGATTTTCTAGTGATTAAACAGTTTCCTTCAGATATAAAAGCTCTTTGAACATGTATTCCTTGTGTTTCAAGCACATTCCTAAATATTTCCCTAGTGTATCATTGTGAATTCCCAGTGTTGAGTTTTCTTTTGTCCAGTGATTCAGGATCATTCATTGTGAATTGCACATGTTTTTACAGCATTTTTCTATGTATACATGCTCATTTCATATAGGAATCTCTTTCACGGCCTGCATGGAAAGAATTCCAATTCAGGGTTTGAGTTCTGGAGAAGGGTCTCACACAAATGAAAAGAGACTTGAGACTTGAAGAAATTTAATTTGGTGATATGGTGGGCCAGGCGGTAGTCCAACTCTAGTGGGAGAACTACTACTGCTCTAGCCTTGCCATCCCCTTTTATTGAGGCTTTGGGGAAAACATCATAGGCAACATAAACAGAAATTTACATTTAGCCCTTAGACAGGAAATAACAGAAACTTACATGGGACAAACAAGGTGGAGGCTGCTTCAGCTAACAAAGTCTCAACTAAAGGGTGAGTGGTTAGAGCAATTAAAGTTGTTGACCAGCCCTCCTGGCTTCCTGTAAACATCACTTTTAGTGAAACTGTTTTGTTTTCCAGCATTTCCCCCATTTTCTTTCCTTAAAAAAATTTGCATATGCAGACTAGAAATTTAAAAAAATGAAACAAGTAACAATGGCTATGCTAAGAGTCAAATGAAATCAGTCTGCAGTAAGTTTCTTTCTGGGCCAACAGTTTTTGAATCCCAGATTCAATGTCCAACAGTTTTTTTAGTACATGTCAGCAATGGTATCCAGATGGTGGACAAATGGTGGCAATGCAGTCCAACCTCTGGTTTGGTCCTGGGCAACCTGCAGTGATGCACAACTGCTGACTGCTTAGCATGGCAAGGCATTATCAGCATCTTCCATCTCTGGATTGTTTTCCCTCTTGTCTTTATGGCTGGAGTATTCCTGTCATTTCCTCTCTGTTGCAGAAATCCTCATGGTTTTGGAGTTGTTTTCTGAAAATATACAAACATATCTTGATCAAAAGTTAATAAAGGAATCTTTTCTATAAATTTTACTTGAGAGCCTTTTAATTTTTTGCCTAAACAATTTTCCTATGACTTATTTTGATACCATGTGTGTTTTTCATCCTGCTGTTAGCATTACAAATGAAAATTAGTTTTTTAAAGAAAACAAATTCTGGATGTGTTTCCTTACATAATATTTTTCCACTAACACCTCTTTTTTATTTAATTATTAGGAGGCTTTTGGAAAATTTTTATAATGCAGTATTCAAATTTTAATTTTTCGCACAAAAATATGACTGCTTTTAGGTTCATTATATGTTAAGCAATTTTACCATGAAATGAACTACCAATAGAAATTTTAGTTAATGCTTTAGAAACAGCTTTTTGTACAATGAAATTTTCTTGAATATTTACTTATTTCAATTAGCCAATTGAAATTAATCTGAAAACTTGACTACTATTTTACTGTAAAATTTAATACTCTAACAATAATTTTAGTTTACCTTATAAATATTAATGCAAAGGATTATTTGCATCCTTGAGAAAACTCTAAGCATTCCTGGTATTATTCCTGGATTTAGATATAGGGCAGCTGTTGTCAGCCAAGTCTCTGATGCCTGGGTCCTGATCTGAGCTGGACAAGTCTCCATTTGTTGCCTGGGTCCCAATCTGAGTTGGACAAGTCTCTGTTTGTTGCCTGCCTCCCGATCTGAGTTGGGCATGGGAAGCGCGAAGCAGCCATGGGGCAGGAGACCTCCCTCAGAAGGGGCGAAGGTTCAAGCCCCTACAATGTTGAGGGGCTGAGGATCTGTGCCCCACCTCTGTTGACCCTCAAGTTCTCTCCTGATGGCCCCTCTGCGACTGTGCCTGTCTTAGATTGTTCCTCCCTTGAGGAATCTTACCCCTCATTGGCTAGACAACCATCCTCCGGGGCCAAGCAGGGTGATGTGAGGTTTTGTTCTGTCTCCTTGGTAGCTTATGCCCCTATGGCCTCCATGCCCAGTACCTGCCTTGGGATCCCCTCGCCTGCTGGTGGGGCCCTAGCATTGATCACATATCTTGGGGAACCCAGGTTTCTTCTCCAGGGAAGGTCCAGCTTACACCATTGGACAAGTGACAGATCGATGGTACCAGCTACCACAAGTCTTCAACCTCAGCATAAATTGAAAACACAGGCGACAGCTGTGGGTAATTGGATTGTGAGAAGAGGGTCTCTCTTTGGCAAAAAGAGCAAGAAGGGCCAATATAGAATGCTCAAGTGCCTTCCCAGGGGGCCTTCCACACAGTGGAAGGGATTAAATCCTTTCATGTGCTTTGTAAATTGCTGTCAAACATTCAAAAACTTAGATTTTTAAGTTTGTTTGGTATATGCTGGTATAAAATATAAAAATTATAATGACATTGTAGAATAATATCATATAAGGATATTCTTTACTCAAGGCCATGGCAATTCAATTTTAAACTAGCTTTCAATTTCTTTTAGAACAGATAATGTCTTAGTTACATTTTCTGCATTTCTCCCAGAAGCAAGTAGTGATAGTCCCCTACTCTCTTTAATTTTTACACACAAAGGAGTAGTCGTTAATTTGTCCCAATAAAGATAATTTGAGCTGTACCCATGCTACTTGGGTTGAGGAAATTGCCTGCTCAACCCTTAGAAACTCATTCCTAGCTTCATCAGTTAATGTTTGAGGAGAGGAAAAAGTAGAGTAACCTCTAAGTAAACTAAAAAAAATTGTCATTTCTCCTATAGAGATCTTCAGATAAGGCCTCAACTAGTTAATGTTCCCTAATAATTTCTAAAAGTAATTAAAGTTTTAAGACAATCTTTTCTTATCTCCACCTTCTGAGGTCTGATGCATTGGTTTTCAATTATGGTTCCCAAATATTGGAAAGGTGTTTCTTTCTGTACCTTTTCTGGAGCAATTGTTAAGCCCCATTTAGGGAGTTCCTCTTCTAATTGGGAAAACATGGCCAAGTTCTCTTCTTCTAATGGGCTTGCTAAGAGCAAGTCATCCATATAATGAATAATGTAACATTGGGAGTATTTGTCTCTTAAAGGCTGAACAGCTTGAGCCATATATTTTTGACACAGAGTAGGGCTATTGGCCATTCTTTGAGGTAAAACCTTCCATTGATATCTTTTCATAGGCTCTATATTAATAGATGGCGCTGAAAATGCCAATCTTTTTTATCTTGAGGTGCCAAGGAAATGGTGAAAAAAAGAATCTTTAAGATCTACTACTATGAGAAACCAATTTAAAGGGATTTGTGAATGTGCTGAGAGTCCAGGTTATAAAGCTCCCATGTTATGCATAGTAGCATTAACTGCTCTAAGATCATGTAACAATCACCATTTTCCTGTCGCCTTTTTAGGGATTGTAAATATAGGCATATTCCAAGGACTATTGGAAGGTTTTATGTGGCCAGCCTATATTTGCTCTTGTATTAATTCATGAATGACTTAATTTCTCCTTGGTTAATGGCCACTGATCCACCCATACAGGTCTATCATCTTTCCATTGTATAGGATCAGCATGAGGGTGAGGAGATTGAGCAGTGAACGCTCCTAAAAAGGTTGATATCCTATTTGAGTTATTAACTGTTTTGCATTGTCAGTAACAATACATGCCTATAAACCTTCTAAAATATTTAAAGTATATTAATGAATTTTTTTAAAATATATATTTTATTAATTTTTCACAGAGAGGAAGAGAGAGGGATAGTCAGAAACATCGATGAGAGAGAATCATCGATCAGCTGCCTCTTGCACACCCCCCACTGGGGATATGCCCGCAACCAAGGTACATGCCCTTGCCCGGAATCGAACCTGGGACCTTTCAGTCCACAGGCCGACGCTCTATCCACTGAGCCAAACTGGTCCTGGCATATTTATTAATTTTCATTTAATAAGGCTTTCCATGCAATTTCAAGTATATTAGATCTGTCTTAAAAATATTTCCTTTAAGAAGAGAGAATAAATTTCTTGTATTACTCTGGGCCCTTGGAGCTTTCCAAGAATCATCTCTGTTAAGGCTTTGAAATTTTAACATGAAAAAAAACATCAAACATATATCTATTGTTGTGCCCAAGTGTCATAAACCCCAAAGACTACCAGGGAGCCAAATCCGATGCATTTGTAGAAAGCCTGTATTTATTTCGGACTAGTCCGAGCTGGGTCCCACTTACACAGGCGACGGCATGGCGGGAGAGAGAAAGAATTTAACATGTCAATGGGTTTTATGGGGGGAGGGGGTGCCACTATCTTGGCTGACCTGATTAGTTGAGTTAGGGAGCTGGCCCTGCCCCACCCTGCCCTCTCACCCTGCCCTGCCCTCTCATTCCCCCCTTGTCTTGAGATTTAACGGGCCCAATCATGGGACCATTTGCACTTCTGAAGGGTGCATAAAGTTCCTCCTTCCCGGTGCCCTGATTTGACATTTTGGGGGAGTCCATGAGATGTGTCCAGTGGAGACACAAGACTACACAGCGGGGTCAGGAGTGTCCTGGGCACAAGTGAGTCTTTCCTCCAGAAACAGTGTATGGAGTATGGGGACTCCTGCAGCCAGAGCGGCCGCAAACAAAATTTCCAGTATCGGGCAGGTTGAGTGCGCCGTAACTTGAGCTTGAGGGGGTTGTCTCGGTCTCAGTCAATGCTCCCTTGGTTGGAGAAGTCTTCCTGGATCGCAGAGGAGTCAGCTTGCCGAACATGGGTGTGGTAGACCCAGGTCGCAATGCTGTCCACTGTGAGGGCGGTGGGCGTCGTCAGCACCACGATGTATGGGCCTTTCCAATGTGGTTCAAGTGTCTCCCGGCGGTGTCTTTTGACAAAGACCCAGTATCTTGGCTGGTACTGTTGGGGCATCGGGATCGGGCCAGCCTTATAGATGGCCTGTAGGCATGGCCAAATGTCCTCAAGTGCCCTCTGGAGCCTTCTTAAAGAAAAAGATATTTCTTGGTTTTCAAATTCAGTTAGCAGTTCTGCCTTAAGATTGGGAATGATAGGCGGGGCCTACCAAACATAATTTCATAGGGAGTGAAGCCTAGGATATAGGGTGAGTTCCTCACCCAGTAAAGAGCATAGGGAAGGAGAGCCACCCAGTCCCTGCCAGTCTCCATGGTTAGTTTAGAAAGGGTCTCTTTTAATGTTCTATTCATTCTTTCTACCTGTCCTGAGCTCTGGGGCCTATACGCACAATGTAATTTCCAATTTGCCCCTATAGCCTTGGCTACTGCCTGTGTTACCTGTGAGATGAAAGCTGGGCCGTTGTCCGATCCTATCACAGCTGGGAAACCGTACCTGGGTAGAATGTCCTCCAGTAGCTTCTTAGCAACCATCTGGGATATTTTATGCTTGGTTGGGTATGCTTCTATCCATCCAGAAAAGGTGTCTACAAAAACTAGAAGATATTTATAGCCATACTTTCCTGGCCTTACCTCAGCTAAGTCAATCTCCCAGTGCACCCTAGGCTTTGTTCCTCTGAGCCGGGTTCCTTTTCCACTTGACCCAGCCCTTGCATTTGTAAGCTGGCAAGTTTTACAGGCTGATACAATTTATTATTATTTATTTATTATTTATTGTATTATTTATATTAATACAATTTATTCTGGCGTCTAGCTGGTGAATTTTGATCTTAACATGCCAGACCAAATCCTTTAGTTTCTGGGACACGAGGTGAGTCGATTGGTGTATGTATTTAAACATTGGGATCCCAAGCTGGTCTGGTAGCAGGAGCTTCCCCACTGGAGCATACCACCAGCCTCTGACTTCCTTGTTTGTTGGGTGGCTTTTGATTCACTGTAATTCTTCCTGGGAGAATCCGGGCTGATCTGGCAGAACTGGGTTCCCTGGGTCTGGCAATTGCAGGACCAGTGCAGGGACTGCAGTGAGGGCTACTTCTTTGGTCACCTGATCAGCCTTCTGGTTGCCCCTGGCTACAGGATTGTTGGCTTTCTGGTGTCCTGGGCAGTGGATGATGGCTAACTTGGCTAGGAGCCATAAGGCAGCTAGCAAGTCGAGTATTTCTTGTTTATTTTTTATAGTCTTTCTTTCTGCGGTCAACATCCCTCTCTCCTGATAGATTGCCCCATGGATGTGAACTGTGGCAAATGCGTATTGGATATCTGTAAAGACATTGAGTCATTTTCTGGCCCTTAGTGTCAATGCTTTTGTCAGAGCGATGAGTTCTGCCCGCTGGGCTGACGTTCCAGACGGCAGAACCTCTGCCCATAAGGTGGCAGTCTCAGTTACTACTGCCATGTCCGGTTTTCTGATGAAGCTGCTCCCATCGGTAAACCATGTGGCCTCTGCATCTGAGAGGGGCTGGTCCGTCAGGTCCTTCCGGAGTCCATGCATCTGTTCCAAGATCTCGGTGCAGTCATGTAGCTGGGTGTTTAGGTCGGGGTCAGGCAGGAGAGTTTTGGGGTTGAGGGCTGCACTGGGGCGGAACCGCACTCTGAGAGGGTTTAGGAGGAGGCACTGGTAGTGAGTCATGCATGCATTACTCATCCATCTATCAGGTGGCTGTTTTAGAACTCCCTCAATCGCATGGGGGGTTGTAATCCAGATTACTTGCCCTAGAGTTAGCTTGTCAGCATCCTTCACTAGGAGTGCTGTTGCCGCAATAATCCTCAAGCACGGTGGCCAGCCAGCAGCTACTGGGTCTAGTTTCTTAGACAAGTAAGCTACTGGATGGCTCCAGGGGCCCAAGGCTTGAGTTAAAACCCCCTTTGCTATCCCTTTGCGCTCATCTATAAAGATGTGAAAGGGCTTTGTAATGTCTGGCAGTCCCAGAGCCAGGGCATGTAGGAGGACCTTTTTCAACTGATTAAAGGCAGCCTCCTCTTTCTCTGTCCATTCAAATGTCTTCCCCTCTCTGGTAGCTTCATACAGGGACCTGGCAATCTCAGCAAAACCCAGAATCCAGAGAAGGCAGTAGCCAGCTGACCTTAAGAATTCTCTCACTTCTCTTTGAGAGGTGGGTGTGGGGATCTTTAGGACAGTTTCTTTTCTGGCATCTGATAATCCCGCTGTCCGCTCTTTAAGATGTACCCCAGATAACTTACCCTCTCTCTGCATATCTGTGCCTTCTTCGCGGATGCCCGATACCCCAAGACCCCCAGGGTGACCAGCAAATCCTGGGTTCCTAGTTCATAGTCCTCGGCCATGTCGGCAGCAATCAGGATGTCATCTATGTACTGTAGGAGGGTGAGGCCAGGGTGCTCCCTTCTATACTCACCCAGGTCTTCGTGTAGTGCCTCATTAAAGATGGAGGGCGAATTCTTGAACCCCTGAGGCAGTCGTGTCCAGGTGAGTTGTCCGCTGTAGCCCTCCTCTGGATCATGCCACTCAAAGGCAAACAAGGGTTGGCTTCTGGGTGCTAGCGGCAGACTGAAGAAGGTGTCCTTTAAATCTAATACAGTATACCAGATTCTGGTGTGCACCAGGGAGCTCAACAGAGTATATGGATTGGGGACAGTTGGGTGTATGTCCATGACTCTTTTTTTTACTTTCCAGAGGTCTTGCACCAGTCGGTAGTCATTTGTGTGAGGCTTCTTGACCGGCAGTAAGGGGGTGTTCCAGGCTGATTGGCAGGGAACCAGCACCCCTAGACTCCACAGTCTCCGGATATGTAGCTGAATTCCCTCCCGGGCCTTCTGAGACATGGGGTACTGTTTGATTCTTACTGGACCTTCTCCTGGCTTTAGCTCCACTAGGACTGGGGTCCTGTGAGCAGCTAGTACTACCCCTCCTATCTCTGCCCAGGCTGTGGGGAATTCTCGTAGCCATCTATCCATGTTATCCCCCCCTGAGGCGGTACTCACCCTCTAGCCTCAGAGTCAGAACATGGATGGGGTGGCCCTCATCATTGGTGATTTGAGGCCCCCCTTGTCTGAAAGTTATCTGAGCTCCAATCTTGGTCAGTTAATCCTGTCCTAACAGTGGGTAGGGGCATTCCCGTATTACCATGAAGGAGTGGTAATACCGGCTCATCCCTAAATCCACTGTTCTTCGGGTAGTCCATGAATACTGGTTCATACCAGTTGCCCTTTGCACCCAGGACTTTTTGCAAGCTAGTTTTCCTTGTGGAGTGCAGAGGTGTCAATAAGGAAGTCAACAGGGGTCCCCTCTACTCTAAGAGTTACCCTGGGCTCAGGGAGGGAGTCTGAACCCTGACTCTCCTAATCACTTAGTTCATTAAGCCCCAAGACCTTTACTCTGTCTGTCTTGCTCCTCTTCCCATTTAGGACACTCTTAGGACATTCTCAAGCCCAATGCCCTATCTTCTTGCATATGCACATTGATCCTGCAGTTTCCACCTCCCTTCCCTGGAGGTCTCCTTACCCTACTTTTGATCATTTGCAAGCTGTCAGAGGTGGAGGTCCCGTTTCTCAGGGGAGTCCGCAGTGGTGGCCCATAGGATCCTAGCCAGGTCTCGGGTCTGCCTGCCAGCCTGTTTATCTTCAGGGGGTTCCCGGTTATTGTACACCTTTTCAGCCACCACCAACAAGTCCTGCAGACTCTTCTCTCCCAGTCTATATATTCTTTTCAATTTTCTCCTAATATCTGCAGCAGACTGGTTTACAAAGGCTACAATAACAGCTGCCTTACTCTCAGGAGCCTCTGGATCCATGGGGGTATAGGTGTGGAATGCCTCCATGATCCGCTCTAAAAAGACTGCTGGAGATTCATCTTTCTCCTGCTGTATGCTCCCTACCTTAGCCAGATTAGTCGGCTTTCTGGCAACTTCCTGGAGACCCCCCCATTAGAGCTTGGCAGTAGACCTGGAGCCTCTCCTTACCTTCTGCTGTGTTGAAATCCTGGTCAGGCCTAGTCAGAAGAAAAGAGGTATCTATCTGAGCCTGGTTGGTGGTAGGATTCCCATCCATGCCTAGAACCAGCTTCGGGCCTCATTAAGGATCCTCTCCCTCTCCTCGGTGGTGAACAGGACCTGAAAGAGCTGCTGGCAGTCGTCCCAGGTTGGCTGATGGGTAAAAATTATAGAATACAACAGATTAATAAGTCCCACTGGCTTCTCAGAAAACTCAGGATTTTGAGCTTTCCAATTATGGAGGTCACTAGTGGCGAAAGGCCAGTAGTGATGGGGCTAATCGCCCCTCTCATCTGGGGGACCAGTGGCTCGCAGGGGTAAAGTCTTAACAGTGGAGTTGGCAACAAAGGCGAATGGTTCCCTCTGGGCTCTTTGTCTGGTATATGGCGGGCTTCCCGCTCTCCTCGTGGCATCTGCTTCCCTTAATGGAGGAGGGTCAGGTCCCTCCTCCAGCACCCTGGGGAACTGATATGGGGGAGGAAGAATTAATTCTTCTTCAGTTCCCCCCTGCAAGACAGAGTAGAGGGGAGCTGATGGCAGGGTGATTTTCTTCTCCTCTGTCCTCTCCATTCCCTGTAAGGCAAAAATAGGTTCTAGCTCTGAGGGGTGCAGAACCACGAAGGGCTTAAGCCAAAAGGGTGGGTTCTCCATAAGGTCCTGCCACATGATAATGTATGGGAGCTGATCGGGGTAACCTGTCTTGGGTTGAGAGACGACACTCTAAACCCGGCAAATGGTATGGAGATCAAATGTTCCCTCTGGTGGCCATCCGACATTGAAAGCTGGCCACTCACTTCCAGACCTCCATACTAAAATCATTAGCTCTTTCTTCTACTTCCTAAAAATGATTAATCACAATACTCAAAGGAGTAATCTGAGTCTGTCCCATAACATCCATACAGTGAGTCCATAAAATAACACATAAAATCACAACAGCCACCAGGAGAACTCCCCACATCAACATTTTCAGTATTATAATAACAATTCAATACATTCAGATTTAAGTTTTTTATAGCAAATTTACAAACAAGAGCAAACTGAAACCCTTCCCTTACTTATACAAACATACAAACAAACAAAGAACACAGGAACAGACGGGGTGGGGGGGGGGGGGGCCAAGAACAGCCTTTCAACTCTGTGAAAGCAGCGCCTAAAACTAAACAACAGCCTCACGCCAACTACCTCATCCTGAGAGGGAATTCTATGTCCCTTCTAAAGGAGGATCAAAACGTCTTTTGATCTCTCCGGCTCGTGGTCTTCAATAGCGTGTCCGCTAGACCTTTCGGGCACTTCCCACAGGAATCCATCCCTTCACACACTTCTACCATGGCCAGACAGGCTTTCTGGATTCAGTGTTCCTCAGTCTTGGAGATCCCAGACGAGGCCCCAAATGTTGTGCCCAAGTGTCATAAACCCCAAAGACTACCAGGGAGCTGAATCCGATGCAATTGCATAAAGTCTGTATTTATTTCGGACTAGTCCGAGCTCGGTCCCACTTACACCAGCGACAGCATGGCGGGAGAGAGGGAGAGAGAAAGAATTTAACATATCAATTGGAGCATTTTATGGGGGTGGGAGGTGCCACTACCTTGACTGACCTGATTGGTTGGGTTAGGATTAGGGTCCAGTTACTGGGAGCTGGCCCTGCCCCATTCTGCCCTCTCACCCCGCCCTGCCTTCTCACTATATCCATATATGATTTAAATATTATAATACCTTTTATTATTATCTTAAGATAGCAATTAGATTTATACTAGTTTTTGCATAGAAAATTTTTGTTTGAGCCGGCACCGGTTTGGCTCAGTGGATAGAGTGTCGGTTTGCAGAATGAAAGGTCCCGGGTTCGATTCCGGTCAAGGGCATGTACCTTGGTTGCGGGCACATCCCCAGTAGGGGGTGTGCAAGAGGCAGCTGGTCGATGATTCTCTCTCATCGACGTTTCTAACTCTTTATCCCTCTTTCTTCCTCTCTGTGAAAAATCAATAAAATATATATTTTTTTAAAAAAAGAAAAATTTTGGTTGATATCACAAAATTAATCCTCTTTTCTAATTAAGCCAATAATAAGCAACTTATTTTGAATTCCTAATTATTAGAGAAAAAATATTTTAATTATATAATTTTTCCCCATTTAATTTGCATTTTGAACTTTTAAAGCTGGAAAGTCAAATATATTTTGCATGTCCTAGCTTAATAACACTTTACATTTATAAGAAAAATACAAGATATAATCAATTAAGAGCTTCAATTCTGTTCTCTAGATTTTTTATGATGCAAATTTAAACTTTATTTTTTTTATTTATATAATTAAGCAAACTTCCCCCCCCCCCCCATTTTTTTTTTTTTTTTTTTTTGCCACAGGAGTTTGGAGGAAGTTTGTAGCCCTCAAATGCAAATCGCCACATTCCTTAGCTTACTGGGAGAATGGTCTTCCATATTGTATTGTCACGTGTCTCTTTCTTCCCACATTCTGCTTACTTCAGAAGTTTCTGCAACAGATCTGGCCACACATTTTTTTCATGCTTAATAGATAAAGACAGATCTCAAATTTTTTCTTCCTTTTTCGCTTTCTGAAGTAATAACTAGCACCCAATTTGGCCAAGATAACACCCAATTTGCAAGTTCTTTTATAATTTTTAAACAAAGTATTGAGTAATCTCATTGTGGGAGAGCAGATAGCCTTGCCCTTTCCTTTGAATTTCTGCACAACAGAGGAGGTTTCAGCAATGGAGTCTCATTTCCTATTACAGATTTTATTTTATTTTATTATTATTAGTTTTCTTTTTTAAATAAATTTTTATTGTTCATATTTTTACAAATGTGTTCCTCTTCCCGCCCCCCCTCAATTGCTCCCCTCCACCAGGTTCCCACCCCACCCTCTGTCTTTTCCCCATCCCCCATTGTCCTCATCTATAGGTGCACGTTTTTGTTCAGGCTCTTCCCACACCCCCCCTCCCCTTTTCGCCTAGAATCGTCAATCCACTCCCCTTCCATACCTCTGATTCTATTATATTCCAGTTAATATTGTTCATCAGATTTTTTAATTCCCTTGGTTTTTAGTTTCACATGTTGATAGTTATGTATTTGTTGTTCATAAATTTTTTTAATCTTCTTCCTCTTCCTAAATAACCCCCCTTCAGCAATTCATGTAATTCTGGTTTGGCGGTGATGAACCCCTTTAGTTTTTTTTATTTTATTTGTGAAGCTCTTTATCTGGCCTTTGATTATGAGTGATAGCTTTGCTGGGTAGATTATTTTTGGCTGTAGGTTCTTGCTATTCATCACCTGTTGAGAAATCAGCTGACAATCGTATGGGTGCTCCTTTATAGGTAACTACCTGCTTTTCTCTTGGTGCTTTTAATATTCTCTCTTTGTCTTTTGCTCTTGGAATTTTAATTATGATGTGTCTTGGTGTGGTCCTCCTTGGATTCGCTTTGTTTGGTGTTCTGTGTGCTTCCTGGACTTGTAAGTCTATTTTTTCCCCCAGGTGGGATAAGTTTTCTGTCACTATTTCTTCCAGTATTCTTTCAGTATCTTGCTCTCTCTCTTCTTCTGGGATCCTCATAATTCTGATGTTGGTTTGCTTGAAATTGTCCCAGAGGTTTCTTACACTATCTTCAACTTTCTGGATTCTCTTTTCTTGCTTCTGTGGAGGAGTGTCCTCTGGCTCTTTGTGTTCTAAATCTTTGTCTTGATTCTTGCGAACTTCCAGTCTGTTTTTAGGACTCTGTGTAATATTTTTTATTTCAGACAATGTATTCTCCATTTCTAGTTGATCCCTTATTATTTCTAGTTGCTCCCTTTTCATATCCTCATAGGTCTCATTTATTTTATTGGCCTTTTTTAGGATATTCTTGAATAATCTTATAACTGTAGTTTTGAACTCAATGTCCAATCTTTTCTTTTCCTCCATCTCCTTCCTTTGTGTCCTGCCTCTTGTCTGCATTTTAGTTGTTTCCCTGATTTGATGGAATAGTTTTGTGTGCTAAGCATTTTGGTAGACCCCAGTAGCACAGCCTTCCCAGTAACCTGCGGTGGACAGTCTTGGTGTAGCCGTTTGTGGACTGTGTGTGCAGTCTTGTTGTTAAGCCTTGGTTATTATTGGTATCACTTAGAAGCGTTGATCTCCAAGCCAATTGGCTGTGAGGATCAGCAGTGTCTCAGCTAGGAGGGCTTCTGTAATCCACTTGGATGGGGTGGGGTCTTGGGGTGGCGCAGACAATCTTTGGTTCCCTGTCAGTCTCGCCTTAGAAAAGTCCTGTTTGCAGTGAGTTTTAGAAGATTGGTTGCAGGCGTGCGCACCTCTTTGTTTTTTTTTTTTGTTTGTTTGTTTGTTTGTTTGTTTGTTTGTTTAAAATAAACATTATTGTTTATTATTTTTATTTATTGTTTAATATTTATATTTCTTGTTTATTAATATTTTTAAACATTATTGTTCATATTATTACAAATGTTCCTTTCACCCTCCCCACCCACCATTGCTCTCCTCCACCAGGTTCCCACCCCACCCTCTGCCCTTTCCCCACTCCCCATGGTACTCATCCATAGGTGCACAGTTTATGTTCAGTCTCTTCCCACATTCCCCTCTCCCCTTTTCCCCAAGAATCATCAGTTCACTCCCCTTCCATACCTCTGATTCTATTATATTCAACAATTAATATTGTTCATCAGATTTTTTTAATTCCCTTGGTTTTTAGATTCATTTGTTGATAGTTATGTATTTGTTGTTCATAATTTTTATCTTTATTTACTTTCTCTTCTGAAAGAACCCCCTTCAGCAATTCATATAATTCTGGTTTGGTGTTGATGAACTCCTTTAGCTTTTTTTTATTAGTGAAGTTCTTTATCTGACCTTCGATTCTGAGTGATAGTTTTGCTGGATAGATTATCTTTGGCTGTAGGTTCTTACTATTCATCACCTTGAATATTTCTTGCCATTCCCATCTGGCCTGCATGGTTTCTGTTGAGAAATCATCTGACAATCATATAGGTGCTCCTTTATAGGTAACTACCTTCTTTGCTCTTGCTGCTTTTAATATTCTCTCTTTGTCTTTTGCTCTTGGAATTTTAATTATGATTTGTCTTGGTGTGGTCCTCTTTGGATTCCTTTTGTTTGGAGTTCTGTGCACTTCCTGGACTTGTAAGTAATTCTTTCACCAGGTGGGGGAAGTTTTCTATCACTATTTCTTTCATATGTTTTCGATATCTTGCTCTCTCTCATCTTCTGGGACCCCCATAATTCTGATGTTGGTTCGCTTGAAGTTATCCCAGAGGTTTCTTACATTATCTTCAATTTTCTGGATTCTCCTGCCTTCTAGCTTCTGCAGAGGAGTGTCTTCTGGCTCGTTATGTTCCAACTCTTTGACTTGATTCTTGCGATCTTCCATTCTGTTTTTAGGACTCTGTATAATATTTTTTATTTCAGTCAATGTATTCTTTATTTCTTGTTGATCCCTTATCATTTCTTGTTGATCCCTTATCATTTCTTGTTGATCCCTTATCATTTCTTGTTGATCCCTTATCATTTCTTGTTGATCCCTTATCATTTCTTGTTGATTCCTTATTAATTCTAGTTGATCCCTTTTCATATCCTCATAGGTCTTATCCATCTTTTCTAGGAAATTCTTGAAAAACCTTATAAGCGGAGATTTGAACTCTATATCCAGTCACTTTTTGTCCTCCATTTCTTTCGTTTGTGATCTATTTCATCTCGGCATTTATGCAGCTTTCCTGAGTTGGTAGCCTTAAAAGTCTCTGTGTTCTGCTTGGATGGGGCGGGGTTTCAGGGTGAAGCCTGCAGCTTTGGCTTTCGTCAACCCTGCCCTATGCGGGTCCTTCAGTACTAGTTGCAAGCGCTTCTGAGAGAAAGGTTCCCTCGATTTTCGCCTGCTGCCAAACAGTCCATGCTCTCCCCCAATGAGCCCGGTATTGGGGTTCAGTTCAGTTGGAAGTGGAGTTGGAGGTGGCGTTCAGAGCAGTCCGGAGCCCTAGTCTCCTTCCTGCCAGGGCAATCCCATGGCATAGCCAACCGTCCTTTCTCTGCACGCAATGTGCGTGCCACCGGGACCTCCTTTCACCACTTCCCTGGGGTCTGCCTCGCAGCCCAGCTCCCTCTGTGTAAGCCTGGGTCCCCAGGGTCTGGCCTAGAACTGGGGTCCAGAGCAGTCAGAACTGGGGCCCAGCACAGTCAGAGTTTTATCTCCTTCCTGCTTGGGAACGCCAGCCAGGCACTCAGCAGCCCTCTTTTCTGCTCTGTCCTCTCCGCGCGCGCCACACGTCTCCGTACCTTGGGCTTTTCCAGCTCCTCCGCGCTTCCTTCTGGTTTTCTCCTTGCTTCTCGTTGTAGAATTTCCAGTCAGTCGACTTTCCTGTAGTTCTGGGTAATGTCCATTTTATATTTTAGTTGTATTTTATTGAAATTGTTGTGTGCGGCTGCGGCTAGGTGTTTACCTGTCGGCCATCTTGGAACGCCTCCATGATCTATACAATTGGAAAGCTCAAAATCCTAAGTTTTCTGAGAAACCTGCAGGGCTTATTGATTTGTTAAATTCTATCCTTTTTACCCATCAGCCAACCTGGGACGACTGTCAGCAGCTTTTACAGGTTCTGTTCATCACCAAAGAGAGGGAGAGGATCCTCAACAAAGCCCGGAAAATAGTTCCGGGCATGAATGGAAATACCACAACCAACATAGCCCTAATAGATGTTTCCTTTCCCCTGAATAGGCCTGAATGGGATTTCAACACAGTAGAAGGTAAGGAGAGGCTCCAGGTCTACCACCAGACTCTAATGGGGGGCTCTTCTCATGGCTGCTAGGAAGCCGACTAATCTGGCCAAGGTAGGGAATGTTCAACAGGAAAGGGATGAGTCCCCGGCTGCCTTTCTGAAGCGGATCATGGAGGCATTCTGTACCTACACCCCCATGGATCCAGAAGCTCCCAATAGCATGGCGGCTATGATCATGGCCTTTGTAAACCAATCGGCCGCAGACATTAAAAGGAAACTGCAGAAGGTAGATAGTCTGTGGGAGAAGAGTTTAAAGGACCTATTGGAGGTAGCTAAGAAGGGTACAATAACAGGGAGCCCCTGGAAGAAAGGCAGGCTCCTGCTGTGGGGGCTGCTAGCAGCAGACAAACCCGAGACCTAGCTAAGATCCTGCTCGCCACCATCGTGGACTCTTCAAGGAACGGAACCACCGTCTCTACCAACTCGCCAGCAACCAAGAGGAAGGGAAGGGGACCACCGGGGCGGGAGACAGAAGCTGCAGAAAGATCAGTGTGTTTACTGTAGGAAGATGGGCACTGGAAACAAGAGTGTCCGAAAAGGCCAGCAAAAAGGGAGGTGAAGCGGATCGAGTGAAGGTCCTGGAGCTGAATGAACTGAGTGATTAGAGGAGTCAGGGTTCGAACCCCTTCCCCGAGCCCAGGGTAACTCTTAGAGTGAAGGGAACCCTATTAACTTCCTTGTTGACACCGGAGCGCAATACTCAGTCCTCCGTATGCCTCAAGAAAAATTAGCAAACAAAAAATCTTGGGTACAATGGGCAACTGTATGATCCAGTATTCATGGACTACCCAAAGAACGGTGGATTTAGAGACAGGCCAGATATCCCATTCTTTTAATGGTAATTCTGGAATGCCCCTACCCTGTTAGAGCGAGACTTGCTCACTAAGATCAGAGCTCAAATAACTTTCAGACAAGGGGGGCCACAGGTTACTGATGGTGAGGGCCACCCCATTCAGGTCCTGACCATGAGGCTGGAGGATGAGTACTGGCTTCACCAAAAAGCCTTTCCAGTAGAGACAGCATGATCAAATGGCTGCAGGAGTTCCCCAGGTCCTGGGCGGAAACAGGGTGAGTGAGGCTTGCCGCCCACAGGGCCCCAGTCCTAGTAAAATTAAAACCAGGGGAGGCCCAGTGAGAATCAAACAATACCCCATACCTCAGGAAGCCCGGAAGGGAATTCAGCCACACATTCAGAGACTGAGGGGCCTAGGAGTACTGGTCCCCTTCCAGGCTGCCTGGAATACCTGCTCCTGCCGGTCAAGAAGCCCCACACGAATGACTACTGGCCGGTACAAGCCCTCTGGGAAGTAAATTTAAAAATTATGGATATACATCCAAGGATCCCCAACCCATATACTCTCCTAAGTTCTCTGCGCCTCCCCCATCCTCTCCTCCCCCCCCCCCCCCGTGTCTGGTATACTGTGTTAGATTTGAAGGATACCTTTTTCAGTTTGCCACTGGCACCCTGCAGTCCACCCCTGTTTGCCTTTGAGTGGCATGACCTGGAAGAGAGCTACAACTGACGTAGACCCGGTTCCTTCAGGGGTTCAAGAACTCACCTACCATCTTTGACAAGACCCTGCACAAGGACCTGGGTAAGTACCAGAGAACACACCCCAACCTCACTCTCCTTCAGTATGTGGACGAAATCCTGATTACAGCAGACATGGCTGCGGACTGCAAGGAGGGGACAAGGGACCTGCTGACCTCCTTGGAGGCCCTTGGGTACCGGGCTTTTGCTAAGAAGGCCCAGATATGCAAAAAAAAAGGGTGAGTTACCTGGAATCCATCCTGGAGGGTGGGCAGCGGTGGCTGTCAGATGCCAGAAAAGAGACTGTTTTGAAAATCCCAACCCCCACCTCATGAAGGGAAGTAAGGGAATTCCTGGGATTGGCTGGCAACTGCCGCCTCTGGATACCGGGTTTCGCAGAGATTGCCAGGCCCCTATATGAGGCAACCAAGTAAGGAAAGTCATTTAAATAGACTGAGAGAGAAGAGAATCTTTAAGCAATTGAAGAAAACCCTCCTAAGTGCTCTGGCTCTGGGCCTGCCAGACATCACAAAGCCCCTCCATCTCTTCGTAGATGAACCCAAAGGAATAGCAAAAGAGGTCCTGACTCAAACCCTAGGTCCCTGGAACTGCCCAGTGGCTTATTTGTCCACGAAGTTAGACCCTGTAGCTGCTGGCTGGCCCCTGTGCCTAAGGATTATCGCAGCAACGGTGCTCTTGGTCAAAGGTGCTGGCAAGCTGACTCTGGGGCAGGAAGTCTGGATCACCACCCCACACGCCATTGAGGGGGTCCTAAAACAGCCTTCTGATAGATGGATGAGCAACACACGTATAACCCACTATCAGAGTCTCCTTCTCAACCCTCCCAGAGTACAGTTTCTCCCCAGGGCGGCCCTCAACCCTGCAACCTTGCTGCACAACCCCAACCTAGATGCTCCCTTACATGACTGTGAAGGAATCCTAGAGCAAGTGCATGGGCTCCGGAAGGACCTGACGGACCAGCCCCTTCCAGATGCAGACATCGCCTGGTTCACAGATAGAAGCAGCTTTGTACGGGATGGAAGCAGATATGCAGGTGCAGCTATAGTCACTGAAACAGACACTGTATGGGCAGAGACACTGCCCTCCATGACATCAACTCAGAGAGCAGAACTTATGGCCTTCACCAAGGCCCTGACACTGGGAGCTGGGAGCTGGCTATACATCTACACAGACAGCCATTATACATTTGCCACTGCTCATGTTCATGGGAAAATCTACCAAGAGAGAGGGTTACTAACAGCAGAGGGGTGGACTATAAAGAATAAACAAGAGATTCTAGACTTGCTCTCAGCCTTATGGCTCACCGCCAAATTGGCCATCATACACTGCCAAGGGCACCAGAAGGCTGACGACCGAGTGCCAAGAGAAAACCACAAGGCTGACAAGGTGGCCAAGGCAATAACCATTTCTCTGATCCTCACCATGGCCTTACAGCTCCCAGACCCAAGGGACCCAGTTCTGCCAGTTCAGCCAGAATATTCCCTGGAGGAGTTAAAACACATTAAGAAGCTTTCCCAAGCAAAGGAGTAGAAGGGGTGGTGGTATAAACCACAAGGAGAGCTCATACTGCCAGACCAGCTTGGAGTCTCCATAATAAAACACATGCACCAGTCCACTCACCTGGGGGCTCGTAAATTAAAAGACTTAATCCGACATGCGAGAATTAAGATCCACCAGCAGAACATTAAAATAGAACAAGTTGTATCTGCCTGCAAAACCTATCAACTCACAAATACAAGAACCGGACCGAGTAAAAAGGAAGCAGACTCAAAGGAACCAACCCTGGAGCACAATGGGAGGTCAACTTCACTGAAATTAAATCAGGAAACTATGGCTATAAATATCTTTTAGTATTCGTAGGTACCTTCTCCATTGGATATGGGTAAACGCATATCCAACTAAGCATGAAACAGCTCAGATGGTAGCTAAAAAGCTACTGGAGGACATCTTACCCAAGTAAGGTTCTCCTGCTGAGATAGGGTTGGACAATGGACCAGCCTTTGTCTGGCAGGTAACACGGACAGTGACCAAGACCATTGGGGCAAATTGGAAATTACATTGCGCTTATAGGCCCCAAAGCTCAGGGCAAGTAGAGAGAATGAATAGAACTCTAAAACAAACAAACAAACAAACAAAAAACCCAAAAAACAAACCACTTATCAAATTGACCAGGGACTGGGTAGCGCTCCTTCCATATACCCGGGTTAGGAACTCCCCCTACACCCTAGGTTTTACTCCTTTTGAGATCATGTTCGGCCGGCCAACCCCTATTATCCCTAACCTTAAAGCCGAATTTCTTACAGAATTTGAAAGTCAAGAACTATTTCTTTCCTTGAGAGGGCTCCAGAGGGTGCATCAGGACATTTGGCCACACCTCCATGCTATCTACGAGACCAGCTCAGCCCTGACTCCTCATCAGCATAAGCCCTGGGACTGGGTCTATGTCAAAAGACACTGCCAGGAGACCCTTGAGACACATTGGAAGGGCCCCTACGCGGTGGTACTGACGACCCCCACTGCTCTCAAAGTAGATGGTGTTGCAACCTGAGTCCATCACACCTACGTTTGGCTGTGATCCAGGAAGACTTCATTACCAAATGGAGCATCAATCAAGATCAACACAACCCGCTCAAGATCAAGCTATCGCACACACAACTCACCTGACATTGGTAACTCTGTTGACTCTATTCGTTGTCATCCATACCGCCGGGAGTCCCCACACCCCTTACAATCTTACCTGGCAGATCATAGACACAGGGACAGAACTCAATCAAACTTCCCAAATCCATCCCAAAGACACTAGGTTCCCGGACCTCTACATAGACCTCCTCACCCTTTTTCCAGATAACAGCCGTAGCCTGGGGGCTAAGGACTTCAGTGCATTTCATTTCTATGTTTGCCCCCAGGCTTTCACAGGGTTCCACCCAGAACTCAAGTGGAGGGGCAGAGGACTACTTCTGTGCTTCCTGGTTGTGTGTCTCGACCACGCTCATCTGGTGGACTCCACTGAAAACTGGGGACCTGATAACCTTGACATGACCAGAGGCGCTCTTATCCTGGGCGGGGTATTGGCTACTATGTCCGGAAGGACCACTATAACCCTGTACGAATATTTTTCACGGAACAGGGAAAGAAAGCGACATGATGGGACACTGGTAAAATCTAGGGAATCAAGGGGGCCCGAAACATAGGGATGCTGTTCACCATCCGGCCCGGCAGCCTTCAGTGGGGGTAGGGCCAAACCAAAAACTGGCCCCCCGGGTCTGCCCCAACACAAGCATCCCCTCCCAGGGACACCATGCCCTTGGCTTCATAGCCCTCTGCATTCCCAGTCCCTATCAGGACATCGCCTGCATCTTCTACCCCGACTCACAGCCTTCCACTTGATGCAGACTCCTTAAGCATGGTTGTCAGGGCATACCATATTCTAAATGCTTCAAAGCCTGACCTGACTAAGTATGTTGGCTCTGTCTAGATATCCAGCCATCATATAATACTATGAAGGCATTACTCTTAGCAAGTATACCACAGCCATTAATTCCACCTCCTGTAGATGGCAGCAGTCTGCTGCAAAACTAATCCTCCAGGCAAGAACTGGGCAGGGCACTTGCATAAGCCACGTGCCCCCATTGCATCTCTGTAATGAGGCCCTGAGAATGCATGGTAGGCCTGTTCCAGTGGCCTCGCTGCCTGCATCCACTCAGGAATCCTCAACTCCCCAAAGGAAGGCTTTAACATAATCGTCCAATTGATCTCCAGGCTCCTATATCATACGTGGGATGAGATTCTTAACAGATTTGGCTCTGCCAATCCCAGAAGCAAGAGAGAACCTATTACCGCCCTGACTATGGCTATGCTCTTGTCCTCACTCGTCATCCAGGACAAGAATCATGGAACATTAAAGCCAGCCATAGACTTAGATATAGAAAAAATCAAAAAGTCAATCTCCCATCTACAGCAATCGCTCACTTCCTTAACGGAGGTAGTATTACAAAATAGAAGAGAATTAGACTTATTGTTCATACAGCAAGGGGGCCTTTGTACGGCCTTAGGAGAGGAATGTTACTTCTACCGTGTTTCCCCCAAAATAAAACATCCTCCGAAAATAAGACCTACTTACAGGTTTCCTTCTGAGTGAAATATAAGGCATCCCCCCTGAAAATAAGGCCTCACCTAGGCTCTGTCTCAGAATGAAAATTAATTTACCGTAAACTGGTCGCTAGGGCCGCCCCAACTAGTCTAGCAACCAATGAAAAAGAAAAAGCTACTCCGTGGAGTACAAGAAAGAAATTGTGGAAGACCCTTGGGGCCAAAACCTTACTGCTTTCTGCAAAAAAAAAGATGTTTTCATGACTTGGTCCGAAAATGGCGAGCAGAGTATGGTAACCTCATTGAACAAGTGGACAAGGGAAATGCTAAAAAGCACAAGTGTGGATCAGGTTGGCAACCATTATTTTCCGAGCTGGAAGACCTGATCTGTGAATGGGTTGTTGACAGGAGAGCAGAGGCTTTGGTTGTGAATAGAGCTCAGATCCAAGAATTTGCCCTTGCGATGGCACCACAGTTTGACATAGCCCCCGAAGACTTCAAAGCATCACAACACAGGCTGGATAATTCCCTTCAGTGAAGTGAACTGTCTTTAAGAAGATCTACATTGTTTGGGTTGGAAGATACTCAAGCTATTAAGCGAGCACTTGCATTCAAATCCTTTATTGATGATGCTGACTTCTCTAAATACAATCTTTCCAACATGATTGTTATGGATGAAACTTCAGTGTTTATGGGCCAATCATCTCAAACAACAATTGAACAGCGGGGTGCCTCCATAGTGTACATTCCCTCCACTGCTTACAAAAGTGCACGTGTTTCCTGTATTTTAGCAATTCATCTGGATGGCACTAAAATCCCACCTTTAATCATTTCTAATGGCAAGAAGGAAAAGGTTGAACGTGATTTGGGTGTTTTTATTCTTGAAACTGAAAAAGCCTGGGCCACACAAGCAGTTATAAGGAAGTGGGTCGATTTAATACTGCCGCTTGTTATGCGAGCAATCAAAAGAGGTCTGCTTGTCTGGGATGCAGCCAGCACTCACCACGCTAAAGACATGAAGACACTTCTTCATGAAAGAAAAATAGATCAGATAATGATTCCCACAGGAATGATGGCCTATCTCCAGACTCTTGATATTGCAATAAACAAGCCATTCAAAGACAATGTGCTCATGGAAATTAATAACTACACTGAAAATAGAATGGAGAGAAATCAGCGTGGAAACTTTGTGAAACCTAAACTGTAAGAAGTTGTGACTTGGGTGAAGAATTCATGAGAGAAAATCACTGACAGTTGCATTGCAAATGCACTGGGAGTAGGCTACCTTGACAAGAAGCACTCTAAGACAGTGCTATTGCTAAACATGAGAGATTTGGTCTACTGATTCTGAAAGAAATGGAGTCACAAGAAATTCACCAGGAAATTCAGAAATTGGATTGTTATGATAATGTTCCAGAAGATGATGACATGATTGTCATTGAATAAATGAGTAAATTCTTGATACTGTAGGACCATAGTTTGTCTGGTTTGTGTTGACAACTACCATACTACTGTACGGTGTACAGGTAATAAAATTTCCTTTATTTTCATTTAACAATAAATGTTTACCGTATTCTTCTTCATGGAAAAATAAGACATCCCCTGAAAATAAGACCTAGTGCATCTTTGGGAGCAAAAATTAATATAAGACACTGTCTTATTTTTGGGGAAACAGGGTAAAATTGGTAAAATTGCTTAACATGCAATGAACCTAAAGCAGTCATATTTTTGTGCAAAAAAATAAAATTTAAAGTTATCAAGACTGCATTATAAAAATTTTCCAAAAGCATCCTAATAATTAAATCAAAAAGGGGGGATAGTTGAGTAATGTTATGTAAGAAAAAATATCCTGAAAGTCAATTACATTTAGAAATTTTTACTTTGAAAACTAATTTTCATTTGTAATGCTAATAGCAAGACACCCATGAAAAAAAAAAAACACATATGGTGTTAAAATAGATCAAGGAAAAATCATTTGGACAAGGACAGAAAGGATTCCAATTCAAATTTGCAGAAAAAAATCCTTTATTAACTTTTGGTCGAGAATAGATTTATATGTTTTCAGAAAACAACTCCAAGACCATGCAGATTCCTGCAACAGAGAGGAATTGAAGGAATGCTCCAGCCATGAAGACAAGAGGAGAAACAGTCTAGAGGTGGAAGATGCTTATGACGCCTTGCCATGCTAGAAGTCAGCAGCTGTGCGTCACTGCAGGTTGCCCAAGACCAAACCAGAGATAGTAGACCTACATTACCACCATTTGTCCACCATCCAGAACTGAAATATCATTGCTGATATATACACATAAGAAAATGTTTGGCATAGAAACTGGACTCAGAACTGTTGAACATTGAAATTGGGACTCAAACATTTTTTTATCTTTTTTTAAAATATATTTTATTGATTTTGTATAGAGAGGAAGGGAGAGAGACACAGAGTTAGAAACATCGATGAGAGAGAGTCATCGATCAGCTGCCTCTTGCACACCCCCTACTGGGGATATGCCCGCAACCAAGGTACATGCCCTTGACCGGAACCAGTCCCCAAGCCGACGCTCTATCCATTGAGCCAAACCAGTTTCGGCCATTTTTTGTTCTTATATGTTTATTTCTGGTCTGCAGAGGCAAGATTTTTTTTAAAAGAAAGAAACAGGGGAGATGCCTGTAACCAATCATTGTCTCACTAATAGAAAAATGTAAAAGGCTGGTCAACCTTGAAGCTCTGAAAGGGCAGAGCCAAACAACTCCCTATCTAATTGAGTCAATGGTAACTGAGGCAACTTCCCCATCTTGTAATCATGTAAATCCTTACTGATATGATAATCCACTTATTACCTGCTTAAGGGTAATGGGTGTATCCCATAGCCTCAATAAAAGAGCTGGCTCCCATATGGCCAAATAAAATTTCGTCTAGTCTCTCTTTATGTGGCCCTACTTAAGAACAGGGACCCTGAACCATGCAGGATATGAAAGGGATTTCCATAGCCTAGGCCTAACCCTAACCCTAATTGTAATCATAAAACTAGCACTAACCCTAGCCTAACCCTAACTCTAGGTCTAACCCTAGTTTAACCCTAACCATAACTCTAATCCTAACCCTAGCCCTAGCCCTAAACCTAAATATAACCCTACCCCTAATCCTAGCCCTAGCCCTAATCTTAATTCTAGCCCTAACTCTAATCCTAACACCAACCATAACCCTCACCCTAACCCTAACCTAACCCAAAACTATCAAATTAGTTGTGTAAAAGTAATTAAGGTATCTGAGCCTTATGAAAATGAATGTTTAAATGTTTAAGCAACCTTTTTTCAAAAACACCAACTCATTTAGACTAAATTTTAAATATAACCAGTATCTAACTCACTTCTCTGCTCTTTGAACTTGATATCCCAATTATTAAACAGCTTCCTTCAGATATTAAAGCTCTTTGAACATGTATTCCTAGTATGTAAAGCACTTTTTAAAATATTTTCCTGGTCTATCATTGTGAATTCTCATTGTTTAAATCACTTTTATCCAGTGATTCAAACTCATTCATTGTGAATTCAAAGGGTTTATAGAACTTTTTTCTATATAAACTCACTCTTTAAACCTAAATTATTACTACATTGAACACTAGCCTAATGATCATTTTGATTTCTAAGAGTTTTTAATACATTCATATTGTTATATCAAGTCTATGAAAATGAATTTTTAAGAGTTTAACCAACTTTCATTCAAAAACGCAAACACATTTAGATTAAATTATAAATTTAACCAATATCCAACTTAGTTCTCAATGTTTCTATCAGGATTTCTCAGTGATTAAACAGTTTCCTTCAGATATTAAAGCTATTTAAACATATATTCCTAGTGTTTCAATCACATTCCTAAATATTTCCCTAGTCTATCATTGTGAATTCTCAGTGTTGTGTGCACTTTTGTTCAGTGATTCATGCTAATTCATTGTGAATTCCAGATGATTATACACCATAACCTTAACCTTAACCATAACCATAATCCTAGCCCTAACTCTAACCCTACCCCTAGCTCTAGCCCTAGACCTAGCCTGAGCAATAACCCTAACCCTAACCCTAGCCCTAACCCTAATCCTAACCCTAGCCTTAACCCTAACCCAACCTTATCCGTAGCCCTAAAACTAACCCTAACCCTAATTCTACCTTTAATCCTAATCCTAACACTAGGCCTAACCCTAAACCTAGCCTTAGTCCTAACCCTAGCATTAACCATAATCCTATCCCTAGCCCTAAACCAAATCCAATCCCTAACTCTAACCCTAGCCCTAAACCTAGTCTATCACTAACCCAAACCCTAACACTAACTCTACCCCTAACCACAACCCTAACAATAGAACTAACCCTAGCCCCTAGCCCTAGCCCTAAATCTAACCTAACCTTAGCCCTAACCTTAACCCTAACCCTATCCCTAACCCTAACATTAGACCTAACTCTAGCCTTAACCTTAGTCCAGCTCTATGTCTAGCCATAACCCTAACCATAACCTTAGCACTCACCCTAGAACTAACCCTAGCCCTAGCTCTGGCCCTAAATTTAACATAAACCCTAGCCCAAACATAACCCTAACCATAGATATAACCATAACCATAAAATTAGACCTAACCCTAGCCTAAACCCTAACTTAGCCCTAGCCCTAAGCCTAACTCGAAGTCTAGCCCTAACTCTAGCCAAATCTCTAAGCCTAATCCTAACCCTAACCATAATCCTAGAACTAACCTTAATTCTAACCCTACCCCTAACCATAACCCTAACCCTAACACTAGCCCTAACCCTAACCCTAACCCTAAACTGTCAAATTAGCTGTACAAAAATAACTTTTTAAGATATCTGAGCTTTATGAAAATGAATGTTTAAATGTTTAACCAACCTTCTTTCAAAAATGCCAACTCATTTACACTAAATTTTAAATATAACCAGTATCCAATTCATTTATCTGCACTTTGAACTTGGTATCCCAGTGACTAAACATTTTCCTTCAGATATTAATGCTCTTTGAACATATGTATGAAGCATATTCCTAAATATTTACTTGTCTATCATTGTGAATTCTCAGTGTTTAATTTATTTTGTACAATGATTCAAGCTCATTCATTGTGAATTCCAAAGATTTATCACTCTAACCTTAACCCTAACCCTAACCCTAGTCCTAAACCTAACACTAAACTTATCATAGTCCTAGCCCTAGACTGAGCAATAATACTAGTTCTAACCATAAACCTAAGCCTAACCTACAGCCCTAGTTCTATCCCTGGCAATAACCCTAACCCTAACACTAGTCCTAGCTGTAGCCCTAACCCTAACCCTAATGCTTACCCTAATTCTAACTATCCCCAGGCCTAACTCTAACCCTAGCACTAATAATAGCCCTAACCCTAAACTTAACCCTAACCCTTACAATTAACCCTAGCCCTAACCCTAACTCTAACCCTAACCCTATACCTAGTCCTAACTCTAACTCTTACCATAATCCTAAAACTACCCAAAGACCTAATCCTAGCCCTAGCCCTAATTCTAGTCCTAGCTCTAGCACTAGGCCTAACACTAGTCCTAGATTTAACCCTAACCTTAACAATAAACAGTCATATAAGCAGTATGAAAATAATTTTTTCAAGGTATCTAAGCCTTATGAAAATGAATGACTAAATGTTTAACGGAACTTCTTTCAAAAATGCCAACTCATTAAGACTGAATTATGTAACCAGTATCACACTCACTTCTCAGTTCTTTGCACAAGATTTCCCAGTGACTAAATTGTGTCCTTCAGATAGTAAGACTCTTTGATCATGTATTCCTAGTGTATGAAGCAAATTCATAAATATTTCCCTAGTCTATCTTTGTGAATTCTCAGTGTTTGATTTACATTTGTCGTGTTTCAAACTCATTCATTGTGAATTCCAAGTGTTTTATACACCCTAACCATAACCGTACCTCTAGAGCTAGCCCTAATCGTAACACTAACCCTAAACCTTAATCCTAACACTACTACTAGCCCTAGCCCTAATCTGATCCCCAAACCTATCCCTAATCCTAACCCTAAACCTAGCCCTAGCCATAAACATATGACTAATGCTAATGCTAACCAAAACCCTACCCCCAACAGCAGCCTTAGTCCCAAACTATAGCTCTATCCCTAAACCTAGCCCTAACCCTAACACAACTCCTAGCCCTTTCTCTTACCCTCGTCCTAACCCTAACCTTATTCCTAGCCCTAGACCTACTCCTGGCCCTAACTCTAACACTAATCCAAGCCCTACCCCTAACCCAAGACCTAACCCTAACTTGAGAGCTAACCCTACCCCTAAACTTAGCCCTAGCCTTAGCCATAACCTTAGGCTTAATGCTAACCCTAATCCTAACCCTACCCACAAACCTGGCCTTAGTCCCAACCTTAGCCCTATCCATAACCCTAAGGCCACTCCTAGCCCTAGACCTAATCGTAACCCTAGCCATAACCCTAACCCTAACCTAGTGCTAAGGCTAGCCCTAGCCCAAAATCTAACCATAGCCCTAGCCCTAGCCCTAACCCTAAATTGACATATAAGATGTATGAAAATAATTTTAAGGTATCTGATCCCTTTGAAAACGAATGTTTAAGTGTTTAATGAACCTTCTTTCAAAAGCGCCAACTGATTTAAACTGAATTATAAATCTAACCAGTATCCAACTCAGTTCTCTACACCTTGAACATGATTTCCCAGTTATTAAAGAGTGTCCATCAGATATTAGGACTCTATTAACAAATATACGTAGTGTTTTAAGTACATTCCTAAATATTTCCCTATTCTATCATTGTGAATTCTCAGTGTTTGATCCACTTTTGCCCAGTGATTCAAGCTCATTCATTGTGAACTCCAAGTGTTTATACAGCCTTTTCCCATATATAAAACATCTCATTAAACATAAATGAGTACTTATTTGAACCCTAACCTAACTATCATTTTGTATCCTAAGAGATTTGAACGCTTTCATATTGTTATAACAGATTTTGAAAATGAGTTTTTAAGTGTTTCATTAACTTTCTTCTAAAAATGCCAACTCAATTGAACAGAATAATAAATGTAAACAGTATTGCACTCACTTCTCAGTTCTTTGAATAAGATTTCTCAGTGACTAAATTGTGTCCTTCAGATATTAAACCTCTTTAAACATGTATTCATAGTGTAGGAAGCACATTCCCATATATTTCCCTGGTCTACATTGTGAATTCTCAAAGACTTATTTTATAGAGTGATTCAAGCTTATTCATTGTGAATTCCAAGTATTTATATAGCGTTTTTTCCAAATATACCCGCTCTTTATTTTTTTAAAATATTTTTATTGATTTTTTACAGAGAGGAAGGGTATATTAGATAGAGAGGCAGAAACATCGATGAGAGAGAAACATCAACCAGCTGCCTCCTGCACATCCCACATCGGGGATGTGCCTGCAACTAATTATACCCACTCTTTAAACATAAATTATTACTACTTTGAACACTGGCTTATCATTTTGATTTCTAAGAGTCTTGAATACTTTCATACTGTCATATAAGCTGTATGAAAATTACTTTTTAAGGCATCTGAGCCTATGAATATGAATTTTTAAATTTTTATCAAACCTTCTTTCAAAAATGCCAACTCATTTAGACTGAATTACAAATGTAACCAGTATCCAACTCAGTTCTCAGCCATAGCCCTAACCTGATGTTTCAAATACATTGTTTAAAAATAAATTTTTATTGTTCAGATTATTACAAATGTTCCTCTTCCCCCCTCAATTGCTCTCCTCCACCAGGTTCCCACCCCACCTTCTGCCCTTTCCCCACCTCTCATTGTCCTCATCCATAGGTGCACAGTTTTTATTCAGTCTCTTCCCACACCCCCACATCCCTTTTCCCTGAGAATTGTCAGTCCACTCCCCCTCCATACCTCTGATTCTATTATATTCACCAATTAATATTGTTCATTAGATTTTTTTAAATTCCCCTGGCTTTTATTTTCACTTATTGATATTTATGTATTTGTTGTTCATAATTTTTATCTTTATCTTCTTCCTCTTCCTAAAGAACCCCCTTCAGCAATTCATATAATTCTGGTTTGGCGGTGATGAACCCCTTTAGCTTTTTTTTTTTTTTTTTTTTATTAATGAAGCTCTTTATCTGACCTTTGGTTTTGAGTGATAGCTTTGCTGGGTAGAGTATTTTTGGCTGTAGGTTCTTGTTATTCATCACCTTGAATATTTCTTGCCATTCCCATCTGGCCTGCATGGTTTCTGTTGAGAAATCAGCTGACAATCGTATGGGTGCTCCTTTATAGGTCACTACCTGCTTTTCTCTTGCTGTTTTTAATATTCTCTCTTTGTCTTTTGCTCTTGGAATTTTATTTATTTATTTATTTATTTTTAAAATATATTTTATTGATTTTTCACAGAGAGGAAGGGAAAGAGATAGATAGCTAAAAACATTGATGAGAGAGAATCATGGACCAGCTGCCTCCTGTACACCCTCCACTGGGGATATGCCACAACCAAGGTACATGCGTTTGACTGGAATCAAACCTGGGACCCTTCAGTCCACAGACCAACGCTCTATCCACTGAGCCAAACCGGTTCAGGTTGCTCTTGGCATTTTAATTATGATGTGCCTTGGTGTGGTACTCTTTGGATTTCTTTTGTTTGGGGTTCTGTGCGCTTCCTGGACTTGTAAGTTTATTTCTTTCACCAGGTGGGGGAAGTTTTCTGTCACTATTTCTTCCAGTATTATTTTGGTATCTCTTCTTCTGGGACCTCCATAATTCTGATGTTGGTTTGCTTGAAATTGTCCCAGAGGTTTCTTACACTATCCTCTACTTTCTGGATTCTCTTATCTTCTTGCTTCTGTGGAGGAGTGTCCTCTGGCTCTTTGTGTTCCAAATCTTTGTTTTGATTCTTGAGATCTTCCAGACTGTTTTTAGGACTCTATGCAATATTTTTTATTTCATACAATGTTTTCTTTATTTTTAGTTGATCCCTTTTTATTTCTAGTTGATCCCTTTTCATATCCTCATAGGTTTCGTTTATTTTATCGGCCTTTTTTAGGATATTCTTGAAAAACCTTATAACTGTAGTTTTGAACTTAATGTTCATTTTTTTTCTCCCCTCCATCTCCTTCCTTTGTGTCCTGCCTCTCCTCTGCATTTTAGCTTCTTCCCTGATTTATTGGAATATTTTTGTGTGCTAGGTGTTCTGGTAGAGCCCAGTAGCACAGCTTTCCCAGTTACCTGAGGTGGACAGTGTTGGTGTAGCCCTTTGTGGACTGTGTGCAGTCTTGTTGTTAAGCCTTGCTTGTTGTTGATATCACTGGGAAGCGTTGATCTCCAAGCCAATTGGCTGTGAGGATCAGCAGTGTCTCAGCTAGGAGGGCTTCTGTAATCCACTTGGATGGGGTGGAGTCTCAGGGTGGCACAGCAAGTGAGTCCCGGAAGATTGGTTGCAGGCATGTGCACCTCTTTGGTATAGGCACAGACAAGCTTTGGATTCGTCCTTCCTCAGGAGAGTCCTATTCATGGCGAACGAGAATGCCAGCCTCCGGGAGGGCTTCCGTGCTCCACTTGGATGGGGCGGAGTCTAGGGATGGTGCCAACAAGCTTTGGTTTTTTTGTCAGCCCTGCAGTAATGGCCGCTGGCTTCACACACCTCTGAGAGATCTCTGCCCACTGCATGGCAGTCTGGCCTCTCCCTGACTGGGGCCGTCTATCAGAGCTATAGGGTGGTTCTGTTTTCCTCCTGAACAAGAAAGCCACCTGCGTATTAGTTGTCCCCCCTCTCTGTGTGCCTGGAGTAAGCCAGTAGCAAACTCAGCCCGCCCTCTCCGTGAGCCATAAGTAAGCCAGCAACTGATTTCTCAACAGAAACTCATCAGACCAGAAGGGAATAGAATGAAATATACAAAATCATGCAAGTAAATGTTCTGAATCCAGAAATACTTTACCCAGCAAGGCTATTAATCAAAATTATAGCTGAAATCAGGAGCTACATATTAATAAAATAAAATAAAATAAAAAGACTAAGGGAATTTATTACAACCAAACCAGGAATGCAAGAAATTCTAAAGGGTCTGCTGTAAAAAAGGAAAGAAGAAAGAAAGAAAGAAAGAAAGAAAGAAAGAAAGAAAGAAAGAAAGAAAGAAAGAAAGAAAGAAAAGAAGGAACACAGGGGAAAAGAATAAAAATGGTGACAAATAAGTACCTACCAATAATAACTTTAAATGTAAATAGATTAGATGCCTCAATCAAAAGACATAGGATTACAAATTGGATAAGAAAACAAGACCCATATATCTGTGGTCTATAAGAAACCCACCTCAGAAAAAAAGACGCACACAGACTGAGGGATGAGGGATGGGAAAAGGTATTCCAGGCAACTGAAAATGGAAAAAAAAAATCTGGGGTAGCAATACATATATCTAACTAAATTAGATCTCAAAGTGAAGGACATAACAAAAGATAAAGAAGGCCATTTCATAATACTAAAGGGAGCAATCCAACAAGAAGAAATAACTCTAGTAAACATATATGCACCCAATACAGGAGCACCCAAATACATTAAAAAAAAAAAAACTCATGGAGGATATCAAGGGAGAGATTAACAGCAATACAATCATAGTAGGAGACTTTAATGCCCCACTATAACCATTGGGCATATCCTCTAAACAAAAAATCAGCAAAGAAACATCAATCTTAAATGACTCACTAAACCAGATGGAATTAATTGACATTTTCAGAACATTTCAACCCAATGCCACAGAAAATACATTCTTCTCAAGTGCACATGTACATTTTCAAATATAGACACTATGTTGGAATATAGGCAAAGTCTCTCCAAATTCAAGAAGATAGAAATCATATCAAGCATCTTCTCAGTCCACAGTGGCATAAAACTGGAAACCAACTACAATAAAAACAATCCAAAAAAATCAAACACATGGAGACTACGCAGCATGCTATTAAATAATGAATGGATTACCAGAGAGATCAAGAAAGAAATAAAAAACATTATGGCAAAAAAAATGACAATAAAAACACAATCCAAAATCTATGGGACACAGCAAAACAATCTTGAGAGGGAAGTTTCATAGTTATACAAACCTACTGCAAATAAATAAATAAATAAATAAATAAACAAACAAACAATGGTAACAAATCACCTAACCCTACAACTCAAAGAGTTAGAAAAGGAGCAACCAGAAAGGCCCAGTGTAAGCAGAAGGAAGGAAATGATAAAGATCACAATGGAGATAAATGACATAGAGATCAAAGAAACAATACAAAATATCAACAAAACCAAAGCTGGTTCTTTGAAAGGATAAACAAGATTGATGAACCTCTAGCTAGGCTCACCAAGAAGCAAAGAGAGAGGACTCAAATAAACAAAATCAGAAATGAAAGAGGTGAAATAACAACATACCGCACAGAAATACGAAGAATTATTACAAAACATTATGAACCAATTTATTCTAACACACTGGACAACCTGGAGGAAATGAACATATTGCTAGAAAAATATAACCTTCCAAAACTCAATCAGGAAGAATGTAAACAACTCAATAATCCAATAACTATGGAAGAACTTGAAGTAGTCATCAAAAAGCTTCTAGCAAACAAAAACCTGAGGCCAGATACTCTCAAGGAAGAACTAAAACCTATCCTCCTCAGACTATTCCAAAAAACTCAAGAGCAAGGAACACTTCCAAGCTCCTTCTATGAAACAGCATCACCCTAATACTAAAACCAGATAAAGACAACACAATGAAAGAGAATTGCAGGTCAATATCCCTCATGAACATAGATGCCAAAACCCTCAACAAATTTTTAGCAAATCAGATCCAGCAGTACATCAGAAAGATCATACACCATGACCAAGTAGGATTTATCCCTGGAATACAAGGATGGTAAATAACACAAGTCAACAAACGTGATACATCACATAAACAAACTGAGAGATAAAAATCACAGTCATATCAATTGATGCAAAAAAAAAAAAAAAAGCATTTGACAAAATCCAAGACGCTTTTTGATAAAAACTCTCAATAAGGTAGGAATAGAAGGATCATACCTCAACATAATAAAAGCTATATATGATAAACCTACAGCTAACATCATATTCAAAGAGCAAAAACTAAAATCATTTCCTCTAAGAACAGGAAAAAGACAGGAGATGTCCACTCTCACCACTCCTGTTTGACATAGTACTGGAAGTACTAGCCATTGCAATTAGACAAGAAGAAGAAATAAAAGGCATTCAAATTGGAAGAGAAGAAGTAAAGCTGTCATTATTTTCAGATGACATAATATTGTACATAAAAAAAAAAAAACAACCAAAAAACCCGAAAGTCTCCATAAAAAATCCAATAGACTTCATAAATGACTTCAGGAATGTAGCAGGATACAAAATTAATGCCAAGAAATCTATGGCCTTCCTATACACCAATAGTGAAATTACAGAAAAAGAGACTAAAAAAGCAATCCCATTTACCATTGCATCAAAAAAATTAAGATATCTAGAAATAAACTTAACGAAGGAAGTAAAAGACCTATACGTGGAAAACTACAGGACACTGAAAAAAGAGCTATAAGAAGATGCAAACAGATGGAAGAACATGTTCATGAATTGGTAGAATCAACATCATTAAAATTTCCATACTACCCAAAACAATCTACAGATTCAATGCACTCCCCATTGAAATACCAATGGCATATTTCACAGACCTAGAAAGAAGTCTCCAAAAATTTCTCTGGAATAAAAAAATTACCCCGAATAGCCACAGAAATCCTGAGAAAGAAGAGTAAAGTAGGTGGGATACCAGATTTCAAGCTGTATTACAAAGCCACTGTTCTCAAAAGAGCCTGGTACTGGCACAAGAATAGACTTATAGATCAATGGAATAGAATCGAGAATCCAGATATTAACCCAAACCACTATGCTCAATTAATATTTGACAAAGGAGACATGAACATACAATGGAGTTAAGATATTCTCTTCAATAAATGGTGTGGAGAAAAATATACAGATACATGCAAAAAAATAATAAAATAAAATCAAAGGAAATTAGATCACCTACTTACACCATACACAAAAATAAACTCAAAATGGATACAGAGATTAAACATAAGATGGGAAACCATAAAAATACTAGAGGAATCCACAGGCAGTAAAATCTCAGACATATGCTGAAAGAACTTCACTGATACTGCTCCTAGAGCAATGGAACCTAAAGAAAAAATAAACAAATGAGATCTGATGTCAGCAACTTTTCTGCATCAGAGAATAAATGGCTTATGGTCCCTTTAAAATCCAATTCTTTTCTCATAATTTGACAGTCATAGACAATATACAAACAAATAGGTGTGACTCTATTCCAATAAAATTTGTTGACAATAACCTGCAAATTACATATAATTGTACTACTCTGTTTCCCCGAAAATAAGACAGTGTCTTATATTAATTTTATCTCCCAAAGTTGTGCTAGGTCTTATTTTCAGGGAATGTCTTATCTTTCCATGCGCTAGGTCTTGTTTTCAGAGGATGTCATATTTTCAGGGAAACATGGTAGTTGCCTAGTGCACGAATTCATGTTCAGGTGGGGTCCAGCTGGCCCGCTCCAATAGGGGCCAAAAAGGGCCAGGCTGGGAGGGGGAAGTGAGGGCCCTGCAGGAGATCAGCCAGCCCCACTGCTGTGGGGGCCAACTGGGGATAGGGCCGGATGGAGGGAGGGGCTGCAGGAGGTTGGAGGGCTGGCTTTGCCCCCAATTGGGCTCATAGCAACTGGTCATTCCTGTCATTCTCGTCTTTCTAGTTGCTTGGCTTTTATATATATCTACTAGTGGCCCAGTGCACGAAATTTGTGTACATTAAAGGGAAATTAATTAGAGGATATATATATATACCTTCCCTCTGAGATCTGATAGTCTGATCTATGCTTCCTTGACCCTGGGTCTGTTTTTATTCATCAGTTATGTTGTTCATCATTTCCCCTAGAATAAACTTAACTAAGGAGGTAAAGGAACTATATGTGGAAAACTACACGAGACTGAAAAAAGAGATAGAGGAAGATATAAACAGATGGAAGAACATACCATGTTCATGGATTGGTAGAATCAACATCATCAAAATGTCCATACTACCCAAACCAATCTATAAATTCAATGCACTTCCCATTAAAATACCAACAGCCTATTTCACAGACCTAGAACAAACTTTCCAAAAATTTATCTGGAATTAAAAAAAGAACCCAAATAGCTACAGCAATCCTGAGAAAGAAGAACAAAGTAAGAAGGGATATCAATACCAGATATCAAGCTATATTACAAAACCACCGTTCTCAAATCAGCCTGGTATTGGCACAAAAACAGACATATAGATCAATGAATAGAATAAAGAACCCAGAAATTGATCCAAATCACTATGCTCAATTAATATTTGACAAAGGAGATATGAACATACAATGGAGTCAAGACAGTCTCTTCAATAAATGGTGTTGAGAAAATTGAACAGATACGTGTAAAAAAATGAAACTAGACCACCAACTTAACACCATACACAAAAGTAAACTCAAAATGGATAAAGGTCTTAAACATAAAATGGGAAACCATAAAAATACTAGAGGAATCTATATGCAGAAAAATCTCTGACATATGCCAGAGTATCAGTGAAAGAACATCTTCACTGATACTGCTGCTAGGGCAATGGAAGCTAAAGAGAAAATAAACAAATGGGACTACATAAAAATAAAAAGCTTTTGTACAGCAAAGGAAACCATCAATAAAACATTAAGAAAGCCCACTGCATAGGAGAACATATTTGCAAATTATATCAATGATAAGGGTTTAATCTCCAATATTTACAGGGAACTTATGCAGCTTTAAAAAAAAGAAGATAAAAAGCTCAATCAAAAAATGGGCAACTGATCTAAATAGACACTTTTTGAAAGAAGACAGAAGGCAGGCCAAGAGACATATGAAAACCTGCTCAAAGTCAGTAATCATCAGAGAGATGCAAATCAAAACAATAATGTGGTACCATCTCACACCTGTCAGAATGGCTATTATCAACAAGTTAACAAATGACAAATGCTGCTGAGGATTCAGAGAAAAAGGAAACCTCGTGCACCGCTGGTGAGAATGCAGACTGGAGCAGCCACTGTGGAGAACAGTATGAAGTTTATTCCAGAAACTAAAAGTGAAACTCCCACTTGACCCAATGATCCCACTTCTAGGAATATATCCCAAAAAAATTAGAAACATCAATCAAAAAGGATATATGCACTCCTATGTCCATAGCAGCACAATTCACCATAACTGAGATTTGGAAATAACCTAAGTGCCCATCAACAGATGAGTGGATTAAAAAACTGTGGTATATCTACTCAATGGAATATTATGCTGCAGTAAAAAAGTAGGAGCTCTTACCATTTGCAACAACATGAATGGAGATGGAGAACATTATGCTAAGTGAAATAAGCCAGTCAGAGAAAGATAAATATCACATGATCTCACTCATTTGTGGAATATAATGAACAATATAAACTGATGCGGGGAAAAAATAGATCCAGAGACAGAGAAACATCCATCAGAACATCAAACCTCAGGGAAGAAATTGTGAGTTAATAAAAAACCCAAGAATGCCTGAGAAGGCCTTCCTAGCCATGCTAGCAATCATCAGACATACGGTAATATTACCTGGGGCAAATGAGGAAATATTTTGGACTTATGCTCCTGACCCTTCATGGCTAAGATCCCTTACATGGGCTGATCCCCCTCCTGATGTAGTAACCAATAATATCAAACACCTTGGTCATATAGGAAGACCTTGGGTAGGAAAAGGAAATATAAATTACACAAGGGTCTCCATCCAGCTTCCTTTTTGTATGACACAAAACCAAACCATTGCTCCTTTGTATGTAAAATTAAAGAGAGATTTTTGGCTTGTGCAGACACCAAAGGAAGGGACTGTCATTACTTGCTCTTGGGAGAGGTATAGAAAATGTAACAAATACCTTGTCTATAAAAAAAAAAAAAAAAAGAAATTGGCAGTCAGTTTAAATTGAAATTGCCATGGCCTAGAGCAAAGAATATTCTTACATGATATTATTCTACAATGACATTATAATTTTTTTTCTCAGATTTGTATTACTCCCATTACCTATAATAGTACCTTGCACCCTTGGGTATCAATAAAAAAAATCTTTTCTTTGGTACTTGGAGACAAAGGTAACACATCTCTAGATATTTTAGAATTACAATAGTATATTGTACAATTATCCCAAACAAATTTACAAGCTAAATTCTTTGAATATCTGGCAGCAATTTGAAAAGGACATGAATGGATTTAATCCTTTCCACTGTGTAGAGAGCCCCCTAGGAAGGCACCTGTGCATTCTATATCGGCCCCTCTTGTCCTTTTGGCCAAGAGGGACCCTCTTCTCACAATCCAGGTGCTCATAGCTGTTGCCTGAGCTTTCTGTTTATGCCGAGTTTGAAACCTCATGATGGCTGGTATCATGTATCTGTCTGGCCCAGTGGGGTGAGCAGGGCCCTCCCTGGAGAAGAAACCTGGGTTTCACAAGTTATGTGATCAGTGCTGGGGCCCCACCAGCAGGCAAGGCGATCCCAAGGCAGGTGCTGGGCATGGAGGCCATAGGCTACCCAGGAGATAGAACTGAACCTCACATCACCCTGATTAGCCCAGGAGGATGGCTAGTTAGCCAGAGATGGGTAAGATTCCCCAAGGAAGAAACAACCTAAGACAGGCACAGTCGCAGAGGGACCATCAGGAGAGAACTTGGGGAGCAACAAAGGTGGGGCACAGACCCTCAACTTCCCCAACTTTGCAAGGGCTTCAACCCTTACACCTTCTGAGGGAAGTCTCCTGTCCCCATGGCTGCTTACCTTCTCATGCCCAGCTAAAATCATGACCTGGGTAACAGACAGAGACTTGGCTGACAGCAGCTACTCTCTTACTACAACAAGACTTGTTTGAGTTGTCTTGTACCCATGGTGAGGGGAAGTGGTTTTTGATATCTAAATCCAGCCTACCACCAAGAATGCTTAGGGCCTGATCAAGAAGGCAAATAATCCTTTCCACTAATATTTACATGGTAAATAGTATACAAGTTTTCAGGCTAATTTAAATAGGATAATTGAAATAAGTGAATATTCTAGAAAAATTAATTGTACTGGACAAAACAGTTCCTAAAGTGTTAACTAAAATTTTTATTGGTAGTTCATCTCATGATAAAATTGCATAACATGTAATGAACCTAAAGTAGTGATATTATAGTGCAAAAAAATTAAAATTTAAAAGCTATCAAGACTATATTATAAAAATTTCAAAAGCCCCCTAATATTTAAATCAAAAAAGGAGGGATGGTAGAAGAATATCATGTAAGGAAAAATATCCTGTAAGTAAATTACATCTAGAAAATTTTTACTTTAGAAAATTTAGTGTAATGCTAACAGTAAGACACCCATGAAAAACACATATGGTATCAAAACAATACAGAGGGAAATTATTTGGGCAAAAAATGAAACATGATCCTAAGTCAATTTTATAGAAAATATTCCATTACTAACTTTTGGTCGAGAATATGTTTGTATATTTTCATAAAACAACTCTGAGACCATGTGGATTCTGGCAACAGAGAGGAATTGACAGGACTACTCCAGCCATGAATTCAAAAGAGAAGCATTCCAGAGATGGAAGACACTGACATGTCACCTTGCCAAACTAGTGTGTCACTGCAAGTTGCTCAGGACCAAACCAGAGAGGGTCAGACCTACATTACTACCATTTGTCCACCATTCAGAACTGAGATATCATTGCTGATATGTACTCATAAGGAACTGTTTGGCATTGAAATTGGGTCTCAAAAGAACTGTTGGCCCAGAAAGAAACTCACTATAAACAAATTAATTTGCCTTTCAGCATAACCATTATTGCTTGTCTCATTTTCGGTTCTTATAAGTGTATTTCTAGTAAGACATGATCTCACTCATCTAGGGGAAATGATGAACAACATAACTGATGAACAAAAACAGACTCAGGGTCAAGGAAGCATAGATCAGACTGTCGGACCTTAGAGGGAAGGTAGGGGAGGGTGGGAATAAGGGGGAGGGATGAACCAAAGGACTTGGGTGCATGCATACATATGAGCCTAAGCAGTGGTCAAGGACAACAAGGGGGTGGAGCATGCGTGGGCAGGGGTGTGGGATGGGAATGGGGGGATGAGGACAAATATGTGATGTTTTAATCAATAAAGAAATTTATATATATATATATATATATATATATATATATATGTATATATATATATATATATATTTCCTCTAATTAATTCCCCTCTAATGTACACAAATTTTGTGCACTGGGCCACTAGTAGATATATAAAAGCCAAGCGACTAGAAAGACCAGAATTACAAGAATGAGCAGTTGCATGTTCGCTTCGGCAGCACATATATTAAAATTGGAATGATTCAGAGAAGATTAGCATGGCCCCTGCACAAGGATGACACTCAAATTCGTGAAGCATTTCATACTAAAAAAAAAAATTAAAAAAAAATAAGAATGACCAGTTGCTATGAAGCCCAATCGGGAGCAAGGCCAACCCTCCAACCTCCTGCAATCCCTCCCTCCATTTGGCCCTATCCCCAATTGGCCCTCACACCAGGGTGGGGCTGGCTGACCTCCTGCAAGGCCCTCATTTCTCCTTCCCAGCCTGGCCCTTATTGACCCCACCTGTACATGAATTCGTGCACGTGGCAACTAGTACAATTATATGAAATTTGCAGATTATTATCTACAAATTTTATTTGAATAGAGTCACACCTATTTGTTTGCATATTGTCTATGACAATCAAACTATGAAAAAAGAATTGGATTTTAAAGAGACTATAAGCTAGCTCAAGAACTTTGCTACTGGAAATAAGTTGGCAACCATTTGGTTTTCAGAAGGCATTTTGGTATTGAATCAGAAGTCTTTGTCCTTACTGTTCAATTTCTAGATATTGATCCTGAGGACTTAAGAGTTCATTAGCTCATTAATCAGTAAAGCATTATTTAGGTAGTAAAAATCCAACAGAGGTCTGTATCAGAACAGCCATTGAAAATGTAAATTACGTTAGTGTGCATTTAAATAAAGATCTTAAACAAGAAAAAATAAATAAAAAGACCATAGCCATTTACTTTATGATGCAGAAAAGGTTGCTGACATCTGGTCTCAGATTGTGAATTCCCTTTATAATTTTTACATAGCTCTTTAGAAACATTGGTGAGGTCTGTTTTACTAGAAACAATCATTTTCATGATAGATAACTATGCTTTTGACTTCATGGATATAGAAACATTCTACCTAATAAAGAGTGAATATGCTAATTGACCCTTACACCATTGCAAAGATGGTGGCACCCACAGCCAATAAGGAGGGAATATCCTAATTGACTGCCCTGCCCTAAAAAATGGTGATGTCCACAGCCATATGATGGAGACACATAGTCCCCTCAGCCCCACCTGCCTCTGGAGTCCCCCTGTTTTATCAGCCTCCTAGTCCCACAAGGGCCAGCCTGTGGTATAGGCTAGCCTTGGATGGCAGCTGCCCAACCACCTAGGGCTGCCCAAAGCTCAGGTAACCAGGGCTGGCAGTGTCAGCAGCAGAGGTGTGATGGGGCATCGCCTTCCCCTGATTGCTGGGTCGCCTCTTACCCCTGAGGGCTCCTGGACTGTGAGAGGGGGAAGGCTAGGCTGAGGGACCCCCCCCCCTTCCAGTGCATGAATTTTCATGCACTGGGCCTCTAATCCATGCATATGCTTTTATAATTTCATGTGATGGTAGTGTACACTCAAGTGGACCAGTCCATGGCAGCTGCTGCTCTCTGTACAGGCTCATGATGGATCTCAGAAGCAATGGGAGTGTTTGAATGAGTGTCTGGTCTCTGTAGACCAATATAATGTTCAGACCATTTATACTCATTGTAAGTTGCCACTAATAACACAAGAATTGTGTTGTGACTTGTCAATGTGTTTCGTGATATCATTAAAGACTGATGCTAGTCTTGGTGTCTAAACTGTCATAGTCAACTAGTCCCCAAGACCAAGATTTCTTCTCAGACAGTCTAAAGAACATGGGGTCCCAGTAGCTCAGCTGTGGGCCTTACTGTTGGAGAGTCCCAGAGATGCTCAGGGCCACAACATCCCTGGCCTTTGGCCTCTCTCTTAGAGATTCCTAATGAGGCCTAGTGCCTGGGCAGCCTGCACCCTGGGCATCTATCCTATAAGTTCAAATGATTCCTTGTAGCCTAATACATCCAAATTATATGAAATTCACACTCTAGTATCCACAACTAAAGATTTATTTGAATGCAGTTTTAATACAGGCCAAACACCATTTATCTACACTCCAGCTGGTCAAGAAACAGCTTGCTGACCTTTGGTCTAGGACAGTGGTCTGCAAATTGCATCTCTCAGCCACATGCGGCTCTTTGGCCCCTTGAGTTTTTACCAAAGGCCAGCTTAGGAGTACCCTAATTAAATAAATAACAGTGTACCTACCTATATAGTTTAAGTTTAAAAAATTTGGCTCTCAAGAGAAATTTCAATCGTTGTACTGTTGATAGTTGGCTCTGTAAACTAATGAATTTGCCAACCACTGGTCTAGGATCTTGGATTTTCTTTATAACCTTTGCATAGCCATTTAAGTAATTTGGAGAAACCAGTTTTTATAAAGACAATTTTTTCATACTAAGTAACAATTCCTGATTATAAAAATGTCTGTAACGATGTTTCATAAATCCTTGTGAAGTTAGAGTAACTCAAATGAAAGCAGCTCACCGCAGCTGCTGCTCTCTGTACAAGTCCTTGATGGACTTTGGAGGGAATGGGAGCTGGAATGAGCACAGGCCTATCTGGTGCTCAGAAACTCTAGCCTCACTGTAAGTGGCCCCTGCCAGCACAGGAACAAAGCCTGGGAGAGAAGATCCCGGCCAGTGGGCAACCAATCACCTGCTGGGCTTTGGAGTGTGGTGCAGGGCCCTAGCTTCCAGCTGAGCCGGCCACTAAGTGTGTCTACCTTCAGAGAGAGATCTCTGCCTCTTGGGAATGAGACATCCAGCCTGTTAATATGCTGAAGCTACAGGGTATTGAGGGACCAGTAAGATATCTACTGACAAAGGGCTGGTGGTGGCACAGTGCAATCCTGCCAGTTTTAGGGAAACTGACACAGTGGAGCTGGTAAAACTGGGGCCACTGATAGAGAAGAACTGCAAATGGGGAATCAATCACCCACGTAAAAAAGAGCAAGCATGCCAAGGAGGTGGCATGCTTGCTCTTTTTTACGTGGGTGATTGATTCCCCATTCACCCTTCTGGGGCATGTACACCATGCCTTGGAGAAGATGGGAAGTTCATGTATGAGGTCTGGAAGAGACCTGGTGGGCCATCAGTAAGATGTGCTCCCTGACTGGCTGAAGAACTGTGATGCACTGCCTCAGGCCATACGCCATCCATCCCTCTTTCAGGAGCATCTCCCGCATCCATACAGAAAGCAGCTGTAACTGGGCTCCCCTGCGTGGGTTTGTGCTGTTTTCTTCCTGGGCTCCTGTAGGAGAAAGTGTTTTTTTTTATATATGTATATTTTATTGACTTTTTACAGAGAGGAAAAGAGAGATATAGAAAGTTAAAAACACCGATGAGAGAAAATCATTGATTAGCTGCCTCTTGCACACTTCCTACTGACGATGTGCCCACAACCAAGGTACATGCCCTTGACTGGAATCGAACCCAGGACCTTTTAGTCCACAGGCTGATGCTCTATCCACTGAGCCAAACCAGTTTTGGCCAGAAGGTGGTTTTGGAATGTTCTTGGGGCAGTGCTCTGCCTCAGCTCTGCCTGGCTCTTTCCCACCATCTACTGCCATTCATAGAGAGTCTCTGGGACACTTTCCATCCTGGATTATTCAAAGATTGCTCTCCTGAGTATGGGAGCTGTGTCCCTACGGGAAGAGACTGGACAAAAATCATACACCTATGGATGAGGACAGTGGGGGTGGGAAATGTAAGGGCAGAGAGTGGAGTTCCCCAGGTAGAGGGGAGCTATGGGGGGAGGAGAAACAATTGTAATAATCGGAACAATAAAGATTTATTTTTAAAAAATAAAAATAAATAAAAAAGAAAAAATAATAATAATAAAAACTCACCTTCAATTCTAAATGATATCTTTGCTGGATAGAGTAATCTTGGTTAAACATCCTTGCTATTCATCATTTTAAGTATTTCTTGTCATTCCCTTCTGGCCTGCAAAGTTTTACTGAAGCAAGTCCTGCTCCATAGGGGTGTCACCTGCACAGCAGCTCTCCCACTGTAGGCACAGCTGGTCCTCACAGCCAATTGGCCTGGAGGTCAACTGCTCCCAGTGACACAAACAGCAACCAAGGCTTAATTACAAGATTGTGGGCAAAGCCCACACAGGGGTGCACCTAGAGTGTCCAGCTCAGTTGACTGGGGAGGCTGAGCCACTGGGCCCTGCAGAACGCCTACTACACAAGGCCACTCTGACAAGTCCAGAAGACAGAGCAGCTCTGCCCATACACAGAGACATTCATAATCTCTTAAAATAAGCCAAGATAATTTCAAAGAGGATTTTTTATTTTAAGAAAAAAAGAGGCAAAATTAAAAATCTCATCCAGCATTTACTTTGCAGAACCCATTATAGAGGTAATAAAACTGCCAAGATTAAGAATGGCCCTTTAAGCTTTTTCCTGAAAGACCAGACTCAGCATCTCAGCCTCAGGCTGCACTAGTTTTGAACATGTCTGTGACAACTGTATTTTATTGCCACAGATGCTGTGTATCTGTGAGCATGGTGTGAGTATGGTTGATTTTTGCTTTACAACATCTTGGCTCAGGGGAGGTTTTCTGGGAATGTTCTACTTTCAGCCAGCGTCGAAAGCTATGTACATACATGAGGAGAGAGAGAGACTTATGAAATCGATAATTATATTCTTAGAAATATAGTTTCTTTTTTTATTGATTTTGTACAGAGAGGAAGGGAGAGAGATAGGGAGTTAGAAACATCGATGAGAGAGAGTCATCGATCAGCTGCCTCTTGCACACCCCCCACTGGGGATATGCCTGCAACCAAGGTACATGCCCTTGACTGGAATCGAACCTGGGACCCTTCAGTCCCCAAGCCGACGCTCTATCCATTGAGCCAAACCGGTCTTGGCGAAATATAGTTTCTTAAATCTGAAATTGTCTTAATGCTGTTAGTTGTAATTCATCCAATATAAAACACATTTTATGATTTGTGCATGAACTTTGGTGGCACAGAAATGGCAAGAATGTGTGTTGATGGTACTTGAAACTGATAACAGGGCCACAGTTTTTCTCTTTGTTTTTTGCAACTTGAAATGCTCACCATTGACTGGATAGTGGGGACAGGTCATTTAAAAATCAATCTTGTATCCAAAGACTGAGAATAATGATGTTGAGATCTGAGATTCTGGATTTGAAACATTAGCTTAGATATGCAGCGTTTATGCCCTCAGGGTGCACTATGAAGTCCAGCTGGAAGTTCTGGGCACTCTGTCACAGTGGTGCTGGCGTGACATGTGTCTCATCCCTGGTCCTAGCTGCCAGTCTCTGTGCTGAGTGTGTAGCAGAAGGGTGACAAATCCTGGGTTGGGGAGCCTTTCCTCTTGTTGTAGAGGTCTGTACCTAAGGCCGGCCCATTGAATAAGCTCTCCCTTCAAATGGCTCTGCTTCCACAGAAGGGCCTTCTCCATAGAGGACAGGGGAGCCTCCTGCCATAGAGAAGCTCCCCTCCCTAGAGAAGACTCCCCTTAGAGAGGAGGGTAGAGGGAGCTCCCAGCAAGGAGAGCTCATCCCTAGTAAATGAGGCCACTCCACTTCTTGAATAAGGGAGCTTCTTTCTAGAAAGGAGGCTCTAGGGCAAGCATGTCAAACTCACAGCCCAAGGGCTGCATGCAGCACATAATGAATATTTTCACATCCCAGCCAATATAACGGTATGTAAGAAACGTTTTAATAAAAATTTTGTAACTTAATTTTTATAATATCCTGTTATACATAATTATTAATAACAAACTACAACGTTTGCTAATGATTGATTACACAATCACGTTGCATTCATTTCCCTTATGTACCTTACTCACAGGTGCACCATTTCCCTCCACTAATACCAGCAGGGAATATTTCAGCAGCTGATGGTCACATCATTAGTCTTGGACTGACCTGTTCAGTGTACGTAACAGGAAATATTTCGCTTTCGGAGAACAAGAAAAATAGGTTTGTGTTACATTTATGAATTTTGTAGTTACTCAATGTCTGGTAAGTTGATGTTCAAGAAAAAAAAAAGTTAATTTTTATTAAAATGTCCCATTATTTTATGTTAACAAGGACTCATTTATTTCAGTCCTTTGTATACGGCATGTCTCTATCCCACAATAAACCTATGTTTCTATGAAAATGGAAGCTGTTACGAAGCGAGTCCCCAAGAGATGAACCACCGGAGTCAATTTGATTTAAGCATGCCGGAGTTTATTACAGATTCGAATCTGGGCTCAAACCTTAGCTGACACAGCAGCCGGCAAACACCCAGGCAAGAGCCCCAATGGAGGGGCAGTCCCTCCTCTTATACTTCTTTTTCCCATCCCATCCCACTCTTGGTCTGTCCCTCTCTGATTGGCCCCCCAGGACAAAGAACTGGCCGTCCTTAGCTGTTCCTTAGGTGATTTACACAACCTGGCCTGTTTTGCTTCAAACAGAATGTCTGTTTTGACTCCCAACGGGAGTGCAGGATGCTGCGGTTTTTATATGACCCCAATCTCTCCCGGCACTGAGTTATGACTGACTTTATTTTTTTAAACTTTTCTCCCCTGGCCTGGTCTGTTTCCAGAGTCCTTATCTCTTGGGCGGACGGGGCCGACTGTCACAGAAGCTTTTGTTTTTTTGCAGCCCAAGTAAACTTATACTTTGTTTATCTGGCCCGTGTTAACCTTGAAGTCTGACACGCTTGGTGTAGGGAGAAACCTCTTTGGAGAGGTGGACTCCCTCAGCCCTTCCAGGGAGTGAGCCCAGGCTAAGGGGGTCTTTCTTTCTTTCTTTTTTTCTAGCGGGAGCACTTCTCCAGAAGGCCTTCTTTGGGGGGCTCCCTAGCCCTCACTAAGAAGCGAGCCCTCTCTGGGGAGGAGATCCACTTTGCTTTGGGGGAGCCCCTCTCCCTAAGGAGGAGTCCATTTCAAGGCCAGAGGCTCTCCTCGCTCGGAGTTATTGCCCTCTGGGGAAGGAGCCTGTTCCCACACCCCTGGAGCCAGGGGACCGGCGCTTGCACTTCCCAGCCTCTGGGTCAGGAGGTCAGAGACCAGCGCCCGCCGCGAGGCGGGAGGCCTTTTCCACCCTCCCCGCCTGGCACCCAGAGGTAGCAGCCCGAGAGGCAGAGCGCGGCCCAGGGTAACCGGTGGGGGCGCGACGCCAGGGACAGTGAGCGACGCAAGGGGCGTGACGCGCTGGGGACGGGGCGTGGCGCGCTGGGGGCGGGGCGGGGCGTGGCGCGCTGGGGGCGGGGCGGGGCGGGGCGGGGCCTGGCAGGGAGCACAGGGCCTACCGCCCCGGAAGAGGCGGTCATGTGACTGGGAAGATGGCGGTTTTCCCCTGGTAAGCGCATTCCGCCACCGATCTTCAGGGAGGGTCGCCGTTGGCGGTGCGGGTCCCGGCGCGTCTGTGTGCGAGCTGCGCCGCCGTCGGTGCAGGCGGAGCCCCGGCCCGGCCGTGTGGACCCAGACGAGCTCCTTGCAGCCGGCGGGAGGGCCTGGTTCTCTCCGCGCCATGCCCCGGCCCTGAGAAAACTGTTCCCGGCTTCCGCTTTCCGAGTCGAGCTGGGGTGGATTCTAGGGCCGCTGGAGGCCAAGAACGACGGACTCCGCCCTGAGGCTGGCCGGCCCGGAGACCCGTTTGCTCCCCGAGTTCCTCTTCATCTCGCCAGAGTCCGGAAAAAGGCGCCGCTGGCCCTACTGGGTGCGGGCCCTGTGCCGGGCACTGGGAGCCGGGCTCGTAGACTGTTCTGCTCGCGGAGCCGACAGTTCCGCGAGGATGATTCACAGGATAGAAGGGGGTCCAAAGAAGGCATTTGGATGCCCCCCGGGGGGCCCAGGGATGGTTCCCGAGAGGCAGAGTCAAACTGGGTCTTGCAGCATGTATAGGAGCTCATTAGTGGAGGAAGTGGCATCTGCGAAGGCTGCAGGCTTAGCGGGGCTTTCGGGTTTTCAGGCCCCCGTGGTGCTCCGAGTGTGTGGAGAACGCGAGCAAGTTGTGATGGTGATAGTGGAAACATTTGGGATTGAGTTCTCCCGGATGTTTCAAAAAGGGCGATACTTTTCTGATAGTTCTTTCCAAATAATGTGAAGTGGTTTTACATCGAGTGAACAAATGAAAGAATATACACTATACAGCCCTAGACCTTAGAAATAATCAGATACAGGCACACCTTGGAGATTTTGGTGATTGGGTTCCAGACCTCTGGTAAGTGGAGTATCTTGCCTTCAGTTTGAAAAGAGAAAGCACCATCTGTGAAGTACAGTAAAATGAGGTCTGCCTGTACAACCTTCTGGTTTCCTGCTTGTTTCACAGCTATCTTCCCTGCATTCCTTTCACCCAGCTCATTGTCTTCCCCCCAAAGCTTTGGCACGCTAAAGCAGGATGAGGTGCCACTGAGCTTCTCGCCCCGACTTTGCTTTGATCTGGTCACACCAAGCAGCTTTTAGGCAATTATTAAAGCTCAAGCACAGAAAACAGGAGAAACATCTGGCCTCAGTTATCTGGAATGTTGTCATCAGAAAATTTAAGAAGCTGCTGTTTTCATTTTCACCTCTCAGTATGTTTTTATCTTTACTGTTTTTCATTTTAAAATTACGAGAGGAGCCGCTAGTCTTTTAGCATCTGGGGTCTCATTGTTTTTGACATATATCAAGCCTTTATTTTGTGCCTGATACTATCTCATTTAACTTTCAGAACAACCCCATTTTTCAGATGAGGAAATTAAAGCAGAAGGATGAGTCTGTTCACTTAGTCAGAGAGCCTCACTCAGCAGGAGTGCTGAAGTTTTTCAGCCCAGAGCCTGGGACCTTACTCCTTTTGAGTTGTGGGCTCCCCAAGTCCAGCTGTGTTGTCATGGATCTCAGAATCCCTCTTTTCACAAACTTTTAAAAAACCATGCACATAACATTTCCTGTTTACTCCCTTGTTACAGCACCCTCAAAATCGTCACCCATTGGTTAACCTAAATTTTTACATCATTTAAAAATTTTACTGTTGGTGAAGGAGGTTGGGATTGTGGGAAAACAAAACTGTGTGGCCAGATTGTCATTAGTAAATTAAGAAGTCACTCAATAATTAAAATAGCTGACAAAAGTATTTAGTGGATTTTGGCATCTCCAGTATAAGGAGGTAAACTTGGTAACGGGTAGCAGAATTTCTACATATCATATTCTCAGATGTAAATAATTCAAAAATAGGGTGTTGTCTACCTTTAATGCATATATGTCACCTAGGGATTTTGTTAAAATGCAGTTCCTGATTCTGTAGGGTAGTTCAGCGCTCCCCAGCTGATGCCCTTCCTAGGGACCCAGGGACCACACTTGGAGTAGCCTTGGGCTAGACCCAGCCAGGAGTAGAGATGTGAAATGTTGGCCTTTTTTTTTTCTGTGGCATCTGACAAGGAACCAGAGGAGCCTTTTGCATTTCTGGGGCCTGGGATTATGGGTGGGTGTCTGCTGAGCAGCTCTGTTAGCAGGAAAAAGGAAAGGCTTTTTGTGAAAATATCCACTTAGAGGTCGCTGTTCGCCTTACCAAAGACCCAGGCATTATAGAAAATGCTGAAATGTCTCAAACTGCAAGAAATGCTGAAGAGCAAAAAGTAAATTTGAGGAAATAATGGAAGAAGTGATAGAAAAAAATAAAAATAAGCAGCTTGACATGACTTCAGGAAGGGTGAACATTTATTTTTTTTAAGGTTTCCTAGAAGTCATCATTTATTTTCCAAAGACTTGTCTCCCCTCAAACTTAAAATATATATGTATATATACACTTATATCAAAGCTCAGTCCTTTAAAAGAAAGGTAGACAGTTGCTTAATTTTTTCAGGTTCTGAAGACAACTAATAGGTGATCTATTGAATTTTTGAATTCGAGAATTGGACTACCTTGGTTTGCATCTCTTTCTCTTTTGCTGCTGTCATCTGACAAGTTACCAACACTAACAAGTTTCAGCATCTCTGAAAAATGGGCATCATCATAGCATTGTCGACATAAGAAACACCCAAACCTGTGGAGAATTTTTATGAGCTTATTTGAACCAACCTTACAACAATTGTTGAGAAGCAAAATCTCAACAGATTGAGAGATGCTTCAGAGACTGGCACAATGTATTTTGCACAATAGAATCAAAGGAGGAGATGTAAGGAAGGTTACGTGAAATTCATTGGTGGTAAAATGGGGCAGAGGACAGCAGAATTAAAGGAGAGATGCATACTGCTTTTACGTGGTGGGTACAGGATAGTTAACATTTACAGCAAATAGAGATGGATGCGGAGAACAAGATAACAATGAGGGGTTCTTTGGCCTCTTGCTCTGGTGGGGAGGTTGCGCCCTAAGAGGTCTGGAACAAAAACAAAGGTCATTACTCTGACATTCCAAAGACAAGTTATTTTAGTTGCAAAAGGACAGATAAAGATTTACCTTTGTCAGGAAGCTGCAGGCCTAGCACGTGAATACCTGCCATGACTGGCTTTTAGTTAGGATTTTGTTGTTGTTGTTTAGCCCATCCTATACTGTTACTTCTGTTTCTTTGAGTTTTTAAGGCCACCGTGTAGTTTCCCTTGAGCTGTCAAGTTTAGTATATGGCCCCCTTTTCTTCCACAGCACCTACCTCCTAGGGTTGATTCCACGAGGAAATGGAGGTAAAAAAGTTGGCCTGGTTCTTGGTTTTCAGTAATCACCTAGTACATGGGAACTATTATTATACTGTTGCATATCAAGTCATATAGTGCTTTTGAGGTAGTGCTTTTCTCAGCTGTTGATTGACTTGTTAATTATAATAGGGATTAAAACATATCTGCAGCTGAATTTCAGGTCAGATAACATTTCTGCTCATTCTGTTGATCAAGCAGGTGATCTGAAAGGAGAACAAGTATAGTTCTGTTTTAAAAACTTCATGATGGCTATTATTCTGACTTATTTATTATTGGGGTTTTCTTATTACTTTATTTTTTATTCAATTTATTGGGTTGACATCCTATATAAAAGGCTAATATGCAAATCAACCAAACAATGGAACAACTGGTCCTTATGACACTCACTGACCACCACGGGGCAGACACTTAATGCAGGAGCTGTCTCCTGGTGGTCAGTGCACTCCCACATTGGGAATGCCACTCAGCCAGAGCTGGGTTCACATCTGGCTAGCACAGCGGAGGTAGCCGGAGCCTCTCCCACCTTCACAGCAGTGATAAGGATGCCCCTTTCTCTTACCATGAAGACTGTAAGTATGGTTGTTTTGTTTTTGAGGCTCACTTGCGGACCAGGTGTTTCTTGAATCTGTAGTTTGATGTCTTTCTTTAGTTTGAGAAAAATGTCAGCCTTATCTCTTAAAAACTGCTTCTGCCCATTCTCTCTTCCTCTTTGGTTTCCAATTGTATTTGTGGTAGACGTTTTCTTCATGTCTCTATGTCTTCTATACTCTTATATGTACTTCCTGCCTTTGTTTTCTTCCTGCTTCAGTGTAGATACTCTCTTCCCTTATATTGTCATCTCAACTTGTTAAGCCCTCACAAGACTGATGAAAACGCTGCTCTTCACCTACTTTCTTCTTGGCTTTTCTCTTTTGTTCTACATAACTGGCAAATACTTTGTGGGGAAACCAGGATTTCTCTGTTCTCTGGACTTCCTTCTTTTCATAAGCTCTTCCTTCAAGTCCTGGCTGTCTCCATAGCCCCAAACCCTAGAGGAACTCTCCAGTCCTGTAAGGTTTCCTGGAAAGGGGCTTTAAGGAAACCTTACAGGACTGGAGAGATCATCTCTCTTCCTGGTTCCAGCCTCTCATCCATGTCAAGAATAAACAAGTGCCCTGTGGAAGCTGGCTTCCCCTTGGTGAACTTCCTTTGGTGTCTGGCCTGGCAAGTCTTATAAGCCTTAGTAGCTCCTTTACTTTCACATTGATTAAGATTTTTTTTCATTTAGCATTTCTGCTTGATCTTCTATAAACCACCTCATTATTGAGAAAGGCTCAACAACAAATTTTTGTAATGTTATATATTTCCATTACCTAATTGGTTTCTGGGTTTTGCTGTTTACCAGGCATTCCAGGAATAGGAACTATAAGGCTGAATTTGCAACATGCCGTCTGGAGACTGTGCCATTGGAGTTTGGAGACTATCACCCACTGAAACCCATAACTGTAAGTTTTGTCAAAGGCCTCCCTAAATGATATCCCTGTTCCATAAAATTACAGGCAATATTTCTGGGTCTTTAATGTCTTGAGAGCAGTAGCTTCTTTTGCATATTTATATCAATCAGTTTCTTCCCTGCCCATTTTTTGTGTGGTGTTGACCTCATCCACCATCATTTTTTAAAAATTAAGTCTTTATTGTTGAAATTATTACATATATCCACCCCCCCCCCTCCCTCTAGCCTACTCCCACTGCTGCCCCAGGCCTTCACCACACTGTGTCCATGGGTTATGCATTTGTACATACAAGTTCTTTGATCTATTCTCACCCCCACCTTCCCTCTGAGATTCATCAGTCTTTCCATGCTTCTATGCCTCTGGATCTCTTTTGTTCATTAGTTTAATTTTGTTCATTAGAGTCCCCATACAAGTGAGATTATGTTATACTTGTCTTTCTGTGACTGACTTATTTCTGAAGTCTGTTTTGTTGCATTGATCTATATGCCTATTCTTGGGCCAGTACCAGCTGTTTTGATTACAGTGACTTTGTAGTATAACTTGTTATCTAGTATTGTGATTCCTCCAAATTTCTCTTTCTCAACATTGTTGTGGCTATTCGGGGGTCTTTTTTAATTTCATATAAATTTTTGAAGTGTTTGCTCTGTGAAATATGTCATTGATGTTTTATTAGGGATTACATTGAATCTATAGATTGCATTTGGTAGTATGGACTTTTTAAAAAAAATATTTTATTGATATTTTACAGAGAGGAAGGTAGAGAGATAGAGAGCCAGAAACGTCAATGAGAGAGAAACATCGACCAGCTGCCTCTTACACACGCCCCACTGGGGATGTGCCCGCGACCAACGTACATGCCCTTGGCCGGAATCGAACCTAGGACCTTTCAGTCCGCAGACCGACGCTCTACCACTGAGCCAAACCGGTTTCGGCGGTAGTATGGACTTTTTAATGACATTGATTCCCAATCCATGAACATGGTATATTCTTCCACGTTTTTATATCTTCCTCTACCTTTTTTTTCAATATCCTTTAGTTTTCCGAGTGCAAATCTTTTACCTTCTTGGCTAAGTTTATCCCTAAGTATCTTAATTTTTTTCTTATGATGGTAAATGGGGGTGCCAGAAGAAGAAGAATCGAAGCAAGGAATAGAAAACCTGTTTGGACAAATAATGGCAGAAAAATTTTCCTAACCTGGCAAAGGAAAAGGTCACTCAAGTCCAGGAAACAGAGTCTCAGCCAAGATGAATCCAAAAGGCCCACAACTAGGAACACATTAATTAAAATTGCAAACATTAAAGATAAAGAAAGAATCTTAAAGGCTGCAGAGAGAGACAGAAAGTTACCTACAAGGGAGCTCCCATTAGCATGTCAGTTGAATTCTCCATAGGAACACTTCAGGCCAGAAGGGAATGTAATGAAATATATTACAAAATGAAAACCAAGGGACTGACCCCAAGACTACTCTATTCAGGAAGACTGTCATTAAAAATCAAAAGATACCTAGCCAGTCTGGCTCAGTGGGAAGAGCGTCAGTCTGTGGATTGAAGGGTTCCATGTTCGATTTCGGTCAAGAATACATGCCTTGGTTGTGGGCTCAATCCCCACTGTGTGGAGGGGTGCAGGAGACAGCCAATGAATAATTCTTTCTTATCATTGATGTTTCTATCTCTTCCCTTCCTCTCCAAAATCAATATATTTAAAAGGAATCTAAGTGAAATAAAGAATGCAACAGGAAAAAGGGGAGGCTAAAAGAGTTTTTAATATTACCCATACAGCAATGCAAGAAATGCTAAAGGGACTGCTGTAAAAAGAAGAAATAGAACATAGGCATACAGAATAAGAATGGCATCCCTAATCGGTTTGGTTCAGTGGATAGAGCATCAGCCTGCATACTGAAGGTTCAAGTCTGGTCAAGGGCACTTGCCCAGGTTTTGGGCTGCATTCCCAGGTGTGGGCATGCAGAAGGCTGCCAATCACTGATTCTCTCTCATCATTAATGTTTCTATCTTTTTTTCCTTCTCCCTCCCTTTCTAAAATAAATATATTTTAAAAAATGAATAAGAATGGCAATAAGTAAGTACCTATCAGTAATAACCTTAAATGTAAATGGCTTAAGTTCTATCAAAAGACATAGGGTAACAGAATGGATAAGAAAACATGAGCCATATATATGCTGTTTACAAGAGACCTATGTCAGAACAAAGGACTCACACAGACTGAAAGTGAAGGGATGGAGAAAAATATTCCAAGCAAATGGAAATGGAAAAAAAAGCTGGGGTAGTAGCAATACTAACATCTAACAAAATAGAGTTCAAAGTGAAGGGCATAACAAGAGATAAGGAGCACCACTTCATAATACTAAATGGATTGATACAAGAGGCTGTAACTCTGGTAAAGATATATATATATCTAATACAGGGGTATCCAAATATATAAAAAATAACTTCTGGAGAAAATCAAGTGAGAGATCAACAGTGATATAATCATAGTAAGGTACTTTTAATACCCCACTGACATCACTGGAAAGATCATCTAGCCAAAAAACAAGGAAACAGTGATCCTAAACAACACACTAGATCAGTTCGAATTGGCATTTTCAGAACATTTCACCCCAAAGATACAGAATAAACACTCTTCTCAAGTGCACATGGGACATTTTCAAAGATAGACCACATGTTAGGACTCAGGCTAAGTTTCTACAAGTTCAAGAAGATTGAAATCAAATTAGGCATCTATTCAGATGACAAAGGCATAAAACTAGAAATCAACTACAATAAAATCAAACATATGGAAGTTAAATAGCATGTTATTAAACAATGAATAGATTACCAAAGATATCAAAGAAGAAATTAAAAACATCCTGGAAACAAATGAAAATGTACACACAACAATCCAAAATCTATAGGACACAATAAAAGCAGTCCTGAGAGGGAAATTCATAGCACTACAATCCTATCTAAAACAAAAAACAAAACTAAAAAAACAAAACAAGAAAAACTTGTGGTAACTTGTCTATCACTAAAACTTAAAGATTTAGAAAGAGAACAATAAGAAAAGCCCAGAGTAAGTACTAGAAAGAAATAATGAAGACCAGAGTGGAAATAAATGACATAGAGACCAAAGAAATAATACAAAGTTCAATAAAATCAAGAACTGGTTCTTTGAAAAGATAAACAAGATTGATAAACCTTCAGCCAGACTGATCAAAAAACAAAGCAAGGACCAAAATAAATTCAGAAATGAAAGAGGAAAAGTAACAGTTGACATCTCAGGAATATAAAGGATTGTAAGAAAAATACTATGAATGACTATATTCCAACAAACTGGACGATCTGGATGAAATGGACATACAGAAAAATATGTATGTATTAATAATATGTATTCTTCCAAAACTCAGGAAGAATCAGAAAACCTGAATAGGATGATAACTACTGATGAAATTGAAGCAGTAATGAAAAACTTCCAGGAAACAAGAGCCATGGTCCAGTTGGTTTGGTAAACAGTTTTACTGGACATTCATAGAATAACTAACACTGATCTTCCTCAAATTATTAAAAAATTAAGAGGGACACTTCTAATCTCTTTCTATTTCACACTAATTCCAAAACCAGATAAAGGTAATACAAAGAAAGAGAATTACAGGCCAATATCCCTGATGGACATAGAGGCTAAAATCCTTAACAAAATATTATCAAATCAGATCCAGCAATACATTAAAAGATTACCCACCATGAATAAGTGGGATTTATTCCACTTGGGGCTGCAAAGCTGGAACAATAGCCTCAAATCAATAAATGTATATCACATAAACAGATTGCAATACAAAAATCACATGATCATGTCGATCAATGCAGAAAATGCATTTGACAAAATTCAACACCTTTTCTTGATAAGAACTCTCAGCAGAGTGGGAGTAGAAGAATCCTAACTCAACATAATAAAAGCCATATGTAAAAAACCTGCAGACTACATTATACTCAGTGGGCAAAAACTGAAACGATTACCCTGAGAACAGGAATAAGACTTGGATGCTTACTTTCACCACTGTTATTCAGCTTAGTATTAGAAGTCCTAGCCATAGTGATCAGAGAAGAAGAAAAAGTAAAAGCCATCCAATTGGAAAAGAGGAAGTAAAACTTATTATTAGCAGATGACATGGTATTGTACATAGAAACCCTAAAGACCACTGAAAAAACTACTAGATTTAATAAATGAATTTGGCAATGTAGCAGTATGGAACATTAACACCCAAAAATTTATGGCATTTTTATACACCAATAATGAGCTCTGAGAAAGAGAAATAAAAATAAATTTACCATTGCAACAAAACAAAAAAAATTAAGATGCTTAGGAATAAATTTAACCAAGGAGGTAAAAAATTTGTACTCGGAAAACTACAAGACATTGAAAAAAGATAGAGGGAGATATAAACAAGTGAAAGAATATATTATGTTCATGGATTGGTAGAATCAATATCATTAAAATGTCCATACTACCCAAAGCAATCTGTAGATTCAATGCCATATGTATTAAAATACCAATGGAACATTTCGCAGATCTAAAACAAATTCCAAAATTGTTTATGGGATGAAAAAAAAAAGACCCCAAATAGCCACAGCAGTCCTGATAAAGAAGAATGAAAGTTGCAGGGCTCTAAATACCAAATATCTAATAAAAGAGTAATATGCAAATTAACCATCACTCTGCTATATCCACAAGCCAATCAGGAGTGAGTATGCAAATAAACCTCATATTTCAGGCCTCTAGTATTTGATAATGATACATCCAATGAGGGTTTATTTCTAAAATATACACAGAACTTACACAGCTTACCAAAAGGAAGACAATCCAACTTTAAAATGGGCAAATGAACTAAATAGACTCTTCTCCAAACTGGACATACAGATGGCCAAGAGACATATGAAAAAATGCTCAAAGTCACTAATCATCTGAGATATGCAAATCAAAATGGCACTGAGGTTTCACACCTGTCAGAATGACTGTCATTAACAAATAAACAAGTGTTGGTGATGATGTGGAGAAAAGGGACCCTAGTACGTTGCTGGTAGGAATGCAGACTGGTATAGTCAATGTCTAAACCATTGTGGAGTTTCCTCAAGAAATTAAAAATGAAACTGCCATTTGACCCAGTGATCCCACTTTTGAGAATATATTTCAAGAAATTAGAAACACCAATCAAAAAGAAGGTATGCACCTCTGTGTTCATAGCAGCACAATTTATAATAGCTAAGATCTGGAAACAGCCCAAGTGCCCATCACTAGATGAGTGGATAAAAAGTTGTGGCACATTTACACCATGGAATTCTATGACACAGTAAAAAGGAGGGATCTCTTACCCTATGAGACAGCATGAAGGGACTTGGAGAGTATTATGCTAAGTGAAATCAGTCAGTTAGAGGAAGTCGAGTATCACATGATCTCAATCATATGGAATCTAATGAACAAAATAGATCCAGAGACAGCATCATGGAATAGACTGGGGAACCTCAGAGGGAAGGTAGGGGAGGGTGGATGGATGGGAAGAGGTCAGCCAAAGAACTTTTATGCATCTATGCGTAACCCATGGATACAGACAGTAGGGTAGTAAAGGCCTAGGGCAGGGGCTGGGCCGGGTAGAAAAGGTCAGTGGGACATACATAATACTTTCAATAAAGATTTAAAAAATAAAATGGGAGTGGAGCCTAACTAGCCCTCCTGGATATTGCGCTCTCTCAGCAGAATCTGGTTGGATCCTTTTGGCTCAGAAGTTTCCCTGGGCTAATCATCTGTAGCTGGGGAGGGGTTAGGGCCCGTGGAACACAAACATGGCTCCATACCCAGCACCTTCATCTGCCCTTCATACTGAAAGCCAGGCCTAGCATTGGGAGGAGTTCGCCAGAAAGAAAGGCATTGGCAGTCACTACTTGCAGTGATGGGATAGCGGTGCTGAGCATGGACACTGTCCTCAGAATGCAATGATCCTGGGAGCTTGCAAGCACTGGTTATCACCCTACCTTTGCTGTAACATGCAAATTCTCATGCAGTAGGTCTAGTGGGCTTGAAATCTTGCATTTTCTATAAGCTTCCAGGTGATGTGGCTATTGCTTGTTCAAGGACTGCACTTTTGACTTGAAGGCCCTACAAGAACGTTACATTACCACCTTCTAACTATAAGGGCCTGTCTTTTCCTTCCTGACCTTGAGTTCCCCCTTTCCTTCAGTGACTGGGATTCAGAGTCATGTCAATTTGTCACAAAATAAGAGACCCTGAGGCAAAGAAATTGTCAACTATGGGAACGAGGGAAATCCCTTTCAAATGTTTCAGGGGAAGAGTTAGAGGAGATTCCATCTCACCACCATGATTGTTCCCACAGGTCACGGAGTCCAAGACTAAGAAGCTGAGCCGAAAGGGAAGCACCTCTTCCACATCCTCGTCCTCCAGTTCCGTGGTGGACCCGTTAAGCAGTGTGCTGGATGGAACTGACCCCCTCTCTGTGTTTGCAGCCAATGCTGACCCTGTGGCCATTGCAGCTGTCAAGGTACCGTATCCTACTAGTGGTTGGGCCTGTGGGTATAGGAATGAGGTTTTCATGGTTTTCTTTTTAAACCACATCAATGCTTTCTGATTATAACAATTCACAGAATCCAGACATGCACAGAGTGCAGCTTGTATAGCAGGTGGCCCTGAAAGTGAGAAGCTGTCGCAGATCATGAAGATTTTCCTTTCTTTTTAAAAGCATTTTAAAATGCTTTTTTCATTTTCATTTTTTTATTTTTATAATTCTTTTTTGAAAATTTATTCTTGTGTAATTATGTAGTTAATTCAATTAGTTTTTTTTTTTTTTTAATATATTTTATTGATTTTACACAGAGAGGAATTGAGAGGGACAGAGAGTTAGAAACGTTGATGAGAGAAACATCGACCAGCCGCCTCTTGCACACCCCCCCACAGGGGATGTGCCCGCAACCAAGGTACATGCCCTTGACCGGAATTGAACCTGGGACCTTTCAGTCCTCAGGCCGACACTCTATCCACTGAGCCAAACCGGCCCTGGCTCAATTAGTTTTTCATATAAAAAGTCAAAACAATTAAAATGTTAGGGAAGCAGGAATGTTGGAATAGATTGGCATAGCCTCAGGTCCCCCAGCCCGGTGATGGGGTGTGGGGTACTGCTTGAGGTCCCCTGTCAATCCCCACCAGGTGGGAGGCACAGCCTGAGATCCTCTGTCAAGCCCCACCAGGTGGGGGCATAGCCTCAGGTCTTTTGCCCTGGCCCAGTGCCACGCAGCCTCAGGTCCCTACTGATCGCTTGTCACAGCTCATTATGACTTGTTATAGGAATCCTACCTCTGCTGTGGTGCAAACATCTTGTGTTATGGGAACCCTGCCTCCATTGTAGATGCATCCATCTTGTGATGGCGTGATGAAGTGAGGGTCAATTTGCATATTCCTTATTTATATAGGATAGTAATAATAACAGTATCATCTTCCTGTATGGCAGGCCTTTCTAAGTGCATTCTAAGTTTAGTTCTCATATCAACTCGAGAGGGAGGTCTTATGATTCCTACCTACAGAGGCCCACACAGAGTAATAGAAATGCTAGGTCACATCCAAGCTGGAATTCCAACTGGCCAGTCTGACTTTTAGCCTTCATTCTATGCTGGCATTCACATACTTATTTACTTGTTTAAAAATGTAATTTGTATTTTATACGTTACTAGAGGCCTGGTGCACGAAATACATGCATGGGGGGGGGGGTGCCCCTCAGCCCAGCCTGTACCCTCTTCAATCTGGGACCTCTCGAGGGATGTCTGACTACCCTTTTAGATGGGATCAGGCTTAAACAGGCAATTGGACATCCCTCTCACAATCCAGGACTGCTGGCTCCAAACTATTCACCTTCCTGCCTGCCTGATTGATGCCTAACTGTTCCCCTGCCAGCCCGATTGCTCCTAACTACCTTCCCTTGCCAGCCTGGTCACCTCTAACTGCCCTCCCTGTGGGTCTGGTTCCCCCAAACTGCCCTCCACTGCAGGGCTGGTTCCCCCCAACTGCCCTTCCCTGCAGGCCTGGTTCACTCCAACTGCCCTCCCCTGCCGGGCTGGTTCCCCCAACTGCCCTTGCCTGCAGGCCTGGTCGCCCCTAACTGCCCTCTCCTGCAGGCCTGATTGTCCACATCTGCCCTCTCCTGCTGCCATCTTGTGTCCACATGGGGGCAGCCATCTTGTGTGTTGGAATGATGGTAAATTTGCATATTGCCTCTTTATTATATAGGATGGGATTTTTAACATGACATGATGTCTAGGAGAACTTTCTATGTTAGTACTTCTAGAACATTCTTATTTTGAATGGTTGCATTATATTCTAAAGAATGGGTATTACACAGTTTAGTTCTTCATTCCCCTTCTGACGTACACAAACGGTTTCTGGTGTTTTTGGGTACAGATGGAGGTGCCTTTGTCTTTGAACATGTATACATGTTGTGCATACATGCAGGCATTCAGGGGTTCTGCAAGATAGCTTCCTAGAAGTTCATTACTGACTTAATGCAATGTGTAGTTATGGTTTGATGGCTATTGCCAAATTGTTCCCCTGAAGGGCTTCACCAGTGTGTGCTCCCCCAGCAGTATTTCAGTCTCTGTCTCTTTGCACCCTTGCCGACCTGAGTATTGTTAGTCTTGTTAACTCTTGGCCATTCTGATTGTTGAAAAATTTTCCTTTTCTTGATCCTTTTATTTTTTGTTAATTCTCATCTAAGGATATGTTTTCCATTGCTCTTCAGAGACAGTGGAAGGGGGGAAGCAGTAGAGAGAGAAAAAAAGAGAGAGACAGAGATCCATTAGTTGCCTCCTGCACAAGCCATGCCCAAGCCCCAACTAGGTCAAGGACTGGAATGGAACCAAAGACACTTTGGTGCTGACGCCAAAGTTCTAACCACTGAGCCAAGGCCTTTTCTTGATTCTTAATGAGTTTTAGCATATTTTGATATGTTTATTGGCCATTTTTGATGAATTGCCCTAACTTTTTTTTTTTTTTTTTTTTTTTTTTAATCATAGCAAACCTTTTGGTAGATATATTTTATTCTACAGTGAAGTACTGGCTGCCTTTTAAGTTTTTTCCCATTGATTTTTAGAGAGAAGGGGAGAAAGAGAGATAGAGAGGGAAAGGAACATCCATGAGAGGGGGACACTCCTGCCCTGACTGGGGCTAGGGATTGAACCTGCCACTCAGGTACATGCCCTTGCCTTCAGTGTATGGGCCAACACTCTAACCATTGAGCTCCACTGGTCAGGGCTGCCTTCTTACACTAAAAAAAAAAAGATATAATTGACAAAATTATAAGTCATTGAAATATACAACGTGATGACTGATGTGCATATACATTGTGAAAGGATCCCCCATCAGGTTATTTAACACATCCAGCACCTCACTATTTAACCTTTTTTGTGACAATATTTAAGTTCTCTTAACAAATTTTAGTTATACAACACATGCTTAATCAGTGTTTGCTTATACTTTTTAATTTTTAGAATAAAATTATGTTGGCACTGAAGAGGCTGGCTTGTCTTTCCTTAGGACAGCTCCAGGAAGAAAGGTGATAGAGACCAGAACTCCATTGTAGGATTGGATTTTGAGCCTTGGACCAGCAAACGAGGAGAAATCCTTGCCCGGTACACGACCACGGAGAAGCTCTCCATCGTGAGTGCTATTTCTGGCCCCAGGGTCTCCCTCTATGTAGTAGTCATTTCTTTTTGTTATGAGTCTCCACCCAATTTCAATGTATGGGTTTCTCCCCCGGACCAAGCAATTCTACACCACCAGCTGGGTGGGGATCCTACAGTTCTCAATGTGACACCATCTACCTAGACATGGATCTGAACCTGCAGGTTATCAGCTCATTGTCACCTCTTTTTAAAAAAAAATATATTATTGATTTTTTACAGAGGGGAAGGGAGAGGGAGAGGGAGTTATAAACATCAGCTGCCTAATGGGTATGTGTCCACAACCAAGATATACTTCCTTGACTAGAATCAAACCTGGGACCCTTGAGTCTGCAGGCCGAAGCTCTTTCCACTGAGCCAAACAGGCTAGGGCTGTGTCATCTCTTGTTCAAGTTGTTAGAAGGAAGAAAGGGGAAAGTAGGATGTACTCTCTTGCATTTAGAGACTTCCAGGAGTCCCCCTCAACACATCCAGTTAATTTATCTGGAAGGTAGCCACAGGCTGTGTGCAGATGTAAGGGAAGCTGGGAAATGTGACATTTTGCCCACCAAAACTCCACCTATGAGCAGGAAGGAAAGCAGGACCTTGGTAGGCAACTAAGATGGCGCTGTCCCCTCCTTGCTCTCTGGGTGTGTTCTTGTTGAGCAGAATGGCAGGGAGAACTTTTGGACTGTTAAATTATTTTTCTTATTTTCTTTCTTTTTTTTTTTTTTTTAAATATATTTTATTGATTTTGTACAGAGAGGAAAGGAGAGAGAGAGTTAGAAACATCGATGAGAGAGAGTCATCGATCAGCTGCCTCTTGCACACCCCCTACTGGGGATATGCCCGCAACCAAGGTACATGCCCTTGACCGGAATCGAACCTGGGACCCTGCAGTTCCCAAGCTGACGCTCTATCCATTGAGCCAAACCGGTCTCGGCATTTTTCTTATTTTCTACTAGAGACCTGGTGCACGAAATTTGTGCACAGGAGGTGTGGGGGTCCCCTCAGTCCAGCCTGCACCCTCTCCAATCTGGGATCCTTCTCACAATTCGAGAACACTGGCTCCTAACTGCTCACCTGCCTGCCTGCCTGATCACTCCTAACTGTCCCCTCTGCTGGCCTGGTCACCTCCAACTATCCCCACCCTCCCCCTGCCAGCCTGGTCACCCCTCACTGTCCCCCTCTGCTGACCTGGTTGCCTCTCACTGTCTCCTTTTGCTGACCTGGTCGCCCCTCACTGTCCTTCCTGCCGGCCTTGTCGCTCAGTCATTTGGTCTGCCCTCACTAACCCCTCTGCTGGCCTGGACGCTCCACGCAGCCTGTTCGGTTATCCATTCGGTTGTATTGGTTGCAACAGTTGCTTAGGCTTTCATATATATAGATGTGCATTTATTTAACTTAGACCATTGATTCACATTTGGGAGGAATATTATCCCCCAGAGGACATGCTGCATTGCCTAGAGACCTTGTGTCATAGCCGTGAGTGTGCAATTGGCATTGAGTAGGTGGAGACCAGGAGTACTGCTGAACATCCCACAGGATACGGGGCTCCGACAACAGAATTTTTCAGCCCTTAATGTCATCAGTGCCGAGGTTGTGGAGCCTGATGTCAAGTAGGCTAAGTGCTGTCACGTGACTCCAATGCCCTCAAAATTTTGCTATTCCTTACTTCGAAAGAGAGACCTGAATTTAATAGAAATTACAGTCTCTAGTAGTTTCTACTAGCTATATTTTCACCCTCTTAGTAAATATTTCTAATTTTCATTTGAATAAATAAATTAATTTGTTGGAAAATGATGGGTCTTATTGTCTTAGTGTAACTTGAGTACTAATTTAAGTAGTTTACAGGTGTGTGTGTGTGTGTGTGTGTGTGTGTGTGTCATACAACCCAGTACGTTTTAGAAATTAACAATTTTTTTTTTTGCCTCTGCAGAATCTGTTTATGGGCTCTGAAAAAGGTGAGTTTTTGTTGTTGTTATTTTGAAGGGATTCTCTCATTAACTTGAATATAATTTCACAAAAGAACAAAGTTTGTTATCCAATTCTGATGATAAATTCAACTGAAGCTATTATTTCCTAGATTACATATCAACTTAGTAGAATTGAAATTCGTATTTAGATGATGAATGGAAGAGAAGACCATGGAGTAAGATATGGGCTCCCTGCTTGCTTTTAGAGTTACAGAGCAGTAGTCTCTCCCGTGTAAAACACAGATTCGCTGGTTTAAGGTAACCCGCATTCAGATGCACTGGCCGCTGGTTACTGATCCAGCACGTCTCAGTGTCCTCTGCTGAAACATGGTCAGAAGCCCCGGCCCAGGGTTCCTAAGCCAGCTGTCCAGCATGGTCATCCGAGCTTCATACTTCACAGGCTGCTGGTCCCACTGCGTTGTTGACCTAATCCTGAGGAACGGGCTCAGGATTTCTTTTTGAAGCTCCCGGTGATTCTGAAGCGATTGATAGATGGTATTCCTCTGGGGTGTGGGTGAGCTTGGCCTTGTGTTATGTGTAAATTGCCAGTGTGGCAGCTGCAGCTCTCGCCCATTCTCTGCAGGCTGAGACAGCACATTGGGAATCAGGAGAGTTAAGCAAGCACCTTTGCTATTGACATAACTTAGACCCCAAACCATAAAGAAGTAAATCATAGCATTGTATATCCAACAGTTTGGAAAAACAAAACATATTGCTGATATCTCCTGTGGAGAGAATGTGAGCAACCGGGACTCTGATGTTACCCACTATATAAAGTACTTTTGTATTACCTATTAAAGTGGGATGCTGCCAACTCCTTGACCCAGAATTTCTACTCTAGCATGTACCCTACATCAGAAATCAGAGCTTATCTTGCAGACCAAATCTGGCCCACTGTTTGGTTTTGTAAATGAAGTTTGATGGAAACACAGCTATGCCAGTTGGTTTACAGATTGTCTGTGACTGCTTTTGTGTTATAATGGCAGAGTTGAGTAGTGTAGAGACTGTATGACTCATAAAACCTAAAATTATATGTCTGGCTCTTCACAGAACATTTTTCTATCTCTGCTCACATATGCGTTTTTAAAGTGTGGTCCTCGGACCACAGGTGACTGGGAACCCATCAGAAATGCAATCATAACCCTGCCAGATCTCCTGGAAATAGAATCTGAATGTTAACACATCCTGAGTGATTCCTGCCCGGAGGAACTGCATGCACACATGAGCAGAAGACAGTACAGCAATAATCCTGGCAGCATTGTTCAGAATGGCCCCTACAAGAAACAAGCGTCCGTGGACTGTAGAGTAGGAAAAATTGTGTTGTCCTTGCATAGTGGAGCAGTGAAAAACAGTGGTGGTTACAAACATCTAATATTATCTATGGAAATGTACATGTGTGCACAGTTCTGTATATAGAATATTTCAGAATGAAGGAAATAGAAAAAGGTTAAAAAAAAAAACAAATTATTTGGAAACTTCTTACTTTAGTAGTTGTTAATAATTAACTAATGGTACCATGCCCTCATTGATCCCAGACAAATCTGAGTAAGCACCAGAGCTAAGAATCCAGTGCCTTGGAAGAATAAATCTAGCTCCTGAAGTGAATCTGGCAGCAGGAGCAAATGGCCCTTGATCTAGTACAGATGCCCCTTGAGAATGAGAAAGGCTTTGAAATAGGAGGTGCTGGAGAGCAACAGGCAGCTGCACAGCTAGCTCTGCAGCTGGCTCGTGGCCTGAAGGCATTCCTTAATCTGTCTGTTTTTGAGGCTGGTCCTCCACTCCCAGGGGTAGCTTTTAGGCAGAAATGTTTCTGAGGGACTGTGGTTAGGGAAGAATGTTGCCGCTGAAGTGTAAAGACAAAGATGCCTCCGGTGGGGGTGTTGGTGAGAGGAGAGCCCCCCATGTGACAGAGTCCATGTCGTTTAGGCAGAGCCGGGCCTGCCGCGTTCGCAGTGTCGGAGAAGGTTCGGACCAGGCTGGAAGAGCTGGATGACTTTGAGGAGGTGAGCAGGTCATTGGCTGAGCACAGGGCTCTGTGGTCTTCCCTTTCTTCTGCCAGTGAGCTCTGCTGGCTGCTCCAATGAATTCTCGAGCTGTGCATTGTGCCTCCTCCTCAAGCCCCATTGATCCGGGAAAGAGGCCCAGGAGGTGCTCAGGCTCAGGCTGGCCTTCTGAAATTGTCTGAGCAAGCTCAGGTCATCTGGAACAGGTCTCACTGTGCACCCATGGAGTCATCTCCCAGGAAACGCAGGACAAAGGACCTGCCTTGCTGCGGAGAGTGCGAGGCACTCTTCTGGGCTTGCGTTGTGCTCAGAAAACATGACTTACCCAGCGCATTGACAGACACCATCTCCTGGTGTTGCCATCGCAACAGAGAGCTTCCAGCCAAGCTGAATAGAGGGTCTCTCTTTACTACCTCAGCCCAAAAGGGACACATGACCCCCTGCTCACAGCCCGTTTGCCCAAACTAGTCACATGGCCCCTCCTACTGCAAAAGTGCAGGGAGGGCCCTATCTCAGAGTCAAATGACCAGTGGGATCAATCCCAGTTTTCTGACCCTTCTATGTGTATTTCTTTAACAGTGTTCACTGGTTTCCAAGGAACATTCATATAAAAAATGTGTGGTTCCTGACTTCCTCCTATGGGCTAGAGTGACCCTGCCCCCTGTGAGCATAGAGCTTCTCAACTATAGACAAGAAATCGCTGAGCACACACTGTACCAGGAGCTGTGCTAGTCTCCACACCGTTGATGCACCAACATGGTGGCTTTGCTCTGTGCATAGATGCTTGCTGCGGTCTGTTCTGTTCTGGTGCCCTCTCTGCTCTAACCGCCTCCCCCCTCCCCCCTCCCACCTGCTCAGTACTGAGCTCGTCTCAAGCATTGCTTCTTCCAGGAAACCGTCTGTGACCGCCCTGGAATGCATTCCTGTTACCATACATCTTGCATTCCGAGATGAACCTTTTCTTTGAATGTCCCTGAAATTAGACTGTGTCTCAATTCATATATGCTGGTGACCTGCGGTCTTTCCTTAGTGGCACGGGAACAGTCGTACTTCTTGCAGTTGGCACTGGGTTCAGGGAGCTGTTATTTCTTCCCAAGCATTTATTTCAGTTTGTATTAATGTTCATATTGCCCTCTGCCTTAAATTCCATTAGTGCAGAAATTTTTGCTTATTTTTGCATCTTGAACATCTGGCATACCGTGCCTGGCACACCGTGGGCTCAGAGAACTCTATCTCTGGCTGTAGAGGAAGCCCGGGGAGGAGAGCAGCTTGCCCAGTGCCATGTGTTAGGAAGGGGCTGAGCTGGGAGTTAGCCTGCCTCAGACTGGCCTCCAAGGCTAGTCTCTCAGTCACTGCACTCTGCTCGACTTTGCAGAAAATGCAAAGAACCTGTTTATTCATAAGACAAAACTATCAATGCACGGTGGCTTATGAGGAAAATGAGAGAGTGAGTTTCAGTTGGTGCTGTTCATAGGGTTGGGAGTCGGACACTTTTCTTTTTGTGCTTATATGTTCCCTCTTGTTTCCCACAGGGATCCCAAAAGGAACTGTTGAATTTAACTCAGCAGGATTATGTGAATCGCATAGAGGAGCTTAACCAGTCACTGAAGGATGCCTGGGCCTCAGACCAGAAAGTGAAGGCTCTAAAAATAGTCATCCAGGTCAGGTCTAGTGATTTTTTTCTTCTTCATTTTCTTCAGAACTTCCTATGTAAAATTACTCTGTGGAAAATTAGGGTTTTCCATGGCCTGCCTTTTTCATCTGTTACATTTTCATGTATTTACTGTGAATCTGTGTTTTTCAAGTTGGCCAATCTCAGAGCCACCTGTGCAGCTTCCTAGGTTGTTCATGGCAGAGTTCTGAGTTGCTGAGACCTGTACTAACAATGCCCTCTAAGGTGCGTTTTTCACTGGCCCTGTACTGCCCCTGGCCTATTGATGATTTGTACAATCTAAAGATTGATCAGCTATATTTTGGGTCTCCTTGACCAGATTTTCTTTGTGTCTTTGGGGCTAATAGTTGTATGTTTCTGATATGTACATTTTTGAGTCATAGTCTGCATAATTATGTGACAAAGGAAATATGTTTCTGGTGTTAGGAGAGTTACATTTGTTGATGAATTTGTTGATCTGTGACAACCCTTGTATCACAAGAGCAGGTTCTCTGGACCCTTAAGATCATCCTGTTTTGGCAGACCATGCTCAGAAATACACTGTAAAAGAATGTATGAATGCTCTCTCCACTAACATTAGTTTGCCTCAGTGGAGAGAGCATTGGCCTGCGGACTGAAGGGTCCTAGTTTCGATTTCAGACAAGGTCATCTACCTTGGTTGCAGGCACATCCCCAATAGAGGCTGTGCAGGAGGCAGCTGATCAATATTTCTCTCTCATCAATGTTTCTAACTCTCCCTCTCCCTTCCTCTCTGAAAAAAAATGAATAAAATATATATATTTTTTATTAATATGATTTTCAGAACAAAGTTAAAAGAATTTTTGAACAGCCATTTTAGTTCAGAAGGACAGATTCCATTTTTGTGAAATGTCATGGCAATGTGCCATTTGTTTTCTCACCTGTTGCCCTGGAGAGAGGGTTAGGAGGCTTTGCACTGGTGCTTGAAGTCTATGAAGGTGGTACTTTCTATTATGGCAGGTGCTGTTTTTTGGGGGAAGTTTCATGACCAAGGCCAACTCTCAGTTCCTGACTTCCCTTCAATCACTATTGTTAGTTTTCAAAGTAAATATTTGTGAAGAAGGGTCCTCTCACCTGGACACATGTGACAGAGGGGCTTAAGTGAGAAAATAGCTAAATTAGCAAGTGATTCTTCAAAATATCTTTATTGGCAGCATCTCTGCATATTGTTTATAGAACTGTGACTTCTTTACCATGTGGAGATTCGATTCATGTCTTTGCAAAGAAAATAACCGAACATGTTTCATTACCTCCACCTCTGATTAATTGTAACTGTTTTACTTTCAAAACTTTAAAGACTGCCTTCTTTATTTAATAAAGACACTGAAGCTCAGAGTGTAGAGAAATGAGATTAGTTTACCTTATTTGCTCTGCAGTAAGGTTTTTGTTTTTGAGTTTTATTTAAATACTAGAAGTCCAATGCACGAAATGCGTGTAAGAGTAAGCCTTCCTTCCCCCAGCTGCCGGCACTGGCTTCCCTCTGGTACCTGGGACCTAAGCTTCCCTCTCAGCTCTGGCTTTGTCCAGAAGGTTGTCCAGAAAGGCATCTGATCTAATTAGTATGTTATGCTTTTGTTATTATAGATATTTTACATATCCTAAAATCCACCATTGTAAGTGTGCAAGTCAGTGATTTTTTATGAGTTTATAATTGTGCAATTAATATCCAATGTTAGAACATTTTTGTTATCCTCCCTTTCAGATTCCCTCAAGCATGTTTGCAATTAAAACCCACTGCCACTTCCAACCCCAGGAAACCTGCTTTTAACTCTGTAAACTTGAATTTCCTAAACATTTCATGCAGGTGAGATCATTCACTATGTAATCATTTACATCTGCCTCTTTCCTTAGCATAAGGTTTTTGAGGTTCTTTCATGTTTCAATGCCAGTACTTTGCATCCTTTTACTGCTGACTGGTATGAATAACCCTCTTTTACTTATTCATTAATAAGTTAATGGACAGCCCTAGCCGATTTGGCTCAGTGTATAGAGCATCAGCCTGCAGACTCAAGGGTCTTGAGTTTTCTTTTGATCAAGGGCATATGCCTGGGTTGCGGGCTTGGTCCCTAATAGGAGGCAGCCAATCATTGATTCCCTCTCATCATAGATGTTTCCATCTCTTCCTCTCCCTACCTCTCTGAAATCAATAAAAATTGATTTGAGGGGGAAAAAATACGTTAATGGATAGGTTGTTTCCACTCTTGCTCTTACGAGTAATGCTAATATGAACATTGGCATATAAGTCTTTGTGTGGGCATTTTTTCATTTCTCTAGGATAGATTCCTAGGAATGGAATTGCTGAGTTATATACTAAGTTTATGTTTAAGTTTTTGAGAAATCGCTGACCTGCTTTGCAAAATGGTTGCACCACCTGCCTGCTTTCCCACCCGCAGTACATGAGCTTTCCAGTTCTTGTCTTTATTATAGCCATCCTGGTAGATGGCATCTCATTGTGGTTTTAATTTGTATTTACATACTGACTAATGGTGTTGAATATCTTTTCATGGGCTTATTGGCTTTCTTTTTTAAATCCTCACCCAAGGATATTATTTTCCATTGATTTTTATTTATTTATTTTTAATTTTTTTAATTAATAATTTAATTTTTTAATAAATTAATAATTTAATTTTTTATTAAATTATTATTTATGAACATATCTTACCATTGGCGCCCCCTCCCCACCATACATGCCCTCCTTCCCCAGAGTTTTGTGTCCATTGGTTGTACTTATATGCATGTATACAAGTCCTTCGATTGATCTCTTATCTCCCCCAGATATCCCTTCCCTCCCTGCTGTAATTTGACAGTCTGCTTGTTGCTTTACTGTCACTATATCTATCTTTTGGTTCATCAGTTTATAATGATCTTTATTATCCATAGATGAGTGAGGTCATGTGGTGTTTCTCTTTCATTGACTGGCTTATTTCACTCAGCATGATGTTCTCCATTTCCATTCAGGTTGTGCAAATGATGAGAATTGCTTCATTTTTATGGCAGCATAGTATTATGTTGTATAGATGTACCATAGTTTTTTGATCCAATCATCTGCTGACGGGCACCTAGGCTGTTTCCAAATCCTAGTTATTGTAGATTGTGCTGCTATGAACATAGGGATGCATATATCCTTTCTGATTGGTGTTTCTAGTTTTTTGGGATATAATCCTAGGAGTGGGATTTCTGGGTCAAATGGAAGTTCCATTTTCAGTTTTTTGAGGAAACTCCACACTGTTCTCCACGGTGGTTGCACCAGTCTGCATTCCCACCAACAGTGCACGAGGGTTCCTTTTCCTCCGCAACCTCGCCAATACTTGTTGTTTGTTGATTTGTTGATGTTGGCCATTCTGACAGATATGAGATGGTACCACATTGTTGTATTGATTTGCATCTCTCAGGTAATTAGTGAATTTGAGCATGTTTTCATGTGCCTCTTGGCCTTCCTTCTGTCTTCTTTTGAAAAGATTTTATTTAGGTCCATTGCCCATTTTTTAATAGGCTCATTTATCTTCCTTTTATTTAGTTGTATAAGCTGTCTGTAGATGTTGGAGATCAAATCTTTATCAGTGGTAGCATTTGCAAATATGTTCTCCCATACGGTGGGCTTTCTTGTTTTGTTGGTTTCTTTTGCTGTAAAAAAGCTTTTTATTTTGATGTAGTCCCATTTGTTTATTTTCTCTTTAGCTTCCATTGTCCTAGGGGCAGTATCAGTGAAGAAATTCTTTTGGCATATGTCTGAGATTTTGCTGCCTGTTGATGCCTCTAATATTTTTATGGTTTCCTATCTTAAGTTTTAGTCCTGTATCCATTTTGAGTTTATTTTTGTGTATGGTGTAAGTTGGTGATCTAGTTTAAATTTTTTTGAATTTATCTGTCCAATTTTCCCAACACCATTTATTGAAGAAATTTATATCTGATAAATTAGATCTCAGACTGAAGGACATAACAAGAGATAATGAAGGCCACTTCATAATACTAAAGGGAGCAATCCAACAAGAAGAAATAATCCTGGTAAATATATATACATCCAATACGGGAGCACCCAAATACATAAAAAAAACAAACTGCTGGAGGACATTAAGGGAGAGATTAATAGCAATACAATCCTAGTAGGAGATTTTAATACCCCACTGTCACCTTTGGACAAATCATCTAAACAAAAACCCAGCAAAGAAATATCAATCCTAAATGACTCACTAGACCAGATGGAATTAATCAACATCTTCAGAACATTCCACCCCAAAGCCACAGAATATACATTCTTCTCAAGTGCACATGGGTCATTTTCAAAGATAGACTACATGTTGGGACATAGGCAAAGTCTCTTCAAATTCAAGAAGATAGAAATTATATCAAGCATCTTCTCAGATCATAATGGCATAAAACTGGAAATTAACTACAATAAAAATAATCCAAATAAATCAAAAACATGGAGACTAAACAGCATACTGCTGAACAAGGACGAGGTTACCAGAGAAATCAAGGAATTAAAAACATCCTGGCAACAAATGAGAATGAAAACACAATAATCCAAAATCTATGGGACACAGCAAAAGCAGTTTTGAGAGGGAAATTCACATCCCTACAAGCCTATTGCAAAAAAAAAAAACACAAGAAAAAATGGTAACAAATTACCTAACTCTACAACTCAAAGAGTTAGAAAAAGAGCAACAAGAAAAGCCCAGTGTAAGCAGAAGGAAGGAAATATTAAAAATCAGAGCGGATATAAGCGACATAGAGACCAAAGAAACAATACAAAAGATCAACAAAACCAAGAGATGGTTCTTTGAAAGGATAAACAAGATTTTTTTTTTTTTCCCCTACCCTGTCTACTAGTAATTCACTGTCTACTAGTAATTCAGTGATAACCCGGCTTCCCCTAATCTGCTGTGTACTCCTTCCATGGTGTTCTTTATTATCGCTATGGCATTCTTCATTTCCAACTGGTCTTTTTTCTTAATGTCTATAACTTTGCTCTTGCTGTTAAGCATCCTTATCATCATTATTCTGAACTCTATATCTGATAAATTTCTTATCTCCATTTCATTTATCTCTTCTTCTAGAGAATTCTCTTGTTCTCTTACTTGGGGCTTGTTTTTTTGTATCCCCCATTTGACTGCCTGTTTGGGTTTGTGACTTTATATTAGGTAGTGCAGGACAATGTCAGACATTGTTTGTTACTGGCTCTGAGTAACCTCTTTGGAGCTATCAGCAATCCACATTTTGTGGCTCCCTTGGCTGGGGCTGGATGCCTTTGGAAAGGACCAGAATGTACACCAAGATCTGCTTTTTTTTTTTAGAATTAGATTTGGAAAGACTCAAAAGTCTCCAGAGATCTCCTTCTGCCTGCAGTGCGATTATTATTCAGTTTCGATTAGCTTCAGGCTATGACCACAGGACTGGAAGAGAGGTTTTCCAACAGGGTAGGGTAATTGCTTCTGCCTGTAGGCTAATTGTTATTTTCAGTCTCTTAATAGGCTTGAGAAACTTCATCGAATGTAATGAGGCATTTTCCAATAGGGTAGGGCTATTGCTTCACCTTAAGCATAAGCTGCTTGGATGATAAAGATTTGCTGAATAAAGGTATCCCCTGTAGTGTGAGGGAACAACTCAGTACAGGAAACTGAGGTGCCTGCCTCTAAGTTCTAACCCCAGAGTCCCCAACCCTGGCTTCTGCTCACACAGCTCCAGTTCTCCCTGCTCTCTCTCTGCCAGTGCCCAAGGTGAGTGACTGCACATCAAATTGTGTGTGTTGGCCTTTTAAAAAGGTGCCTCCATTTCCAGCCGACTCTCCTTGGCAGACAGTAACCCTGCTGCTTTTCAGAGCACCTTAATCAGTTCCAGTGCTTTGGGTTGGGGGACCCAGCTTGGGAATTAGACCCTAGAGTTCTCAGAGGCAACCTGCCCAAAGCTTAGATATCTCTCCCTATATTCAGCTGCTATCTGAGGGAGCCCGAGCCTGGCCAGCCCTTTTGTGCCTCTACCCTTCCTACCAGTCTCTGTGTGGTCTCCACTTCACATCCTTGATTATCAGGGTTCTCTCCAACAAGTATTCTGTTGGTTATTGAGGATGCTTATTCTGTATTTTATTTATTTTTTATTTTTATAAAATTTAATAAATCTTTATTGTTCAGATTATTACAATTGTTCCTCTTTTTTCCCCCTTAGTTTCCCCCCACCCAGATCCCACCTCACCCTCTGCCCTTACCCTCCCCTCACTGTCCTCATCCATAGGTGTACCATTTTTGTCCAGTCACATCCCTTTCCCCCGAGAATTGTTAGTCCACTCCCTTTCTATGCCCCTGATTCTATTATATTCACCAGTTTATTTTGTTCCTCAAATTTTTTATTCACTTTTTAGATTCACTTCTTGATAGATATTTGTTGTACATAATTTTTTTCTTTAACTTTTTCTTCTCCTTCCTCTTCTTAAAAAATACCTTTCAGCATTTCATATAATACTGGTTTAGTGGTGATGAACTTCTTTAGCTTTTTCTTATCTGTGAAGCTCTTTAGCTGACTTTCAATTTGAAATTGAATCAATGAATGATAACTTTACAGGGTAGAGTAATCTTGGTTGTAGGTTCTTGCTATTCATCACTTTGAATATGTATGGCCTCCATAGTTTCTGTTGAGAAATCAGCTGACAATCTTATGGGTGCTCCCTTGTAGGTAATTAACTGTTTCTCTTGCTGCTTTTAATATTCTCTCTTTGTCTTTTGCTTTTGGCATTTTAGTTATGATGTGTTTTGGTGCGTTCCTCTTTGGATTCCTCTTGTTTGGAGTTCTCTGTGCTTCTTGAATTTGTAAGTCTATTTGTTTCACCAGGTGGGATAAGTTTTCAGTCATTATTTCTTCAAATAGGTTTTCAGTATCTTGCTCTTTCTCTTCTTCTGGCATCCCCATAATTCTGCTGTTGATACGCTTGAAGATGTCCCAGAGACTTCTTACAATATATTTTTGGATTCTTTTTTCTTTCCCAGTTGAGTGTTTTTTGCTTCTTTGTATTTCAAATCTTTGACTTGATTCCTGCGTACCTTTAGTCTGCTATTGGGTCTTTGTATAATATTTTTTTATTTTAGTCAGTGTATGTTTAATTTCTAGTTGGTCCTTTTTCATATCCTCGAGGGTCTTACTAAATTTATCAGCCTTTTCTGGGAAATTCTTGAAAAACCTTATAACAATAGTTTTGAACTCTATATCCAGTTGTATATTTTCCTCCATTTCTTTCATTTGTGATCAGTTTCTTCGTCTCCGCATTTTCTCTACTTCCCTGAGTTGGTAGGGTAGCTTTGTGTGCTAGATGTCTTATGTGGCCCACTGTGTCGGCCTCCCCAGTTACCTGAGGTGGACACTCTTGGTAAACCCCTTTGTGCATTGTGTGTACAGCATTGTTTTGTTAAGTCTTGATTGTTGTTGGTATCACTGGGAGGAATTGACTTCCACATCAATTGGCTGTGAGAATCAGCTATGTATATGCCAGGAGAACTTCAGTGATGGAGACAGTCTTAGGAGACAAGACTTGCAAAATTGCAAAAGCCTCTATGCTCAGTTTGGATGGGGTGGAGTCTCAGGGCTGAGCAGACCGTCTTGGCTTTCTGTCAGCCCTACCCTATGATTCCCCTGGGTCTCAGTATCCCTTGGTAACTGCTGCAAGCACCTCCGAGCGAGAGCCGCCCTCGAGTTTCATCCGCTGCCAGACAGTCCAATTTTTCTCCCAATGAATCTGGATTCCCAGATTCTCTCCTGGAACTGGAGTTCAGTGTAGTGAGGGAGCTTCCATTTCTCACCCGCTAGAGAAAGCCAGTCCTTTCTTCACGCACTGGTGGGTGCGCCTACGACCTCTGCCTTTTGAGGCTGCCCCGAGTTTTCGCCTGACAGTCCAGAATCCCCCTGTATAAGCCTGGGTCCCCAGGGTCTTGTCTTGAACTGGGGTTCTGCACAACGGGAGCTTTTGTTTCCTTCCCGCTAGAGAAAGCAAGCCATGCACTCAGCCGCCCGCACATATGTCTCTGTACCTCAGCCTTTTGCAGCTTCTCTGATTCTCTGTGTGCTTTCTCTTTCCTTCTAGTTGTAGAATTTCCACTGAGCCAGCTTTCCTATGGTTCTGGTGATGTTTGTTTTGTCTTTTAGTTATAGTTTTAAAATTGTTGTGTGAGGCAGCAGTTTAAGTGTTTACCTACGCCCCCATCTTGGTTTCTCCTCTTACTCTGTGTTTTAGTTGTGATTCCAGTTTGTTCCTGGGACCATATTAGTGTAACTTCTACTTATTCTGCCACCATTTCCCCAAGATATATTTCTTTTGAAACTCTTGGATTCCACTATACAGTTTGTTCCAACACCATTATTTGTAAAAGCTCTGCATTGTTCCTGCCCCAGTGCCCACTTCCCTCTCCAGAATCCAGGCTGTGTGCTCCTAACCTGGCAGCTGCGGGGCCTTACTCTCTTCAGTGTGGGGCATGTAGCTGCTTATTGTGAATGTGGCCGCACTCTGAGGCACTAAGGTCCGGGACCACATCTAGGTGAATGAGCAGCAACAGGGCTGTAGGCCCCAGGGCCTGGCCTTGATTGGCTGGTTTGTGTGCAACCAGTTTTGGCACCAGGTGAATCCAGAACAAAGAGATCCTAAATTCCCTCAAGTGTGTCACACCTGTGGTGAGTCCGAGCCCAACTGCATGCTCTTTTGAGAAGTGCGAGGCGAAGTACTCTGCTCCTCACCTTCCTGTGGGAGGCCCTGCCCACTCCCAGTGCAGCATGACGCTCTCGCGCTCTTGGCCAACCCCAGGTTCACCACCTGGTCTCCGGTGTGCCCCAGTGTCATTGCCCGGAACTTCCACAACTTCCTGGTGGGTCTGTTTGGGATGCCTGCACACAGGGACAGCCCCATCTTTCAACCAGTGACATAGAGGCCTCCTCACCCTGATACCTGGCAGCACAGATAGCACTGCCCTCTGGGGATTCATTTCTACTGTGTTTCCACTAGACCTGGGTGGAGGAATGTCTGATGTCCAGGAAAATGCCCCCAGACATCCTAGCCTCCCACTCCCACACGATAGCTTCTCACAATACTATCCAGTGTCTGTAAAACATTGAAAAATAAGTAAAATCTCCCAGGTGATTTAGAACACTGGCTAGAGGAACGCTCAGTCCACTCTGGGTGCCCTGACCCAGCTTGTCTGCGTGAAGCGGCACCTATAGAGCCCTTATGCTACCTCCCTGGAAGCTTTGAAAAGTAGTTTTGGAGTGGAGCCAAGGTTCTGTGTTTTTAACACATGATTCTGAACTGCACCAAAGCTTTAAAACTGATGGAGTCTTAAATTGAGATTAAAAAGGTAACTTCAAATTATACCATTGTTATGACTTTAACTTTGAATTAAAGAAAACTCTGCTTTCTCTAGCTGCTTTGGCTCAGTGGATAGAGCATCAGCCTGTGAACTGAAGGGTTCTGGTTTGATTCCAATCAAGGGCAGGTGCTTGGGTCGTGGGTTTGATCCCCAATGGGGAGGCGGTGGGGTGGAGGGGTGTAAGCCAAACTGATTTTCTCTCATCAATGATGTTTTCCCCCTCCTCTTCCTTCCTCTCTGAAATCAATAAAAATATATTTAAAAACAAACCCTCTGCTTTTTACTATTCTTTATATATTGTATGACACCATCTTAGGAGAAAAATCAATGCATAGATGTTGGGAAGCCGGCTGTGTTTAATTTGAAATCTTATGTTGAACTCTCTCATCTGTGAGAGGCTGTGGGGAAACTTGGGAGATGAGACACCCCTGGGAACCCAGAACTGTGCAATGTGAACAGTCTCTGAAGTCAGAGTTGCCTGCCTGTCCAAGCTCAGAGGTTCCACGGTGGTTGTGTGATTTGGAGTGCTCCTAAAAGGCATGTGAAAAGCCCACCACAGGGCACCAGGAACAGCGAGTCCTGTTTCCACCCAGGTGCGAGGCTTGGAGTGGAGCTGAGCCTGCATCATCGTTTCACAGCCCATGTGTCCCTCCCTCCGCTTCCCCAATGACATGGGCTGTGAGAGGATGTTGTACACATAGGACACGTTTACTTTTAAGCATGTATTGCTAAGGAGAAATCTGGTGAGTCTAACAGTTTAAATATTGGGTAACAAAGTGAGAACAGATGGTAACCTACTTCTTGATAGGGTGAACTTATACTATTCAATACTGTTCTCTGCAGGTTGGAAATGCATATTAAATGCCGAGATATTGTTAAGTGAAATTTTTGTACCTGAGTATCATCTATTGGAATAACAAAATTGAGCAAATTTTTTAGTTCCTTATGGGGCATTATATTTAGTTCTCCAAAGCAGAAATTGATTTTTTGTTTCTGACTTAATATGGGTATTTAAGGCCAAATTGTGTGGCTCCTGGGCTCGAGTGGTACTGTGGCACTGAGAAGCAATTCCCTGTGGAGCCCAGAGGCCCTGGCATTGAAGGTCTTGCTTGTAGAGATGCAGGGGCGCCCTGAAGCTTCTCATGCTTGCTCTCAAGGGCAGCGGGGGTGAGTGTGAATGGTAGATACTGACTTTAAGAAACTCTGGAGCTTATTTAGGGGGTCACTTCACAGAAAAGAATGTAAAGATTGAGATCCTCCTGAAATAAACCAGAGGCTGCCATGCTTAAAGGCAGTTGGTACAAGGACGGGAGTCATGTGCAAGGACCCTGGTGGGAGATTGTCCCTGGCTCCCCTTGGTTACCTTGAGTGCTGACCTGGTTTATGTCTGAGCAGAGACCCTCTGGCTGAGCGTCCCAGCCCTGTTTTTTCCTCAGAGTGACTGTAGTGGCCTTGCTGGGAGGCTCTGCTGTGAGCAGTCTCACTCCATGTCAAGTTGAGTGATGTTGCTTACCAGCGAATGGTGAGGGCTGGGCACGGGTGAGCACCTGTGCTTGTTTGTAGAGATGATTAAATTTCTAGGCCGGAGTGTTCCAACCATTAGACTTGACAGTGAGTTTTCTCTCCTCTTCTCTTTTCCTAGTGCTCAAAGCTTCTTTCGGACACAAGTGTCATTCACTTCTACCCAAGCAAGTTTGTCCTCATCACGGACATACTTGATACCTTTGGTAAGTACTAGTCATATTCATCTTAGATCTAGGAAATACGAATTTTTTTTTTTTTTTTTTGATTTGCTGGTTTTTGCCAAAAGTTCGATAGTGGAATTGCTTCAAATTAGGTTCTGCCTAATCTGTGGTTTAAGTAATGAAGCAAGTCACAGGGGAGACCACCTCCCACCCCTGCTCATTAACCAGGTGTTATTTTTGAAAGACTCTTAGACTGTGTGTTTCTTAACCTTCAGGGGAGCAGGGCAAGCTCACAGGCCGTCTACCCCAGCTGCATCCACCGCCATATGAGGACTCTGGCCCTCAGTCTGTCAGAACTGCGCTTGCACCTCTTCCAGCACTTCCCTCCCCTCAGGCTGCTTCTGCCTGCAGCAGTGGCAGCACCACATAGCTCAGCTCATTGCCTGAGCTGGAACCCTGAGCATCTTTTCCCCTGTGCCCCACATCCAGGTCTAAGTTCTTCACTTCAGCTTCCTAGATCTCCTCAGTGTGTCCCAGAAAATCCTTAGTTCCGGCCACATCCTCCCCCCAGAGATGCAACTCTTATGAGATTTCCTATGTCCTTGTGCTCCTTCAGGTAGGAGCCCAGCAGAGAGGCCTGGACTAAGGATGACCCAAACCCTCTTGGAGAAATGGGCCTCTGTGCTGTGGGCAGTGGTTAGTGGCAGAGCATCATGCTGTTAGCAGTTTGCCCAAACCAGGCAGCCGTTCAGGCTGTGCACGATGCGCGGCAGCGCAGTGCCCACCAGAAGTAGCAAGCAGAGTGGCTCTGAGCAAGCATAGCCAGTCAGAGCACCACTGTCTCACTAAGGAAGGACTGGGGGCTGCTTATTACCCATTGAGAGATCGAATGTGGCGGAAAACAAATCTCAGCCAGACCCATGTGGCTCTGCACAGGAGACCAGGGACCTGAACATATCAGCCTGGACAGGTGATAGAAAACCTGGCTCAAACTGGTCTTGGCGACAGGGAGTATTTATTGGTCTAGTTTGAACAATCCAAAGGGAGTTTCTGGCTTCAGGTACAGCTGGATTTGGGAAGTCACATACTTGTTTCTTCAGGACCATGCTTTTTCTAGCATTTTTCCTGGGGTCTGCTTCATTCTCCACCTCTCCCAGGTGGCCTCAGTGTCTGCAGCAGGACAGAGAAGGAATTTTTTCTGAGCATTCCAACCAAAGTCCCAGAATTCTCTCATTGGCCTGACATGGATCACATGGCAGTCCCTGAGCCCTGCTTGGTATCTGGGGAGTGACACGTGCAGATTCCAGGCTGGTGTTGTCTTTGTACCATAAGGTCATGGGTTCGATTCCCACTCAGGGACCCTACCTAGATTGTGGGTTTGATCTCTAGTGGGGGTGCTTACCGGAGGCAACCAACCAGTGTTACTTTCACATTGATGTTTCTCCCCCCCCCCCCCCTCTCTCTCTCTCTCTCTCTCTCTCCCCCCCCCCTCTAAAAATCAGTGAACATATCCTCAGATGAGAATTAAAAAACCTTTAAAAGAAGTTATGTCCCAACTGAAAGACAGACTTCGTCAGGTGCAGATGACCCAGAGAGCCGCTGTCAGGCTGCACTAGGCACTGAGGCTACATCAGCAAATAAGGGACAAAAATTGCTGCCTCCTGGGCTTCTGTGCCAGTGAAAGAGGGTTTGCAGAACAAGTATTAATAGTAGGTCAGCCTATTGTGTGGTAGATGGCAGTCACTCTGTGGAGGAAGAAAGTGAGAGCCAGGTGAGGGGGATAAAGGTAATGGGCCAGGGGCGGAGAGGCTACTTTTCAATAGTGTGGGCTCAGAGGCCTCACTAGGAATTGATAGGTGGCTTTGTAGCTGAGGGAGCAGAGAGAGGAACCACAGGTTCTGTGGGTGGGTGTGCAGGCCCAGGTTAGGCCAAGGAACAGCTGGTGTGAAGACCCTGGGTGGGAGCATGGCTGAGAGGGAGGCCAGTGCACTGAGGTGGGGTGAGCAGCAGGGAGGGGCAGGAGCTCACAGGGCCCTAGATCCTGGTGGATCTTGGAGGTAATTGGAGGACTTAGGCTTTGAACCTGAGGACACGAGGAGCCATAGAAGTGTTAGGCAGGGCTGGGATGCAGCCCGATTTGAGTTCTAATGACCTCCCTATGGCTGCTGTGCTGAGCCTAGTCGGTAGCCATTGTAGCACTTCAGGTTGAAAATGGGGGTCGTGTGGGCCCAGGAAGGGGTGGAGATGGAGAGGATTACCCAGAATGGATGGTTGCATTAGGCTCGCAATAGATATCAACTCCTACACTTCTTGGGCTTCCACTTGTCCTGGAAACAGCTTGTCCCAGGGGGAGAGGGCACCATCAGGGAGATGGGTTGATGTCTGCCGGGTCCTCCTGAGAGTTCTGTTTCTCATGGTGAATGAGCACTTTGGCCTCCTGCTTCCCTTCACTGGCCTCCTGCAAGTTCCTTTTGCATGAGTCAGCATCCCTGGTGAGGTAGATTCCAGCCTGCCAGCCAGGCCAGATCCTGGCATTAACCTCGTGAGAAGCTTGGCTGCTATCCTGCCAGCCGTGCTGCCTTCCCCCAGTCTTGGCTCAGCAAGCCGGGGGCAGAGCCGGGGCCCACTGTCCTGATTGGGCCAGGAGCTGAAGATGATGAATGGTGACAAACCCTTAACAATGTCCTTGGGCCTGACTCTTCTAGGTGCTTTAGAATACTAAGTCACATTGTCTTCCTGCAGGCCTATGAGGTAGGGTGTGGGATAATCCCATCTCACCGGTGAGAAACCTGAGTCACAGAAGTAAAGTGGCCCCAGGCCACAGGGTAGTGAGTTCTCTCTGCTGCCAGAGCACCTGTTTTATTTTCATGTACGTGGTGCATGAGGGAATTTGCTCTCTGTGAAAATTACAAAGCGTATGCCTTTGACCCAGTACTTTCATCTCCGGGAGTTTATCCTGTGGCAGCTGCAGGAGATTGGAACAACCCAGGAGGCCATCCCCAGGGGATGTCTGTTTCCTGAGACACGGGAGGCCCCTAGTGCAGGGTCTGCTCTGCAGAGGTGGGAGGATCTCCGGGCCGCATCACCATGGGGAGAGTCAGGATGCAGACCAGCTGTAGAGCCAGTTCTGTTTTTTGCACATAATCACTTATATTTGCTTGGAGAAATATCAGAAGGACACCCAAAAAATGAGTAAAGGTGAGACCTCTGAGGGTATGCGAGTAGTGAGGTGATGGACAGGCTGAGAGAGGAGCTGTGGACAACACTCCTGCTGCCTTTGGGAACTTGGAGCTGCGGGAATGTGCTCCCATTCAGAGTTTATTCAGACTAGCACTCCTTCCCTCTGCTCCACACCTGTCCCGGTGACTTCAGGCCTGCTGGGAACGCATTTCTGAGGCAGGTGCTCAGGAGACTTAGGCTTTGGGGCTGCTGAGCTGTTCCCTCCTTACAGCAGGACTCACCTTATTGTTTGGGACTCTGAATGCTGGGGGCCATCTCGCACTTCTGCTCCACAGGAGGCGCCTGGCCAGGCCAGGGCGGTGTTCTGTGGTGGTGGCCAGGCCTGCCAGAGGCTGGAGCACCGTGCTGGGCAGGGCAAGGGGCTCCGGACAGGGGCATGGAGCAGGGACATGAGTCGTTGCCCATGCAACTGAGCATGAAGGCACGGGCTGGCTCTCACAGAGGTCCCTAGCTCAGAGCTACGCACAAATCCACCCACATTCCTTGTCTCACTGCTACAGAACTTGACTTTGTTTCTTTGCCTGTAAAATGGGCATGATAGACCCTGTACCAGGGGATTTCTGGAGGGAATTAGATGAGAGAAGGCCTAGAAAGCATATATACTTTTTCCTCCTATAATTGCTTTCTGGCAGGATCACTGTAAATCAAGCATGTCATACTCCAAGGTTAACACGGGCCAGATAAACAAAGTATAAGTTTACGTGGGCTGCAAAAAAAACAAAAGCTTCCATTTTCATAGAAACAGGTTTATTCCGGGATAGAGACATGCTGAATAGAAAGGACTGAAATAAATGAGTCATTGTTAACATAAAATAATGGGACATTTTAATAAAAATTAATATTTTCTCTTGAACATTTACTTACCAAGCACTGAATAACTACATGAATTCATAAATGTATAGGGCACAATGACGCAGCTGATGCTTTCTTAGCACTGACTATGTCAAGCACTATTTCAATACTTTACACCTATTTTTCTTGTTCTCAGAAAGCAAAATATTTCCTGTTGCACACACCAAACAGGTCAGTCCAAGACTAATGATGTAGCAGTTGGCTGCTAAATATTCCCTGCTGGTATTAGTGGAGGGAAATGGTGCGCCTGCGAGTAAGGTGCATAAGGGAAATGAATGCAACGTGATTGTGTAATTAGTGAATGTTATTAGTGAATGTTGTAGTTCGTTATTAATAATTATGTATAATAGGATACTGTAAAAATTATGTGACTAAATTTTTATTAATATGTTTCTTACATACCTTTATGTTGGCTGGACCGTAAAAATATTCATTTTGGGCCACATGTGGTCGTTTGACATGCTTGGTGTAAAGTATTGGAATAGTGCTTGGCATAGTCAGTGCTAAGAAAGCATCAGCTGCGTCATCATCACTGTAGGTATTTTAGTGCCCTTGATCTTTAGAAAGTGGGTCAAGAAAGGAAATATATTGAGGATGGGACATTATTTCTCAAAAGTAGTTGTCCACTGGCTTACTAAAGAAAAAAAAAATTCACCAAACTTGTTTGGCCAAAATGATTGCTATTGAAGTCCCCTTAGAATGCGGAAGTGAAATATACACCTGGTGGTGGTTTCAGAGGTGGCGAGCTTTGTGGAGGGAGTGAAGCATTTCGTGCTCTCCAGACTGGTCTGTGTGCCGCGGGAAATGAGAAATTGGCAGCATCCCTGCATGGCTCACTGTGATGACCCCAAGTAAACTGTATTCAGGCCCCTGCCTGGCTCTCGGCTGTCACAGAAGCAGCCACTCGCTGCACCGGGTGAGGCTGCAAAGAGCTCAAGGTCGCAGGCAACCGGGCACTTCTGTCAGGAGGACTAAGGCAGGTGGCTCTGAGTAGTGGGGGTGCTCGCAGGGTTCCTGGGCCCTTCTGAACTGAAGCAAGGGTTTGGAGCTGGGGTTCTCATCCTGGCTGCACACCTGGGAGCCTCAGGCTGCACCCTGACCATTATCTTGGCTCCTCTGAGCCATGTGCAGAGGCATGCCCTCCGTGCTCTGATGCTCAGCCCCGAGTGAGAACCCCTGGCTCAGACAGCAGAGGAAGGCTTGCTGCTGCTGCTGCTGCTGCTGCTGCTGCTGCCGCCGCCGCCGCTGCTGCTGCTGCTGCTGCTGCTGCAGAGGTCGCCATACCCAGGCAAGTTTAAAATGAAGATGGTTCCTGCCTGCATCAGTGGCTCTCGTATGTGAGCATGTATAAAAAGGCCCTAGCAAAGTTATCAAAATTCATACTCCTAGTCCTCACTTGCCAAAATACTCTTTTCTACATGCTCAGTGGGTGTCTGTAAGGTTGTGGTGTAAGTAGTCTCCACTGCAGAGGCTTCCCTCCTGTCACCCAGCATTTTGTTCTTGCTTAATGATGTCATTTGATCTCACGTGTTTGACCATAAATGGTCTTAAAAACTTTCTTGACTCTTTTTCTGTGGATGGACAAGGATGTGGTTTTTTATTGCCCTGAATGATGGAGTTATGGAGTGAAAAAGAAACATGTGATCACAGGGAAATATTTTTGACATAAAAAGTGATTTGAGCGGGTCCAGAAAATGAATAGAACTGTAAATTTTATCCCTTGATTATTGATAGCTTATTCCATGCTTGGCTTTTAGAAAATGCTAAGCTTTCTGTGCTAGGTTAGGGCTCGGCCTGTTGCTCAATTCCTTTATCTACTTGTTTTGTAAATAAAGTTTTATTGGAGCACATCCATTTGTTTACATACTGTCTATGGCTGCTTTTGAGCTGCAACAGCAGAGTCGAGTATTTGTGACTGTGTGCGAGGCACCAGCCTGGGTACTAGAAATACATTTGGGTGGAACAGACACAAACCTCTTCCCTTGGAAAACTTCCAGTTGAATCTCAGATTCTGTTCTCTGGGCCCAGGCAGGTCCCATAAAGGATGCAGCAGCTGCGATGGTAGAGAGAGTGGAGACGGCACACTCAGGGTACTCCGCGTGCCATTGCAGGGCAGCTGCGCACCTATCCTAACGGATTTTTATCCTAAAGGGGCACGTTGTGTGTGAAGAAGGAGGCAATCTGGGTTTTCGTGTGAATTCTCCTCATTATTATATGTTGGCACCTAATTAAAAAAATGTTAAAACACCTTGTAGGCCATCGTGTGGTGGGCTGAGCAAAATTGGTCAGTGCTGGTTTTTTCCTACAGGCTATCCATTGCAGCCTCTTGTATTGAGTATGATGGGACTGTTCTCTGGAATGATTGGAGGTACCTGAGGCTACTAGGACCCTCTGTTCCAGTTCAGACATGCTCGAAGAGAAGCATGATCACTCATCTGCCTGTCATAGAAAGTAAAAGCCCTTCTTACATTAAAAACAAAAGCAAAGAAACGTGGCTTAACTTTTGTCCTCTAAGTGGCAGGATATTATCACAAGTTAAGGTTTGTCCACAGACATCCCTGTCCCCTGAGCCAAGGCTGATTTTTAAAAATTATATTTTATTGATTTTTTTACAGAGAGGAAGGGAAAGGGATAGAGAGTTAGAAACATTGATGAGAGAGAAACATCCATCAGCTGCTTCCTGCACACCCTCTACTGGGGATGTGCCTGCAACCAATTCCCTTGACTGGAATTGAACCTTGAGTCTGCAAGCCGATGCTCTATCCACTGAGCCAAACTGGTTAGGGCAAGCCAAGGCTGACTAACGTTTACTCTGAAGAGCATGACGATGTCTTTTCTTCCCAGGAAACCTCGTGTATGAGCGCATCTTATCCATGTGTGTGGGCGACCACAGCGTACTTCCAGGTAATGTCATAGTTGCTGCACAGGCTCTGTTCTGCCCTGGAGTCAGGAGTGGGTGATTATGAGATTGGGACTTATTGAGACCTGGCACCACATGTGTTATTTACGGTGTGTTAGAAGTACAAGATCATCTTTACAGGGTTCTCATCTGTCTTCTGATGACATCAGAAGGGCTTCAAACAGCTTGGCTGGGAATTTAGGTGAGTATTTGCACAAGAATGAAAAGGTGTTTGCATTTAGGTTATCTGAACTTGCACATCCACTTAAATTCCTCTGCTGCTTGACATTTTAATACTTTTTCTACATTTCTTTCCTAAGAAGCAACCTGCTTTAAAAAACCAACTTTGTATTAAAGAACAGTGTCAAGTAAATCAGTGGCAGATGCTTTGCCTATACAGTCTTTGCCCAAGTGATATGTGTCTTAACTGTATTGCTAATCAATTTCAAATTCTCAGAAGGTTGTAATGGGAGTAGACTATAAATTTCTTTGGTCATATAAGTGGTGACGATAAACTCGCACTAGCAGCTCCTTGAACTCTTGTCCCTCTCTGTATCTGGCACCTATAACACATGCTGGGCCAGGTGTTCTCTCCCCTCACTTTACCTCCTTCTGTAACAACCAGATGATGGCATCAGCAACAGTGACCCATTATCTGACCTCTTCATTCATTTATTCTTTCTTTCTTTCTTTCTTTCTTTCTTTCTTTCTTTCTTTCTTTCTTTCTTTCTTTCTTTCTTTCTTTCTTTCTTTCTTTCATCATCTGTGTATCAACTTGTATTTGAAAAACTACTTAGTATAGTTATGTTTCATGAAGAGATAGAACCCTAGAGACCTTTAGGGCCAGAGGAGCTCTTACGGATGCTTTGGTCTCATTTCAGATGGACAGGCCCCATAGCCGCTGCCAACTTGCTGAGGTGCTAGACCTGCAGTGTCCGGCGTGGCCATCACATGTGGTTTCTGAGCACTTGAGATATGGACAGTCCAACTGAGCTGTGCTATGAATGTTAAAAATACAGTGAATTCCAGAAACTTCCTACAGATAACAGACCAGAAGCTATCTCACTAATAATTATTTAAATACAGATTGTATGTCAAAGTGGTATTTGGATGAATTGGGTTAATCAAGTATGAATTTTGTCTTTTTTATTACCTTTTTGATTTATCCTTTTGCTCACATGGATTTCGATTGGACTGCATTGAACTGGACTGCTCTAGACTTTCCAACTCTGTGATGTTTCTAACAGCTCCTCTATGTGCTAGTTTTTTCCAGATTGAGAGGCTGGAGGTCCCCAACTGGAGAGGCCTTCTCTGCCAGCTTCAGGAGTGGGAAATGCAGGAGCTTTATTTATGCTGCCAGCTTGCTCGCCATACACTGTGCCAGCAGGCAGAAGTAAGCCATAGGTGTTTCCTTGGCTGCAACAGTAGTAGTTTAATGTTCTTTGATACAGGTTCTACTACTATCTGTTGTCTACTACTAACTGTTGTCTTTCTAACTGTTTAAAAATATACTAGAGGCCTGGTGCACAAAAATCGTGCACTGGGGGTCTGGGGGTGTCCTCCCATCCTGGCCTGCATCCTCTAGTGTTCCGGGTCCCCTAAGAGGATGTCTGTGGGAGGCAGCAGTCGAACATCCCTCTCATGGTCTAGGACCCCTCGCTCTCTACCGCTGCCTGCTTGCTGCTCTCCATAGTGCTGCCACGGAGGCAGGAGATGCTCTTGCCACTGCTGCTACGCTCACCAGCGGTGACCCTGGCTTCTGGCTGAGCAGCACTCCCACTGTAGGAGTGCGCTGACCACGGGGCAGGTCCTGCATTGAGTATCTGCCCCCTGATGGTCAATGCTCATCATAGTGACTGGTCGTTCTGGTCGTTCTGCCATAACAGTTGCTTAGGCTTTTATTATATAGACTAGAGGCCTGGTGCATGAAATTTGTGCACGAGGAGTATGTGTCCCTCAGCCCGGCCTGCACCCTCTCCAATCTGGGACCCCTCAAGGGATGTCCAACTGCCCGTTTAGGCGTGATCCCCGGGATTGGACTAAACTGGCAATCGGACATCCCTCTCACAATCCAGAACTGCTGGTTCCCAATCACTCACCTGCCTGCCTGCCTGATTGCCCCTAAGTGCTTCTGCCTGTCAGCCTGGTCACCCCCTAACCATTCCCCTGCCAGCCTGATCAACGCCAAACTGCCCTCCTCTGCTGGCCTGGTCACCCCTAAACTGTCCTCCCCTGCCACCCTGGTCACACCCAACTCCCTCCTCTGCCGGCCCGGGCATCCCTAACTGCCCTCTTACAGGCTTGGTTGCTTTCAACTGTCCTCCTCTGCCAGCCTGATCGCCCCCAGCTGCCCTCCCCTGCAGGCTTGATTGCCCCTAACTGTGCTCTCCTATTGGTCATCTTTTGTCCAGATGGCAACGGCCATCTTTGACCACATGGTGTGTTGGAGTGATGGTCAATTTGCATATTACCTGTTTATGATATACTAATGGCCCGGCGCACGAAAATCATGCGGGGGTGGGAGGAGTGTCCCTCATCCTGGCCTGCACTCTCTCCAGTCTGGAACCCCTTGGGGGATGTTCAACTGCTGGTTTAGGCCCACAGTGATCAGGCCTAAACCAGTAGTCGGACATCCCTCTCACAATCCAGGACCGCTGGCCTCCTAACTACCTGCCTGCCTGCTTGATCACTCCTAACCACTCTGCCTGCAGGCCTTCTCACCCCCAGATACCCCCTTGCTGGCCTGCTTGTTCCCAACTTCGCTCCTGTTTGCCCCCAACTGCCCCTCCCTGCCAGTCTGCTCACCCCCAACTGGCCCCTGGTCTGATCACCCCCAACTGGACTTCCCCCCCCCCACAGCCTGCTCTCCCCCAACTGCCTTCCTCTCCTGGCCTAATCACCCCTAACCACCTCTGCCTTGGCCTTGCCACCATGACTTTGTCCAGAAAGGACATCCAAAAGGTCTCCCAGAAGGTCTCCTGACCTAATTAGCATATTACCCTTTTAGTAGTATAGATGATGATTATCTGTCTGACCCCCAGAAGCATTCAAGTTTGCATGTACTGTAATCATTTTTTTCTTCCAATTTTTATTAATTATACAAACATTTTAGAGCAACAAGTAAGAAAAATTACTAGTAACTTAACTCCCTAAGTAAACTATAAAAGTTCAAGATAAAAGTGGATAAGTGGATTTTCATATTCACTTATAGTCCTTGTAAAGTTATTAATTAGCACTTTTATCATAAAATTCTTCCTTTCCTGAAATACCTTTCGTTATTTTTTCACTTTGAACAGTGTAATTCAGGCTTTTTTTTTTTTTTTTTTTAAATCGTTTCTTCTTTTTTTCCCCCTCATAGTTAAAATCTTCATCTGCATGTGTTCTCTGGTTCCAAGAACTTGAAAGGGAAAGAGATAAACCTTTCTCAAAAATGTTAGTAATTTCTGGGGTATGACTCTTTACAATAATTATGAAGGAAACTTTTGAAACCCACTGTGCAGAATTCTGCCTGAAGAAAGGAAGAGTAGAGAGAAGTCTGGTAGCATGTGTGCTCATATTCCTGTTTGAATCAAGTTCTCACTGATGGGTTTCATTTCTGAGCCTTTACCTTCAGGAGCTCTTTTGAGTTTAGAAAGACAAAGCATCGTTTGGGCCATGGAAAGGAAAGCTACTATATTAGATGTAAAGGCATTCATTTTTCTCATTACTTCTGATCCAGCGTATATGTGAAGAGGTTATCTGCTGTGATAAAATGTTATTTTCATCTTCGGAGAAATAATTAGGTTTATTGTTGTTCTTGTCATCATTCATGAGCATACATTCCCATCTTCAGTTTTCCCATGGTTGACATGGGCCACAGCTGGAGAAGCAAGCAGGGCCTTGAACTCACCTGGTCTGGCCGGTGCTGAGGTGACGTTGTGTAGAGGCCTCACTGCTACTGTAGAGACTTTGCAAGTGACAGACTCATTGGTTTCCTCCCTCTTTCTAACGTTGCCAAAAAAGTCAGGGTTAGAAAAAGAAGCACTGTGAGAAAAACAAGTGGGAACTCAAAGGAAAACCCTCTGCTGTTTGTCACATCAAAGTCTGTTCTGAATGAAATTCCAAATTCTGAATTCATTCCACATGTGGCAGCCAAATGTCACAGTATAACTCACATCATGTCATCTCTCCACTTAGAACTGTTCTGGGAGCTTTCGAAGCACTTAGAGAAACACTCAAACTCCTCTCTGAGGTCACTATCTGTGTAGCTTGGCTTGTGGTGCCTGCCTCTCTCCTTGCCAGGCTGGCTGACTTTCTGTTCTTTGACCATGTCAGAGGTCATTGCTACTTCAGGGCCTGCATTCTTGCTGTTTTTTCTTCCTACAAATGCATTTTCTCCACATCTAGGCATGCTGTCTCCTTGTCATCAGGGCTCAGCTCAGATGACTCCTCTGCAGGAGCCTTCTCTTGCCACCATCTAATGCTGCTCCCCCCAAGTTACTCTGGTCCAGTACCTAGTTTCATACCATTCATCATGTTGACTGTTATTTGCTTGGTTATTCTGTTCCCTGTTTATTATGTTTCTTCTGTCATTGGGAGGTAAGTTTCGTGAGGACAGAGCCTATCTTATGTGCTGCGATTTCCCCAGACCGAGAGCCCTGCCTTCCGTTGGTTCTTAAAACATTTGCCTTGCCCTACCTGGTTTGGCTCTGTGGATAGAGCATCTGCCTGCAAACTGAAAGGTCCCAGGTTCAATTCCGATCAAGGGCACATGCTCGGGTTGTGGGTTTGATCCCTAGTGGGGGAATTACAGGAGGCACCTGATCCATGATTCTCTCTTATTATGGATATTTCTGTCTCATTCTTCCTTCCTCTCTGAAATCAATAAAAAAATATTTAAAAAACAAAAACAAAAAACATGTGCCTTAAATAAAGTAAAGCTATAAAGGAACATAACATTTAATTTGCTGTAATGTGATAAAGTCTTTCATAACATAAAACCTCTAAATCTTTTCTTGAGCTGGTAAGCAGGTTATTATAGAGCTGCAGTCAAAATGTGTACCCTGGGCTGAACCTCAGTTCCCATCACTGGGATGTGCGACGGCCTCAGAGACTGATTTTGCTTTGGGATTTCAATTCATATTGTTCAGCATATGAAGGAATAGAACCCCTCTCCATTTCCACAAGGCAACATTGACAAAGGAATTTCAGAATGATTATTAAGTTTTCTTGTCTGGATCTTTCGGAACTTGAAAAAATGTTAAGTGTACAGATTCAAGCCAGGTAAGGGAAAACTTCTCTTCCCAATGGAAATGGAACAATAACTCAGGAATGAATGAAGCATGTGAGGGTATCCAAAATAGATTAACACCTGAGATTGCAATTCCAAAACATCAGCAGTTGTGTAGGGTCTGTTGTGCCCAGAGGTTGATCTTCTTGCTGATTCCACAGGGATTTGATTCCCTGAATTGCAGCAGAAAGCAGAACCAAGGGCAAAAATGACTCACAGCACAAGATGAGCCAGGCAGCTAACGTTCTTTTGCTATATTCTGAAGTAATTAACTCTTCCCTTTTTGCTAAGATCCTGAGCATATAGCACATTCAGGGGTGTGGCCAGGCTCCCACCTGTATAAAAACCACTTAGGAGGAGACGTTGCAGGCAGAGGCAGCGAGTGGCGTTGACGTTGCTGAGGTGTTGGCGTTGTCTGTCTATTTTTAATATTTCTGTACTTTCTTTCATTCCTTATTAAAATGTAAGACAGCATTAGTATTGGGTGTCATTATGCCCGGAAGTTCAAAATAACATCGAGAAGGCCAGGGCTAGGGGGCAGCTAGCCCCAGGACCAGGAATCTTAACTTCTCTGTTGCGCTCATGGTTATGGAAGTTCCAGCCATTACACCTGCATTCCAGCCAGTAGGAGGGATGAAGGAGTGAAGGTCAAGCTCCTTTTTTTTTACAGCTGTTTCCTAGAGGTTGCGCTTCTGTTGATGGCCTGGGACAAGAACTTGGGTACATGGCCATACCTAGCTGCAAGCATGGCTGTTTGCCCAGCAGAAAAGTGAGAGTTCTGCCACTGCAGAGGAAGAGGAGAGATAACAGTAGAAACTGGCAATTTTGCCACAAGTGACTCAAGTCTGCGGGCAGTGCTGAGATGGAGCCTAAGTGGCTGCTTTCTCGCCTGATCAAGGCGCTCAGAGGACCCATCCCCAGGTCTGGCCTATGTGCTGTTTGGAGCACGGGCTTTGGTCACATTTCATGTTACAGTTGCAGGTTTCTAAAGCTGCTGGAATTCTTCAATATCATCATGTTACTGGTGGGTATACCAAGACTAGTATTAGAGCAGTGGCTAAGCACGTCGGCCGTGGAGCCTGAATTGAATTCCAGCGCTTCCCTCTGCTTGCTCTGTGCCTTGGGTGGGTTGCTGGATTTCTCTGCTCCCAGGATGGTAAAGGCCCATCCTTCGGAGGCTGCTGAGGGATTAGTGAGCTGAGCACTCGAAGTAGCACCTGGCCCTTAGGATAGCACCCATTGTCACCAGTTGTTTTCCTAATACAGACTGTGGATGGCAGCCACCCCTTTCTGCTCCGCTGGCCCAGGACTTTCAGCAGCTGTCACAGATCCTGAGGGTTAGGAAGGCTAATGGGTATTACTTTTGTATTACAGGGAACTTCTCTCCAGAGAATGTAAACGACACCGCCAGAGAAACGTGCTTAAACTGGTTTTTCAAGATCGCTTCCATCAGGGAGCTCATTCCAAGATTGTATCCTTTGATGATTGTAAAGAGGCTGAAAGCAAAGCCTTGCACCATGAATAGAAACGGTGACATCCCGGTGCGCACAGGACCGCCACATTCTAAGAAGCCTTGGGACCCAGGCTTTCCTCTAGCAGTTTTCCTTTGACCACCGTGTGCACCAGGCCTTTGTTTCCAGTGAGGGATTAACTCTTTCCATTTAAATGGTTTGTTTTCAAGTGTTTTCTCTGGTTTCACCAATTTGAGAGGGTCAAGCATCTCTACACAAATGCCAGTATTAAGAACAGAGAACTGGGCTGATAGCACACACTGAAATCTTAGTTATCTGCAGTTCAGGTTTTCTTTGTAAATCTTCATTGGAAACGCTCCATACCTGGTTTGAATTTCAGTATGCAACCAGGAATCAGCATGTAACATTTTCCAAATTTTGTTTTCAATAGCTATAAGACCTTGAAAACCAAATACAAAAGCCACAAGCCACTAGCTCACTTATTTCTCTGATTGTTAAGAGCCATTGTGTTTCTCTTTCATTGATTGGCTTATTTCACTCAGCATGATGTTCTCCAATTCCATCCAGGTTGCTGCAAATGATGAGAATTCCTTCTTTTTTATGGCAGCATAGTATTCCATTGTGTAGATGTACCATAGTTTTTTGATCCAATCATCTGCTGATGGGCACCTAGGCTGTTTCCAAATTCTGGATATTGTAGATTGTGCTGCTGTGAACATAGGGGTGCACTCATTTATGGATAATAAAGAACATTATAAACTGATGAACCAAAAGATAGATATAGAAACAGTAAAGCAACAAGCAGACTGTCAAATTACAGTGGGGAGGCTAGGGAGATCTGGGGGAGATAATAGATCAACCGAAGGACTTGTATACATGTATATAAGTACAACCAATGGACATAAAACTCTGGGGAGGGAGGGTATGTATGGGAGGGAGAGAAGCAAAAAAAAAAAAAAAAAAAATGTCAAGAGCCTTGAAATAAAAAAAAAAACTATAAAATATTAAAAAAAAAAAAAAAAAAAAAAAAAGAGCCATTGTGGCTCTCTCTTCTGAAGACACACTTAGTTCTGCTCATAAGTAGTTATTTCTCCCCTCCTGGAGTGTGCTGTCTATAATTGTCTTTCTTAACGGAATGCTTTTGTAGTTATGTGGAAGCATCCATCCTGAAGTGTAACAAGTTCCTCTCCAAAATGTAAGGCTCTTCCTAAATGTCCAGAACCATAACATTTCCAAAGAATCGGCTCCTCCTCCCCATGGCAATGTCATAATCGCTGTTCTTATTTGGTTACCTAGACGCAAATCTTCCATGCACTTTTCTTATTTTATCCAAATGAATATTGAATGGAGTAGAGGTATCATTTAATCCTCGTTTTACGGATAAATGAGCTCAAGCTGGGAGAAGTGGTTGAGTGGCTCGCTCGCCCAGATGAGTCCTGGTCGGCCATTGCGGTCTGTGCGGTTTGAGCACCTTGTGTGGCGTCGGCCCTCAGCTCCCTCCTCGGTGAGCAGAGTCCTGGGCAGCGTGCCTCCACGCTCTGCTGTGGAGACGGGTGGTGAAGACCACGCCAGGAGTGGAGCCTTCGTCCTGGAGCTCCGGGCTGCTCTGGGTCACCATGGCCATTGTTTGAGGGCAGTCACAGAGCCTCTGGGAAACCCGGAGTTCTGTTTGGTAGCACGCAGGCAGTAACCTCCCTGATGCTGTGGCCGACTCGGGGCTCCACAGCGGTGGGCTTAGAATCTAGTGTGCCAGCCATGCTTGATGGGGTTAGGGGTGCCTGCGTTGTCTGGGAACAACACTGGTGTGGAAGGAGCAGTTATTTTGCTTCACTAGTTGGTGCAAGGTAGTGCCCCAAGCAGAGGGTGTCAGTCCCATTTGCAGGAGAAGTAAATACTGCATAGTTCCCATGCTGGGGGCTGCCGGCGCCAGCTGGCGTGCGGGGTCCCAGGTGGTCAGGCAATGCTAAGGACTATACCGGAGTGGACAAAAGGACGATTACATTTGTGAGTATGCAAAATAAGAGATTATTCTTATATTATTACTTCTTCATTATTATATTATTCATTTGTATTACAATTGTAAACTTCTTTTTGCCCACCCCGTAATAATGGGAGATCAGGGGGTACCCATCCACAGGAAATAACTGGAGGACAAAAACTGGTAAAATACATGTGACTTCAGCAGGAATAAAGTGAAGGTTAGACTCTCCCGCACTTGGAAATGGTAAAGATGAAAGAAATCAATGAATGAATGAATCATGAATGAAAGGCTGTTGGTACAGAGCCTTAGAAAACTGACCATTTGACCTTGGTTTGTTTCTAAAACCTGACTTCCTCTCCCTGAATTTGAGGAGTTTGGCTTTGTCTTTATTTTAAAAATGAGAGCCCAGGGAGCTCTCCTGTGGGGTGTAATGCTGCCTTCTTTTGCCTCTGACAGGGGTATCTCAGAATGTCTGCCCCGCCTGACCTGCATGATTCGAGGGATCGGAGACCCGCTGGTGTCGGTGTACGCCAGGGCCTATCTGTGCCGGGTAGGCCCTCAATGGCTGCGCTTCCAAAGGTGGCAGCCTCCCGTCGTCTTCAGTGTTGGCATGGGCTTCTGTTTTCTTTTCCCCCCAGTCATTACTTATCCCTCCTCTTCCACCTCCACCCACTCCCTTACCCCCACAGTCATCACACTTGTTCCTGTCCATGAGTTTCTTCACTTTTTTCTTTTTTCTTTTTTTTTCAGTCTCCCCCCCAAAAAACAAACAAACAAACAAAACCCCAGAGCTGTCTGCCTGCACTCTATGAGTCTGTCTCTGTTTTGCTTGTTAGCTCAGTTTGTTCATAGATTCCAATATGAGTGAGGTCAAGTGGTACTTGTCTTTCTCTATTGCTGTTTCACTTGCATGTACTCTCCGGGTGCATCCATGCTGTCACAAAGGATAACATTTCCTTCCGTTTCATGGCAGAGTAGTATCCATCCTGTAAAGGTCCCACAGCCATTTTATCTGCTCATCTCCTGGTGGGCACTTGGGCTGTGTCTGAATCTTGGCTGCTGTAAATAATGCTGCAGTGAACACAGGGTGCATACTAGTCTTCTTTTGAACTAGTGTTTTGGTTCTTCAGATAAATTCCTCGAGGTGGAATTGCTGGGCCATAAGGCAGTCTATTTTCATTGTTTTGAGGAAACTCCATACTGTTCTCCACAGTGGCTGCACAAGTCTGCATTCCCATCAACAGTGCACGAGGGTTTCCTTTTCTCCGAGTCCTCACCAGCACTTGTCTGTTGCCTTGTTGCTTTGTTAATGGGAGCCGTTCTGACAGATGTGATGTCTCATTGTGGTTTTTATGTGCAGCTCTCTGATGATAGTGACATTGAGCATCTTTGATATATCCATTGGCCATGTGTATGTCCTTTTCAGAGCAGTATCTATTCAGGTCCTTGACCCATTTTTTAATTGGATTGTTTTTGGTGTTGAGTTTTATAAGTTCTTTATAAATTTTGGATACTAACCCCTTACCAGATATATCGGTGAACATGTTCTCCCATTCAGTGGATTGTCTTTCATTTTATTTATAGTTTCCTTTGTTCTGCAAAAACTGTTTAGTTTGATGTAGTGCCATTTGCTTATTTTTTTCTTTTGTTTCCCTTTGCCTGAGGAGACATATCAGAAAAAAATATTGCTATGAGAAACATCTGATATTTTACTGCCTACGCTTTCTGCTGGGATTTTTATAGTTTTGAGTTTAATATTTAAGTCTTTAATTTAGTTTGAGTTTATTCTTGTGAGATTGCAGACTGGTCCCAGGAAGAATGGTGATGAAATGTACTGTATCTATTGAAATCATTTTAGCAATCCAGTGCTAAGAAACATTCAAACCTGTAAAGAACTTTTATGAGTTTATTTGAGCCAAATGTCTACAATTGCCCAGAAGCAGAATCTCAAGGCATTGAGCTAATGCTCTGGAGAATGGTGGTTTTTCTTTTCTTTTTAAAAAAATTAATTTTATTGATTTTTTTTTTCTTTTTTTTTACAGATAGGAAGGGAGAGGGATAGAGAGTCAGAAACATCGATGAGATAGAAACATCGATCAGCTGCCTCCTGCACACTCCCTACTGGGGATGTGCCCACAACCAAGGTACAGGCCCTTGACCGGCATCGAACCTGGGACCTTTCAGTTTGCAGACCGACGCTCTATCCACTGAGCCAAACCGGTTTTGGAAGAGAATGGTGGTTTTTCACTTACTTTTATAAATTGTGGTCAAAGGAGGAGATGTAAATATAAATTCCAATGGTGATATATTAGAGAAGCAGGAGAAAGCAAAGCAGCAAACCTCGGGAATTGGATAAAAAGTAAAATGATAGACATGTATGTCTTTGACATAGGTGGGTGCAGGATAGGTAACAGGCAGCAGTTTATAACAATGAGGGGGTTTGTGGTCTCTGCTCAGGGTTGTGCCCTGAGGAATCTGGAAAGAAGGGAACTTACATGTTACCCGAACATTATTCCAAAGGTATGTTATAGATAATGACAGCAGGCTCAGTTAAGATAAAAATTGATGTTTGTCAGGGAAGATACTGGCCTAGGACAGTACTACCCACCATAAACTGCTTTTTAATTAAAATGTTTTCATTTCAGACCACACTTTGTGGTCACTTTAGGTCTGAGTTTGCAAGACTGCCATGTAAGCCTTCTCTGACACATGCTGATGTGGTCCCTTTCCTCCCCGCCAGCCAGTGCATTAATTTCCCTGATTGAGTAGTTCCTAAAAACTTTTGGCAAAAAGAATGAGACAGTGCACATCAGTAAGAATTCTTACAGTTTGCAAGTGGCAAAAACCCAGGCAAAAAGAGATTGGTCTGAAGAGCCTCGGCATAGTGTAGGCGCGGCTAGGTCCAGGGCCTTAGAGCATTGCCAAGATTCATGCTCTCTGTCTCCCTCTGCTTAGTTTTCCTCTGGACTGACTGAATTCCGAGGCTGCTATTTCCACACAGTGACCCATAGCAGCTTCAGGCTTTCATCGTTCAATGTAGGAAGCCCCGTAGAATGGAGTCCCTTTTCCCGGTAGTTCTAGCGAGTCTCCTGGCTGATTTACAGTGAACCATCTTGGGTCACTCGTCTGGTACTCCTCCCTGGAACTCAGGTTGGCCAGGTCCTGTTCTGCCCCAAGTTCCTGATCTGAAAGTATGATCCCCACAGACAGCAACAGTGAGACAGGACAGTGGGTGGAAATCATGAGCAACTGCCAGTGTTCCTCCAGGTAGAAATCTTTCAGGTCCATTTGGCTAATGGGAAGGGAAAACAAAACAGCAAAGCAATGAGTGGAGCGGGGTGAGGGGGTGTGGGATGGGGGGTGGGGAGTTCGGAGGAAAGTGTGATTAATGCCTCTTCTCAGTCAAGGCCCTTCTAGCCCATGCTACTGCTTGTCCACTGGGCCTGTGTTTGCTGTCCTGGAACAGATCATCATTTTCTTCCTCAGTTATAATTAAAAGGAAGGAAAGACAATAGAATCCAAACATAGTAGAACTGGATCTGACAGCCATAGAGCTGCCCTTGGAACTTAACATCCTTGAGTTGCATAATCCTTCTCAGGAATTCCTCACAGCCATCTACAGTAGAAATCCTCACTACTGTTAGTTAATCTTGGAGCTTCTGGGGAATGAGGAGAGTAGCTGTCCCTGTTGGCAAAAACCAGGCCCCAGAAAAGCAACTTCCTTAAGTTAATTTTGTGCTAAAGCCAGCGAGTGTTTGAGCAACATAAAGGACCATTGCAATGCTTCACTTTGTTTTAAGCACATGAGCTCCTTCTATAGCTCAGATTACACACTTTCACTCAACCTCAGCCTCTGGCTACCTTCTCTCTGATAGCAAATGGAAATGCTAGTTTTTTCTTAACAATGAACATAGGAACCAGTGGATTATAGCAAAGAATGAATTCATATATTTTAAGAATGCAACAATGAAGTCCCAGTTGACTCTCTTGCATACCATAATCCATGTATGTTTATCACCTTTCAGAAAGGAAGAGAAAATTGTACCCACAACCTTGAAGTACATTCCTCCTTAGTGGTATATTGATTTGTCCATCTGTTCAGATTTGGCCATCTGTTCAGAAATACATTCATTACATCTGGGAAACTGCAAAGATGATTACTGCAAATATTGTCCCTTATTTATTAAAAAGAGCTCTGTGCGCCCTAGCTGATTTGGCTTAATGGATAGAGCGTCAGCCTATGGATTAAAGGGTCCCAGGTTTGATTCTGGTCAAGGGTACATGCCTGGGTTGCAGGCTTGATCCCCAGTAGGGGGTGTGCCAGAGGCAGCCAGCCAATGATTCCCTCTCACCATTGATGCTTCTATCTCTCTCCCTCTCCCTTCCTCTCTGAAATCAATAAAACATATTTTTTTTTTAAAAAAATAAAAGAGCTTCTGAGCTTTCATTAAAAGGCTTTTTAATGAAAATGGTATATGTTTATTTGAATAACAGGTAAATAAAAAAGAATAAAAATGAACTTTCTGGACTTCTCTCTGCCTGTACATAACAACATCTGTGTGTATATTTTTTATTAACAAAAATGACACCATACTGTGTATATTACTTGCCGTCTGTTTTACCATAGTCAGGGTTCTTTCATTTTGTTTGCCTGCAGGTGGGAATGGAAGTAGCCCCACATCTGAAAGAAAGTCTAAATAAGAACTTTTTTGACTTCCTCCTCACATTCAAACAGGTAGGAGAACACTGTCAGAACAGCTAATTGATGTAGCAGTTGCTCTGAAAGTTGAGGTTGCTTATGCTCTTTAGATGTGTAAACCCTGGAAATCCCACTGGCCTCCAGCACAGGCTATTGAAACCTGTTGATGGCGCTCACCAGGCAGAGAGAGCTGAGGTGCATTGTTGACAGGAGACATCTCCAGTTGATCAGACTTTCTAACGCCTGCGGCTCCGTCTTCTCGGTCTCCTGCTTTGTGCAGCGCACATTTCCTGAGCAGCTCAGCTTAGCGACATGGAAAGCTTTGCTTGTTTTCCTATTTTTGAAAAAAAGCCCTGGAAAACCAAGCCATTTCTGTCAGTGTCACCCACATATGCACAGACGTGCAATCGTGAGCTACATGCGCTCTGTTTCTCATGCTCCTTCCCCTCATGACTAAGTGTGTCTTTGGTGTCCTGTAGATTCATGGAGACACAGTACAGAATCATCTGGCAGTCCAAGGGGTGGAGCTCTCATCCTACCTCCCCTTGTACTCACCTGCCATGGACTGGATCTTCCAGTGCATTTCCTACCGTGCCCCTGAGGTAAGTGCCATGCTCATCGGTATGATGTTCACATTGAGGGGCAGTGTTGGGCTCCTCTCTCCTGTTCTGTGGGGTGACCTCTGCATCCGTGAGCCCCATAGGGTAAATAGGGCCCTTTCATTGCAGAGGGCTCACCACTGTGGCTGGTCAGTACACAGCACTTTTCCTAATTGTCTTGTTACAACTCTGAGATGGATGTGTGGAAGTTCAGAGAGGCTAGTACTTACAGATGGCCACACAGCTAAAAAGTGGTGTGACTGCACTTAAATCCATGGAAAAAAGTTTATTCAGCGGTGGGAAAGAGAAAAAGGGACCTTTTCTACAGAACAAGGATACATAGTACAAATCAAAACTCAAGTATACCTGCCTTTCCCCAGAAACTGCAAACCACATTGGCAGCCCTGAAGAAAAAGGATGTAACTGTCTAAGCAATCCCACTCTTAAGAATATGGCATAAAAAAAGGCCAGGCCCGGGGCAGCCGGGCCCAGAGCAGCCGAGTCGGGTGCGGCCAGGCCCGGAGCAGCGGCTGCCAGGCTGGGAGCGGCCAGGCCCGGGGGAGCAGCCGGGTCAGGTGCGGCCAGGCCCGGAGCAGCGGCTGCCAGGCTGGGAGCGGCCAGGCCCGGGGGAGCAGCCGGGTCGGGTGCCGCCAGGCCCGGAGCAGCGGCAGCCAGGCTGGGAGCGGCCAGGCCCGGGGGAGCAGCCGGGTTGGGTGCAGCCAGGCCCTGAGCAGCGGCTGCCAGGCTGGGAGCGGCCAGGCCCGGGGGAGCAGCCGGGTCGGGTGCGGCCAGGCCCGGAGCAGCGGCAGCCAGGCTGGGAGCGGCCAGGCCTGGGGGAGCAGCCGGGTCGGGTGCATCCAGGCCCGGAGCAGCGGCTGCCAGGCTGGGAGCGGCCAGGCCCGGAGCAGCCGGGTCGGGTGCGGCCAGGCCCGGAGCAGCGGCTGCCAGGCTGGGAGCGGCCAGGCCCGGAGCAGCAGCAGCCAAGTCCAGAGCAACTAGGTCGGGAGCGGCAGTGACCAGACCCGGAGAAGCTGGTTGTGGAACGAACCAGAGCAACCGAGCCCAGGCCCTGAGCAGCCAGGCCCGGAACAGCTCGCTCCTCGCCTGCCCCTGCCCCACGGCTGCCTCTCAGACATGGCTGGAAACTTTCGCGGGAACTTGAGGGTCTGCTGAATGAAGTGATGAAGGCTTAAATCTGGATGTGTTGAGTTAGTATAGGGCTGGGGTGTTGATCTGTGAGTGCCTTGGGTGGGGCCTGGATGAGGCTGGTGGACCTATTGGGAAATGTCTTTTGTGTGAAGTGTATCATTGGGCATGTGGAGGTATTATTGATATGAGAAAATGCTAAGTAACTGATTTACTATCTGAAAAGGGATTTACTATTGGGGAAAAGGAGGGAGGAAGAGACTGAACATAAACTGTGCACCTATGGATGAGGACAGTGGGGGATGGGGAGGGGGCTGAGGGTGGGGTGGGAACCTGGTGGAGGGGGAAAGAAATGAGGAACCTTTGTAATAATATGAACAATAAAGATTGAATTAAAAAAAAATAAAAAATAAAAACACATTGAATACTAAAAAAAAAAAAAAAAAAGAATATCGCATAGAATCGATTGGACAAGTACACGACCCACACACGCACATGCATATGTGTATTATCAGAGAAAACATGTCTCGCCTCCCCTGGTTACTGCTGGGGATAAAGTCCTTGCATTATCAAGAAAAGGAATTTTCTGAGACGCGTACAGGAGGATGTGATATAGCAGCTTCATTTTTTGTGTGGAATTACAGCCCTGGGTACTCAGAGTCCCATTTCCCTAGTCCAGTCCTAGAAGAAATGTTGCTGAGATTTTAGAGCTAAATCAGAGCCAGAGTCCCGGGTTTCCTCTCCTTATTGGAGCTGGGCTGTTTCACACCAGACTAGTTGCAGTCCATCAGTCCTCTGAGTGTGGAGGTCTGTATGGCCGTGGGCCAAGCAGGACCATGAGCCAAGTGTGCCAATAGGAGCCAAGAGAGCGAACTTCTTTGTTCAGGAATTAGTGTCCCAGATCTTCCCGTGCTTACGTGGCCTTTCCCAGTGGCTTCTGCTCCAGGTGTGGCTGACGGCAAGTATGGTCCCTATGTCATCTACTTTTCTGGGCATGCCTCTGTCTCCTCTATGTTGGATCCTTGCCCATGTTTTAGGGAACATGCCCAGAATGTCTGGTCTTTCCTTTGCTGCTTTTGTTATTAATTACTAGTTAATTACAAGGGTATTGTTTCCCCCTTAGAGTGAAGGAACCTCTTTGTAATCTTACAATGGATGAGTAGACAAAGGTCTTTATCTTTTTGTGGCTGCTCCCTGTTTTTAAGGGGCATAGTCCTGCCAATCCCAAGACCCAGACACTCTCCCCATCTGACAGAGCTGGAGCAGCAAAAGGGGAATGAGCTCCATGCAGGGAAGAGGGCTTTTGCAAAGTCCAGGTCTGTCTGGTGTCCCTGGGAGATGGCATCCTTATTGTAGTCAATAAATGACAAGCTTGACCAGAAGTTTAAACGGCATCATTCAAAAGTGAGAATTACAGCAACTACAGGTCATGGGAGAGGTAAAAGCCCATGTGATAAGGGAAGGCTAACTTTCAGTGTCTCCCATTAGGTTAGGGAGTAGCTTCTCCTGTCTGAGGCCCCTTGTCCACCATACTTAAATTAACTAAGGGAAATAGTCTAAGGTTTTCCCGTGAGAAACTGTGGGCCTTTTTTTTTTTTTTTTAAATTTTTATTTATTGATTTTTTCACAGAAAGGAAGGGAGAGAGATAGATAGCTAGAAACATCGATGAGAGCGAATCATCTACCAGCTGCCTCCTGCACATCCCCTACTGGAGATGTGCCTGCAACCAATGTACATGCCCTTGACAGAATTGAACCCGGGACCTTTCAGTCCAGAGACCGATGCTCTGTCCACTCAACCAAACCAGTTTCGGCAACTGTGGGCCTTTTTATGTGGGCAGAAAAGGGAAAGGAGTTTCAAGAGAAGTATATTCTTTATTGACTCAACTCTAAATCCAGACTGTTGAGTCCATATTTCAGGAGACAGTGATACTGATTGCCTCTGTAGTGAGGCCAGTATTGTGTGAGCAAGTTCTTAGGTAAACAAGGGCAGAAGCATACATTCTATGAAAAAGAAGGAAACAAAATACTAATATTCAGAGCAGGTCATAAGCCTGTGGAAAAGACTTGCAGATGCAAGGCCCGTGATAGAATGAAAGAACACAATGACGATGAATTTGATGGGATGCTATGGACCCTTTAAAATGGTGGTGACTCGTGCAGATCTGTCTCTTCTCTCTTAAACGTGTTCACAGTACAGTGGTGAATGAATTCTGAGGCTGTACACACTGCTGTGCATGTCCTGAGTGTAGTGGCCTAGTGTCCAGTTGTGGGCTCTGGAACTTGGATGCTGGGCCTGAATCTCTTCTGTTTATAACCATCCAGATAAAGAAGAGGCCAAACCATGTCTGTAACCACCCTGAGCCTTTCCATCTGGAACAAGGGAGCAGAAGAATTCCACTTCTAATCTGGTGCATGGATGAAACCTGCCAAACCATTTGCAGTGCTTAGGGGAGTGCCCATGAGTGGGGTTGGAATGATTGTCCTGTTGTCAGGATTGCAACATGGTTTCTGTATTCCTGAGAGTGAGCTGGGAGGGTGAGATTTTACATCATTTTTCTTGGCCTGTGTTTTCTAACTTTTCAGCAAGTATTTTTTTTTATAGTTTGATTTTTCCAAATTCACTAGGGACATCTTGTATTTCAAGTGGATTTATTACTATAAAATAAATTGGTTTTTAATCAAGCCAGTATAAACAGAGGTTATTTGAAAGGTGCAGGCCATTCTCTGCGGTCAAGCAAAGTCTCAGTAACCACATGCTGGCCAGGCTCCTGGGCAGAGGTGGTGGGAACTTGACTGTGGACAGGACCTTTCAGCTAAATGCCTGGAACCCATGGACAGACTGAAAGTGTTTGGAAGTGAGGACACTTATTCTCCCCCTTATTTTAATGAAAGGCAAAATCAGTTGTAAAATAAAATGCTCTTGTCATAGGGTGTTCTTCCTTTTATTTTAAATTCTGATAAGCTTTGATTCTTAGGGCACTTAAAGAAGGAATGTGAGGAGTCTTAGAAAAAACTAACCATTTTCAAAACGCATAATGGATGTCAGTGTAGAGGATGGTGTGGAAAATGTATCGATATGTGGCTGTATGATGCCTAGAAGCTCGGTGACAGTGGCTGGGATGTGTCGACAGAGAAGTTAGAGCTGTGTGTGTCTTAACAGGTGCTGCCTCCAAAGTAGGGGGTGGTCAAGTTTGGCTGCAGTATTTGGTTATATCCAAGACAGTCCAGGGAAACAGCAGAAAGGAGAGCCATGTAGATGCGAGGAAGGAGTGATGCCTTCAGCCACAATATCTGACATCCACAATTTCTCATTGAAATTGAAATATAAAATACCTTCCCCCCAAATATCAGAGTGATTCAAAATATCTTTCTCGTTGTTTGATGACAGGCTTTTCTTCCCTTTACAATTAAAACTATAGTAAGTTAAATAGGATTATGCTTCCCATTTAGCCATTCTACATATTCTATATAAGAAAAGAATAATATGCAAATTGACCTTCACCCCAACACACAAGATGGCTGCCCCCATGTGGACACAAGATGGCTGCCACAAGATGGCCAGCAGGGGAGGACAGTTGGGAGGGACCAAGCCTGCAAGAGAGGACAGTTGTGGGTGATCAGGCCCACAGGGGAGGGCAGTTAGGGGTGATCAGGCCAGCAGAGGAGGGAAGTTGGGGGTGACTAAGCCTGCAGGGAATGGCAGTTAGGGATAATCAGGCTGGCAAGGGAGCATTTAGGCATCAATCAGGCTACCAGGGGAGTGGTTATGAGTGATCAGGCTGGCATGCAAAAGTGGTTAGGGGCAATCAGGAAGGCAAGCAGGCAAGTAGTTGAGAACCAGCATTCCTGAATTGTGATAGGGATGTCCCAGATTGGAGAGGATCCAGGCTGGACTGAGGGACACACATCCCTGTGCAGGAATTTCATACACCGGGCCTTTAGTGTTAATAAAGGCGGGATCTGTTAAGACACACACAGCTCTAACTTCTCTGCCGACACATCCCAGCCATTGTCACTGTGAAAGTGGACATCCTTGTCTTGTTCCTGATCTTAGGCAAAACGTTTTTTTAGCTTTGACCCTTGAGCCTGATATGGATTGTGGTGTATTATAGTACCCTTTATTATGTTGAGGCATGTTGCCCTCTGTTCCTGCTGTGCTGAGAGTTTTTATTAAAAATGTCTGCTGGATTTTGTCAAATGTTTTTTCTGAATCTATTATCCTTCATTTTGCTTATGTGATGTATCACATTCATTGATTTGTGACTATTATACCGCCTTGCATCACTGCGGTAAATCCTACTTGGTCGTGGCATATGATCTTTTTTTTGTTGTTTAAATATATTTTATTGATTTTTTTACAGAGAGGAAGGGAGAGGGATAGAGAGCTAGAAACATCGATGAGAGAGAAACATCAACAAGCTGCCTCCTGCACACCCCCTGCCGGGGATGTGCCCTCAACCAATGTACATGCCCTTGACCGGAATCAGGCCTGGGACATTTCAGTCTGCCAAACCAATTTTGGCCATGTGATCTTTTTAATGTATTTTATGGATTTGACTTGCTAATATTTTGTGGAGGATTTCTGCATCTATGTTCATCAAGAACATTGGCCAATAATTTTCTTTTTTTGTAATGTCATTAGCTGGTTTGTTATCAGGGTAGTGCTGGTCTTCTAAAGTAAGTTTTCCTTTCTCTTTAAATGTTTGAAATAGTTAGAGACTAATAGGTATGAATTCTTTGAATGTTCTGGGTTAAATTCACCTGTGAAGCCATCAGGCCAGGACTTTGTTGGGAGTTTTTTTTATTACTGCTCCAGTTTTGTTAGTTGTTACCAATCTATTCTATTTCTTCTTGATTCAGTCTTAGAAGATTGCATGTTTTTAGTAATTTATCTATTTCTTCCAGGTTGTCTAATTGGTTGGCATATATTCATAGTATTTCCAGATATTCCCTTGATATTCATTTGTCATCTATCTTTCATTTCTGATTTTATTTATTTGGGTCCTCTTCTTCTTCTTCTTTTTTTTTTTTTTGTAGTCCTTCTCTGTTCCTTTTCTATTCTGTTTGTGTTGATGATGACTCTCTGTTGCGCTGTGTTTGGATTATTTTCTTTATCTCTTGTAGATTTGTGATTTTCATGTGCTTCAAATATGCCAAGCTATTTCCATGCCAGTCTATTTTAAGTTGATGATCCCTTAAGTTCGAGCACATTTTAAAGTCACTACTATTTTTACTCACCTTCTCTATGTTTGTTTTCTTTTTACTTTTTTAGTGTGTGGGTCCCTTGATTTATTGTTGAGATTATACATGATCTTTCTACTTTTGTACTAGCTTTATAGTTGATTGATCCACTTCTTTTACTGTGTCTTTGTCAGTGCGAGTTTTTTCATATATATAATTTTTTTCCATAAAACATATATAGTATATGTTAAATATAAAATGTTTTAAAATGTATTTTTATTGATTTCAGAGCGAGGAAGGGAGAGGGAGAGAGATAAAAACATCAATGAGAGAGAAACATCGATCAGCTGCCACCTTCATGCCCCTTACTGGAGATTGAGCCTACAACCCAGGCATGTGCACTGACCAGGAATCAAATTAACAATCTCCTGGTGCATGGTTATGATGCTCAACAAACTGAACCACATCACCTGGGCTTATATATTTTTACTCATATTTCTTTAATCTATTTTTTCTGCTTAAAGAAATGCTTTTAACATACTTTATGATTCTGAATTGGTGGTGAACTCCGTTAGCTTTTTCTTGTCCTTCAATTCTAAATGATAGCTTTGCTGTGTAGAGTAATCTTGATTATAGATCTATGCTTTTCATTACTTTGAATATTTCTTGCCATTCTCTTCTGGTCTGCATGGTTTCTGTTGACAGTCTCATGGGAGCTCCCTTGTCAGTAACTAACTGTTCTTCTCTTGTTGCTTTTAAGATTCTCTCTTAATCTTTTACGTATGGCATTTTAATTATGCTGTGTTTTGTTTTGGGCCTCTTTGAATTCATCTTTGAGACTCTGCTTCCTACATATATATTTTATTTCTTTTTCCAGGTTTAGGGGAGTTTTTAGTCATTATTTCTTCAAATAACTTTTAATCCCTTGCTCACTCTCCTATGATATGAATATTGGTATTCTTGATATTGTCTTAAACTGTTCTTGGTTTAAAAAAAATTTTTTTTTAATTTTAATTTTTTGCTGTTCTTTTTTTTTTTTTTTTTTTTGCCCCCCTCCTTCCTTCTATACATACCCTCCATCCCCAGAGTTTTATGTCCATTGGTTGTACTTATATGCATGTATACAAGTCCTTCGGTTGATCTCTTATCTCCCCCAGATCTCCCTCTCCTCCCCACTGTAATTTGACAGTCTGCTTATTGCTTTACTGTCTCTATATCTATCTTTTGGTTCATCAGTTTATAATGATCTTTATTATCCATAAATGAGTGAGGTCATGTGGTGTTTCTCTTTCATTGATTGGCTTATTTCACTCAGCATGATGTTCTCCAATTCCATCCAGGTTGCTGCAAATGATGAGAATTCCTTCATTTTTATGGCAGCATAGTATTACGTTGTGTAGATGTACCATAGTTTTTTGATCTAATCATCTGCTGACAGGTACCTAGGCTGTTTCCAAATTCTGGCTATTGTAGATTGTACTGCTATGAACATAGGGGTGCATATATCCTTTCTGATTGATGTTTCTAGATTCTTGGGATATATTCCTAGGAGTGGGATTACTGGGTCAAATGGGAGTTCCATTTTCAGTTTTTTGAGGAAACTCCACACTGTTCTCCACAGTGGTTGCAGCAGTCTGCATTCCCACCAGCAGTGCACAAGGGTTCCTTTTTCTCCGCAACCTCGCCAACACTTGTCGTTTGTTGATTTGTTAATGTTGGTCATTCTGACATGTGTGAGATGGTACCGCATTGTTGTTTTGATTTGCATCTCTCAATTTTTTGCTGTTCTAATTGGGTGTTTTCCATTGTCGTGTCTTTCAGGTTACTGATTCACTTAATTTGTTGTTAATTCCCTCTAGTGCATTCTTCATTTCAGTTATTGTCATCTTTATTTTTTATTGGTTCTTTTTTCATGGTTTCTATTTCCTTTTGCATGATTTCTTTTTTTTTTTTTAATATATTTTATTGATTTTATACAGAGAGGAAGAGAGAGAGAGATAGAGAGTTAGAAACATCGATGAGAGAGAATCATCGATCAGCTGCCTCTTGTACACCCCCTACTGGGGATATGCTCGCAACCAAGGTTGACCGGAATCGAACCCAGGACCTTTCAGTCCCCAAGCCGACTATCCACTGAGCCAAACCGGTTTCGGCCCTTTTGCATGATTTCTATCCCTGAAATTCTCACTGAGTTCATCTATTCTTCCCATAAGTTCATTAGCATCCTTATAACCAGGGTTGGATTTGAACTCTGTATATGGTAGATTGTTTATCTCTGTTTTGTTCTTTTTCTAGATTTTTGTCCTGTTCTTTCATTTGAGATGTATTTCTTTGTCTCCTCATTTCGGCTGCCGCCCTGCCTTTGTCTGTTAGATAGGGTTTGTATGTCTCCAGGTCTTGGTAGAGTTGCCTTATGTAGAAGGTGTCTTGCGGGGCTCGGTGGCACAGCCCTCCTGGTTATCTGAGCTGGGTGTTCTGGGGTGTCCCTTTTGTGGGTTATTTGTACCCTCCTATTGTACTCAGGCCTTGATTTCTGTTGGCACTTCTGTGGGTGGGTTTGATCCTCAGATTGACTGGCTGTGAGGGATGGCTGAGACTAGCAGATGAGCTGTTATGTAGAGGCCAATCCCACAAAGCTGGTCAGATGAGCTAGTTGGCTGGGGTTGAGCCTTAGTGAATCACCATGCTGTTAGCGAGGTAACGGAGAGCACAGATTTGGCCCCTGCCTGTGCCTGGCTGGCGAGATGAAAGGAGAGCTAAGCAAAGGAACAGTGGTGCTGCCAGTGCGTCCACCCCCCTGACTTGTGCCCCTCCTGCCCTCACTCTGGAGTTAGTGATTTTATGCTTCTTTGTATGCCCCATGTGCTTTCTGAACTACTGTTCATGCCCTGGACCTTAGGGTGGGCGAGTTTGTGTGTTGGCCCATTATAAGTACATTTCTCAGTCTCCTGCAACCCTTTGTCTTTCTCATATACAATTTTGACTGATTTTCACAGCCAGATGTGGAGAGAACGCTCTCCTGGCACTGGTGCTTTGGGTTGGGACTTGGTGTGGGGGTGGGACCTGCCCTTCACAAGGAGGGGTCGTCAGTGGACTGCTGGGCTGAAGTTGCAGGTGGTCTTGCCAATGCCACCTTTGCCCCTGACGAAACTCATTTAAGGCTGTGCTGCTCGATGCTGTTGCTAAGCACGGGTTCCAACAACTCCACATCAGGCACATCCTCGAACTTCACTTCAACCCCCCACCGGGCCACTTTTGTCGCCATCTTGAAACAGACTCAGGTCTCCAATATGATTTTTAAAACCTTCCCAAATCGCCACCTGACAAATAATTCTTCCATGGATGTTTTTAAAAACAGATGCTTTTTTAAAGGTATGTAATTGTCTTAAGGTAGCTCTAGAGCTATTGATAGTACATCAACTAGTAAAGCATTAATTTTCATTTGGGGCAAAAAATATGCTTCAAAATTTGTGGAGAGGAAATTTGGTGAAGAGCATGGCCTCTGATGAAAGACGGATGTCACTTCCAGCTCATGCACTAGCTGTCTCCCCCGGGCCAGCACGCTTTCTCCTCTGTGAAACGGGAGAAGAGGAGCTTGCCTTCAGGTGGTTGTGAGTGGTGAGAGCACAGGTGTTAAGTGCCCCTAGCTGCGACAGGTGGGCACTGGGCACTGACTGTGTTTGTTTTACTGAAAATCCACTGGCACCGCATGAGCGGGGAGGACAGTGGGGACTTATAGTCCTGTATGCCCCTCAATACCTCCCTCACCTCCTGCAATAGTCCTGCAGGGCTGGTGCTACCACCTTTATCGTCTGCCTGAGGAAGCCCAGGCCTAATGAAGTCAGCTGACTGACCCAAGGTCTCACTGTTGGTAGTTGGTGAGACTATATTTGCACCCACGTGAAATGCCACAGGGTGCACTTTCTCCCCCTCCTCGTCCCTACTGGGAGGGAGACGGGAATGCACAGGAGGCTCACGGTGAGTACTGTTTCAGAAATCTCTTTTAAGAAGTGTTGCTTTAGATTCTCCCATGTGATGATTTTTGTTGTTTAAAAACTTTATTTTTAGAATCTGCTAACCGAGATGATGGAGCGATGCAAGAAACTAGGAAATAAGTAAGTGTTTTAAAATTAAAAAGGCATGAGGTTGCAAATAGAGTTGGTTGCTTTTTTTGAGCTTGGCATGTTTATGTGGGCAAGAGAGCCACAAGATGGGTAGGACAGCAATGAGGTCAGGCTTCAGATGCCGGACCCCACTCTCTCCTAGCTTTGTGAGCTTGGGTTATTTACTTGACCTCTCTGTGACAGTGTCTCCTTCTCTGTAAAATGGATTTAATAATAGTCCTTTCCTCCTGGGGATGTAATGATTGGTAGGCTCAGAATGAACTCATATTTCTGTCTCCTTTTGGTGCTAGATGCCTGTAAGTCACTGTGTCCCTAGGTCCCAGACAGGGATTTTCATAAAAGATGTGAGTGGATATATATTTACAACATGGATCAATATTGTTACTTAATGTTTCATTTTAGTGCACCAGGCTATTGAAGGCTCAGTGTACTTCTGTTTTAGTGGATTTGATTGCTTGGTTACTTGTCTTTCCAGCTGTCTACCCACCCACTCTCCTATCCATCCATCTAGTCAGTTTAACATCAATCAAGTTACCAGCATGCACAGACACTGTGGTACTCTCGTAAGCATGTCAGACTCGAGGCATGTGGCCCACCAGCCGCAATTTTGTCATGCTTGCTAGAAGTTGCCTTCTAATTCTAATGTGGTTGTCTTCCAACCTTAAAGAAAGGTTGTCAGTCATCTTTCCTGGCAACATATGCCCTAACATTAAAGCAGCTTTCTTCAGAGGGCTCTGTGATTGGACATGCATTGTCTTGCAGTGCCTTGCTGTTGAATTCTGTAATGTCTGCTTTCCGGGCCGAGTTCATCGCCACCAGGTCCCTCGATTTCATCGGCATGATCAAGGAGTGCAGTGAGGCCGGCTTCCCCAAGGTATGGCCTGGCTTCCGCTCAGCTGGAAGATGGGCAGCAGGGTTGCCTCAGTACCTCTGAGGGGAAAGTCAGGGGTCAGGGCAGCTTGGCCAACAGGATCAAGAGATGCTCTGTCTGAAGAACAAGCTGGATGATGAGTGGAGATCGGGACTGTCGGATGTGTAATTGCTGAGCATCTGGTCCCCTGGGAGCCCTAAATCTGTAAAATTAGCTCATGTGAAGTTTTTAGAAAAGACTTGGGTCTTATGTCTCTATAAAAATATATCTTTACTCATTATTTATGAAAAGCCTCATCCAGCAGGACATCAGGCTACAGTTAGACCATACAAGCCTGGCTCCTGGCTTGCCCTTCTCCCTCTACCTTGTGAGGTCTGTGGTAGGATTCAGAAAGGCCATGGGAAATGAGCCCTGAGGGAGCTCAGTGTGACAGCCTGAAGTTGTTCTGATTTAAAATCTCCAGTAACATAATGCTTTTGTGTTTTTCTTAGCATCTTCTTTTTCGCTCACTGGGGTTAAACTTGGCCTTGGCTGATCCTCCTGAGGGTGATCGACTTCAGATTCTCAATGAAGCTTGGAGAGTTATTACTAAATTGAAGAATCCACAGGTGGGTGACCATTCTGACCTTAGATCAGTTGCTTTTTGTCGAAGTTATGTGGTATATTCAGGTACCTCATTTGTTTAAGAAATCTACTTCTTGCCCTAGCTGGTTTGACTCAGTGGATAGAGAACCAAACGGTCCCAGAGAGAAAACCAAAGGGGCCGAAGCCGGTTTGGCTGAGTGGTAGAGCGTCGGTCTGCAGACTGAAAGGTCCCGGGTTTGATTCCGGTCATGTACATTGGTTGCGGCCACATCCCTGGTGGGGGGTGTGCAAGAGGCAGCTGGTCGGTGTTTCTCTCTCATTGACGTTTCTAGCTATCTATCTCTCTCCCTTCCTCTCTGTAAAAAAAATCAATAAAAATATATTTAGAAAAAAAGAAAAAGAAAGAAAAGAAAACCAAAGGGTCCCAGGTTTAATTCCGGACAAGGGCACGTATCTTGGTTGCATGTTCCTCCCCGGCCCAGGCCCTGGTCAGGGCTTGTGCAGTGCAGGAGGCAACCAGTTGATGTGTTTCTTTCACACTAATGTTTCTCTCTGTCTTTTAATCTTCTTCTATTTTTCCTAAAAACCAGTGGGAAAATATCCTCAGGTGAAGAGAGAGGCGGGGGGGGGGGGGGGGGGGGGGCGGGAAGAGGGGAGGGGAGGGGAGGGGAGGGAAGGGAAGAGAAAGAGAAAAGAAAGAGGAAGGGAGGGAGGGAGGGAGGGAGGGAGGGAGGGAGGGAGGGAGGGATTGTATTGCTAACTTACAGTGGAGAACTATATAGCTTTGAAGATATATTTCTCTGGTATTTTTACCCCAATTATGTCTTATTCTTGAGGCCTCAAGATGCACTAAAAGAGCAAATTTATAAATATTTGAAACTTTTAAAGACCTGTGACTTTGAAAACAGCAGCCAAAATACAGCAAGCAGTCTGGAAGATGTAGCCACTGATGTGAGTGTAGTATTAAAGTTCCCTTCTGTGCCGGGACCGGTTTGGCTCAGTGGATAGAGCGTTGGCCTGCAGACTGAAAGGTCTCGGGTTCGATTCCGGTCAAGGGCATGTATCTTGGTTGCGGGCACATCCCCAGTAGAGGATGTGCAAAAGGCAGCTGATCGATAGTTCTCTCTCATTGGTGTTTCTAACTCTCTATCCCTCTCTGTGAAAAATCAATAAAATATTAAAAAATAAAAATAAAATAAAGTTCCCTTCTGTGACTATATTGTTGTTGCTTTCTCCATTAAAATCCACACAGTTTTTAAAAATATATTTTGGTGCTCTTGTATTGGGTGCATGTGTTTATAAGGGTTATATTTTTTTTTATTGGATGGATCCCTTTAGTGTTATGTAGTTACCTTTTTTGTCTTTTGATATGGCCTTTGTTTATTGCAAAGCTGGCATGCCAGTGGTTGAATGTTGACCTATGAACCAGGAAGTCACAGTTCAATTCCCCGTCAGAGTGCATGCCCAGGTTTCAGGCTTGATCCTCTGTGGGGGTTGTACAGGAGACAGCTAATCACTGATTTTGTCTCATCATTAATCTTTCCATCTCTCTTTCCCTCTCCCTTCTTCTCTGAAATAAAAAGATATGTAAGTATATATGGAAAAAAGATTAATTTGTTGATATTTAGAGTGAGAACAAGGGAGATAGAGGGAGAGAAATAGAGAAACATCCATGTAAGAACAAAATGTCAGGCTGCCTCCTACACCCATCCTCAGGGGATCAAGCCTGTGACTCCGGTATGTGCCCTTGACTGGGAATTGAACTGGCAATGTTCTATTGCATGGGATGATGCTTAGCCAACTGCGCCACACCTTTCAGGCTATGGGCTTTGTTTTGAAGTCTATTTAGTCAAATATGAGTATTGCTACCCCAATTTTTTCCCCTTTTCATTTGCATGGAATATTTTTCTCCATCCCTTCTCTCTCAGTCTGTGTGAGTCTGTTGTAGACAGCATATATATATGATATATATATATATATATATAATATATGTTTTCGTATTCATTCAGCTACCCTAACTGTTTTCATTGGAGCATTTAACCCATTTACATTTAAGGTTATATCAATAGATACTTATTTATTGTCCTTTTTTTCTTTATGCCTATGTTCCTCTCTCTGAATTTCTCCTTCTTATAGCAGTCCCTGTAACACTTCTTGTAATGCTGGTTTGGTGACAGTGTACTCCTTTAGTCTTTTTCTGTCTGGGGAGGTCTTTATTTTGCCTTTAATTTTGAATGGTAGCCTTGCTGGATAGAATAGTCGTGGATTCGGGACCTTGCTTGCATTACTTTGAATACTTCATTCCACTTAACTCTGGTCTGAAGTGTTTCTGTTGAGAAATCAGATGATAGTCTTGTGGGAACTCCCTTGTAGGCAACTTCCTGAGTCTCTCTCTTGCTGCCTTTAAGATCCTTTCTTTGTATTTAACATTTTTCATTTTAATTCTGTGTCTTGGATCTCTCTGGTCTAATATTTATTGGGACTGTCTATGCTTCCCGAACTTGTGTCGTTTTCCCCTTCACCGGGTTAGGTAAGTTTTCTCTCAATCTTTTATTTATTTATTTTTTAAATAATAAATCTTTATTGTTCAGATTATTACAATTGTTTCTCCTTTTCTTCCACATAACTCCCCTCCACCTGGTTGCCACCCCACTGTCTGCCCTTACCCGCCATCACTGTCCTCATCCATAGGTGTATGATTTTTGTCCAGTCTCTTTCCACACTGTTTTCTCAATAAGAATTGTCAGTCTACTCCCTTTCCTTGCCCCTGATTCTTTTATATTCACCAGTATAGTCTGTTCATCAGATTTTTAATTCACTTGATTTTTAGATTCACTTGTTGATAGATATCTATTTGTTGTTCATAATTTTTTTCTTTACCTTTTTCTTCTTCTTCCTCTTCTTAAAGAATACCTTTCAGCATTTCATATAATATTGGTTTGGTGGTAATGAACTCCTTTAGCTTTTTCTTATGTGTGAAGCTCTTTATCTGACCTTCAATTCTGAATGATAACTTTGCTGGGTAAAGTAATCTTGGTTATAGGTTCTTGCTATTCATCACTTTGAATATTTCTTGCCACTCCTTTCTGGCCTGCATAGTTTCTGTTGAAAACTCAGCTGACAATCATATGGGTGCTCCCTTGTAGGTAACTAACGGTTTTTCTCTTGCTGCTTGTAAGATTCTGTCTTTGTCTTTTGCCCTTGGCATTTTAATTATGATGTGTCTTGGTGTGGTCCTCTTTTGGATTCCTTTTGTTTTGGGTTCTGTGCGCTTCCTGGACTTGTTTCACCAAGTGGGGTAAGTTTTCTGTCATTATTTCTTCAAATAGGTTTTCAGTATCTTGCTCTCTCTCTTCTCGCACCCCCATTATTCTGATGTTGGAATGCTTAAAGTTGTCCCAGAGGCTCCTTACACTACCTTCAACTTTCTGGATTATTTTCTCTTTTTGCTTTTCTGGAAGTGTCCTTTGCCTCTTTGTATTCCAAATCTTTGACTTGATTCTTGTGTTCCTCTAGTCTGCTGTTGGGTCTCTGTATAATATTTTTTATTTCAGTCAGTGTATGTTTAATTTCTAGTTGGTCCTTTTTCATATCCTCAAGGGTCTCGTTTAATTCTTGGAAATTCTTGAAAAACCTTATAACCGTGTTTTTGAACTCTATATCCAGTCATTTGTTCTCCTCCATTTTTCTTTCTTCCCTTCCCTTCCCTTCCCTTCCCTTCCCTTCCCTTCCCTTCCCTCCCCTCCCCTCCCCTCCCCTCCCCTCCCCTCCCCTCCCCTCCCCTCCCCTCCCCTCCCCTCCCCTCCCCTCCCCTCCCCTCCCCTCCCCTCCCCTCCCCTCCCCCTCCCCCTCCCCCTCCCCCTCCCCCTCCCCCTCCCCCTCCCCCTCCCCCTCCCCCTCCCCCTCCCCCTCCCCCTCCCCCTCCCCCTCCCCCTCCCCCTCCTTCTTTCTTTTCTTTCTTTCTTTTCTTTCTTCTTTATTATACAAAAAAAGGGAAAACAAAACTTCCACAGTTGTCTTTAGCTTAGGCAGACACCTTTAAGCCACTCCCTCCCCATCACATGATACAAATTCAAGTTGTGATTGTTGTTGAAACCTACAAAAACACTCCTTAAATATTAGAGATAAAAAAGAGGGGGGGGGGTGTGGGGGTCCTCCCATCCCATCCATCCCATCCCAGTGCCAAAATGCACTCAGAGTGACCTCTCACAGCACCAACACCCCCACCTCCACAGCCCTGTACAGTATTGAAAAATACTGTAAGAATTTTTCAATTTTTAAAACAGGAAATAAAAAGCTAGGGAGGGATACTCTCTAGAGTTCAGCTTTTACAGAACTCTTCCCCAGCTGTGGGTTTGGGCTGGGATGGGGGGACAGTAATGGAGCAGACCTGAGAAATTAAAAGAAATGGAGACAGGGGAGCTGGAGGATATGAAGGCAGGAGGGATAAGAGCTTAAAACACACCTCTTGAGGATGGCAGGGACTCCTCAGAGTCCAGCAGTGAGGATGAGGGCGAGGACAGGAATGAGAATGAAGAGGATGATGAGGATGATGACAAAGATGAAGACAATGAGTCTGAGGGTAGCAGTTCCAGCTCTTCCTCCTAAGGGGACTCTTCAGACTCTGACTCCAACTGAGGCCTTATGAATACATTTCAGCCTCTTTTTGTCTTATAGCTGGGACCACTGCTTCCCCCGGGAGTCCTTTACGTCCTTTGTAGTGGCATCTGGCCGAACCTTGAGATACATTTTCTTCTCGTGGGTGTACCATAGCTGCTGGGGGGTTTTGGGCTTCTTGGGGATGTCCAACTTCTTGGCATTCTCAATTAAGTCAGAGTGATCCTCCCTGAATCAGGCCAGGTTTCGCTCGAACTCCTGTTTCTCCCTCTGGAAGTCCTGAATTACTTCATCATCTTCTTCTCAGGCAGTTACTTGTATTTCTTGGACAGAATCTTGGTCAGGTCCAGGTTGCTCATCTCAGGTTGAAGTTTAGCATACTTGGCCCACTTTTCCATGAAGAAGTGGAAATAAGGGGTCAGGGATTTCTTTGGGAAGTCTGGGTGTTTCTTGAGTGTTTTGCCTTTGTAAAGATTTTTAACATGTTCCTGAGCATTGAGGATCAGATCTGTCAATGTATGGAACTTTCTCACCTCGTTAGAAATCTCCACCCATTTGAGCTTGCACATGTCTCCAGAAAAGTCTTTAAATGCTACTTTTCCCCAATCTATATGTGACTCAGTGGTTTTGAACTTGGAACTGTCATTGGATGGAAGGTTGTTCTTCATGCATTCTAGCAAAGTCATCATGTCTTCCTGAGCCCAGCGGTCTTGGCCTTTGGAGGCGGCCTTTTCCAGGTCTGTGGGGCAGTCTGCTTCTCCGTTCATTCTCCAGCTGCCCAGCCACCTCCTTGCTCACACTGGCTGGGCAATCCAGGTTCAAAGCCACCTCACTCTGCGGAGTTGTCGGGAGGGCTAGGGCTGGGGGTTCGTGGGGCTGGAGCCGGCAAGCATGGGTTGAAAGCTACGGTAGTCAAGCTCTGCAGCTGCCGCCAATCCCCACAGACAAATCGTCCTCCTACCCCCGCTTCCATTGCTCTGTGTTTCTTTTCCAATCAGCTGGTCACTTGCGGCTCCTCCATGTTCTGGCCAAGCCTGCTGCCTGGAGCAAGCTTCACTCCATCTGCTCACCTGGCTCCTCGCTCTCCTATCCCTCCTCCATTTCTTCCGTTTGTGATCTGTTTCCTTGTCTCCTCATTTTTGCTGCTTCCCTGAGTAGGTAGGGTAGCTTTGTGTGCTAGGTGTCCTCTGTGGTTCAAAGGGTCAGCCTCCCCAGTTACCTGATGTGGACACTCTTGGTGCTCCCCTTTGTGGACTGTGTATACACTCTTGTTGAAGTTAAGTCTTGATTGTTTTTGGTGTCACTGAGAGGAATTGACCTCCAGGCCAATTGGCTGTGAGGACCCGCTGTGTCTATAATGGAAGAATTGCTGTGCTGGAGACATGTTTATGGGGCAGGACTTGTTTCAGCTGGGCTTTGGTGCTCACTGAGTCTGCCTCTTGAATGTGTCCCTTATGAGAGTAGTTGAAATCTGGTTTCATCTCACACAGATCACTAGATAAACTAGTTTCTGGATCCCAAATGGGATGCAGGTCAGCTACTGTCTGAGGCCAACCCACAGGAGCTACAGAGGAACTACAGTTTTTTCTTTGCTTGGGGTTCAGAAGTTTTGGAGCTGACTGACTGGAACTGCAGTTTATTAGGTTAAACTGCTACAGGGCAGGCCATTTATATGCAAAAGCTGCCACTGGGAGCTTGGGTGGGTTTGTAGATTGTGCAGGGCGGAATCTCAGTGTCTTTAGGCTAGGGTGTGGCAAGTAGCCATGCCTGCCAGTCAGCCTTCTCTGCCTTTCCTGTTTCCAAGTCCCCGCATCCCCGCATCCCGTGCTCCAGCGCAGTAAACAATGATTGCTGGGTGCACCTCTGCAAAAAAGGCACTCTCACTTTCCTACCCGATGGCAAACAGTCCATCTTATCCCTGTAGGCATCTGAGTCCCCCGGGCCTCCCCAGACACTGGATTTTAGAGTAATCGGGAGCTTGTTTCCCTTTGGGTTGAAAAAAAGCAGCGTGCCCAATTGCCCACACCAGCCCGATTCAGGTGCCTCTGTACCTCAGCTTTTCAGTGCTTGTGCTCCTTTCTCTTTCCTTCTAGTTGTAGAACTTCCACTCAGCCAGCTTTCCCGTGGTTCTGGGTGATAGACGTTTTGTCTTTTAGTTGTAGTTTTGAAATTGTTGTGTGAGGCAACAGTTTAGGTGTTTACCTTTGCCGCCATTTTGGTTTCTCTCATTATTTCTTTGAACAGGTTCTCTGTTTCTTGCCCACATTCTTCTCATTCTGGGTCTCCTATGATGTGGATGTTGCTACACTTCATGTTGTCCCAAAGTTCCTTTAAGGTACCTTCCTGCTTTTTAATTCTTCTTACTTTTTGCACTCTAATTGGGTGTTTTTATCTAACTACTTCTTCAAATCACTGATTTGGTACTTTGCTATATTATTTTTAATTCCTTCTAAAAACATCATATATGATGTTCTTCATTTCTAACTTTTTCTTGGTCATGGTTTCTATTTTCTTTTCATGTTGTTAAAGTTCTTACTAAATTCCTTATAATTCTCACCAAGTTCCTTGAGCATCCCTATAACTATTAGTTTTCATGGGGTGGCCTTATGTAGTAGGTGTTCCAGTGGTGCAGTGTCAGATCTCCTGAGCTGGATGCTCTATGGTTGTGCATTGTATGGATTATGTAGGCCCTCCTGTTGTAAATGGGTCTATTTATTTATTTATTTTAAAATACATTTTAAAATGAATTTTAGAGAGGAAGGGAGAAGAATAGAAACATCAACGGTGAGAGAATCATTGATTGGCTGCCTCCTGCATGTCTCTTACTGGGGATTGAGGCTTTAACCCAGGCATGTGCCCTTGACCAAAGTCAAACCTGAGACCCAGCCGAAACCGGTTTGGCTCAGTGGTAGAGCATCGGTCTGTGGACTGAAAGGTCGATTCCGGTCAGGGGCATGTACGTTGGTTGCAGGCACATCCCCGGTAGGGGGTGTGCAAGAGGCAGCTGGTAGATGTTTCTCTCTCATCGACGTTTCTAGCTCTCTATCTCTCTCCCTTCCTCTCTGTAAAAAATCAATAAAATATATTAAAAAAAACAAAAACAAAAAAATCCCTGAGACCCTTCAGTCCCCAGGCTAACACTATCCACTGAACTACACCACCTAGGGCAGCGCTTGATTGTTGTTGCCTTTTTTGGGGGGAGGATCTCCCCTCAGCTGGCTGTCCCCAACCACATCATGTGAGCAGTTGTGCAGCTGCTGACAGAACCAAACAAAACAAACAAAACAAAAATATACAAAAAACCCAACAACAAATATGACTACAAAACAAAGCAGAATTAGGAAAGAGAAAAGAGAGCAAGAAAAATAAATGAAAAGATAAAATACTGGAAAAAAAGGAGGAAGAAAAGAGAATATGAAAGAATAGAAAGGAGAAAAGTACAAATAAAAATAGGGAAAGGAATCCTAGCCAGTTTGGCTCAGAGGAGAGAGCATGGCCATGAAAGGTCCTGGATTTGATTCCAGGCAAGGGCATGCACCTCAGTTGCAGGGTCAGTTCCTGCCCTTAGTAGTGTGTGCGGGAAGCAACCACTGCACGTGTCTCTCTCACATAGATGTTCCTCTTTCTGTGTCTTTCCCCCTTAAAATTCAGTGGGAAAATATCCTTGGATGAGGATTAACAGCAACAAAAAAATAAAAGCATTTGTTTCTAAATCTGCTTTGGAAAAAAAAAAAATAGGGAAAGGAAAAAACAGTATAAAATAGGAAGGAAGAAATTATGAAAAGGAAAAAGGAAGAGAAGGAAGGAGAAAGAACAAAAATACAGGGAAATATAAGGAAAGAGAGCCCTCTCCATGGTGACTCGGTTGGGCATTGTCCAATACACCAAAATGTTGCCGGTTCAATTTCTGGTCAGGGCACATGCCCGAGTAATGGGCTCAATGCCTGGTAAGGGGTGTGCAGGAGGTAGCTGATCAATGTTTTTCTCTCTCCCTCTCCCTTCCCTCTCTCTAAAAAGCAATACAAATATTTTTAGGAAAAAGGAAAATAAGAAATATGAAAGAAAGACAAAAATAATAACAATGTAATTGAAAAATAAAGAAAGGAAAGAATGCCCCAAAAAGCAAAGTGCACTTGGTCTTGGCAGAGTTTAGTGCCTCCTGGTTCCCTTTGGATCCTGCTCTGTTGTGGAATGAGGCTGTTTTATATTCTGTGTGAGTTCCCTGGGAGGTACTTTGGTGCTAGTCTCTGTTTGAAGCTGTCCACGTTTGGCTCTGAGCAACTGTTCAATGCTTTCAGTGATTCAGGCCTTGGCTGCGCTTCGAGGGGCCAAGCTGCACTCTGGGGCCAGCTTGTTAGCCTTAAGGGGCCCAGGATCAGTCAGCAAACATCCTAAGGCCCCTGGAGGTTCTCCTTCTATCTCCTCTGCCTGCCAGCCAGTTGTCAGACTTAGCCACTGAAAAGGCTGCTTCTGAAGGGGCTTTGATGGAATTGGGAGAATGAGGCCATTGAGTGCTGTTCAGATAGATGGTGGGTGTGTTCCCCTGCCCCAGAGCCACACATCTGAGTCTCTCCTGGAATATTTCCCTGATGGTAGGGCAGTGCTTTGAGTGCACACCTGTGGAGTCTGCTGCCACCTCCTTTTGCAGCGGGGGTTTGGGATCTGAAAAAGAGGCCGATGCACAAATGAAAACATTAGACAAGACACGTGAATTTAGGAGGCATGGGGGCCAGGGAGAAACCTCTCTCTAGAGGAGGCACCGAAACCTGGCCTTGTCTGCTTTTTATTCAGTTTTAGATACATATCTTGCCCTCAGTAAAGCACAGCAAACCGGTAGCAGACAGAGTGTCTCAAACAGCAGTAAAGATCAATGAGGGACCGTGGCACATGGGAGCAAAGAATTTTCAGTTACCACCAGAGGCTTGCCCCAATGACAGTGACCAGTGCCCTGCCTTGGTTTGGCACCCCTGCTCACCTGCTCTACCATCCCATCATGATTATGTTCCCCATGTTCCCCACATGACCCCTGTGGTCAGTGTGGTCAGCGCATGTCATAGCAACCAGTTGTTCAGTTATTCCGCCAATTCGGTCTATTTGCATATTAGCCTTTTATTACATAGGATTTGGTTCTGGGAGGAGTTATAAGAAGGATCCACCTACTAGGCTGCCACCTTGAAAACTGTTCTTCAAGGCTTTCTTAATTTTTACATTAGGAACACACCAGGTATAGCCTGATTTTGAAAAATCACATTTTTGGCAAATCTGAAACCTTTCAACCAGATCTGCCCACCGCTGAATGTGGTGGGCTCCCTGCTGTTGTCACCCTTGCCCCTTGATTTTTCCCATTCTTCGATCCTGGTAGAGCTTCCTGGTTATCTGTCTTGGTTGGGTAGTTTGGTCAATCAAATGTTGCTGCCTTAGTTACCAGTAGGAATCCCCAGTTTGCAGTGTGGTGAAGCAGGAAACTGTTCAGCACCAACAGCTTAATTGTGACAGCCTGGCTGTGGTGACAGCCACTGGCCTGCTTGCTGGCCCTGAGCCAGGCCCCATTCTGGCTAGACAGCTCTGCTCCCTCCCGTCTGCGGCCTGCCTGGCACTGTCTGCTCCACTCTGTTCCTCTGAGATGTCCTCAGGGTCTCCCCTTTGGTGTTTCAGCTCCGATTGGGAAATGGAGTGTCAGTCTTTGCAGGAAAGGGAAAGTGTGCTCCTAGAGCAGAGGGAATTGACTTACAGAGACAGAAGTCCCTGCACCTGGTCCCTTATTAGTTCTTCCTCACGCAAATGAGGACTCCAAATCCTTGCAGTTTGTTCCAAAAGGCACTATCCTGATTGGTCAGAATTGAACTGCTCGGATTGATCAGTGCAGAAGCCAGTAAGGATATAGCTGCATAGCTCTGATTGGATGGGGAAAGCCTCAGTCCTATTGATTGAAGTAGAGTTCAAGCAACTCCTTTATTTTTTTTTAAATTTTTACCTGATTGTATTTTTCCATTGATTTTTAGAGAGAGTGAACGAGAGAAATAGAGAGAAAAACATTGATGTGAAAGAAATATATCAATTGGTTGCTTCCTGCCTGCACCCTGACCAGGGCCTGGGCCAGGGAGGACCCTAAAGCTGAGAAACGTGCTCTTAACCAGAATCAAACCTGGGACCCTTAGGTCTGCAGGCCGACACTCTGTCCACTGAACCAAACTGGCTGGGGCTCAAGCAACTGTTTTATAAAGGGTTGGCTTGGGTCCCGGACCCAGTATAGACAGGCAGTTGGGTGCAGAGGCAGGCAGCTTGGTGCAGGCTGCTCCCTGGGTGCAGCCTGCTGGAGAGGCCCGTGGAAATGGCTACTGGGCTCTGCCTTTGAATTTTGAGCCTAGTTAGCCACCAGGAGCCCTTCTTAGTAGGTGTCTTCTTTCTCAGGGCCCACAGTTTCAAGCAACTTATGTTTTTCTGTAATTCACATCTCAGGGTAAAATATAGTGGTGGGCAGAGTTTTCTGTAGATGAAACACTCTGGAAATTCCTACCAGTTGTCACCTCTTTCCATTGTCATAGCCCGAGAAGGGCTTTGTGTGTGACGAGCTTCTGCCATCGGTCTGCACGGGGTTCTCACTGGATGTCTTCGCTTTTCCCTGCAGGACTACATTGATTGTGCCGAGGTGTGGGCAGAGTACACTTGCAGGCATTTCACGGTATGTGTGGCTGTGTTTTTGAAATAATTACCGTATTTTCCAGCGTATAAGATTACCCCCCCTAATTTTACAGTTAAAACATAGGTTTAGGCCTATTTTCGCTGTATAAGACTACCCCCCACTTCCAAGGCAACACCAGTTCTTTTTTTAATAGACCGCCTCTCTGACCCTGGCCAATCTGAGCAGGCTTTTTTTCGTTTCAAAAGTTGTCTTATACGCCAGAAAATACGGTGTATATATATTTTTAGGCATTTTACAGTGATAATTATTCTTAACTTGTAAAAAGTCCATCCCTTTTTGTATAGTGTGACAGAGCATTCAGATGTGTGCTATAGCAAGAGGGTTCCCCTGTGAATTTGGGGGAAGCTGCATTGTGCAAAGCTAAGCAGCTTTTCACTATAATATATGTTAGATGCTTATATGCTGAAGTCACAATGACTTTCCATGGGGTCTGGCAAGCAGCAGTTCCCAAACACATTTGACTGCCATGTAATTACTGTCCATGCACACAAACACACTCTTCCTGAGGCCCTGCCTGGGACCTCATTTTGGGAAATACTGGGATTTTCAAAAAGCAGAGGCTTTAAAATAGGTAGAATTGGGTTTGAGTCCTATTACCAGACTTATTTACTTTAAGCAGCAACATTTGAGGTGGGCATTGGGTCACTTGACTTGTGGGAGCTAGTCTGTGCTCTTACACAATGTCAGGGCGCTTTGCAGCGCCAGAGAGGGACCTGGTGGGGGCAGCAAGTGGCATCGTTGATTTTCCCAGCATGTAGGGAAGCAGGGGCTTGGGAATGCACAGAGCCTGTGGGAATGATGCTTTCGTCCTGACGTGATGTGGACAGAGCCACTGTGAAGCTGTTATATGGGAGGGATTTTCCCCTTCTAATATTTCCAGCAGAATATTTGAAACACTTTTCTGGAGGCTGTGTACTATATTCTGAACATATTAGTCTTTTTCTCCAGAAAAAATGGTCAGTGACTGCCCTTCAGTGTCTAATGGGGGTTTCGTTCACTTCCCATTAGAAAAGAGAGGTGAACACCGTGCTGGCTGACATCATCAAGCACATGACTCCAGATCGCGCCTTTGAAGACTCCTACCCTCAGGTACACATGTGCATTTCCTTTTTCACTGCTGGAGGTTTTCTTATTAGCATGTGGCAAAGGTCACACCAGAAAGTCAGATGATCCTAACTCTGTCATGTCCTGACTGAGTACCTTTTACTCTTGTGCCTCAGTTTTCTCCTCTGCAAAATGAGGACCACCCTCAGTGGTTGTGAGGAGTAAGTGAGGTGTGGATGGGAAAGGGAAGCCCAGGAACTCAAGTAAGGTGCCTGTGTTTTTCAGTTAAACTAACTTTTTATTTGGAAATAAAGTGTGTTGTAAAGTTGAAAGAATAGCTCAGAAAAATCCCATGATTCCTTACTCAGATTCTCCAACTATGAACATATTTGCTTTATGATTATCCTTGTGTGCACACACACTCATATGCATGCAGATCTTCTCTGAATCGTTTGAAGATAAGTTACACACATCTTACCACTTTGCCTCTAAAGCATTCAGTAAGTGTTTGATTCCTAAGGACAAGGACATGCTTCTGTGTAACCCAGGGTAGCGGGCATCTTCAGGATATTAACACCGAGGCATCACAGGGCCTACCGCAGGGCCCTGCTCTCCTTGTCACTTGACTCAGTCGTGCCCTGAGAGCAGGTTTTTTTCCTTCTATTATTATATGGGACATAAACAGTATGTTGTGCACGTAGGTCTTGGTGAGGGTTGTGGAGTGAAAGGGTGTGGCTGTGGATGTCGGTCTCAGGCATGGATGAAGAGTGGTGTGTGTGCATTAGAATTTTTGTTGAAGAAATTTTGGTAAGACCTTGAGTGCTAGGGGCCCAATTAATTGAAAACTTGAAGTATCAGTGAATTTAATGTGGCCCATTCCTGAGAGAGACTGGAATTAGACTAGACTATGATTCTGTCCTATTGAACAGCATCTTATAGCAGGGGCCCTGAGGGCAGCTTGCATTCATGATATCCGCCTGTATTGGTCATGAGCCCATGGACTGAAGTGGCCTTCCCTTACTCCAGGCCAGGAGTAGGGAACATGCCTGGTAAGCCTGGAATATTTCTTGTGCCAGAAATAAAGGACGCACTAAAAATACTGATGGGGTACAGGGACCTGAAAAGGACCTAGAGCAGCTTGGTAGGGGCCCCTGTGAATTACCATCTTGAACATCAAAAATAAGGACAGTGGTGCGTTATAACCCACTGACTAATATAGGGATCCAGCGGATTTTCTGGTGATGAATAAGAATAAATAGATGAAGGGAAAGGGGGTGGGAGTGCCAATTGAGAAATGTGGAAGAAACGGTAGAATTGAAAAAAAAAAATCACCATTTGCAGCCATCACAGTGAGCAGATAGGGATAGGGATATGAGTGATGGATTAAAGTATTATAGTCCCATCACTGTTCACTTTCCTCCATTTGATAGCAGCGCAGTGGCGGCAAGGGGATGCATGTGTGCCTGCACTTAATTTAAGACATTCCTGGGCTCAAGGGTTTGTTGTGGATATGGTTTCAGAAACCGTTTTAACCAGACGGTATTGCAGTTTCTTCATCTTTTGCTTGACTGACCTAAAAAGCTACTTAATTATGAAATAGGACCTTACCTCTTAATATTCTGTTTCTAGAACATGAGCAATTTCTTTTGTGAAGGATTTGTAACCAGGAGCGTTTTCAGTAGAAACAAACTATTTGTCAGTGAGTTTCTCTTAACAGTAATGGGGCAGGCAAGGTTTCTGTTTAACTTAGAGGCGGCTCCTTGAGCCTCTCTTCCTGTGAGGCCCCTCAGCAGCTCTGTGTGCACTCAGGTGGAGATGGTGGACCCAATCCCAGGGCCTGAGGCCCACGCCCCGCCCTCCTGGGGGATGTGACCTTTAACACCTGGCAAAGTCAGAATAGTCAGGTTGGGCTGTTTTGTGAATGAAGGTCTATGGGATGCAGCCACATCCGTGGTTTACCTGCTATCCCTGGCTGCCTTCTAGCTACAGAGGTGAGGTTGTGTTTGGTAATGCCTGTGTGGCTACAGAAACTTCTACTCCTCCTGGATAGTCACAGCTGACGTTTGGAGGCTGGAGGGCAGGTACCGGTACCTGAACCATCCCTCTCAGCCCTCACATGGAGCTAACTACCGTCTTGCTCTGCCTGTTCCAGACCAAGATGCTGTTTCCCAAGGCTCAGTCCTTCCAGACTGTGGACAGCCCAGGGTGCCCTTCTGGGGGGTGGGATTGCAGGTGATGCACGGGTGGCCTTTTAAACACACCCATGTTATATCAAATAAGATGTGTATTTTGTTTCATTTGCAGCTTCAGTCAATAATTAAGAAAGTGATTGCTCATTTCCATGATTTTTCAGTGCTCTTCTCAGTGGTAAGTAACACTCCTTAGTTATTTGTGGAAATTTGTATCTGAGTCAGAGGTTCTCTTAGTGTTTCAGTCATTTTTCAAGGGGCCCTGGGCCGAAAGAAATCCTTAAGGGTTCTCTTCATAAAGTAGCTACGTCTAAACAGCTTAAGTATCGATATCATCACAGCTCAGCCAGCAGCTGAACAACATGATGCACCTAGACGGACAGAAAATATGATGTAGCTCATCATTCCTTAACCACTGGAATGTGTGCTCCAGTGGCACCCGCTTCCCAAACTGGACATCCTCTTCCGCCGATTTCACATGGGGCTTGCTTTCATCACACAGCCTGATGTTGAAACTGAAATAACAGCTGCCTCAGTGCCTGACAGCTGAGATTTATTTTGTTTCTCTCAAAAAGTTACAAACTCTGAGACGTCCTGTCAAGTCAGCTGCAGTGCATGGGGCTAGTGAGCCCTGGGCGCCTGTGCCGAGGGGAGGAGTCCCTGCTCAGCTCACGTACACTCACAAGACGGCAAAGTTTTGGTCTTTTCTTTATTTAAAAGTAGAGGCAGGATACCGTAGCCACTCTCTGAACAACTCTGAGTCTTTTCTTTGCTTGCCAGTGCCACTGTGAAAAGACTGAAGCCTACCTTTCATTTTAGTACACAGAAAGCTATGGTCACCTAAATGTCGTCCAGCCCTTGCTGGCAGGCTTAGTGGCTACAGTGTATGCCCCTGCACCGAAAGGTTACTTGGTCTGTCCTCGCCCCCGTGGGGGCTTGTGCTGTGTGCAAGCAATTGATATCAATTGATATGTCTCTCACCCTCCCCCCTCCTTTCTCTCAACTTTTCCCCCTCCCTCCCTTTCACTCTCTAAAAATCAATGGAAAAAATATCCTTGGGTGAGAATTAACAAAAAAATACAAAGTAAATGTTGCTCAGATGGTGCACCAAAATGTTAACTGGCGCCAGCCTGACCCCTGGGCACAAGGAGGTTGTTTGAACAGCAGTTGTTTCTAACCTCTGGGTCACCTCCCGTACTCGGGGTCCTCGCTGATCTGCCCCAGAGACGAGCAGCTCTTTTGTCTTCAAAGAAGAAAATGACCCATGTGTTCCTTTTAATAATGTATATAAATAGCATGGAGGTGTTTTTTTCTTTTTAAATTTTGTTTTTAGGAAAAATTTCTGCCATTTCTGGACATGTTCCAAAAAGAAAGTGTGCGGGTGGAGGTTTGCAAATGCATCATGGAAGTTTTCATCAAGTAAGTGTGACTTTGTCATTGAAAGCTTCGATTCCTGGTGCCTTTTTGAAACCTGTTGGTAAGAATCAGTGTTTGCCCTCCGGGGCCCAGGCCTGTGCATGCATTTCATGCCTGAGGAGCAGTGAGAGGGAGACCTCCAGAAGAGCAGTCACGCTGAAGGCTGTGCTTTGTGCTGAAAAAAACAGGAGCAGGGCCATCACCTGCGTTCACTCAGATGTGCTATTGGAAGGAACAGGCTATTGATGAGCTAACTTAGGAGGAACGTTTTAAAAGATAAAGTTGTATTTATCAAGGTATCAGAGCTAGAAAGATTTGCATCGTCTCTGGGTAGATTTGTGACCTATTTTTAGTTTAGTTTCTTTCATGTTATTAAGTCTATTTCCCAAAAATGTGTACTGCTGGTGGTACATGAAATAACTGTAGGTGGTCCATGGAGGAGAGGTTTTCATTTTCATTTGTAAAGTTGTATATATTTATTTTAGTGTATGTTAGTTTATATATAACTAGTGCAGTTGGTGATTTTATGTATATTATTTCTAAAATATTAAGTATGCAGAGTTTAGAAAATTGAAATAAATGTTGCTTAAATATATGTTTTAAGCTTTCCTTGTGTTATCTTCCTAAAAGGCTAATTTCATAAGCTTGGAATGAATACACCAACTTTACTTGCATAAGGATTTGTTTGATTAGCCTGTCCTTTTATATTATTTGAAAAACCCAATTAATAAGTGCTCCTGGCAACTAATACAGTTGAACATAGGTCGTTAGCCACTTCAGGGAATTTAAGAAACATGATGAAATAAACCCCTTTGCTTGTATTAGGAAGTGTAGCAGTTTGACCAGGATTCTGCAGTTATTAGAGATTACAGTATATGGTGAAGAGCAAACTTGTATTGAAAGAATTAAGAGAAAATTAGAACATGGCCCCTCAGTGGTGAACTGGGCCATGGTCAGTGCAGTCGGATCCTGGCTGCTCCTCAGTTATATATAGTTGATGAGAATCAGATCCTTGCTTTCCTTGTCCTCAGGGGTACAGCTTTCACGACTATCTTCAATTGTTTCCCAGGCATCAGCACGAGCCCACCAAGGATCCGGTCATTCTGAACGCCCTCCTGCATGTGTGCAAGACCATGCATGATTCCGTGAAGTAAGCTGCCACGTCACATAGGCTGGGTCTCAGTGCCACATGGCAGTACATGAGGTGATGGCTGCTGGAAGCTGCCACTGTGAATTCTATGTTATGGGCTATTAAGGTTCTTGCCATTGAGGACTTTCCACTCTAGGAGAGCAGTGAGGCTAAGGGTACCTTCCTGAGAAAATGACACAACATATGTTCTTATAATGGAAATTCAAGTGAGAGAAAAGGCTGGTTTCAGCCAAATGAACTCAAACCCCTGTCTCCAAGAGATCTCTGAGAGTGACAGCTAATACACTAGTGAGTTCACTTATTCAGTAATATAGCCTTCACATATTTTCCTCATTATTAACCAGTTCTTTCTTTCTTTTTTTTTAATTTTATTGATTATGGTATCACATAATTGTCCTCATTCCCTGATTCCCATCCCAGACCCCTCCCCACATATGCCCCCACCCCCTTGTTGTCTATGGCCACTGGTTAGGCTTATATGCATGCACACAAGTCCTTTGGTTGATCTCTCCTCCTTACCCCCACCCTCCCCTAACTTTCCTCTGAGGTTTAAGAGTCTGATCGCTGCTTCTCTTTCTCTGGGTCTGTTTTTGTTCATCAGTTTATGTTGTTCATTATTTCCTCTAGATGTGTGAGATCATGTGATCCAAGAAATACCCTTGTAAGAATGGAAAATGAGACAAGCCATAATAGTTATGCTGAGAGGCAAATGAATCAGTCTGTAGTGAGTTCCTTTCTGAGCCAACAGTTCTTTTGAGTCCCAATTCCAATGTCAAACAGTTCCTTATGTGTACATGTTAGCCCTGATATATCCGATCTGGTTGGTGGACAAATAGTGGTGATGCAGGTCCGACTGTCTCTGATTTGGTCCTGGGCATCCTTCAGTGACACGCAGCTGCTGTCTGCTGGTATGGTGAGGGGTTGTCAGCATCTTCCATCTCTGAACTGTTTCTCTTCTGTCTTCATGGCTGGAGCACTTCTGTCTATAACTCTGTTACAGGAATCCAGATGGTCTCGGGGTTGTTTTCTGAAAATATACAAACATATTCTTGACCAAAGTTAATAAAGGGATATTTTCTATAAATTTGACTTGGGATCCTTTTTCATTTTTTTTTTGTTTGTTTGTTTGTTTTTTCCCTCCAAATGATTTTCCTCTGGCTTGTTTTGACACCATGTGTGTATTTTCATGGGTATCTTTCTGTTAGCATTTCTAATTAAGGTTAATTTTCTAAAGTACAAATTTTTTAGATGTAATTTACTCACAGGATATTTTTCCTTAAATGATATTCTTCCACTGTCACCCCCTTTTTTAATTCAAATAATAGGAGGCTTTTGGAAATTTTATAATGTAGTCTTGATAGCTTTTACATTTTAATTATTTAAACTATGACTGCTTTAAGTTCATTACATTTTACTCAATTTTACCATGAGACGCTCTGCCAATAAGAATTTTTGTTAACACGTTAGGAACAGTTTTTTTGTACAGTACAATCAGTTTTTCTAGAATATTCATTTATTTCCATTAGCCAATTTAATTTCCTCTAGGAAATTGTCTACTGTTCAACTGTCAAACTCAATACTCTTAACAACAGTCTTATTTCCCATGTGTATATTAGTGGAAATGATTATTTGCCTTCTTGAGAAGGGCCTGAACATTCCTGCTACTAGGCTGGACTTGGATATTAAAAACCCACTTGCCCACAAGACCTCTCAAACAAGTCTTGTTGCAGTGAGAGGGCAGCTGCTGTTAGCCAAGTCTCTGTCTGTTACCTGGGTCCCAATTTGAGCTGTGCATGGGAAGTGAAGCAGGCCTGGGGGTAGGAGACTCCCTCAGCATGGGAAAAGGTTCAGGCGCCAAATTGCGGGGGGGAGTGGGTAAGGGTCTGTGCCCCACCTCTGTTGACCCCCAAGTTCTTTCCTGATGGCCCCTCTGCGACTGTGCCTGTCTTAGATTGTTCCTTCCCTGAGGGATCTTACCCGTCTCTGGCTAACCAGCCATCCTCCGGGGGCAAGCAGGGGGGTGTGAGGTTTAGTTCTGTCTCCTTGGTAGCCTATGCCCCTATGGGCCCCATGCCCAGCACCTGCCTCGGGAACCCCTCACTAGCTGGCGAGGCTCGGGTACTGATCTCATATTTTGGGGAACCCATGATTTTTCTCCAGAGAGGGCCCAGCTCACCCACTTGGGCAGGAGAGAGATCCATGGTACTAGCCACCATGGTGCTTCAGCCTCGGCATGAACTGAAAGTTCAGGCAACAGCTGTGGGCACCTGGACCACGAGAAGAGGGTCACTCTTGGCCAAAAGGGCAAGAGGGGCTAATAATAGAATGCTCAACTGCCTTCCCATGGGGCTCTCTACACAGTAGAAGGGATTAAATCCTTTTATGTCCTTTTTAAATTGCTGCCAGACATTCAAAGGATTGGTTTGTAAGTTTGTTTGGGATAATTGTACAATATGCTGTTGTAATTCTAAAATATCTAGAGATGTGTTACCTTTGTCTCCAAGCATAAAAAAAAAAAAGAAAAAAAAGATTTTTATTGATACCTCAGGGTGCGAGGTACTATTATAGGTAATGGGTATAACCCAACTTTGGGAAAAATTTTAATGACCTTGTAGAATAATATCATGTAAGGATATTTGTTCTAGGCCACGGCAATTCCATTTTAAACTGGCTGTCAATTTCTTTTTGTATAGACAAGATCTCTGTTACATTTTCTGCACCTCTCCCAGGAGGAAGTAGTAATGGTCCCTTCCTTTGGTGTACTCACAAGCCAGAAACCGCTCTTTAATTTTACACACAAAGGAGCAGTGGTTTGATTTTGTGTCATATAGGTGGGATGCTGGGTGGTGACCCCTGTGTAATTATACTTCCTTGTTCCACCTGTGGTCCTCCTGGATGACCAAGGTGTTTGGTATCATTAGTGACTACTTTGGGTGGGGGAATTAGCCCACATAAGGGCTCCCACCCGTGAAGGATTAGGAACATAGTCCAGAAATACCCAATAGCCCCAGGTTATATTACCGTACAGCTGCTGACTGCTAACATGGCAGTAAAGGCGTTCTCAGGTGTTCTTGGGGTTCTGGTTACTCACACTTCCTTTTTAAAAAAATATTAATATTATTATTTTTTACATATGTGTTCTTATCCCCCCAATATCCTCTACCCACCACTCATACTCCACCCCCCTGTTATCTGTGGCCATTGATGAGGCTCATATGTATGCACACAAGTCCCTTGGTTGATTTCTCCCCCTTACTCCTAGCGAGCCCCTCCTTCCCTGAGGTTTGAGGTTCTGATCAACATTACTCAGTCTCTGGGTCTGTTCTTGTTCATCAGTCTATGCCATTCATTATATTCCACAAATGAGTGAGATCATGTGATGTTTATCTTTCTCTGCCTGGCTTATTTCACTTAGCATAATGCTCTCCATCTCCATTTATGTTGTTGCAAATGGTAGGAACTCCTTTTTTTTTTTACCATAGTAAATATTCCATTGAGTAGATGTACCACAGTTTTTTAATCCACTCATCTGCTGATGGGCATTAGGCTGTTTCTAAATCTTAGCTATGGTGAATTGTGCTGCTATGAACATAGGTGTCCATATATCCTTTCTGATTCGTATTTCTAGTTTCTTGGGATATATTCCTATAAGTGGGATCATTGGGTCAAATGGGAGTTCCATTTTCAGTTTTTTAAGGAAACTCCATACTGTTCTCCACAGTGGCTGCACCAGTCTGCATTCCCACGGGCCGCATCCTCGCCAGCACTTTTTGTTTGTTGATTTATTGATGATAGCAATTCTGACCAGTGTAAGCGGTACTGCATTATTGTTTTGATTTACATCTCTCTGATGATTAATGACTTGGAGCAGGTTTTCCTTCTGTCTTCTTTTGAAAAGTGTCTATTTAGCTCAGTTGCCCATTTTTTGATTGGGTTGTTTATCTTCTTTTTGTTAAGTTGTATGAGTTCTCTGTAAATGTTGGAGATTAAACCCTTATTGTTGATATCAATGGCAAATATGTTCTCTTATGCAGTGGGGTTTCTTGTTTTATTGATTGGTTTCCTTTGTTGTGCAAAAGCTTTTGATGTAGTCCCATTTGGTTATTTTCTCTTTAGCTTCCATTGTGCTAAGAGCAGAATCAAAGAGGAAGTTCTTTCGGCATATGTCTGAGATTTTCCTGCCTGTGGATTCCTCTAGTATTTTTATGGCTTCCAGTCTTATGTTTAAGTCCTGTATCCACTTTGAGTTTATTTTTGTGTATGGTGTAAGTTGGAGGTCTAGTTTCATTTTTTTGCATGTATCTGTCCAATTTTCCCAGCACCATTTGAAGAGATTGTCTTGACTCCATTGTATCTTATTGCCTCCTTTGTTAAATATTAATTGAGCATGGTGGTTAGGGTCGATATCTGGATTCTCTATTATATTTCATTGGTCTGTATGTCTGTTCTTGTGCCAGTACCAAGCTGTTTTGAGAACAGTGGCCTTGTAATACAGCTTGAAATCTGGTATTGAGATCCCTCCTACTTATTCTTCCTTCTCCGGATTGCTGTGGCTATTCGGGGTCTTTTTTTACTCCCAGATAAATTTTTGGAGTGTTCTTTCTAGGTCTGTGAAATATGCTGTTGATATTTTAATGGGGAGTGCTTTAATCTATAGATTGCTTTGAGTAGTATGTACATTTTAATAATATTGATTCTACCAATCCATGAACATGGTATGTTCTTCCATCTGTTTACATCTTCCTCTATCTCTTTTTTTCAGTGTCGTATAGTTTTCCACATATAGGTCTTTTACCTCCTTAGTTAAGTTTATTCCTAGGTATCTTAATTTTTTTGGTGCTATGATAAATGGGATTGCTTTTTTAGTCTCTCTTTCTGTAAGTTCATTATTGGTGTATAGAAATGCCATAGACCTCTTACACTGGTCAGAATTGCTATCATCGATAAATCAACAAACAAAAAGTGTTGGCGAGGATGCGGAAAAAAAGGAACTCTTTTATACTGCTGGTGGGAATGCAGACTGGTGTAGCCACTGTGGAGAACAGTATGGAGAAACCTATGGTAATATCCTACTACCTTGCAGAATTCATTTACTAAATCTAATAATTTTTTGATGGAGTCTTTTGGGGTTTCTACATACAGTATCATGTCATCTGCAAATAAGGACAGTTTTACTTCTTCTTTTCCAATTTGGATGCCTTTTATTTCTTTCTGTCTGATCGCTGTGGCTAGTACTTCCAGCGCTATGTTGAACAGGAGAGGTGAGAGTGGGCATCCCTGTCATGTTCCTGTTCTTAGAGGAAATGGCTTTAGTTTTTGCCCATTGAATATGATGTTGGCTGTGGGTTTGTCATATATGGCTTTTATTATGTTAAGGTATTATCCTTCTATTCCACCTTGCTGAGAGTTTTTATCAAGAAAGGGGGTTGGATTTTGTCAAATTCTTTTTCTGCATCAATTGATATGACTATATGTTTTTTATCTCTCAATCTGTTTATGTGATGTATCACGTCTATTGATTTGCGAATATTGTGTCATCTTTGCATCCCTGCGATAAATCCTATTTGGTAGTGATGTATGATCTTTCTGATGTACTGCTCTATCTGATTTGCTAGAATTTTGTTGAGGATTTTGGCATCTATATTCATGAGGGATAGTAGCCTGTAATTCTCTTTCATTGTAATTCTCTCGTTTTGATATTAGAGTGATGCTGGCTTCATAGAAGGAGCATGGCAATATTCCTTCCTCCTGAATTTTCTGGAATATCTGAGGAGGATAGGTTTTAGTTCTTCCTTGAATGTTTTGTAAAATTCCCCTGTGAAGCTGTCTGGGGCTTTTGTTTGCTGGAAGCTTTTTAATGACTGCTTCAATTCTCCCATAGTTATCAGCTCATTGAGATTTTTAGACTCTTCCTAAAGAGGTTTGGGAGGTTGTATCTTTCTAAGAATGTGTCCATTTCCTCCAGGTTGTCTAGTTTGATGCAATAGAGGTGTTCATAGTATTTTTTAACAATCCTTTATATTTCTGTAGGATCTGTTGTTATTTCATCTCTTTCATTTCTGATTTTGTTTATTTGAGTCCTCTCTCTTTGCTTTTTGGTGAGCCTGGCCAAAGGTTCATCAATCTTGTTTATCCTTTCAAAAAACCAGCTCTTAGTTTTGTTGATCTTTTGTATTGTGTGTTTTTTTTCCTTTAGTCTCTATGTCATTCATTTCTGCTTTGATCTTTATTATTTCCTTCCTTCTGCTCACTGTGAGCTTTTCTTATTGCTCCCTTTCTAATTCTTTGAGTTGTTGAGTTAGATATTTTATTATCATTTTTTCTTATTTTTTGAGGTAAGCCTGTTGAGCTATACACTTCCCTTTCATGATTGCATTCATTATGTCCCATGGATTTGCAATGTGTTATTATTGTCAGTAATCTCTAGGATGTTTTTAATTTCTTCTTTGATCTCATTGATAACCCAATCATTGTTTAGTAGCATGATATTCAGCTTCCAGGTGTTTAAATTTTTTAAATGTTTTTTATTGTAGTTTATTTCTAATATTATGCCATTGTGGTCTGAGAAAATGCTTGATATGATTTCAATCTTTTTGAATTTGGGGAGACTTTGCTTATTATTCAATAATGTGGTCTATTTTTGAGAATGCTCCATGAGCACTTGAGAAGAACGTATATTCTGTGGCTTTGGGGTGAAATTCTCTGAAGATGTCAATTAGGTCCATTTGGTGTAGTGTATCATTTAGGATTGCTGTTTCTTTGCTGATTTTTTGTCCAGAGGATTTATTCATGGATGTCAGTAGTGTGTTAAAGTCCCCTTCTATGATTGTATTGATGTCGATCTCTCCCTTGATAGCTTCGGTGAGATTTTTAATGTATTTGGGTGCTCCTATATTGGGTGCATATATGTTTACCAGAGTTATATCATCTTGCTGAATTGCTCCCTTTAGTATTTTATAGTGGCCTTGCTTAACTCTTGTCTTTACTTTGAGGTTTATTTTATCTGATATAAGTATGGCAACCCCAGCTTTTTCTTATTTCTGATTGCCTGAAAAATGTTTTTCCATCCCTACACTTCCAGTCTGTGTGAATCCTCTGCTCTAAGGTGGGTCTCTTGTAGATAGCAAATATGTGGGTCATGTTTTCTTATCCATTCAGCTACCTTATGTCTTTTGATTCGTGCAAGTAATCCATTTACATTTAATGTTACTATCGATAAGTACTTGTTTGTTGTCATATTTTTCCTTAGTGTTTGTATTTCTTCTTTCCTTTCTCTTTCTTCTATGTACAGCAGTCCCTTTAGCATTTCTTGCATTACTGGCTTGATAGTGATGAATTCTCTTAGCCCTTTTTTGTCTGTGAAGCTTCTGATCTCACCTTCAATTTTGAATGATAGCCTGGCTGGGTATAGCATTCTTGGATTCAGTCCCTTGTTTTGTATTACTTTGTATATTTCATTTCATCCCCTCCTGGCCTGGTGTGTTTCTGTTGAGAAATCAGTTGCTATTCTAATTGGAGATCACTTGTGTGTGACTTTCTGTCTTTCTCTTGCTGCCTTTAAGATTCTTGCTTTGTCGTTGATGTTTGTGAACTTAATTATGATGTGTCTTAGTGTCGGTCTTTTGGGGTTCAACTTGTTTGGGACTCTCTGTACTTCTTGGACTTGGATAGATTTTTTCTTGCCAATATCAGGGAAGTTTTCTGTCATTATTTCTTCCAGGAGGTTCTCTATTCCTTCCTTCTCTTCCTCTCCTTATTTTATCCCTATTATTCTAATTTTGTTTCGTTCTGTGTTGTCCCACAGCTCCCTTAGGCTCTCCTCTTGCTTTTTAAGTCTTCTTTCCAGTTGCTGCTGTGTTTGTGTGTTTTTTTCTACCTTGTCTTCTACTTCGCTAATGCATTCCTCGGTCTCTTCTAGTCTACATTTAAGCCTTCCATTGTGTTTTTTATTGCAGCTTTGTAATTCTTCATCTCCTCTTGATTTTTTTTTTCATGTTGGTGATATTCTCGTTCACCTCTTTATAGGTATCATTGAGTTGTGTGCATTTGTCCTCCAGCCGTTTAAACATCCTTATAACCTTGCCGAAACCGGTTTGGCTCGGTGGATAGAGCATCGGCCTGCAGACTGAAAGGAACTGGGTTCGATTCCGGTCAAGAGCATGTACCTTGGTTGCGGGCACATCCCCAGTGTGGGGGTGTGCAAGAGGCAGCTGGTCGATGTTTCTCTCTCATCGACATTTCTAACTCTCTGTCCCTTTCAATTCCTCTCTGTGTCAAATCAATAAAAAATATATTTAAAAAAATAAATAAACATCCTTATAACCATTACTCTGAATTTTGTCTCTGATAAGTTGCTTACTTTGAATTCTTTTAGCTCACTTTCTGGTGACTCCTCTTTTCCTTTCTTTTGGGGATTGCCTTTTTGTCTTCCCATGTTTCCTGTAGTGTTTTAATTGTAGATCCAATTGCCTTGCTGCCCAGGTTCCTTTGGGGATTGTGCTTCTGGTGTACTCTCTCAATTCTCTTGGGCTTGTTAATTTAATATAGCTCCCTTCTCAAGCTATTTGGGTTCAATTGATGTAGGTCTGTAAACTTGGGAGGGACAACTGTGGTATCTACAAGTCAGCTGATGTGGAGGGGATTTTTAAAATTTTTTTGCTGTCTTGCACCCTTAATTTAATCATGCGTGCCCAGCAGGGACTTGCAGTGGTCCCCAGGAACTGTCTGTTGGAGTGTTGGGACTCAGGGGACCTGCTGTTTGGAAAGGTGTGTCTGAGGTGCCCAGAGATATGCAGTCATGGGATGGGCAGACCCAGCTTTTGCTCTTGCATTTGTGGTGAATAGGTGCTTACTCCCAATGGCGGTTCACTGTAAAACCCATGTTAGTTTGCCAGTGAGGTGCACTAAAGGACTCTAAAGGGCCCTAGCAGTGTAGTCGCGCAGTTGAGGTGCCTGTGGGTCAGTATCTAGGCTAAGTGAATTCAAAGCTTCTACTGCTGGATGGGTGTGCGCCTCCTGCTTGTTCAATATCACACCCAAGGCAAGCTCACAGTGGCTTACAGAGGTCTGCTGGAACCTCGCCTCTGCAGTGGCCTATCCGCGGATACGCACTCTCAGGGCGCTGAGATCCGGTGCACACCTAAAGGGCCCAGCACAGCAGTTGAGCAGCTGGGCTAGTCTCCAGGAAGAGGGTGTTTAGAATTTCCACCACGGGGTCGCATGTCCCCATTTGTACAGAATCCACTCTTGGGTGCTCTTGGTGTCTCCCGCGCACTGCCCTAGGAGAAATGTGTGACCCCGGAGTGAGCTGTCCTATTGTCTATGGCGTTGGGTAATGTTTGCGAACGTGCATGGGAGTGCGTGAGCCCCAGGATAGGTGTGCAACCCTAGGGTGGGGTGCTTTTGCTTGTCTATGGAGTTGGGTTGCATATGGGCGGTGCAGGCGCAAGCACGCAGATGCACGAATTCGGGGTTTTGCTGTTGGGGAGGGGGAGCTGCACTTACAGCTGCTGCAAACGGCATATTTTTGGATGTGAAGGTCTGTGAGTGTGCAGCTGGGGTATCAGGATAATGGCTGGGGTGGGCACTGGATCGCGGGGCAGTTCCAAGGCCTGTCTTGTTGGTGGTGTTGATGGGTTTCTAAAAAAGGCCATTCTCCACTTCAATATGGCGTGGGCTCTGTGCTGGAATCCTACCGTCCGGGGAGTGCCCACAGCATGGTAGCTTCTCCTTGTTAAGGAGATGCTTTCTGCCAGCTCCTGCTGCTCCTGTGTGATTTAACTTTCCCTCACTCACACGCATCCCACGCCCTTCCACACACAGTCCTTTCATACTCTCATTCACTTCCTCTCTCTCAGCTCCATCCTGACAGCCGCCATCTTTCTCTCCATCTCTTATTAACCAGTTCTTTTAAAACACCTGCAAGTGTTCGTCCTTCTTACATAAAGGAAGGTATTTGTTCAATATATTTGAGGCTGAGACCTACCCACTGACCTTACCTTTGGGTCAAAGGCCAAATGATCACTCCTTTGCTTTCTAGCCTGCTCCCCACCCCACATTTCTATTTGACTACACTTAAGGCAATTCCTGCTTGTCACTGAAATTTTAGTTCTCAAAGAATTTTTTTTTTAAATAAATCTTTATTGTTCAGATTATTACAAATGTGATCCTCTTCCCCCCCTCAATTGCTCCCCTCCACCAGGTTCCCAACCCACCCTCTGTCCTTTCCCCATACTCCATTGTCCTCATCCATAGGTGCACAGTTTTTGTTCAGTCTCTTCCCGCACCCCCACTCCTCTTTTCCCCAAGAATCGTCAGTCCACTCCCCTTCCATATCTCTGATTCTATTATATTCATCAGTTAATATTGTTCATCAGATTTTTTAATTCCCTTGGTTTTTAGATTCACTTGTTGATAGTTACATATTTGTTGTTCATAGTTTTTATATTTATTTACTTTCTCTTCTGAAAGAACTCCCTTCAGCAATTCATATAATTCTGGTTTGGCGGTGATGAAATCCTTTAGCTTTTTTTTATTAGTGAAGCTCTTTATCTGTCCTTTGATTCTGAGTGATATCTTTGCTGGGTAGATTATCTTTGTTTGTAGGTTCTTGCTATTCATCACCTTGAATATTTCTTGCCATTCCCGTCTGGCCTGCATGGTTTCTTTTGAGAAATCAGCTGATAATCGTATGGGTGCTCTTTTATAGGTAAGTACCTGCTTTTCTCTTGGTGCTTTTTAATATTCTCTCTTTGTCTTTTACTCTTGGAATTTTAATTATGATGTGTCTCGGTGTGGTCCTCCTTGGATTCCTTTGGTTTGGAGTTCTGCAGGCTTCCTGGACTTGTAAGTCTATTTCTTTCCCCAGGTGGGGTAAGTTTTCTGTCACTATTTCTTCCAGTATTCTTTCGGTATCTTGCTCTCTCTTTTCTTCTGGAATCCCCATAATTCTGATGTTGGTTCACTTGAAATTGTTCCAGAGGTTTCTTACACTATCTTCAACTTTCTGGATTCTCTTATCTTCTCCCTTCTGCAGAGGGATGTCCTCTGGCTCTTTGTGTTCTAAATCTTTGTCTTGATTCTTGTTATCTTCCAGTCTGTTTTTAGGATTTTGTATAATGTTGTTTTTTTTATTTCAGACAATGTTTTCTTCATTTCTAGTTGATCCCTTATTATTTTAGTTGCTCCCTTTTCATATCCTCATAGGTCTCATTTATTTTATCGGCCTTTTTTAGGATATTGTTGAATAACCGTATAACTGTAATTTTGAACTCAATGTCCAATCTTTTCTTTTCCTCCATCTCCTTCCTTTGTGTCCTTTCTCTTGTCTGCATTTATTTGTTTCCCTGATTTGATGGAATAGCTTTGTGTGCTAGGTGTTCTGGTAGAGCCCAGTAGCACAGCCTTCCCAGTTACCTGCGGTGGACAGTCTTGGTGTAGCCCTATGTGGGCTGTGTGTGCAGTCTTGTTGTTAAGCCTTGCTTATTGTTGGTATCACTGGGAAGTGTTGATCTCCAAACCAATTGGCTGTGAGGATCAGCAGTGTCTCAGCTAGGAGGGCTTTTGTACTCTGCTTGGATAGGGCGGGGTCTCGGGGTGGCGCAGACAATCTTTGGTTCCCTGTCAATCTTGCCTTAGAAAAGTCCTGTTCGCGGAGAGTTTCAGAAGATTGGTTGCAGGCGCATGCACCTCTTTGGTAAAGGCACCGACAAGCTTTAGATTCCGGCCAGTCCCTCCTTAGAGAGAGCCAGCCTCTGGGAGAGGTTCTGTACTCAGCCATAGATGGGGCGGAATCTTGGGTTGGTGTAGACAAACTTTGTTTTCCCTTCGGCTCCTCCCCAAGTCCCGCAGTAATGGCCGCTGGCTTCACACACCTCCAAGAGATCTCTGCCCACTGCCTGACAGTCTGGCCTCTCCCTGTCTGGGGCCGTCTATCAGAGCAATAGGGTGATTCTGTTTTCCTCTCGAACAAGAAAGCCAGCCGCACGTTAGCTGTCCGCCCTCTCTGCGCGCGCTGGGAGTAAGCCAGTAGCGAACTCAGCCCTGCCCGCCCTCTCTGTGCGCTGGGAGTAAGCCAGCAGCAATCTCGGTCCTGCCCTTCCTCTCCATGGGCCGGGGGTAAGCCAGCGCCTTTTCGCACACACAGTTCTCTGTACCTTCACAGTTCCTGAGGTTCAGCGTGCCTTCTCTCTCCTTCCCAGACGACAGAGCCTCCTTTCAGCTAGCCGTCCGGCGCTTCAGGGCAATGCCTCCCCTAAATTCAAATTTGTTGTGGTAGGCTGCATTCGGGTGTCTAGCCTATGCCACCATCTTGGTTTTTCCTCTCTCAAAGAATTTTTAAACAAGCAGCTTGATTTATTGGAATATGTTACAAGCAGTGAGAAAATTGTTTTTAGAACTCAACCATCAATAAGAGGAATTATACTTCTTGTTTTTCCTCTAAAGATTTTCAGAATCTTTATTTTTCATGACTTTGTGCTTTCAACTTCATAGGTAGTTATAAAAATAAAAATATCAACACTTTTATTAATAAATGGAACCATTAGATTTTAGTTGGACAAAAAATAGAAATAAAGACACAGAAAACATCCAGAAAGGCACTTGTGTTAGTAGTAGGATATGCCCTTTTGGCTTAAATAAAATAGGTTGGTTTCTCTCTTGATAAAAGTATGAGACCAACAGGTGGAGGTATGCCAGCTCTGCTTTAGAACATCATCCAGGAACCCAGGCTCCTTCTGTCCTGTTGCTCTGCCATCGCTCTTCTGGTGGAAGTTGGCTTACCTTGACTATGTCCATGCTGCATTCTGCAGGCTGTAGGCAGCAGCTTTCTTTTAGGGCAAAACTTAGAAGGCTCTTCAATGGACACAGATACTGGGGTGGTGGGGGCTTGCCTGAGGTGGGAATGCGAGGGAGCTGTCTATGGGGGGAAAAGGAGACATACACTGAGTGGCCAGATTATGATGATCTTTAAACACATAATAATCTGGCCACTCAGTGCATATCTTATACTAGAGGCCTGGTACACGAAATTAGTGCACGGGTGGGAGTGTCCCTTAGCCCAGCCTGCACCCTCTCTAATTTGGGACCCCTTGAGGGTTGTTAAACTGCCCTCTCATCATTCAGGACTGCTGGCTCCCAACTGTTCACCTGCCTGCCTTCCTGATTGCCTCTAACCGCTTCTGCCTGCCAGCCTAATAACCTCCTACCCACTCCTCTGCCAGATTGATAGATGTCTAACTGCTCCCCTACCAGCCTGTTTGCCCCCAACTTCCCTCTTCTGTTGGCCTGGCCATCCCTAACTGCCCTCCTCTATATAGTTGATCATCTCCAACTGCCCTTCCTTGTAGGCCTGGTCCTTCTCAACTGCTCTCCCTTGCAGGCCTGGTCCCTCCAACTGCCCTCCCCTGCTGGCCACCTTGTGGTGGTCATCTTGTGTCCACATGGGGGCAGGATCTTTGACCACATGGGTGTGGCCATCTTGTGTGGTAGAGTGATGGTCAATCTGCATTTTACTCTTTTATTAGATAGGATAGAGGTCTGGTGCACAGGTGGGGGCCAGCTGGTTTGCCCTGAAAGGTGTCCCAGATCTGGGTTCCCTTGGGGGGTAGGGAAGCCTGGGCAAGGGGCCTGTGGTGGTTTGCAGGCCAGCCATGCCCCTTGACGACCCAAGCAGAGGCCCTGGTATTGGAATTTATTTACCTTCTACAATTGAAACTTTGTAGCCTGGAGCGGAGCCAAGTCCCATGCTCACTCCATTTCTGTTTGGTTTTATGTATCTCCTATAATTGAAACTTTGTGTCCTTGCGTGGAGGCCTAGGCTAGCCAGGGTGTGTGGAAAGCTTGGCTTTCTCTATTGCCAGAGAAATCCCAAGCCTCTCAACTCTTCTCTGTGTCTGCAGCCATCTTGGTTGTGGTTAATTTGCATACTCTCTCTGATTGGCTGCTGGCCGTGGCTTGAGTGGATTGATAGTTAATTTGCATATTACTTTTTTATTAGATAGGATAATAAAAGACTAATATGCAAATTGTCCCCTCAACCAGTAGTTCGACCAGCAGGCAGGGCAGCCAACCATCCATGTCTCCTCTCCCTAGCCAGGCTGGCCGGACCCCCCCATGCAAAAATCCATGCATCAGGCCTCTAATACAGACACACACACACACACACACACACACACACACACACACTGAGTAGCCAGATTATTATGCGTTCAGAGATCATCATAATCTGGCCACTTAGTGTATGTAAAACTGTAGACAATGAAAACAAAACAAAACTTGGAAGGCTCTTACTTGCTTGCATTCACATCCCATTGGCTAGAACTGTCACATGGCCATACTTAGCTGCAGAGGAGACTGGGAAATATAGTCTAGGAGAAGGAAGGAGACCTGGTGTATTGGAGGTGTTTTGCAGTTTCTGTCAGTTGTTATCTTTCCTAGAGCAAATCAATAAGAAAAACTCTTGTTTTCTGTTTTCTCTGGGCTTTTTTCAGAATAAATCAAGGCCCTATTTATAATCTTTCTACAATGGTTCTCAACCTTCCTAATGCTGCGACTCTTTAATACAGTTCCTCATGTTGTGGTGACCCCCAATCATAAAATTAGTTTTGTTGCTACTTCATAACTGTAATTTTGCTACTGTTATAGATTGTTATGTAAATATCTGTGTTTTCCGATGTCGTTTGACCCCCCCCAAGTTGAGAACTGCTGCTTTACAAGTACAATCTAAGCTATGAATCCTTGGCATTTTCTTATGCATATATATTTTTGTTCAATTTGTTAATAGAAGAAACTGAGTTCTGTGATTTACTTTAAGATCCATCCCCAAAATAAGACATATTGACAGATGGAGAGGGAAATACATGTTATGTGATAAAGTAAATATTATAAAATGATAATGGTAAGATCTTGATTGGTGGGTATATGGGTATTCATTGTAAAATTCTTTTCAACTTTTCTTCCTAGTTTGACAATTTTTATTATGTTGAACAAAAGTTCTCTGAATTAGATTTGAAATAGAACCTTTTGCTCCATTTCTGCCCAAATTCCAAAGAAGAAAAAGTTACCACTAATGAATGAATTTTAAGAACAGTAACTTTGAGATGTGAAACACTTGTAAATCTAGAAAATGTTGTTACCTGTTAAATTGCTCAGTTCCTATGTATTTTTCTTTGAAAGCTCATTTATCACCCAGTGTTAATTCTGTACCTTGTTGATTTCAGCGCCCTCACTCTGGAGGATGAGAAGAGAACGCTGGCCTGTCTGATTAATGGGTTTGTAAAGATGGTAGGTATTGAGGACGAACTTGGAAAGGGATGTCATTGTTTCTCTGTACTTGGGTGGACGAGTTAGCATGTTCCCTGATGCTTCTCGTTCTTATTGAGATAAGGCTAGAAAACAGATTCCATTGGCCAGGCTCCTGGGATAGAGAGTACCAGAACAAACTGGCCTCAGGGAAAGTCCTGGGAAGAAAGAGGGGGGCTTACTGGTTCATATGACAATGGTTCTGGAAAGAGCCCCTCAAAGGAGCTGCTGGAGATGGGACCTTTGTGTGTCCGGTCTTGCTCTGCTCCCGGGGCCCTCCTAGGCAGGCTCGCTCCCCACGAGAGCCCAGAAGGAAGAGTCCCAGCAGCTTCGTAGGATTGAGTCTGTTGGATCGATGTGGGCCCATTCCAGACAAATGGCTGTGGGGAGGGCAAAGATGACCGGCTGGGCCCGGATGCTCGCACAGCCCGGCAGCCCGCTTCCATGGCCAGGAGGCCCTGCACTCCTGCTGTCTGCCAGGGACAGTGAAACGTGGCTGTGCACACGTGCGCCTCTCCCTTCACCTGTTACCTGCAGCATGGACAGCGCACCCCAGGCCTCGGTGTTTCATTAATCCCACAGTTCTGTCGTCGGATGGGCCTGAGCTGCTCTGGGGGCAGGGTGGGGGCTCAGTTCTGGCTGAGTGCCTCACTTCTCCTCCGAGTGACCGCTTTCTTCCCCTTCTCCCATCACTCAGCCACCATTTTACCTGGTGGGGCAGATGCAGGGCTGCAGGGCCTAAAGGGTGCAGGTTCAGGAAAGGCAGTGAGTTGCAGGACGGCCCTTCGTAAAGTGGGGAAAGCGACTCCATGTCTGGGAGGAAGAGTCCCCAGGGACCCTGAAATGCCCAGCAGACTGGGAGTTACTGCAGCTTTCTCTGGGAGCATCCACTGTGTATCCTTACCAAAACAGCCCTGCCTTTGTTCTCGGTGGACACCAGTGTCCTGGCTTAACAGGCATTTGAAACCAAGGCTGAGATGGGAGTAAGTAGGTCATCTTGAATTAACTGAGGAACGGTGACTCATCCAGCAGCAGGGCCAGCTGAGCTATCCGCCAAACGCTGTGGGTAAAAGACCAATTTGGATCAAGTGCAGGCCATGTTAGGAAATGTATCTATGGCTTTGAGCCCTTGATTTATATGTCGGTCATATGGTCTTTATCTTTTTATGGCTTTGTGTGAAAGCCGCTGAGTTATAATGGAAAAGAATATGAGGAAAAAAGATGTGAAACCTGGTAGCTACAGTGGAAATAGTAAAGTTAAACTCCTGGACCAGAATTATTGCTGTAGCAGTCAGTTTGTCCTACTAGCCAGCTAGTCATCAGTTTGGAGAAATGGAGAAGAAGGGAGTTATAATGGGGGAGAAGCCTCTGTCTGGGGCTCTGGCAGCAGCGGCCACTAAGATTAGGAACCACATCAGGGAGCAGGAATCCTGGCCAACAGCACAGGCCTCCTTCGTGCTCAGAAAGGCACAGCTGACGGAGCTCCAGCGCTTCCTCCCCAGTTCTCCTTCTATCCAGGGATATTCTTTTTATATTTTGAGATTCTGTGTTTTATTGTTTGTTTTTGTTAATCCTCACCTGAGGATATTTTTTTCCATTAGAGTGAGTGGAAAGGAAGGGGGAGGGGGGAGAGAGAGAGAGAGAGAGAGAGAGAGAGAGAGAGAGACTGAGAGGGAGAGACATTGATGTGAGGGAGACATATCGACTGGTTGCCTCCTGAACTCACCCAGACGAGGGGAAGGGAATGAACCTGCAACCTAGGTACATGTATATAAGGAATCAAACCTGCAACCCTTCAGTGCATAGGCCAATGCTCTGTCCACGGAGGTTCCATTTCATACCCTTTAGCCTTTCTGTGTTCTGCTCCAGTGCCCATGTAATGGTGATGAGGTGGCAGTAGTAACATCTCAGCAACATGCTGAAGGGGGCATTGTAGTCTGGTCCGAGTATATCCCAGTGCGTGTATGTGCACGCACGCATCTGCTTGCATGCCCTTCCCACCTAGTCACTGGTGGCTCGTCATCTCAGCATCACCCCGCTCCCTTCTCCCTTCCCCTCCCCCCCCCCCCCCCAAGCTCAGGCAAAGCCTGTTCAGCTGATTGTCAGCCTCTCTTTCTTTGATTCTAGGTATCCTTTGGTCGTGATTTCGAGCAGCAGCTAAGTTTCTATGTCGAGGCCAGGTCGATGTTTTGCAATCTGGAACCTGTTCTTGTGCAGTTGATTCATGTAAGGCTTTCCATTCATTTATTCTCAGCAAATGTTTATTGGTCATTATACGCCAGAGCTATTGAACCTGGGACTCCCCTGGTTCTGAGATGTGGCAGGCTTTTCTCAAAGGTTGATGCAATCTAGAACTTACTGAAATCTTTAAGTGGTTTTATTGATCCCTTTTCTCTGAAACACATTTCTCTGAAATGTGTTTATTCTTGTTCCTGCGTGCTAGCAGCAGGGGCGTGAGGAACCTAGGTCCAAACTTTTCACGTCTGTGGAAAAATTCCCTAAAGCTCTTTAGTCGCCTCACATGAATTTCAAGAGGAGCAGCTGTATTATGTGTGATTTCTGGGTGCCAGACTGTGGAGCTTAACACCTGCTTAACACCTGCATGTGGAGACTTTGTGACAGGAGGGAACTACCCACCTCACGGCTGAGGGTTCAATGAGGCAATGAGTGCATAGCTCTTAGGCAGCACCTGGCTGTGGTCCGTGATGCTGTGGCTAGTCATTATCTCGCTTATGGGCGTTGCTAGTATGGCGTAGCTGAATTGCATGGTTATGCTCAGATTTGGAAATATCAGATCTTTAAGATCTTAAGCTTAGTGTATGGATTTCCAGAAATGGAGTAGTGAACCCTAGCTGTTCATTAAGCCAGAAAGTGGTCATTTATAATGCAGAGGATAGGCACGGCTAACTCAGTGAGAGCCTTCATTCTACTTCATGGCTACCACGGGCCAAATAAATAAGGGGTAAGTGTATGTGGCGCAAAAAAGCAAAGGCTTCGGTTTTTATAGAAACGTAGGTTTATTTCAGTAGAGACATGCTGAATACAAAGGGCTGAAATAAATGAGTCATTAGCATAAGGTAATAGAACACTTTAATAAAAATAAACATTTTTTTAACATTAACTTACCAGTCACTGATTAACTGCACAAATTAATAAGTGTAACGTAAATAAACCTGTTTTTCTTGTTATCTGAAAGCAAAATATTTCCTATTGCGCACACTAAACAAGTCAGTACAAGACTGACGACATGCCAATTGGCTGCTAAAATATTCTAGTGGAGAGATATGGTGTGTCTGCGCATAAGGCACATAAAGGAAATGAATGCAACCCAATTATAGTAACCAGTCGTTAGTGAACGTTATAGTTCGTTATTAACAATTATGTATAACAGGATGTTGTAAAAATTAAGTTACGAAACTTTTATTAAAATGTTACTTAGATACCATTATATTGGCTGGGCTGCATGGGGCCTGAATTTGACATGCTTGGTATATCCCCTGGAGATGTTTGCACAACCCAGATGGAGTCTACCTGATGACCCATCTGGCACTTCAGGGTTCAGGGCTAATCAGTCTTGGTCCCTCGTGGCTGGTTCTCACTGAACTGACTGCAGTTCATGTTCGGATGTCTGTGGAAGATCTGAGTCAGCCTTTATTCATTCCCATTTCTGATTTTCTCATTAACAAACCCAGAGTGTGAGCCGGTTAGCAATGGAAACCAGAAAAGTGATGAAGGGGAATCATTCCAGAAAAACTGCTGCCTTTGTCCGGGTATGTTCTGAAGAAGAGACCCACAGACTGAACTCGGTGGGCTGTGCATTTCCCAAATTAATTTTCCCTACGTGTCTATGGGTGGCCAGTGTCTGAATGTTTCTGAAAGCAATGGTCAGTGGAGCCTGAGTTTGCACATTTGCTAAGGTGGCCGAGGGTGGGCTTGGGGCAGTGTGCAAGCCCAGTTTGCTGTAATTATGCTATCTCTGGAAGATCTAATATCTTTCCCCCAACTATGGATCAGTTCCCAACTATGAAATAAAATGTAAGCTTCTTGAGTGTACTGCTGGAACTTGTATCTAAGGAACACAACCCATGTCTTTAAAAATGAAATCCAGGCATCTCAGCCCTGGCCCTTCTCTCCTCATCCTCTCTCTTCAGTCAACCCCTTCAAACTCTGTATAGCAACTTCTTCTAATTACCTACATTTTTAAAGTTTTTAATATATTTTTATTGGTTTCAGAAAGGAAGGGAGAGAGAGAATCGTTACTTGGCTGCCTTTTATCTCCACTTTTAAAAGGAACTGGCTTTCAAATAGCTACTTTAACTTACTGCTGTTAGATGTTATCTCTGCCCTCCCTTCAGTGATGAGAGGGTTTATTTTTCAGGCACTTTCACTCCTTACATGCCCCTCCTCCCAAAGAGATAGGCACTGCAAAGGCAAGAGTGGAAGTAGGGGCTCAGAATCAAAAATTATTTTAAGTGTTTTTGCCTGAAAATATGGACATATGAGAACAGGTGTTCTGATCCACTGTGAGGGCATTGCCAGCTGACCTGCTGTTTCCTCTCTCCAGGCCTGTGTTGCCTACTGCTTCATTACCATCCCCTCCCTGGTGGGCATCTTCACTCGCCTCAATCTCTACCTGCTTGCAGGCCAGGTGGCCTTGGCCAATCAGTGCCTTTCCCAAGGTAAGCCCCTCCCCTCCTCTCAGGCCCCCTGCCTGGAGGAAAGTGACCCACAGGGCATGTGCGCATGTGCATGAGAGTAGGTGGGATGAAGAGGATGAAAGGGAAAGTAATCAAGGACGAATTTTAATTATTTCCTTAGTAGGATGCTTCTCAGACACGCCCACATTTAGAGTCAGACGAGCTACAAAGGGTGGCTGATTTCCTGTAAGGACTATCTTAAATCGCAGACATGCAGGGCTGCCTATGCCAAAACATCTTAGACATAAGGCTGCGTCCTCCCCGCATATCATACCTGTCATGGTTGATGTGGGTTTGAAGCCTCAAACAGACCTGGGAGGAACTAGAAAGGACAGTGAACACTGCAGCTCGCTGTTGGGGATGAAGACTCCGCAAAACCTGGCTTCGTGCTCACTGTGCCTGGTTTATTTGGAGGGATCCCTCCATTGTCTGCAGGGTGATGGGGAATTCAAGGGGGAGGGAAGGAAGCCAACCAAGGGGACCCTTGTGGGAAGGTCCTGCTGGGAGCAGCTGCTGTCCACTCCACCTGAGACCTCTGGGAGGGAGTGCTAATGGCCCCGGCGTTAACTCACCCTTTCCTCCATCTGTCACTGACCCCTGCTGCTGCTGGGGCACCAGCTTCCCTCAACTCAGGCCTGTGCCTCACATGAGCCAAGAGGATGCCCTCAGCGAGGGTCACTGTTTCTGCTGGAGGCTCTTGTCGCCTGAAGTGTGGCACACAGCAGGGCCTGCCCAGCAGGCTGTAGCACAGACTGGAAGAATTCTGCACTGTTTATGGAGTGTTGGTTATATGGGGAGGCTGTTGCACAGCTACACAAGGCCAGGCCTGTTGTTGGGCTCCATTTTCCAGGTGAGAAAACTGAGGAGGAATGGCTAGGAGCCAGCACTCAGCCCCTGCTCTGGCCAAGGCCGTGTCCTTTTGCGTGGATAGAGGCATGTGCAGTGCAAGCCTCAGGAGGCTCAGTGAGAGCTCAGGAGTTTCTCTAGCGCTCCCTGGGGCGGACTGACGCTTTCAGGATTGTCTCCCCTGCCGCTATCTCTCACCTGACATCTGTCTGCATTAGAGGGAGCCGCCAGCCCTGGCTCAGTGTGGAGGGTATGCAGGGATGGTCAGACCATGGTCCTTTTTCTCTTTAGTCCTTGGCCTGGTAGTCTGACACCTGGATCTGCGTCTTGATTCATCTGGGGCAGCTCTGGGCACCTGGATCTTCATACGTGACTGCTGGCCCAGGCCAGGAGCTCAGCTGGTTAGGGCGTTGTCCCAATATGCCAAGGTTGTGGGTTCCATTTCCAGTTGGCATATACAAGAATGAACCCGTGAGTGTGTGACTAAGTGGACAACACATCCATATTTCTCTCTCTCTCAAATCAATAATAAATAAAATAAAATAACATGATTATTATCCAAGAATCTTTTCAAACCCTGCTTGGTCTTGGTTTCAAGTCCTGGGAACTCTTGTGTCCCACCCTTGCATTTGGAGTTAAACTCGACCCCTTGTGGGTGCATCCCCACATGGCCTGGTCCTGCGGCCTCTGTCCTGTCACACCGCTCTTCAGCCTCGCAGGCATTTTTCTGTTCTATGAGCAGGTGAAGCTGCCTTCTGACTCTGCCTTTGCACTTGCTGCTCCCTCTCTGTGGCGTGGTCTCCCGCAGATATTTGCATTAAGGAGTCAGGCAAAGGGAGCCACGGTCGGTGCAGCCACCATGGCCAGGTGGGGTGGTTTCTGACTTGTGTTTCCTCATCGCTGGGGCCCCGCCCACCAGGACTGCACAGCCTTCTGCCTTCACTGTCTGCTGGTACATGTGGGTTTTCTTCTAGGGCCACCTTGGCCAGGGGGACAGTTAGCATGACACAAACACTAGCAGCTCCACCCAACCTGCTGTGCAGCATGAAGATCAGGTTGGTTCATCCCATCAGTTTGAATGTCAGAGGTTTTAACACTTATAAATCAGTTTCCTCTTTTTATTTTTAATATATTCTTATTGATTTCCGAGAGGGAGAGAGATAGAAATATCAATGAAGAGAGAAAATCATGGATCTGCTGCCTCCTGCACACCCCCAATGGGATTGAGCCCACAACCCTGACATGTGCCCTTGACTGGAATGGAACCAGGGACTCTTCCATGACAGGCCGATGTTCTATATCCACTGAGCAAAACCAGCCAGGGGAAGTGCCCACGTGTGGAAGCGTCTGCGTGTGGTATCATGCTGCAATGGGCAGGGCTCTAGTTTAATTGAGGGTGCTGCCTGCCAGCACTTGCTCTCTCGATGTGGCTGGGAGGTGTTTCCCACTGGAGGTGTGTTTGCACCCAACACTTTTGATCTTGTCAGGCAGTTAAGAACTTCACTTCTTGGTTCATTGTTTTGGCTGTTTTAACTTTGGCATGTTTTCTATAAAGAACTCAGTCTTCTGCCCCACCCTTCCGTCCTCCAGTCTCTCCTTGTCTCTATCCCCTCTGCTCCCTTCTATTTGCTCCTCTTTTCATCTCCTTTCTCTCTTCCCCCTTGCTTCCTTCCATATCTTCATTTCTTGGATGATTCTGTGGAACTATTACCTAGTCAGTAGCCCTAAAGCTCACTTATGTGCGTGCGAGCATGTGTGTAGTACATGTGTGCATGCATGTATGTGTGCATGTATGCCTGTGTATGTGTGTGTGTGTGTGCATTCCTTCAGACATTAGATTGTTATTTCTCTAACAAAACGGGTGTGCACTTGGGTAGGTGAAGATGGGCCAGAGCCTCTGCACACACAGCCTCCTGCACCTTATTCCCAAGTGAAGTGGCCTGAGAACCACACTCTCCCGCGTGGTCAGTGGGCAGGGTCAGTGGGACAATCCTGGTTGAGCTCTTGGCCTAGGCAATCGTGAATTCTAGGCTTTCTGTGAACATGTGCCAATTGTTTTTTCACTTAATAACCTAAAGCCAGTTTGGCTGAGGTTCTCTGACTGATGCTCAAAGAAGAAGGGAGGATGGGAGGCAGCAGCGGCACCTCCACTGGGAATGCCACCCTCAGGCGGTGCTCGGGAACCTTTCCCAGGCCTGCCTGCCATCCCAGCCATGCAGCCGATGCCCTGGGACTCTCTGGACAGACCCCAGGCCTGTGGCGAAGAAAGCAGAGCCTGTGTTTTTTCCCTGATGGACTTTCTTGTCTTGCAGCTGATGCCTTTTTCAAAGCCGCCATCAGCCTCATCCCAGAAGTCCCCAAGACAATCAATGTCGATGGAAAGATGCGGCCGTCAGAACCCTTCCTTCTAGAATTCCTTTGCAATTTCTTCTCAACTTTGTTAATAGTTCCGGTGAGTTCCCCACGAGAGCTGAAGGTAGTGTCTGTCTCTGACCTGCTGACGTGGTGTCCTCGGCTCTAAGCATGCAGGGTGTTCTGTCTGCTGGTTTGTAGTCAGATGTTTGAATGTCTCAGTGTATTTCCCACTCATTTTGTGTCCTGAATGTATTAGTGGAGATTCTCCATGTGGTCAGGGGGTCACTTAATGATTTAGGGGTGCAGTCTCCAAGACCACAATGCCTCGATGGACTCCCAGGCCCCCTCTGCACTCTGCAGTCTTGGGTAATAGGTGATATTACTGGGCTGCAGTTTCTTTGTCTATAAAACAGGAGTAATAATAATAACAATAATAATAGAATTTACATCTAAGCATTGATGGGTGAATATGCATACGTGTTTGGGACAGCGAGTTGGCCAATAGGAGGCTCTGAAAAGGGGGATGGCAAGTATTAGAAACAAAACCATGACAGTCGAGACCAAAGGGGCCATGTGGTAAAGAACTGGCGTTTTCTGTGGAGTGTAGGCTTGGGCGGGAAGAACCAGCATCCCCGCCCCCAGGATACACACAGGAGGGGCTCTTAGCCCAAGCTCCAGCCATACCTGAGGGTCTCAGGGCGGCGTGAATAGAGAGAAAACATGATGTCTTTGTTCTTACAAACCTCATGAGATGTAGCCTCTCCCTCTGCTATAAATTATAGGCACTGAGCCAGTATTCGTCACAATAGCTGGGACTTGTCACCAATGAAATCACCATGTTCTCTCACCAGGCGGCTCGGTTGGAGCATTTCCCCAGGCATCAAGGGTTTCGAGTTCGATTCCTAGTCAGGTTGTAGGTTCCACCCCAATTGGGTTACATACATGAGGCAACTGATTGATGTTTTTCTCTCACATCTATGTTTTTTTTTCTCTCTCCCTTCTTGCCTCTTCCTCTAGAAACAATGAAAGACATTTCCTTGGGTGAGGATTAGAGAGAGAGATAGATGAGATGAGAGGATTAGAGAGATAGATAGATGAGATGAGAGAGAGAATAGATAATTTAGATAGATGTTAGATAAGTTAGATAGATAGATGATAGATAGACAGATAGATACATAGGAATCACCAATATACTCATATCACAATCTAGGTGTGAAAGATATTTAAGAACATTGATTATGTGCTTTTTTTCCCTAAAAAGCACAGAAGTTATTGGTCTGTTATCTAACGGTGTTCCCCAAGGAGTCATAGATTACACATGATACCTATCCTGAAGAAGCATTGTGGGGACTGTTTAGTGAGTTAGCTTCCTTGGTGTCTTATATGATTGATGTTCTGCATAGTCTTCTGGGAAGCCCATCATCCTCATAGGTGGGGAAGCGTCCGGCGCAGATGGGCAGGCTCTTGGTGAATCCGAATGGGCAGGAATCAGGATGCTGGTTGACACACAGGTCCCTGAGACCTGTCCCAGGAGTGTCCCCTGAGCCATGAAGTCCAAGTGGCCCTAGAGTCACACTGAGGAACACCCTACTGTACTTGGGACATGAAAGGAACTCGGCTCATGGACAGAGCTCCTTTAGGCTTTAAAAATATCCTACAGTTAATAAATAAAAATAAATAAAATAAAATAAAAATATCCTACAGTTGGTTGTGGTGACGGCTGCCCAGCTCTGCATGTATGAGCAGCTGTTGGCTTATGCATTTTAAATAGTGAATTACTGTGAAGTGTGTCCCAGCAACTGAGGAGACAAAAGGGACTCGGCTCCCACAGCTCCCCAGTCAGGTCCCACGCTTTCCGGAGAAGAGCTCGACTCTTGACTCTGCGTGTTCAGATCTCCTGCTCAGTCCTTCATAATCAGTTTCTCCCTTGCTTAGTCCAGGTAACTTCCGAGGAAGGAGCGAAGGAAGCAGGGCTCGGAGGAGGGAGCTGACCTGTGTCGCTGTGCAAGGGCTTTCGGGAGGCATTTCCTCTGCCCAAGCGGTTTTCTTTGTGAAAAATCTCCAGAGCCCAGTGACCAGCCCGTACTTAGAGGCAGAAGCTTGCATTGGTCCTGACCCAGTGGCGCTGAGGCAGTGACTGAGGGCAGGTGTTGTAACTCCTCTAAGCCTGAGTTGGCGCTTTCCTAAAATGTCACCAAGAACCCCTGCTGGGAGGGTGACTGCCGGAGCAGGAAGCTATGGATGCCTATCGCAAGCCTGCAGTTAGGTCAGGACTGAGGCAGGAGGTAGAGTCGAGTGTGACATACACTTACTGGCCACATAGACATGGGAAACATTTGGGATGAATTACCCATTTTTAAAAATGAATAGATCACAGAAAAACCTAGATTTTCAGTTTCTCTTAAAAAATCAGGTCCTGTCATGTGGGGTCCCTTCTCTGGCCTGGCCCATTGGCCACAGCTGGGGAGAGCTGCCCTGCTCAAAGTGGTGGTGTGGGTTGTTTCTCCAGTTCCCCATGGCACCTCCAGACCCATGGGACCCATTTTTGTTGCCTACCTGGCCCCTGAGGGAGTCATGGGCATGCCCCTTGGTCTTAGCAGGTCGTCTGGCTACCAGCATTGGCCCTTGGCTTTGCTGGGGTTGCCACAGTTTCTGACTTCTTACTCCAGTTGACCCTTGAAGAACATGGGTTTTAAATTTCCAGGGCACACTCATGCCTGGACTTGTTTCAGTAAACAAGGTAACCCTTTGTATACCTAGGTTTTGCATCTGCAGATTCAGCCAACTGTGGACTAAAAATAATTTTTGATCCACTGTTGGGCATGCCTGGTTGCAGAGGGCCAACTGTGTGGGTTGTTCTATCAGTGCTTGGGCATCCATGGATTTTGTGTCCTTGGGACTCCTGGATGCCCCATGAATACCAAGGGACTGATTTGAGGAACTCAGAGTTACATGCAGATTTTTGGCTATGTTTTGCTAAAGCCCTTTGTCAATATTCAATACTAGGAATCCTCCCTCAAGCCCTCCAAGATGGGAGTCTGTGAGCCTTTTCCACTGAGAGGAACAGAGCTGGAGAGCCATATGCTTGCACAAGGTCATGCAGCTAGTAAGTAATAGAGCTGGGATTTGAACAAGGTCTTTGCTCCTCCAGAGCCCTCCTATATGACCTGGAAATGTTCGCAGTGGCCTTACCTCAGAGCTGCCGTGCCTGCCTTCCCTCCTGCGGCATGCAACAGTGTGGCTGCAAGGATGGGCAGCTGGATGAGGCTGAGTGCTGAGTGAGCTTCGAGCCACAGATGGCCATGTGTGAGCATGTCTGCTCAGAGCAGGTTTATTCCGAAGACAATTCCCGTCTTCTACTTTATTCTGGTTTAAATTGTTACCTTTCTTTTCTTTTTTTTAAAATATATTTTATTGATTTTTTTACAGAGAGGAAAGGAGAGGGATAGAGAGCTAGAAACGTCGATGAGAGAGAAACATCGATCAGCTGCCTCTTGCACACCCCCTACCGGGGATGTTCCCGCAACCAATGTACTTGCCCTTGACCGGAATCAAACCTGGGACCTTTCAGTCCACAGACCGACGCTCTACCGCTGAGCCAAACCGGTTTCGGCTCATGTCACAGCTTTTATTGTTAATTTTTTTTTTTTTTTAAGATTTATTAACGTAAGGACAGTTAGCATAAGACTTACCTCAACACATTTTTAAGTGCAGAGAGTATATTGAATCTAGATGTGCTGTGGTCCTGCAGATCCTGAATTACCTTGAAACTTTAAGCTCATTAACAACTCCCCATTTCCTCCTCTGAGCCTTGCCTCTGGCAACCACTAGTCCACAGTTTGATTCTATGAACTATTTTACATGCTTCTTATAAGTGGAATCATGCCACTTTTGTCTTTTTACCATTGACTTATGTCACTTAGCCTAATATCTTTAAGGTTCATTTATGCTGTCATAGATGATAGCAATTTCCTTTTTTTGAAGGCTGCGTAGCATTCCATTGTGTTCTATGGTTTTTATCCATTTCTCTATCAGTGGGCAATTAGGTTATTTCCACATCTTGGTGATCATAAATAGTGCAATCATGAACATGGGAGTAGTGATATCTCTGTGAGATCCTGATTTCAATTATTTTGGAGGAATACTTGGAGGTGGGATTGCTGGATCATATGTTTGTTGTAATTTTAATTTGGTGAGAAACGTCCATACTGTTTTCCTAAGTGGCTGCACCAGTCTGCATTCCCACCAGCAGTGTACTAGGATTCCCTTTTCTAAACATCCTCACTAGCACTTGTCATTTTTTGATTTGTTGATGGTAGCCAGTCTGGTAGGTGTGAGATGGTACCTCATCATTGTTTTAACTTGCATCTCTCTGATGGAGCATCTTACCTAATAATAGACAAATATCTAAATTGACCGTACTTCCTCTATACCCACAGCCAATCAGAGTGATTATGCAAATTAACTCAACAAAGATGGATGTTACTTTGCATATGCAAGTGGATGGTCAGCTCCATGGCTCGCTCCTGCGGGTCCAGGTCTATTGAGGGTAGAGGAGGCTGGGTGGGCAGCACCAGACACCACCCACAAGGTACCAGTCCATTGGGCCAGGGGAAGCAGGGTGGACAGCACCAGATGCCATCAGAGGGGTCCAGGTCCATCGCAGGCCCCAGGAGGGGCCCACCTATCCACTCCTGCCCTGGGAACATCGCCACCCTGGGGAGGCACGGCTGGGCCACCTAGCCACTCCCCTGGGGCCCCAGGAACATCGCAGCTCAGGGGAGGAATGGCTGGGCCCTGGGAATATCGCAGGCATGGGGTTGCTGAGACTCAGACCGGGCCTCTGACCACAGATTCACAGCTTTGCGGAGACTGGGGGCAGGTATCTGCCTCACCTACAGAGAGACAAGTTCTGCAGTGGCCCCAAGACATGGGTGGGCCTGGCCAGGGATCAAGGGGCATGGAAAAACTCCCGGGCAGAGGGGCCAAGACCCACAGCCCTGAGGCAGGGATTCAGGGATGGTGCCACCTCATGGAGGGGTGCCGCACTGCAGGGTACTGGACTGACTGACTTGATTCAAAGAAGCTCCCGATGCTAATTGGCCTCACCCAGGTGGCCTTCACACTTCAGAGGCGGTGACTCCTGCTCCCGCCTTGACCTAAAAGCAAGCCCTTGCCACCCTGCCCCACAGCAAAGCATGCCTAGGCGGTGAGTGTGAAGTCTTCCACCTGCTCCAGAGAAGGTGATCTGGGAGAGGAAAGAATGTGGCATGTGCACGATGAAGAGGTACTTGGAAAGAGGCTCGGAAGCCTAACAGGAAGCTTGTTCTGTTTGCCCAGCAGCCTCCCCTAAGGAAGGGCAGAGAGCACGGCTCTGAGGGCTCCCTGTGCACGGAATCAAGTTCCAAAGCCAACTAGAACTGGCCTCAGTATTTTGGTCTGTAAAATGGATTAAGTGTGTTCCAGTACCTTCACTGAGCTTTGATGGCCAATTGAGATACTATATAAAGAATATGAGGGAAGAAGTGAGAAAGAAAAGGAAAGGCGAACAACACAAAAGAAAGACTGGAGGAACCTGTAAACCCATTGTCACTTAACTAGGAATGGGTTTAATAGTCAATAGTGTTGTAAATGTTGGTACGATGCCAGGTGGGTACTGGAAATATTGAGGAGTACTTTGTAAAGTATATGATTGTCTAAACACTATTCTGTAATATAAAACCTGAAACCAATACAAAATAATATTGAATGTAAAGAAATGAAAATTGGAGTGAAATTTTTATAAATTTCAAAATTGGAGGCTGTAAAGGAAGGAAGGGGGAGAATAAAAATAGTGTTTTCATTTTACCACATTATTACTTTTCTAAGTCATTACCTCATTTTAATTTCAAGGCAACTTAAAGACAAGATAATTATTCCCTCCACTATTCAAAGAAAGGAAATCTTTTTATTTTTTTATTTTATTGATTTTTTACAGAGAGGAAGATAGAGAGTTGAAACATCAATGAGAGAAACATCGATCAGCTGCCTCTGATCACAACAAAGATACATGCCCCTGACCAGAATCGAACCTGGGACCTTACAGTCCCTAGGCCGACGCTCTATCCACTGAGCCAAACAGGTTTCAGCCAAAGAAAGGAAATCTTGGTGTCTAGTCCTAATGATTCAATCGTCAAGCCCTTACTGTAAAGTAGGGTTAGTAAAATTTTCTGTGAAGGGTCATCTATATTAATGAAAGTCTTGGGGGTGATCAGGCCAGCAGGGGAGGGTAATTGGGATCAATCAAGCCAGCAGAGGAGCAGTTAGTTGTCAATCAGGCTGGCAAGGGAGCAGTTAGTGGGCAATCAGGCAGGCAGGTGAGCGGTTAGGAGCCAGCGGTCCCGGATTGTGAGAGGGATGTCCAACTGCAGGTTTAGGTCTGATCCTACATTCCTCGAGGGGTCCCAGATTGGAGAGAGTGCAGGCTGGGCTGAGGGACACCCTTCCCCACTGCATGAATTTCATGCACCAGGCCTCTGTTTTGGAGAGGTGTCTATTCAAGTCCTTTGCCCAGTCTTTAATTGGGTTATTTGTCTTTCTGGTGTTGAGTTGTAGAAGTTTTTATGTATTTTGGATATTAACCCTTTATCATTGTCAAATATGTGGTCCCTACAGTGGGTTCCCTTTTTATTTTGTTGATGGCTTCTTTTGCTGTGCAGAAGCTTTTTAGTTTAATAGTCCCATTTGTTTATTTTCTCCTTAGTTTCTTTTATCCTAGTAGATATATCAGCAAAAATATTGCTGTATACAAGAGAGAGCTGAGGTTTTACTTCTAGGATTTTTATGGTTTCATGACTTACATTTAATATGTCTTTTATCTACTTTGAGTTCAGTCTTGTGTATGGTATATTATAAATTGGTGGTCTGGTTTCATTTTTTTTCATGTACCTGTCCAATTTTTCTAACATCATTTATTGAAGAGACTCTTTATTCCATTGTATGCTCTTGTCTCCTTTGTCACATGTTAATTGACTGTGATGGATCAATTTCTGGGTTCACTGTTGTTTTTCATTGATCTATATCCCTGTTCTTGTACCAGTATTAGGCTATATTAATTACAGGTCTTATAGTACCGTTTGATATCTGGTATTGTGATCTCTCCAACTTTGTTTTTCTCAAGATTGCTGCAGCTATTTGGGATCTTCTTTGAGTCCGTATCAATTTTTGGAATATTTGATCTAGATCTGTTAAACATGCCATTGATATTTTAATAGGAATTGCAATGAATCTATAAATTACTTTGGGTAGTTTGAACATTTTAATGATGTTAATTCTTCCAAATCATGAAAACTTACTTGTATCTTCCTCAATTTCTTTTTTCAATGTCCTGTAGTTTTCTAAGTACAGATCTCTTACCTCTTTGGTTAAATTTATTTTTAAGTACTTTTTTTTGTTTGTTTCAATTGTAAATCAATTTGTTTTCTTTAGTTTCTCTTTGTGATAGTTCATTATTAGTGTATGAAAATATTACTGACTTCTGAATATTAATTTTGTAACCTGTTACTTTGCCAAAATAATTTATTAAACTAGCAGTTTTTTTGGTGGAATCTTTAGGGTTTTCTATGTACAATATCATGTCATCTGTAAGAAATTAGTTTTACTTCCTTATTTTTCAATTTGGATGCCTTTTATTTCTTCTTTTTGTCCCATTGCTGTGGCTAAGACTTCCAGTACAATGTTGAATAAGAATAGTTAAAGAGGGCAGCCCTGTCTTATTCCTGATCTTAAGAAAAACGCCTTTAGTTTTTGCCCATTGTGCATGATGTTGGCTGTAGGTTTTTCATATATATATAGCCTTTATTATGTTGAGGTATGTTCCCTTTATTCCTAGTTTCCCGAGTGTTTTTATTGTAAATGGTGGATTTTATGTAATGCTTTTTCTTCTTTTATGGATATGATCATGTCAGCTTTTCATTTTGTTTATGTGATGTATCACATTTATTGATATTTGAATATTGTACCAACCTTGCATCCTGTTAATAAGTCTCCCTTGATCATGGTGTGTAATCTCTTTAATGCATTGTTGGATCCAATTTGCTAATATTTTGTTGAGGGTTTTAGCATCTGTGTTCATCAGTTTCTTCCTTTGTAGTGTCTATCTGGTTTGGGGATTAGAATGATGCTAGCCTCATAAATACAGGTTAGAAGTCTTTCCTGCTCTTGGATGTTCTGGAGCAGTTTGAGAAGGGATAAGTGTTAGTTCTTTGAATGTTTGGTGAAATTCTCCTGTAAATCCATCCATCCAATCCAGGACTTCTGGCCACTAGGACTTTCTTGAAGTCGCTTCAATGTCATTAGTTATTATGGTCTATTCATGTTTTCTGATTCCTCCTGATTTAATTTTAGAATATTTTATGTTTCAAGGAATTTATCTGTTTTTCCCAAATTGTCCAATTTATTGGCATATAGTTGTTTATAGTATATTCTTACAATCTTTTTTATTTCTGTGATGTCAGTTTTTACTTCTTTTATTTCTGATTTTAATCATTTGTGTCCTCTCTGTTTGTTTCTTGATAATACTTGTTAAATGATCATCAATCTTTTTAATCTTTGTTTCATTGATCTTTTGTATTGTTTTTTAGTGTTTATATTATTTATTCCCACTCTAATCTTTGTCATTTCTTTCATCTGGGCTTTGCTTATTGTTTTTTCTCTAGTTCTTTTAGGTGTGCTAAAAGGTTGTATGGTTAGATTGTATATTTGAGATTTTCCTTGCTTCTTGAGGTAGGCCTGTAATGCTATAACTTACCTCTCAGGACTGGTTTTGCCGTGTCCCATAGATTTTGGGATATTGTGTGCTCATTTTCATTTGTTTCCTGGAACTTTTTGACTTCTTCCTTGATCTCTTTGATAATCCATTTTTGTTTAATAGCATGTTGTTTAGCTCCCTGTATTTGAATATTTTTGAGCTTTATTTATTGTGGTTGATGTCTAGTTCCATACCATTGTGATCCAAGAAGATGCTTGATATGATTTCAGTCTTCTTGAATTTGTTGACTTGCTTTGTGTCCTATCATGTGGTCTGTTTTTGAGAATGTTCCATGAGTACTTGAGAAGAATGTATATTCTGCTGCTTTGAAGTGAAATGTTCTGTAAATATTAATTGAATCCATCTGTTTCCACTCACTCTTTTCTTATTGATTTTTTTGATCTGGAAATCTATCTATTGATGATAGTGAGGTGTTAAAAAGTTCCCTACTATGACTGTATTGCTGTCGATATCTCCCGTTAAGTCCACCAAGATTTTCTTTATATGTTCTCTATATATGTATTTTTTCTTCTTGAAGCAATTCTTTTAACATTTCTTGTGATACTGGCTTGGTGACAAAGAACTCTTTTAGCCTTTTTTTTGAGATGCCTCCTGTTCTTTCATTTGGGCCCTGCACTGTACCTCTCCATTTTGGCTGTCTCTTTGTGTTTGTTTCTGTGTATGAGGTAGAACTTCTATGAGTCCCAGTTTTTTGGGTGGCCATATTATGCAGTAAGTGTCCTGTTTGACCCAGTGGTGCAGTCTCCTTAATCTTTGGGTGCTCTAAGGAAGACCCCTTGTGGGGGTTATGTGGCCCTTCTGTTGAACTTGGCTCCTGATTGTATTGGCCTGTTGTGGGTGGTTTGGCCCTCAGGCTGGCTGGCTGTGAGCCTCACCCCAACTGTGGTGTGTGAGCCATGGTACATGTGCAGTCTTGGGAGTCTTGGGGCTCAATGGCACAGTCCTCCACATCACCTGAGCTCTGTGGTCCAATGATGTTTCTGTGGGCTCTGTGCAGGCACCCCCATTGTAGTTGTGTCTTGAATGCTTTTGGCCTTTTCATGGGTGGTTACCCTTCCTGCTGAGTGGCTATAAGAGTAAACCTTGGTTACTTTATAGGAGGTGCTGTACAGAGGCTGCCCAATGGGGCATGGTTGTTCCCACAGGGTTTGGTGCCACTTGTGTGGCTAGTTCGGTCACTCGCTGTGTGATGTGAAACCCACTGATTATATTGGTGCTGGGCCCACTGGGTGGGGTCAGGTACAGATTGTGTGTAACTGGCCACACAAGACGTGGTGTGGACATCATGTTATCCTATATAATAAAAGCCTAGGTGGCATCACGCCCTCATGCAATGCCCTTACATCATCACAAGATGGCCGTCCCCACGTCACAAGATGGCCAGTAAGGGAGGGCAGTTGGAGGCAATCGAGCTCGCAGGGGAGGGCAGTTGGAGGCAATCGAGCTCGCAGGGGAGGGTAGTTGGGGGCAATCGGAAGGGCAGTTGGGGGAGATCAGGCCAGCAGGGAGCAGTTAGGCATCAATCAGGCCAGTAGGGGAGCAGTTAGGGGGCGATCAGACTGGCAGGCAGAAGAGGTTAAAGGTAATCAGGCAGGCAGGCAGGCAGGCAAGTGGTTCGGAGTCCCGGATTGTGAGAGGGATGTCCAACTGCTGGTGCAGAATCGGGCCTAAACTGGCAATTGGACATCCCTCAGGGGTCCCAGATTGGAGAGGGTGCAGGCTGGGCTGAGGGACATTCCTACCAAGTGCATGAATTTTGTGCACTGGACCTCTAGTCCTATATAATAAAAGCCTAATATACTAAGTGTCCAGTGGACTGGTTGGCTATTCAACCAATCAAAGTGTAATATACTAATGATATGCTAAGGCCACTCAACCACTTACTACGACATGCACTGACCACCAGGGGACAGACAGTAACTGGTTGAGCAGTTGCTAATATGTGCACTGACCACCAGGGAGCACACGCTCCAACCAATAGGTGAGCTTGCTGCTGGGATCCAGCCAATCAGGACTGAGCAAGACAGACCGGACATGCCCTAGAGCCCTTCTGCAGTCCCTCCCCACCTGGCCAACCTTCCACGTCCCTCTCTGACCCCCATCATGCATTGGTGGAGTCCCTTGGCCTGGCCTGTGCCCTCTCATAATCCAGGACTCTTTGGGGGATATCGGAGAGTTGGTTTTGGCCTAATCCTGTAGGCCAGGCCGAGGGACCTCACTGATGGACGAATTTGTGCACTGGGCCTCTAGTGCAATAATAAAGATCTTCATGCCGAAACCAGTTTGGCTCAGAGGTAGAGCGTTGGTCTGCGGACTGAAAGGTCCCCGGTTCAATTCCGGTCAAGGGCATGTACATTGGTTGTGGGCACATCCCCAGTAGGAGGTGTGCAAGAGGTAGCTGGTCGATGTTTCTCTCTCATCGACATTTCTAGCTTTCTATTCCTCTCTCCTCCTCTCTGTAAAAAAATCAATAAAATATATTAAATAAGTAAATATCTTCATTGTTTATTCAACCAATACTTACATGCCTCTTATAGTAGGCCAGTAGCCACCACAGTGTTCATTGTTGTGTCTGCATCTACTAGACCTGTGTGAACATGGAGGGGCCGGTCTGTGAAAGGGCAGCTTCTCCAATTTAGGGCTGGGGCAGGTCTGTCAAAGGCCCAAGGCTGCCTTTGTCTGCCTTCCCCTTTAGTCATTCCGCCTCTCCTGGGGTGGCCTGTCTTCCTCCAGAGACTTCCAAAAGGAGACTCCAGGAGATCCAAGCTAGCTGAGACATGCCTGTCAGTGTTCAGTGTCCACACTGTCTGTCCCCCCTCACTCCCTTCCAGGGGAAGTGGGGCTCAGGCATGCTGGCTGTGCTGGCCAACACCCACCCCCCTGCCACAGCCTCTCCGTCCTCCAGCCCCTGTCAGGCTGGCCAGCGCCTAGGAGCCAGCTCTACGAGTCACCAGGCCTCCTCTGTGCCGAGGCGGCGTGAATGCCTCCGGGAGGAGTGTGGCTCTGGAGTGGGGCTGCCAGCGCACATCCTAACCCTCTCAGCGGCTGCGTTCCCACCTGAAACGGGTGCAGAGGGAGAGTGGTGTCATCATACCATGACAGCATCTTCCCGGAACATGGAAAAGCTACCATAAAAGTCAGCTACTGTTCTGTTTTTATAGCCACCTCAGTGATTTGAGCACATAGAAGGTGCTCAAAAGTGCAATCCATGCAATACTACTTACCGAGTGCCCCTCTGTTCCCAACACTCTCCCAGGAACTGGGTGGGCACCGCTCGCACTGGAGTTGGCTCTTGGCAAATAGGACAGGTATAGTCTGTCCTGGAGGCTGCAGGCTAGAATGAGAGAGAAATGGACAGACCAGGAGATGCTGTGGAGGTCACTGAAGGAGGAAAGATGATCGCTTCAGGCGGTGGGATCCGGGACAAAGAAGGATGAGGGGAGCTTGGCTGGTGCTTGAGTTGGCTGGAGTTCGATTCCCAGTTAGGTTGCTGGTTTGATGCCTGCTCAGGGCACATAGGGGAGGCAACCAATTGATGTTTCTCTCTTCCTGCCTTCTCTTCTCTCCTCTCTAAAATAAAATAAAATAAAAATCAAGAAACATATCCTTGGGTGAGGATTAAAGTAACAAAGGGGAGAAAGATGGGAAGCCTCGAGGAGCTAAGGTATGAGGTGAGAGCTAGGTCAGCGGTCACCAACCTTTAGGACTTCACAGACCACCGGTTGCCAACCACTGGTCCAGGCTGTCTTGGAGCCGGCACGGCCTTGACAAAGCCTCAGGTAAAGATTCCAGCGGAGGGAGCAAGAGGGCCCGAGGCAGAGCCTTCGCATGATGGCTCAGCGCCCGCATCCTTGCTATCTGGGAGCCTGGCCTCTGGGGCTGCCTCGCCTGGGTCCCCAGCTCCCAGCTCAGCCAGCATGCGCCAGAGGCACAGGATCGGATGCGGGTGCCGGTGGGAGACATGAATTCTCAGAGGCCACCCCCAGAGCCTTGCAGGCTTCTCTCCAGCTGCAGGGCTGACCATCCTGTGACGTTGCTTTCAGCCCAAGGGTGAGCACGCTTCCTCTGTGGCCAGGCCCTGGGTGCCGCTTCCCCAGTTCCCTTCATCCTGCCCAGGTCTTAACAGACCTTTACCAGATGGTGCCACTAAACCTTTGATGTGCCCTGTGTCCTGCAGGATCTGCGGGGCCCAGCTGTTCCCAGGAGTCCTATGGGGGCTAGCATGGACGAGGGCAAGGTACCAGCCTGGCCAGAGGCCCTAGGGACAGGAGCTGACCATGGACTTGGTGGGCAGGGTCCCAGTAGGGTGTGGTCAGGGGAGCCACATAGTCCAATAGTCCTTTTTGGAACAGAATCAAAGTAGCAGACTTTTCTGCATCCCAACACTTTCGATTCAGCTTGGCATCTGAGAATACTTAAAGGCTCCATGACTGTGTTGGGTTTTCCTTCTCCCGAGAGGATCCTCAGTTTAGCGGTAGCGATGCGGAGTGCCCTCCTGAGCGAGGCTGCTTTTTCACCAGGGCCTCCTGCTCACGGCTTCCTTTGGGAGCTTCTCGCGGAGTAGGCAGGGCTGTGTGTCTACTCAGCTGCGCCTGGTGTTTGTAGCTGAGGATGGGTGTGCACTGCTCTGTGTGTGAGAGCAGATTGTAGCTTTGGAAGCAGGCCATTGGCTAACAGGTAACTGCGTTCCCGTACCGGGGGCCACACACGGAGGCTCTCAGAGCTGTCTGCCCAGCCTGAAGTGTGCTGCCTAGTGGGGTGGGTGGCATCTTAGCATTTCACTTTGGTTTGACCACCGCTCTCCCAGGCATGTCCATAGCCAGTCTCAGGCACTTCACCTCCATAGCTGCCAAGGATGGGCAGCTATGGAGGTGAAGTGCCTGAGACTTGGGGCCTTGAGTTTCGGTCTGGATTTTTCTCTTGCTCAGACCTGGGAGCATGTACCTTTATGGTTCTCTGCTAGGATCATCCTGAACATGGGGTCCTGTTCCTTGTTCGAGAGCTTCTCAACGTGATCCAGGACTACACCTGGGAGGACACCAGTGATGACAGGATCCGCATCTACACCTACGTGCTGCACCTGCTGTCTGCCATGAGCCAGGAAACCTACCTCTACCATGTGGACAAAGGTAGCCAGGCCTCCCACCAAGTGCATGGGGCTGACGTTTCATGAAAGTCAAGTAAAATGTCTTCTTTTTTTATTTATTTATTTTTTTTATTTAATCTGCCTTGTGCTTGCCAACCACACACTTCTACTTCCAGTCCACCATTTCACTAAACTTGCCCAGTGTAAGAATTACCCTGAGCCTGTCTGCCCTACTAAATTAGAGTCTAAGGAAGAGACCTGAGATCTGTGCGTTCTAAAAAGCCTCCAAGGGCCCAGATTTGACACATAGATGAATCCAGAAAATCCCTCCTTGGAGTTGGTGCTGCCTGTGGTGTCCTACAGAAAAGCCTGGTTGGTGGTTAGTGTGCACATGCATGAGCAGCACCCAGCCTGCTCAGAACCCAGCCTCAGGCGCCCTGGTCTGGGTATTTGCCCATGCCTCCCAGTGGTGCCAGCTCAGCCAGCCCGGCAGATGTGTGGAGGAAGGATGGCATGGTGGCCGGTGTTGCCGGCCTGAACTTGCTGCTGCAGCTTTGGAAGCAGCACCTCATATCCTGTGTGTGGCAGAGACATCCCAGTTCCAGCCACTGCTCTCTGAGCCTCGGTTCTAATTTTTTATTTCCCCAAAAATGGCCCTGTTGTTAAAAATGCTTTGCCCAGTAATTATATACTTTGGGGTTTAAGCAACCAAACCAGGATTATATGAAATCCTGAAAGGTATTCTTTAAGAAGAAGAAGAAAAAGGTAAAGACAAAAATTATGAACAACAAAGTGACAACAAATACATATCAACAAGTGAATCTAAAAAGTAAATAAGAAGTCTGATGAACGAATAAACTGGTGAATATAATAGGATCAGCAGCATAGAAAGGGAATGGCTAACAATTCTTGCGGGGGAAAGGGTGTGGAAGATGTGGGAAGAGACTGGACAAAAATTATACACCTATGGATGAGGACAGTGGAGCGGGATAAGGGCAGAGGGTGGGGTGGGAACCAGCTGGAAGGGAGCTATGCGGGGGGAGGGGGGGAGAACAACTGTAATAATCCAAGCAGTAAAGATTTATTAGTTAAAAAAAAAAGAATAAAGTACATAAAAACTTATTAAAAGGGAAATAAAATAAAATGCATCGTGACTTGAAAAAAAAAACACTTATATTCCTGCAGATGCAGTGAATTGAACTCATTTTATTAAACACCCTAAACCACAAAGTGTATTAGTGCTATTACCAGCATGGCCTCTGGTTTATCAGATGTCACCACACCTTGGACAGTGCTTGACCATGTCCAGGCCGAGAGGAATCAGCAACTGAGCGCACATGGGCACTGCACGGAGGAAAAGAGTGGGCTCTGCGGATAGGACTGTGACTCCATTATGGGCCCTAAATGTCACAGCAGCCCTGCCTACCCCCTCCCCACCCCAGAGAGAGGAGAGAGAGAACTACTGAAGCCTCACACAGGGACTTGAAATGCATTCCGGTCAGTCATATGCCAGACACTGCTTCGCCGTTACAGAGCAAGCAGCAGGCTGTATGTGCCGACGGGAGACTCTTCCAAGGGTAACATGTGGAAGCCAGCTGTCTTGCCTCCCTCCCAGAGGTCAGCTCTGGGTCTGTTCAGCCCACAGAAAGGACGGGGGATGCCCAGCTGACTAGACACAGAGAGTGGTGACTTTTGGGCAAGAGATTTTCAAAGGATTCAAGTTCGAAGAAGACATACAGAGCTTTAGGGTCAGCGTTTGAGAGTTTGGAGTGGGGACTAGGCATGCAGCCAGCTGAGTAGAAATAGCTAAGGCTCCAAAGCGGGACTTCTTGGCTTTGTAAACCAGCTGGGACCACCTCTGAGCCTGTTTCCCATTGGTCCAGAGATGTCAGTTCCAGGGGAGATGTCAGTATTCCCTGCCTGTGAGGACTCACGGTCCATGCTAAAAGCATCCCGTCCAGTGCCTGGCATCAGGAGGCACATGATGCTGGCGCTACCTGGTGGGCACCATGGTTCTGATGGCACTCCTCACCTTGGCCTCTGGCTCCAGTATCCAGAAGACTCCAAGACTGGTGGGAGGTTTGGCTATTCCATCTGCCCTGCTGTGGTTCCTGCCCCTGCTGATCTGCCCAGTGGTGCCTTGCCCACCAGCACAGCCGCAATGTCACCACTCTGCTTTGTCTCCTTAGTGGACTCCAATGATAGCCTCTACGGGGGAGATTCCAAGTTTCTGGCTGAGAACAACAAACTGTGTGAGATGGTGATGACTCAGATCCTGGAGCACCTGAGAGCCCTGGCCAAGGACGAGGTGGGTGCTCTGCTAGCCCAATCCCACTGCTCACTCACTTCCTCTAAAGGCATGAGTTTCCGGGGTGGTTGGATGTGGGTTTGTTCTGGAAAAGTTCATGGAAGTGATGTGTTCACATGCGACCATGCAGCCTCACTCAGCTCTTGGTGGGCCTGCTGCCTCCTGGAGGCCTCACTGCCCAAGGACATCACAGCACAGTGCCCCTTCATCCATCTGTGTTGTCACAAGTGGTCAGAGTCCATTCTTTTTGGCACTGTATCCATGCTTCACCTCTCCTTTATCCATTGCTTTGATGGGCACTGGGGTTACTTACTTATTTGGCTGTTGTAAATAAGGCTGCAGTGAACATAGGAGTAAATATATATTTTCATATTAGTGTTTTGTATTTCCTTTGATAAATACCCAGCAGTGCAATTGCTGAATCATATGTCTCTATTTTTAATTTCCAGAGAAAAGTCCATACTGTTTTCAATGGTACCTGCACCGCAGTCTCACCAACAGTACACAAAGATTCTTTGTTCTCCACATCCTCACCAGCACTTGAATGTTCACTTATTGATGACTAGAGGCCCGGTTCTCAAAATTCGTGCACTGGAATCAGGCCTAAACAGGCAGTTGGACATCCCTCTCACAATCCAGGACTGATGGCTCCCAACTGCTTGCCTGCCTGCTTTCCTGATTGCCCCAAATCACTTCTGCCTGCCAGCCTGATCATACCCTAACCACTCCCATGCCAGCCTGGTTGATATCTAACTGCTCCCCTGCCAGCCTGTTTACCTCCAATTTCTGTTATCTGCTAGCCTGGTCACCACTAACTGCCCTCCCCTGAAGGCTTGATCACCCCCAACTGCCCTCCCTTGCAGGCCTGGTGCCTCCCAAATGCCCTCCCATGCAGGCCTGGTCCTCCCAACTGCCCTCCCCTGCTGGCCATCTTGTGGTGGCCATCTTGTGTCCACATGGAGGCAGCTATCTTGATCTTATGTGTTGGAGTGATGGTCAGTCTGCACATTACTCTTTTATTAGATAGGATAGAGGCCTGCTGCACAGGTGGGGGCCAGCTGGTTTGCCCTGAAGGGTGTCCCGGATGAGGGTGGGGGTTCCCTTGGGGCATGGGGTGGCTTGGGAAAGGGGCCTGTGGTGGTTTGCAGGCCGGCCATGCCCCCTAGTGACCCAAGTGGAGGCCCTGGTATCTGGAATTTATTTATCTTCTGTTGAAACTTTGTAGCCTGGAGCAGAGCCAAGCCTTCTGCTTGCTCCGAGGCTGCCACCATTTCTGTTTGGATTTGTTTTACCTTCTAAATTGAAACTTTGTAGCCTTGAGTGGAGGCTTAAGTCATCTAGGGCAGGTAGAAAACTTGGCTTCTTCCGTTGCCTGGGAAACCCAAGCCCCCCTCTTGTTCTCTGTGGGGGCAGCAATCTTGGTTGGGGTTAATTTGCATACTCGCTCTGATGGGCTGGTGGCGTGGCTGGTGGGTGTAGTGGAGTGGTGGTTAATTGCATATTACTCTTTTATTAGGTAGGATAGATAGCCACTGTAACAGGTGTGAGATGATACCTCATTGTGGTTTTAATTTGCGTTTTTTTGATGAGTTGAGCTTTGTCTATTGGCCTTCTCAGTGTCATCTATAGAAATGTCTATTCAGGTCCTCTGTCCATTTTTTAATGGATTTTTTGGTGTTAAGTTATATGAGTTCTTTATAAATTTTGGATATTAATTCTTTATTGGATGTATCATGGGAGAATATTTTCTCCCATTCAGTGGGTTGTCTTTTTGTTTTGTTGATGGTTTTCTTTACTGTGCAAAAACTTTTTTAATTTGATGTCGTCGCATTTGTTTATTTTTACTCTTGTTCCCCTTGCCTACGAAGATATATCTATTAAAAACAAATCACTGTGAGAAATGTCAAAGAGTTTACTGCCTATGGTTCCTTCTAATAAGTTTATGGTTCCAGGTCTTATATATAAGGTGTCTCCCAAAAGAAGATATACACACACTTGGAATAATTATAAAGGCAGTGCTTATTAAAACACATTTCAGTTTCAATTGAATAAAGACCTCGAATAGCCTCAACAATCTTGAGAAAAAAGAATAAAGTTGGAGGGATCACAATACCAGATATCAAGCTGTATTCAAAGCCACTGTAACGCAAACAGTCTGGTACTGGCATAAGAACAGGCATATAGATCAATGGATCAGAACAGAGAACCCAGAAATCAATCAATGCCATTACACTCAATATTTGATAAAGGAGGCAAGGCAATGGAGCCAAGGCAGTGTCTTCACTAAATGGCGCTGGGAAATTTGGACAGATACATGGAGAAAAAAAAAAAAAAATGAGTGAAATAAGACCACCAACTTACACCATACACAAGAATAAAGTCAAATGGATAAAGGACTTAAATGGAAGTCAGAAAACCATAAAAACCCCCCACACACAAAAAAGGTAGCAAAATAGCAGACTTCTCACGGAGCAGAACTTTCCCTGGTGACAATACCTCGGGCAAGAGAAACAAAGGAGAAAATAAACACGTGGAACCATATCAAACTAAAAAGCTTCTGCTTAGGAAGGAAACTACCAACAAGGTGAAAAGGGAACCCACTGTAGGGAGAACATACTTGGCAATTATACATCTGATAAGGGGTTAATTTCCAAAATACATTAAAACTTCTGCAACTCAAAAAAATAAAAATTAAAAAAAAAATCTGCAACTCAGCCCAAGAAGACAAGCAATCCAATTAAAAACTGGATAGACACTTCTCCAAAGAGGACATACAGATGGCCAAGAGACATGAAAAAATACTGAACATCACTAATCAACAGAAAGATGCAAATTAAAACAGTGAGATACCACTTCACATCTGCCTGAATGGCTGTCACTAAATCAACAAGCAATAAGTGCTGGTGAGAATGAAGAGAGAAGGAACCCTTGTACACTGCTGGTGGGACTGCAGACTGGTGCAGCCATTATGGAAAACAGTGTGGAGCTTCCTCAAAAAATTAAAAATGGATCTGCCATTTAATTCAGTGATCCCACTTCCAGAAATATATCCTTAGAAACTTGAAGTACCAATCAGAAAGATTGTATGCTCCCCTATGTTCATAGCAGCTTTTTTACAGTAGCTAAGACCTGGAAATAGCCCAAGTGCACATCAGTAGATGAATGGGTAAAAAAGCGGTGGCACATTGATACCCTGGAATACTATGCAGCAGTAAGAAGAAGGATCTCTCACTATTTGAGACAGCATGGAGGGACATGGAGAGAATTATGCTAAGTGAAATATAAGCCTGTCAGAGAACGACAAGTATCACATGATCTCACTCATATGTGGAATCTAATGAAGAAAATAAACTGACAAACAAAATAGATCCAGATACATGGAAACATGCAACAGACTAATAATTCTCAGAGGAAAGAGGATTGGTGGCGTGGGGGGATTAACCAAAGAACTTACATGTATATGAGAGGCCTGGTGCATGAAATTTGTGCTCTCGGTGGAAGGGGTCGCTCAGCCCAGCCTGTGCCCTCTTGCAGTCCGGGAGCCCTTTTGGGATCTCCATCTGATGGCTTTGACTCGCTCCCCATGAGCCGGCAGTTGGACATCCTTAGAGAGGCTCCTGCCACAGCCACTGCGCTCACTAGCCATGAGCCTGCATCTGGCTGAGCGGTGCTCCTGTGGGAGAGCACTGACCACCAGGGGCCACCTCTGGTGGACAATGTGTGTCATAAGAGACTGGTTCTTCCACGCCGGAATGAACCTGGCTCTGTGACATCCACCAAGGGATCCTGGATTGTGAGAGGGCGCAGGCCAGGCTGAGGGACCCCACTGGTGCACGATTGGGGCCAGGGAGGAACATGGGAAGTTAGTCAGCCAGGAAGGGACCATGGGAGAGCTGCAGGCATGTCTGGCCTGTCTCACTTAGTCTTGATTAGCTGGACTCCACCAGTAAGCTAACCTACTGGTCGGAGCATCTGCCCATGGTCATAAGTGCACATTATAGCGACTGGTTGACCGTCGACTGTCTGCCCCCTGGTGGTTAGTGCACATTATAGTGAGCGGTTCAGCAGCCTCAGCATATCATTAGCATATTACGCTTTGCTTGGTTGAATGGCTGACCGGACACTTAGCATATTAGGCTTTTATTATATATGATATGATAGCCCATGGACACAGATAATAGTATGATATAGGCCTAGGGAGAGGGGTGGAAGAGGAGAGGAGAGGGTCAAGGAGCTTATTCTTATACATGACATAAGAAAATGTTTTTCCCATATATCTGTCCATTTATTGAAGAGACAGTCTTTACCTCATTGCATGTTCTTACCTCCTTTTTAATATACTAATTGACCATAAAAGGGTGGGTTTATTTCTGGGCTCTATTCTGTTCCATTGATCTGTATATCTATTTATGCCAGTACTATGCTGTTTTGATTCCTATGGCCTTGTCGTGTAATTTGATATCAGGTAATGTGATTCTCCCAATTATGTTCTTCTTTCTCAAGATTACTGTGGCTATTTGGGGTCTTTGGGGATCCCATATAAATTTTAGGATTATTTGTGCTATTTTTTTGAAAAATGCCATTGATATTTTGATAGAAACTGCTTTGAATGTATAGATTGCTTTGGGTAGTACAACATTTTAATAGTAATTCTTCCTATCCATTAGCATGGTATGCATCCATTTATTTGTATCTTCAGTTTCATTGTCTAACAGTTTCACCTCTGTGGTTATATTTATTCATAGGTATTTTACTCTTTTTGATGCAAATATTGTGCCCTGCTTCTTTACTGAATTCATTGTCAGCTCTAACCATGTCTTGATGGGGTCTTTTAGGGCTACTCGCTATAGCTGTGTCGTCTGAATAATCGTTTCACTTCTCTTCCGAAGCAGCAGGGCTTTATGTGCCTCATCTCACTTGCTCCTTCCCCGGGCAGCTGTGACATTGTGCCTCCAGCACAGAAGCTGGACACGGGAGGGTAGGCAGCTTGCCCTCCAGGAGGCCCGTGGCCAGCATCACCACTGTCTGGCCCCAGTCCTGGCTAGTGCCAGACAGTAACCTCCCTTTTCTGTTTCAGGCTCTGAAACGACAAAGCCTCTTGGGTCTTTCCTTCTTTAACAGCATCTTGGCCCATGGGGACCTGCGCAACAACAGGCTCAACCAACTCTCTGTCAACCTGTGGCACCTGGCCCAGAGGCATGGCTATGCGGACACCAGGACCATGGTGAGACTCAGGAGGCCCCCACGTTCCTGGGGCCGGGTGTGTGGTGAGCCACCTGAGCCTCCTTGCTGGAGCACAGCTGGCACAGCACAGCAACAGGGCCGGGAATCCAAGAGCCCTGCTTCCCCTCCTAGAGGCGCTAGGCCCAAGATCGCTGCAGAGTCCTTTCCTTGGTCTGCAAAATATAGTTAGAAGTTTATTCTCTCTGAATAAAAACTACACATATTAAAAGATCAGTAATTCCTGTTCAAATCCAAATGGATTTGAGGGCAGTTGGTAACCCAAGAGGTTTTATGTAAAGACAAGAGGCCTGGTGCACAAAATTTGTGCAGGGGGGTGGAGGTCCCAGGGGTTGGAGCCCCTCAGCCTGCCTGCACCCTCTCACAATCTGGAACTTTGTGGGGGATGGCCCTCTTGCAGTCTGGAACCACTGGCTCCTAACTGCTTGCCTGCCTGCCTGATCGCCCCTAACCACCTCTGCTTGCCTGCCTGCTTCCCTTAACTACTCCCTTGGGGGTGGAACCAGCCTGGGTGAAGGGCTGTGGTGTCCTGGTCTCTGGTTGTTCCACTGATTCGGTCGCTGGGCTTTTATTATATAGGACTAGAGGCCCCACGCATGAAATTTGTGCATGGGGGTAGGGGGGAAGGTGCGGTTAGCATTAGGGGTGTCCCTCAGCCCAGCCTGCACCCTCTCCAATCTGGGATCTCTCTCACAATCCAGGACTGATGACTCCCAACTGCTCACTTGCCTGCCTTTCTGATTGCCCCTAACCACTTCTGCCTGGCAACCTGATCATCCCCTAACCACTCCCATGATTGAAGTCTAACTGCCCCCCTGCCAGCCTGTTTGCCCCCAACTTCCCTCCCCTGCCAGCCTGGTCACCTCTAACTGCCCCCCCCTGCAGGCTTGATTGCCCCCAACTGCCCCCCCTTGAAGGCCTGGCCCCCGCCAACTGCTCTCCCCTGCTGACCATCTTGTGGCCATCTTGCGGCTGTCTTGTGTCCACATGAGGGCAGGATCTGTGACCACATGGGGGCAGCCATCTTGTGTGTTGGAGTGATGGTCAATCTGCATATTATTCTTTTATTAGATAGGATAGAGGCCTGGTGCATGGGTGGTGGCCAGCTGGTTTGCCCTGAAGGGTTTCCCGGATCAGGGTGACGGTTCCCTTGGAGTGTGGGGCAGCCTGAGCAAGGGCCCTGTGGTGGTTTGCAAGGCCGGCCACCCCCATCACCCCTTACTCTCCTCCCCTTCCCCTCCCCCCTCCCGCTACCCAAGCGGAGGCCCTGGGATCTGGAATATATTTACCTTCTACAATTGAAACTTTGTAGCCTGAGGCGGAGCCAAGCCTTCTGCTTGCTGTGCTGGCAGTCATTTCTGATGCGATTTATGTATCTTCTATCATTGAAACTTTGTAGCCTTGAGTGGAGGCCTAAGCCTGCCAGGGCTGCAGGAGCTTGGCTTCCTGCATTGCCTGGGACAACCCTAGCCTCCTGCTCTTTCAGCTCTGTGGCTGCCACCATTACTGTTGGAATTTATTTACCTTCTATAATTGAAACTTTGTAGCACTGAGTGGAGGCCTAGGCCAGCAAGGTCAGGCAGAAAACTTGGCTTCCTCCATTGCTGGGGGAACCCAAGCCTCCCTCCTGCTCTGTAACCACAGCCATCTTGGTTGTGTTAATTTGCATGCTTGCTCCTGATTGGCTTGTGGGTGTAGCAGAGTGATGATTAATTTGCATATTACTCTTTTATTAGATAGGATATTGTTGGTTTCCTCTCCTCCTTGTCCTCCAAAGACTTGACCTGTCCTGTGCTAAGAAAAAAGCAGAGGGTCCCAGCATGGCTGGTTTGGTGCAGCCTTGGCTCTGAGAATAGGGAATTATCAACAGAAAAGAAATGAGTGTTTGCTTTTCCTTCCAGGTGAAAACTCTGGAGTACATCAAGAAACGAAGCGAACAACCAGATATGACTCATCTGTCTGAGCTGGCCCTCAGACTTCCTTTGCAAACAAGGACCTGATTTTGCCCCAGGGGCTCTGGTGCCAAATCCAGAAAATACCTGCTTTTTACTTTCTTTTTACATAGACAGTTGGCTTAAACTTTGGCCTCTACCCAGGTTACTCTGACATGAAGTGGCATTGTAAGAGCATTAGGTCCCATCTTGTCCACTGAGTGGCAAGATACAAATAACATTTTCTTTTTGGAGGGTAGGGCGTCTTTTTTTCTTAGTTGGAAAAAGAACCTTAAAAGAGCCACTGTTTGCTCTCCCTAATTTGAGTTTGTAATTAAATGTTGCCTACAGCACCCTGGGCCATTTATAAAAGGCAGGCTCAAAAAAGATTTTTCTATCAAAAAGCAGCTCTTATTGGATTCAAACATGTTCTGTAATAATGGAATAAACCTCCTGAAGGAATGTTATGTTCGTGGCTGTTCATTTCATTGTTTCTGATGCTCTTCATCCAGAAGGAGAATGTTGCTAAATATGCTGCCTGGTTTGCTGGGCAGTTACAATTCTACATGCAATTTTTTTTTAAATATATTTTATTGATTTTTCACAGAGAGGAAGGGAGAAGGATAGAGAGCTAGAAACGTCGATGAGAGAGATATATCGACCAGCTGCCTCCTGCACACCCCCTACCAGGGATGTGCCCGCAACCAATGTACATGCCCTTGACCAGAATCAAACCTGGGACCCTTGAGTCCTCAGACCTCTATCCCCTGAGCCAAACCGGTTTTGGCCGCTTTTTTTTTTTTTTTTTTTTTTACAGAGAGGAAGAGAGAGGGATAGAGAATTAGAAACATCTATCAGCTGCCTCCTGCACTGAGCCAAACCGGCTTCGGCATGCATGTGATTCTGTCTGCTTTTTACTGTGTCTCTGGGAGCCTGATATTGTATTACCACTGATGAGTTTCCCCTGACCTTTTATTTTGAATCAATAAGAGTATTAATATTATTGGCTGTTGAAGAGAATGCATCCAGGTTGTAGATTAAAAGCACCCAAATTATTGTGTGGGACATAGATTACATTGGTCTTCATCTGTGAAACATGACTATAACTCACAGCCAATCTCAGCAAAGAGGCTAATTTTAAAAATTAATTAATATAAACTAATGTTTTAACAGTTTCACTACCAAGAACATCCTGTAGATTTTCTGGTCAATAGTGGCATCTCCACTCACAAGGACTTCTGATGAGAAATGGCATCCACTGAACAGCAGGTACCAAAGAACGCCTTCATGGAACAGAATACACAGAAACTCGGAGCATGTTGCATCGCCCAAACACCCCCAAGTGGCCTTTATTTCACAAAACTATTTCCAATACTTTTACTACGATAGTATTTAAATGAAAAAATTCACAGAATCACAAATTATGTGCCTTAAAAAGTTACTTCTACGTTGAGGCTGTACATTTCAAAAAGAATTAGTTCGGAAATCTGAGTACGGTAGGTGGGTCATACATACATGCCCAGCAAGGCTGATTTCTATGCCCAAGAATATATTTTCCAGGCTCTTTTTTTTTTGAGAGTAGAAGGGACATAGATGGAGGGGAGGGAAGTGGCAGAGAAACACTGATGTATGATTGAGACACAGATTGGTTGCATTCTGCATGCTTCCCAAATGGGCCAGGGATGGAACCTAAAATCCAAGACCTGGCCTTGACCTGAAGTCAAACCCGTAATATTTTGATGCACAGGCCAATGCTCTAACCACTTAATATGACTAGCCTGGGCAGAGTTGTAGGGCTCCTGGCCAATGCCTTCTTGCCTAGGCCCTGGTAGGCCTGCCTCACCTCTGCCCGTTTCTCCCACCAGCATCCGTCCTCACTGCCCCTGGCTGGCTAGCTGGCCTGAGGAGAATCTTCCTCCATGTCAGGGGCCGCAGGGTTTCCATCTTCCTCTGGAATGTTCTAGTTTCTTGATGAGCTGCCTGGAATTGCTATGGCCATCTCCCACCGGTCTGAGGAGCCACTGATGGAGCAGGGAGGAAAGAGCGGTTCTCTAGTGAGATGCTGGGCCAGCCCCTCTATGAGGACTTGCTGCCGTGGGAGGCGAGTCTTCTGGCCACGTAGGATGTGCAGGAGGCGTTCAGCCAAATGATGTGAAAATGGCCCCGTCAGGACTTGTACTTTGGGAAGCTAAATTCTAGCTGAATGGGAAGGTGGTCAGGGTCTCCGTACCCAGAGCTCTCTGGCTGCTGTGCAGTTCAGGCTGGGACCCGGTCCCCATGGTGCATGGGGCAGCCACACCTGCTTGGTTGGCTATTCAGATGCTTCCTTGCCTGCAGCTACTCCAAGACGGAAAAGGAAAGTGAGCTTGTTACTCTACTTATCACTAACTACTTCCTGTTTGCGATTTAGACACGTAATAGACTTCTGTTCCTTCAATCAGTTTTTTTATTCCTAGTCAGTATTCTGGGAAAGTCCCAGAGGAGGACATCCAGAGCAGTGAATGTAGGGCTTGAGGTACAAAAGTACACTTGGCACATAGTGGCTGGGTGACCCTGGACATGTTATTACTTCATCCCTGAACCTCAGTTTCCTCATCTATAAGATGGGGATAAAAACAGCACCTATTGCATAATTAAAGTTCAATACCTCAATGCAAGTAAAACATGTTAGTATGTGTCTGGCACATACCAAGTCTTCAACAAACAGCTGATATTTATACATGGTGATGTCTTCAATCAGGGATGGAGGGCCAGCACAGAACATAGTGGATTTTGGCCACTCGCAAGTTCTCTCAGCTCCTGAACCAGCTGCTGCCCCCTCGCAGGCGCCCAGCACATCGAGTCTTCCTTAACCTTCGCAGGAGCTCAAGTGGGACACTGGTCAGGGGCTCTCATCTGCATAACTGAACACCCAAAGCAGTTCTGACTCAGGAGACAAGACAGCAGAGTTTAGTCTTCGAACTTGGTGGACTTGGAAGCGCTCCCATCGATATGGAAGACTTTGTCTGCGGTGGCGAAGCCAAGGCCAGCGCGCCCGCCTTGCTTCCGGGCCAGCGCCCGCGCGCAGTCCCGCTGCAGGCTCTGCTGCAGGCTGTGGGCCGCCAGCCTGTCCAGCGCCATGTTGGGCCTCCTGGTTGTGTCAGGGGTGCGGCCGAATGAAGGGGACAGATTTTTAAAGCCGCCCATAAGTTTGAGAAATTTCAGCTTCTGGTCCTCATTTTCAAAACCAGCAGTATCCCACTGGCCAAACTGAGTTCCCTGTGTTAGGAGAAAAGCGGTGTTATTTTCCTCATTCCCAAAGCGCTTTCCCTTCCCTGAACCATTTCCCCGAGAGGACCCAGCTGATTAAGTGCTTGTTCCGGACCAGACACTTGATCCATCTGCATCAGGAATGCTGCTCCTTCCACTTTACTGATACACTAGCAGCTTAACTAGGACACAAGCCTAATCAGTGACCCCACTAGAATCCCATCTCACATCTGGCCAGCACCAGAGAGCACCTTTCACCTGCTAAGCTGCCCGCCAGCTTTACTCCTCCCCTAACTCGTAGCTTATAGCCTGGCACACCTCACCACCTGGCCACCCATCCAGCCACCAGCCCAAGGTTATTGTCAAGTTAAGAGGAGAAAGGAGGAGGAGGAATAGGGCAAGTGGCAATGTGAAATGCATTTATATTCACAGAGGTTTGTAGCAAGAAGGGAGTGGGGGCTCAGAAGTACAGGGTCCACACAGCCAAGTCAGAGGCTAAAGCCAGACCCTGAACTTAGGGCTCATGATTCCTGTCCAGAGCACCCCACCACCTATGCAGAAATCACTCACTTTCACGAAAATGCAGGCGAGCCCCTCAGAGCAGTGACCTAGGAAAAGAAGCCCTTCCTTTCTGAGTCTGTGGACAGGCAAGAACTCGGCTCAGCTCCTCAAGAAAACGAGAACTCTGAAGTCATGTATCCCAGGGTCAGGAAGGAAATGAACGTGGGACAGTTCTGAGCAGGGCGTGGGAGATCTGTCACTCAGTGCCTCACGTTGCCAGGAAGGGAGGGCTCAGGACACTGACAGACTGCCTCAAAAAGGGCTGGCATCGCACTTACTGTCCATGTCTGAGTTCCAGATGCTTCCGTTTTGCCTGACTCACGATCAATTTCTTCCTGCAAGGCCTTTCGCCTCACCTGAGCAAGGGGGAGGAAAGACAAAAAGAAACGAGACACATAAGTTATCCTCTGAGCTGAAAACACAGAACAAGGACGGGGCAGAGGGACTGGAGGAGTACAGGAGAGCACAGCTTTACTCAGCTGCAACTTGAGGGAGGCATTTGTCCGAAGGAGCTCTGAGCATCTTAAGGATTGTGATCCCTGAGCCTGAAAGCAGGCAGGCCTCACTTCTCCTTGCCTTTCCTTCAAAATGAATTTTCTAGAGGCAGATCCAAGGTAGTGGCAGCCTAGGAGGGCACTGAGCTGCCCTCCCAAGGTCACATGGGATGTGCAGTACACTAGAGCAAGTCCTCCTGAGAAACAACTGAGGGCCAAAGGCGCAGCTTCTGCACCGCAACCAAGAAACCTCAGAGTGCTGGGCCCTGAGCACGCTCGTGGGAGCTGGGAGCTCTCCAGGCCAGGGGGACAGTGAGTTCCAGCTTCCATTTCCCTTCACTTATAGCGAGTGGAGCTCTACCCAGGATCTCGGGTTCACCTGCAGGGCAACAGTAGTGTAAACCCAACCACCCCACGTGGACTAGCACCAGCAAGACGCGGATGCCACACTGAGCACAGAAGGGGCCCGGCGCCTGGACACTAATCCAGCAGGTATATCGGTTCTGCATGCTCCCGTTGGGTGTGTGCCAATCTCACCGCCTGGAGTGAGTGCAGAGCTACCGTGTTTCCCCGAAAATAAAATATCCTCCAAAAATAAGACCTACTTGCAGATTTCCTTCTGAGTGAAATATAAGGCATCCTCCCAAAAATAAGGCCCCCACCCCCAGGATCTGTCTCAGAATGAAAATTAATTTATCGTAAACTGGTCGCTAGGGCCGCCCCAACTTGCGTCTAGCAACCAGTGACGTTACGCGGAGTCCTGACATCACTGCTGTGTGGAGGCAGAGCTGAGGTCGGAGTGAGCGGTGAGCACGGGGTAGGAGAGAGGAGGAGACTTTCACAAATGCGTGTAGAAGAACAGGATTAGAGGATGCGGAGAAGGTGGTGAGTGCTGGTCTGTCTCTGGTAACACTACCTGATGCTCGCGGCCGCCCTCATGATGACTGAAGGTTCTCAATCAGTGGCAGGCCCTGCTCCAGCCCAGATCCAGGCCCCAGCAAGCCCAGTGACGGTCCCCAGGCAAGTCCCAGGGGGTAAGTGTCTGATAAAGGGGTAGGGGGGATGTCTGCTGAAGGTGTTCAGTGGCTCGGGTGGGGGGAGGGGATCACTTAAAATGACACAGGAGGATCAAAAGAGGTTACTAAAATGGTAATCCCCCCTCTGATTCTCCTGTGCCATTTTGATTCCCCCCTCTGATCCCCCCTGTGTCATTTTAAGTGAACCCCCTCCCCCATCTTGATACCCCAATTCCTTTTTTTTAACCCCTAGAAATGAGCGCAAAAAGAAAAACCTACTCTGTGGAATACAAGAAAGGATTCGTGGAAGACTCTTGGGGCCAAAATCTTACTGCTTTCTGCAAAGAGAAGATGTTGAGTATCCGATTGGTCCGAAAATGGCGAGCAGAGTATGGTAACCTCATTGAACAAGTGGACAAGGAAAATGCTAAAAAGCACAAGTGTGGATCAGGTCGGCAACCATTATTTTCCGAGCTGGAAGACCTGATCTGTGAATGGGTTGTTGACAGGAGAGCAGAGGCTTTGGTTATGAATAGGGTTCAGATTCAAGAATTTGCCCTTGCAATGGCACCACTGTTTGACATAGCCCCCGAAGACTTCAAAGCATCACAACAACGGCTGAATAATTTCCTTCAGCGAAGTGAACTGTCTTTAAGAAGATCTACAACATTGTTTAGATGGGAAGATACTCAAGTTATTAAGCAAGCACTTGCATTCAAGTCCTTTATTGATGATGCTGACTTCTCTAAATACAACATGATTGCTATGGACGAAACTGCAGTGTTTATGGGCCAATCATCTCAAACAACAATTGAACAGCGGGGTGCCTCCGTAGTGTACATTCCCTCCACTACTTACGAAAGTGCATGTGTTCCCTGTATTTTGGCAATTCGTCACTAAGAGGTTAATATCCAAAATATATAATGAACTCCTACAACTCAACATAAAAAATTCCAATTAAAAAATGGGCTAAGTAGTCGTAGCAATCGTAAGAACAAGGAGGCATCATGCTACCTGATACCAAACTATATTACAAGGCCATCATAATCAAACTACATGGTGATGGCATACTAACAGACACAGAGATCAATGGAACAGAACAGAGAACCCAGAAATAAACCCATGCCTTTCTGGTCAATTATTATTTAACCAAGGAGGCTAGGATAAAGATAGTCTAGTCAATAAATGGTGCTGGAAAAATTAGATATGTGCAAAAAATGGAAACTAGACCACCTTACACTATACCCAAGAATAAATAAAGAATTAAAGACTTAAATGTCAGGCTTGAAACCATAAAAATCCCAGAAAAAAAACACAAGCAGCAAAATCTCAGATATTTCTCATAGAAATATTTTTCTGATATATCACCTCAGGCAAGAGAAAAAAAAGAAAAAAATTAACAAATGGGACTATATTAAACAAAAAATTATTTGCACAGCAAAGGAAACCATTATTAAAATCAAAAGACAACTCACTGAATGGGAGGACATATTCACCAATGATACATCTGATAAGTGGTTAATATATCCAAAATTTACAAAAACTTATACAACTGAACCCTAGGAAAACAAACCAATTAAAAAGTGGGCAAAGAATCTAAACAGACATTCCTCAAAAGAGGACATACAGATGGTCAAGAGACACATGAAAAGATGCTAAACGTCCTTAATCAGAGAAATGAAAACTGAAACTACAATGAGAACAGCTACCACCAATAAATCAACAAACAACAAGTGCTGGCCAGGATGTGGAGAAAAGGAAACCCTAGTGCACTGTTGGTGGGAAGGCAGATTGGAGCAGCCACTGTGGAAAGCAATATGGAGTTACCTCAAAAAAGTTAAAAACTGCCTTATAACCCAGCTATTCCACTTACGGGAATGTATATGAAGAACCTGAAACACTATTTCAAAATACTATATGGACCCCTATGTTCACTGCAGTGTTATTTACAATAGAGGCCTGGTGCCCCAAATCCATGCACTTGGGGGTTGTCAGCCCAGCCAACGCCCTCTGGCAGCCGGGGAGCAGGCCTAGGCCATCAGTCAGACGTCCTTAGCGCTGCTGCAGAGGCAGAAGAGGCTCCCGCCACCCCCGCTGCACTGGCCAGCAGTGAGCTGGCTTCTGGCTGAGCAGCACTCCCCTGTGGAAGTGAACTGACCACCAGAGGCAGCTCCTGTGTTGAGCATTTGCCCCCTGGTGGTCAGTGCATGACATAGCGACCAGTCATTCCTGGTAGTTCCACCTTTAGGGTCGATTTGCATATTACCCTTTTATTAAAAAGGGCAGCCAAAATTTAGAAGCAGCCCAAGTGCCCATCAGATGAGAGGATAAAAATGTTGTGAAATAATTACACAATGTATATTATTTAACCATAAGAAAGAAGGAAATTTTACCCTTTGTGAATGAGTGGATGGACCTGGAGAGCATTATGCTGAGAGAAATAAGCCAGTCAGAGAAAGACAAGTACCATATGATATCACTCATATGTGGAATCTAATGAACAAAATAAACTGATGAACAAAATAGAAACACTCATTTTGAGAGGGGTTACTGGGCCAGGTAAAAAATGTGAAGGGATTAATAAAAATAACAAAAACTAACTCATAGACACACACAACAGTGTGGTGCTTCCCAGAGAGAAGGAGGTCAGGAGAGTAGAAGAGGCAATGGAATAAATGGTGACATAGAGACTTGACTTGGGATGTTGAATACACAACACAATACACAGATGATGTGTTATGGAACTGTACACCTAAAACCTGTATAATTTTATTAAGCAATGTCACCCTAATCAACTTATTAAAAAATAATGGGCAGAGGACCTGAATAGACACTTCTTCAAAGAGGACATATGGACATAGTGATACTGCAATTAAATGCAATCATTAGGGAAATGCAAATTAAAACTGAAATATGGTAGCAATCATACTTAGGTAAAAACTGCTGTTTGAATTTTAACCCTACTATTGTGACTTCAACCTTCACTTACTTGCTTTGTTCATCGTGTGATACTAAGCAAGGTTACAGGCAGAACTTCCTTTTTTTAATTTAAGAGCCAGCCCTTTAATAGTGGTTATCTCGATGCTGGCCTTGAAAACAATCCAGTTCTATCCAATTGAGAAGGTGCACCTGGCATGGTATTGAGATTGTGAGCATATCTGGTCTCTGGCCTACAAGGTCAGACGGCTAAGTTTATCTTTATCATTCTTCAAACGGGCTAAAGCAAACTAGAAAGCAACATTTTATCTAGGAAGAACAGCAGAAAATTCCAAACAACAGTTTGTTGCAAAATAGTGGTTTTCCTTCTCAGAACCTTTAAAAAGAACTACCTGCCCCTGAAGCGGTGCAGTCGTGTGGAGTCCGCCTGCGTGTGGTGCTCTTGCGGCTGTCCTGGCCAGAAATTTCAATAAATCTTTGCCTGCTTTTTTTAATAAATCATCAGCCTCCGGTGGTCTTATTTTGAACCCAGGGTTTGACCCCACAACAAAAACCACATCAGATATCACCTCACAATTGCCAGAATGGCTACCATCAATAAATAAACAAACAGTTATTGGTGAAAATTAAAAATAGAACAATTTCACCCTAGCCAGTATGGCTCTGTGGATAGAGCATTGGCCCAGGGATTGAAGGGTCTCAGGTTTAATCCCAGCCAAAAACAGTTGCAGGCTCGATTCCTGGCCCTGGTTGGAGGTAGGGAGGGGAAGATGTGCATCTGGGAGGCAAGTGAGAGAAGCAAGCCTTGGTGGGATCGAGGGAGAGGTGGTGGGCTCAGGGCCGCTGCCACCTGGGAGGCCCTTGGAGTTCGGTTCTGAAACCACAGGGACCCGCTCCAGTGAGAGCTGGGGGGAGCGCCCTGCCGCCCGCCCAGCACCAGGTGCCTGCTTAAAGAAGTGGGTACAAGTCCAGCCACGGGTCCGGCGGGGCTTCTCACCCCGGACCATCGAGGCTGAGCTGGGGCGGGGGCGGCAAGTGCCTCCAGGATCGCTGTCTGCCCTTGGGCCCCCTGCAGACACTGGTGGAGCGGGCACAGGTTGAACATCTTATTGGAAATGGGACGGCTGCGCCCTGTGCCACCACACCCCGCTCCTCGGTGAATAGAGGGCAGCAGGATCAAGGGCGCAGCTTCAGGACCCCGTTAGGAGGCACAGGGGCTCTCGAGGGGCTGGGAGCAGAGGGGTCCAGTCACCAGCTGACGGCAGGATGGACCCAAGGTGCCTCCAGCCACACGCCTAGCGCTGGGCCATGTACCCTCACTCCTCCCCCTGGAGCTCAGCCATAGGAGGTGCTGGCCCCGGGGTGTTTTTCCTGTTATCTGTCTGGAAGTACAGGAGGCAGTTGAATTGTCATTATTATAATTTAATTTCTCCAAACTCAGAGCTATTTTCTTTCCAAATACATCAGGGGCCAGGAAACGTTCAAAGAACTGGGGAATCATTCCCAAATCAGGAAGGGAAGTCACAGGATGTATCCTATTGCTACGAATACAGTATTTCCTACTACTTACCACATATACAGTGTAATGTATTAGATGCTTTCCTATCAAATGAAGTAAGTATTCCCATAGTGTAATACTGGTAGATATAATTATGGCAATATGTCATATCCCATCTATACTAAGAAAAGGGTAATATGCTAATTAGACCAAGAGACCTTCCAAACAAAGCCATGGTGGCAAGGCCTAGGCAGAGGCAGTTAGGGGTGATCGGGCCAGGAGGGGAGGGCAGGGGGTGAGCAGGATGGCAGGTGAGTGGTTAGGAACCAGCAGTCCTGGATTGTGAGAAGGATGTCTGACTGCCGGCTTAGGCCCGATCCTTGTGGACATCTCCCAAGAGGTCCCAGATTTGAGAGGGTGCAGGCTGGGCTGAAGGCCATCTCTCTTCCCCCACCCCATGCATGAATTTCGTGCACTGGGCCACTAGTATTTTAATAAAGAAGCTGGGTACACCAGCTTGCATGATGCACCTCCTGGCCTCAGTCTGGGAGCACTGAGAGTGGTTCTGGTGTGGGCCAATATCCATTTCTGTCTATGCCCTATCTCCTGATAAGTAAGTGAGAGCTGGACTTCCTGGAATTGGGGTATTTCACAACCCTGGCAGTACAGCAAAGTAACCACATAGACTCAGCCTTGGACCATTACTAATGAGGTGACTTGGGGCACTCTCTCACCTCACTGACTCCTCATATAAGTGAAGACCAAAGGATGCTTCTCAAGGATGCTTGCCCTGTTCCCAGCCCTGGTTTTAGGTTCTCCCCCTGCAGTGGGCAAAGGGAGGAGGGAGGAGAGCCTCATCATGAGGTTCCAAGTCACCAACTGGCCTGCAGCCAGGCTGGCAGAGAGGGTCTCCCACCATGACATGGCAAAGGCAGAGCTCCCTGTATGGAGGGGGACCACAGGAGCCGGCCTGACAGCCTTTGGAGCCGTGGGTGCTTCCGAGATCAGGACCTTGTGGCCTGATAGGGGTGAGGCTGGGCGTACCTGGTCTATGTGCGCCTCGTCCACGTTGCCTTTCTTCTCCAGCACCACCTCTAAGTCTGTGTCAGGCTCCTGCACAGGAGAGCAAGCGGAGTGGGAGTCACGTCTCTGCCGGCCTCTGCCCCAGCACCACCCGAGCCCCACCACCTGCAGAATATCTGACATCCTTCTCTCCCATGACTCTCCCCTCAGAACCATGGCACTGACCTATTTGACAGATGGAAAAACTAAGGTTCAGAGCAGTGGAGTGACTATCACGAGGTCACCCCACAGATCAGGGGCAGGACTGACCCTAAGTTAGGTCTCTTGACTCAGGCTAGGTGCATGACCTTTCCTGCTACAAGTCAACTGACCTCAGTGGGTGACACCAAACCAGTGAGAGGCCAAAGGCCCCATCTATAGTGGGGGATGGGCGGTGGTGGAGAGGGAGCAGATAGCAAGAGCCAGGAAATGCAGAGGTGGGCTCAAGGTCCTGATGGGTGTGGGGAGTAGGGCTCAAGCTTACTCAATTCTCCTCCATACCACCTACCCCCACCCACAGGTCCTGGCTGCTGCCTTCTTACCTGCCTAGAAAACCATGAGTGTCTAACTCCTGCTTTCCCACCCCCAACCTTGGTCCATCCCACAAGCAATTCAGGTGAGCTTTAAAAATTCAATCAGAGTATGCTGTATGCTTAAACATATACAACTTTACGTCAACTATATCTTCTTTAAAAAAACCTGTCAGAGATGCAAATCAAAATGACAATGCAGTACCACCTCACACCTGTCAGAATGGCCAACATCAACAAATCAACAAACGACAAGTGCTGGCGAAGATGCAGAGAAAAAGGAATCCTCGTGCACTGCTTGTGGGAATGCAGACTGCTGCAACCACTGTGGAGAACAGTGTGGAGTTTCCTCAAAAAACTGAAAATGGAACTCCCATTTGACCCAGTAATCCCACTCCTAGGAATATATCCCAAGAAACTAGAAACACCAATCAGAAAGGATATATGCAGCCCTATGTTCATAGCAGCACAATTTACAATAGCTAAGATTTGGAAACAGCCTAGGTGCCCGTCAGCAGATGATTGGATCAAAAAACTATGGTACATCCACACAATGGAATACTATGCTGCCATAAAAAAGAAGGAATTCTTATCATTTGTAGCCACCTGGATGGAATTGGAGAACATCATGCTGAGTGAAATAAGCCAGTCAATGAAAGAGAAACACCACATGACCTCACTCATTTTGGATAATAAGGAACATTATAAACTGAAGAACAAAAAGATAGATACAGAGACAGTAAAGCAACAAACAGACTGTCAAATTACAGCGGGGAGGGTAGGGAGATCTGGGGGAGATAAGAGATCAACTGAAGGACTTATATGCATATAAGCATAACCAATGGACAAAACTCTGGGGAGGGAGGGCATGTATGAGAGGGGGGGAAATTCTATGTTCACATATAATACCTTAATAAAAAATGAAAAACAAAAAAACCTGTCAGGTCATGTCACCACTCCTCAAGACTCCTATGGCCCCCATCTTATTTGCTGTCACCAAGCCCCCGCCACCCCAGTCTCTGTGCTCAGCCAGGCCCTCTGCACTTGCTGCTGCAGCTGCACGGAAGGCCGAAACCCTCATGACCTCAGCCAGGGGCCATCCTCGCTGGCTGACTCTGACATGGCTGTGCTCACAGGCTCAGCCTCTGAGGGACTCCAACAGTGAGACCCCTTTCCCCTGGTCCTTCCGTAACGACAATCATCACCCTTTCCAACTGCATTTGGCAGAGCTGAGCACAGGCCCTACAGACACCTTCCTGCTGACCCAGCTCCTAGGGTTCATCCTTCAGTCAGTATTAACTGAGCCTCACCTCTCGGGAAATCAGTTACACATGTCAATAAATCCTTCTTCTGCCTTAAGTCCGTTTAAACAAGGTTCTGACACTAAGAAGTTGAGTGTCACACACACACTCCCAATTTCCACCCTGATGGACAACCTACCTCCTTCCAAAGTTCTGCTACTTTGTCCTTCTTCTTCTTCTTCTTCCTCTTCAGAGCTGGCTCCTCAGTGCCTGGCGTCTCAGCCTTTTTAGTGGGCTTCGTTTTCTTCCTCGCAGGGGCCTTGAGGCTGTCTCCTTCGGAGATATATTCTGAAGCCTCACCTTTGACTGGCTTCTTCGCACATCTTTTCCTAAGGCTGCTCTCCGTGGACCCGGCGGGCTTGGGATGGCCAAGGGGGGCGTCTTCCTCCTGGTGGGTTTTCTTTTTCTTCTTCTTGTTCACGTGTTCCCTGGGCACCCCCTGCTGCCTTTTCTGCACCAAGGCTGCCTGTTCCTGGTCATCCTTTCCCACTGAGCACATGTGCAGGGTGTCCCGAGCCTCAGAGACCCAAGGGTCCCCGACTAAGAAGGCTGCTGCCTCCAGGGCCTTTTTCTCCCTGTGTTTTTTGAGCTTCCTGCCAACTCCGGTCACTTCCTCGACCTGTCTGGGGTCCAGGGAGGTCTTCTCCCTCACACCAGGGGACAGGGCCAGAGGCCATGAGGACTTCCTCTTCTTTTTCTTCTCCCCATTGAGGAACTCGGATGGACCAAGAGCCTGTGTCCTGGGGCTGGGAGACTTCTCTGTCTGCCTGGCACGGAATGTGGTCTCAGGTTCTAGGTGCTCCTCACAGACGGTGCTGTGCTCCTTCTTTTTCTTCTTCTTTTTCTTCACTAGAGGGGTCTCGCGTGCCCGCCCTTGGATCACATTCTTCGTGGATGACATGGCTGTGGTGGGACAGACCTCAGTGTAATAATTGTTACCGCTCAAAAACAAGTACTGAGTCTCTGGTTCTACCTTCTTCTTCTTTTTTTCTGGAAGCCAAAGGCCCAGGTCTCCTTTGTGGTTCTTGGTGATCATTCCTGAAAAAGGAAAAAAAGGTGTAAGTCATCCCTACACCAGGCCAGCCTGTGGACAGTCCAACTAGGTATTGCCAAAAGTCATGTTTCTTTGCGTGGATGGTCTGAAATGGTAGGGAATCGGAAAATGGGCATGATTCCTGTAGATCCAGGACAAATATGACCAAAGAAATAGAATGGTGCTAAAATCCACTCAACCCCAGGCTCAAATCCAAATCGCTCCCTTGCTTAAAGTCACTCACCTATTCTACCTGAACTTTAATTCCCCATCTGGAGAATGGGGGAAATACCTCTCAAAGAATAAAGAAAATAACCCATGGAAAGTGCTTGCTACCTTGTTGACTCTTTTCGCTTAACCTCCTTCTCCTCAAGTCTTTAAGCATAGTGATTCAACAGAAATTTACCAACTGCCCCACCCTGTGCCTGTCATAGAGGGTATAACTGCAATCAAACCAGAAAAATCAGGGCAAGGGCTCCCTTTTTCTGGCGAAGAGTGTGGTATAAAAACCCCGAGACCAGCCCTTCTTGCCCATTCCTACCGCAGACAGTGACTGTAGCAAAACTAACCTGTTAACTTGGTTCATCTAACAGCTCTTCCACTTTGTGTCTGGAAACTAAGTCCCCCAACCTGCACTCTGGTTGATTTATTATCCCTTTTACTTCCCCGTGACTCGTAATAAGAGCAGCAGTAAGGTACGGTGAGAACTCCAGTTAGAGCTGAAAATACCTGTGCTCAAGTGGTGACTCTGATAGTCTTGTCTCATAGCCATTTACTTCTTCAGGCCTCAGTTTCCTCATCCATAAAAGAGAGGTTGAGCCGAAACTGGTTTGGCTCAGTGGATAGAGCATCGGCCTGAGGACTGAAGGGTCCTGGGTTCAATTCTGGTAAAGGGCATGTATCTTGGTTGCGGGCACATCCCCAGTGGGGGGGGGGGGGGGGGGAGGAGTACAAAAGGCAGCTGATCAATATTTCTAACTCTCCTCTCCTTCTCCCTCCTCTCTGTAAAAAGTCAATAAAATATATATATTTTTTAAAAAAGAGAGAGAGGTTGAACTAAATCGTGGTGGTCGGGGAGGGAGAATGAGGGCATCCAGCCTGCAAGCTTGTTAACTTTCAAATAAATTTCTCTTATTTAATGACTGAAGGTGACACATAGCACCTTGGGAGGAGGAGGCAGGGGGGATGTCAAGGAGGTGCCTGTGAGAAGGGGCTGGAGCCCTCAGCACATTTCCACTTCTAGCTGGGCTATTTCTCTCACTCTAGTCAGCACCCATTTCCTGCTGCTGCCTGGAGAACACAGAGGCCAGAAGCAGCGTGCCCTCCTGGCAGCTTTACACAGTGGGAGGGCAAGGCCAGGAACTTCTCAGCTTGCAGCTCTCCGGCATCAGAGCCCCGGGCCTCATACTGGACCTGCCAGGCCTGAGGTACAGCTCAAGTGTGTTTATATGGCTCCAGGCCACACCCACTCATTCACTCCCGTCTTGCTCTCTGCTGGCAGATTTGGTTCTGGAGCACAGTAATAAAGTGAGTAGCACCATAAAGCAAGCAGCAACCCTTTGCTGGAGGAGGGTGGCCTTTAATTTGTAAAAACACAACCCCTGCGAAGTGCAATGAAGCAAAGCACAATAGAACCAGGCTTGTCTCTACGCCCAGAGCCTAACTCTGTGCCTGGCAAGTAACAAGTGTTCACAGTACTCACTGAATGAGGGATGTACATTGAAGATACAAAGGCGAACAAGATGAAACACTGCCAACTACAATCAAGTAGGTGGGGGAGGAAAAGGGGTGTAATCTTATAGAATAAAAGGCTAATATGCAAACTGACTAAATGGCTGAACCATCGCTGGCAATGATGCACATTGACCACTAGGGGACAGATGCTCAGTGCAGGAGCTCCCCCTGGTGGTCAGTGCGCTCCCACAGGAGAGCCCCGATAAGCCAGAAGCCTGGAACCAGGCTCAAGACTGATGAGCATGCTGGGGGGAGCCTTTCCTCCCTCCCTCTGCAGCAGTTGGATATCTCCCCCCAACACTGCCAGAGGGCGCAGGCCAGGCTGAGCACCCCCGACCACTGAGTGCACGAATGTCCTGCACAGACCTCTAATAACACAGGCAACAGGGTAATGCAGGGTTTCTAACCCAGAATGGCACACTTTCTGAAGAACAGTTTTCCAGCTTGGGTAACTGCAGGTTGTTGGCACTAATCCCCAAGTCAAAGGAACTGGACGGGATGGAGGCATGCTGGTTTGAACAGATGCTCTGAGATACCCAAGTAGAGATGTTGGGTGGGCAGGTGGATATATGGGGCTGAGGCTGAGGGCTGACTAGGCCAACACATAAGTTTTGGAATATCTACACTAATAAAAGAAAAACATGCAAATCACATTCACTCCGCTCCGCCCAACAGCCAATCAGAGTGAGTATGCAAACTGAACCGAAAACATGGCTGCAGCCCCGGCCCTATGGGGGAGTCGGAGAAGTCAGGTGCCAGTGCCTGAGGCTGGCTGCAGCCATGGAGACCAAGAAGCCGCCTGCCCCATGATCTCAGGCAGCAGCCAGCTGGAGAAACTGCTCACCCACGTCCTGGGGGAGACAAGAAACCGGATGCCATCGCCTGAGGCTGGCTGCAGCCCAGGAGATGAAGAAGCCGCCTGCCCTGGAGAAGTTGCCCCCACTGCATCCGAGGGAAGATGGAGAAGCTGCCCATCTGAGGTCCAGGCGCCACACCTACAGCTGGCTCCAGCCTGGTAGATGGAGAGGCCACCCACCCTGAAGTCCCGGCACAAGCACCTGCGGCTGGCTGTGGCCTGGGAGATGGAGAAGCTGCCCACCCTGCGATCCCAGGTGCCAGCACTTGTGGTTGCAGCACAGCCTGGGCACCTATGGCTGACCAGAGGGAGGAAAGCACGGATCCCGGGTGCCTGTGGTTGGCTGGAGGAGGGAATCCTGGGTGCCGGGTGTGGGGCTGAGACAGAGGTGGTTTGGGGAAATCAAGGCAGCAGGGGACCAGTTAGAGACCAAGCAAGCAGGCAGCAGTTAGGAGCGATCAAGCAGTCAGGGGAGCGGTTAGGAGCCAGCAGTTCTGGAATGTGAGAGGAATGTCCGACTGCTGGTTATCCCACGAGGGGTCCCAGATTGGAGAGGGTGCAGGCCAGGCTGAGGGACACCCTAACCCCCACCCACGAATTCCGTGCACCGGCCTCCAGTAGGGATAATATTTAAGTGCTGAACAGAAAGTCTGAAACAGAACCTTAGGGGATAAGGACATTTAGGGAGGGGGCCGCAGGGGAGGAGTTGCTGGCAAAGGAAAGGGAGAGGGTGCGGACTGCAGAGGAGGAGTGAGGGCCCGGAGCGCGGCGGCGGCGGAGTGGCCAAGGCCAATAGAAACAAAGGGCGCGGGGAGATCGTCCTCAACCCAGTCCCCCCTCCCCACTGCGGACCCCTCTCCCACCCCGCGGCCGCCAAGCACTCGCTCCTTCATGGACCAGCAAAGCGCCTCGCTGCGGCCTCCTGCGAACGCGGTGGCTCGGGCTGGCAAACCCGAACTCACTTCCCTGGGTCCCAACCGGCTACGGGCGAACCGCGGCTGGCAGGAGGCCGGGCTGGGTCCGAGCGGGAAGCCCCCGGCCCGCCGCGCCGCGCCTCCGCGGACAGGCCGGCTCCACGGAGGGCGGGCGGGCGCCCGCTGTGCCCTGTTCGCCACGAGAGGCCCGCGCCCCAGGGTCCCCGCCGCCCGGCCGCGGCCTCACCTGCGGGCCGCCCCGCTCCGCCGCCATACAGCCCGCTCCGCCGTGACCCGGAAACCGACCTGAGAGGCCGGCCCCTCGCCCACGTGTTCCAGCTTCTTCCGGGTCGTGGCCGGGCGGGGAGTGCGGTTGCCGTGGAAACCGCGACCATGGCGGCGCCCGGGAGGGTGGGCAGCCGCTCCGCACAGCTTGAGGAGCGGGCCGACTCCTCGGAGCCCGTTCCCACCGCGTGTCCCGCGCCCTTCGAGCGGCCCGCGGAGCCGGGAAAGGCCACGGAGCAGCCGGGCAGGTCCCTGTGGGAGCGGATCTGCGAAGGTGGGCGGCGCCGCGGGGCGGGGCCAGGGGCGGGGCCAAGGGGCGGGGGCGGGCCCAGGGGCGGGGCCACCGTGCTGGCGCCCACCGTGCTGGCGCCCACCGGGGTGATTGAAGCGGCCGGGGTTTAGCGCGGGCCCAGGCCTGGAGGTCTGCTTGTGAGTGTGCGGCGCCACCTCCGGTCCGTTTGGCGGAGGGGAGCAGTGTAAAACCGCCAGGTGCTGTGAACCTGGGTTCGAACCTTCAGGGAAAAGAAAGGAGGAGCTCAGACTTTATCCGCAGCCGAGTTCCTGATGGGGCCCAGGAGCCTGCCTTTCCAGTAGCCGGAGAGCTTGGATGCTGGTATTTGTGGCCCACACGTTGGGGCGTGGGCCTGCCACTCTCAGGATTAATCCCTCTGCACTTCTCACCTTCCCAGTGGGCTCTCACCTTCTCTGGCCCTCACACATCCCCCGATCCTGAGGCCCCATACAGAATACTCCTTGTACCTTGGGCAAGTTATTTAACGTTACTCTCTCGCTAAAGTGAGTGTAAAATGGTACCCATTTTATGGTGTTAGGGGGATGCACCTAAACAGTCACAGAAAGTGCTTAGAAAACTGACCGATTGGTAGCAAAGCTCAATAATGTTAGCTCTTAAGAAGTAATGTGTGTGTGTTTTTAATGGAACTCCCATTTGACCCAGTGATCCCGCTTCTAGGAATATATCCCAAGAAACTAGAAACACCAATCAGAAAGGACATATGCACCCCTATGTTCATAGCAGGACAATTTGCAACAGCTAAGATTTGGAAACAGCCCAAAGGCACATCAGCAGATTAGAAAACTATGGTACATCTACACAATGGAATACTACACTGCTATAAAAAAGAAGGAATTATTCATATATATATATATATATATATATATATTACGGATTTTTTACAGAGAGAAAGAGAGAGGGATAGAGAGTTAGAAACATCGATCATCGATCAGCTGCCTCTTGCACACCCCCCACTGGGGATGTGCCCACAATCAAGGTACATGCCCTTGACCAGAATCGAACCTGGGACCCTTCAGTTTGCAGGCCGACACTATCTACTGAGCCAAACAGGTTTCAGGGAAAAAGAAAGAAGAAAGAAAGAAAGAAAGAAAGAAAGAAAGAAAGAAAGAAAGAAAGAAAGAAAGAAAGAAAGAAAGAAAGAAAGAAAGAAAGAAAGAAAGAAAGAAAGAAAGAAAGAAAGAAAGAAAGAAAGAAAGAAAGAAAGAAAGAAAGAAAGAAAGAAAGAAAGAAAGAAAGAAAGAAAGAGGGAGGGAGGGAGGGAGGGAGGGAGGGAGGGAGGGAGGGAGGGAGGGAGGGAGGGAGGGAGGGAGGGAGGGAGGGAGGGAGGGAGGGAGGGAGGGAGGGAGGGAGGGAGGGAGGGAGGGAGGGAGGGAGGGAGGGAGGGAGGGAGGGAGGGAGGAAGAGGAATTCTTACCATTCGCAACAGCATGGATAGAACTGGAGAGTATTATGCTAAGCAAAATAAGCCAGTCAGAGAAAGATAAATATCACATGATCTCACTCATTTGTGGAATATAATGAACAACATAAACTGATGAACAAAAACAGATGGAGAGACAGAAACATTGATCAGACCGTCACTCTACCCTAAGGAATCCAGTCAGAGCCGAAACCAGTGTGGCTCAGTAGATAGAGGATTCAAGGGTCCTAGGTTCAATTCCAGTCAAGGGCATGTACCTTGGTTGCGGGTACATCCCCAGTGGGGGTGTGCAGGAGGCGGCTGATCGATGTTTCTCTCTCATCGATGTTTCTAACTCTCCCTCTTCCTTCCTCTCTGAAAAAAACCAATGAAATATATTTAAAAATCAAAGCTAGAAGAGATAACATTCAAATTTTTAAAAAAAAGAATCCAGTCAGATATTTGAACGTTGTTATTGTGGCTGTCTTTTTCCCAGAGCTTTCAGTTTTCCAAGCCAAATAGCTGTTCATCAGACAATTTGCCAGTGGTGTTGGTTAGAGAAGCTGCTTAGCGTCCCTCTGAGAGCGGAGTCATCCTGTACCTACCCGCTGTGAGGGTTAAGGTGGTGTGTGCAAAGGAGCTCAGCAGCATTTCTGGCGTTTTAGAAGTACTCATACTTACGTGTTATTGTTGGCAAAGAAACATGGTTTGCATTGTGTTTCAGAATCGTGAGGTTTATTTTAGTAAAACAGGCCTGTAGGGAGAAAGCAAACAGGAAGGGTGCTCTCCGAAAAGCAAGGGACTTGATAAGGTTACAGCATTAAGATGGTGAATTGTACACACTGGCACACTAATGACTATTGTAACTTAGAGGAATAAGCCCAATTTCTTAAAATATTCTAACAAATGCAGTTCCCTATAACAAACATAGTAAATTCAGTTTCTCACAACATGAGAAATAGGATTGGAGGGAAATCCTATCTTCGAGGTTGTATTACATTCTGTTAGGAAACATATATTTAAAAAGTAAATTCCCTGCCCTGGCGATGTTACCCATTGGTTAAAGTATCAGCCAGCACAAAGAAGGGTCTCAGCCCCAATTCCTGGTCAAAGACACGAACTGTGCCTGGATTACAGGTTAGATCCCAGGGGAAGGGTGATGCAGGAGGCAATCAATCCATGCTTCTTTCTCTCTATACTCCCCCACTCTTCTCTAAAATATCTGGAAAAAATATCCTTAGGTGAGGATTAACAACAACAAAAGAGTACATTGGCTGAATAAATGTGGTACATAATACTTGTAGCAGCCTTGAAAGATTCAACATAGTGGGCTCTCAGTAAATATCAAGGAATGAATCAGTAGATCAAGGGTCAAAAGTAATTTGCCATACTGTTTGGTTGATTTATTCATTCATTGCTTCATTCATTCAGCAAGTATTCTGTGGGAATATGATGGTGAGCACACAGATCCCGGTAATTCAGTCACAAAACACACAGTCTATTAGATTAATTTTTACAAATTCCAAAAAAGGTAAAAGTAGTATGAGTTTTTAAGAAAAAGGACATTGTTACAAGGTTCTAAACTTGGATAATTTGACCTAGTTTAGATCTAAAGTAAATAAATGTATATACTTCATATGTATGTATATTAGTAAGTGCATTGAAAAGATTAAGTTGGACCTATGCCAAATCTAACTGGCTGTTGGTTGTAAAGACATTATGTGTGATTTATACTCTCTACATGACATCTCTGTATTATTTGGAATTTTCTCACAATAAGCTCTGGCAATCAGGTAAAGGAATAGAGCTGTATATTTCTTAAGTTCAGATAAATAGCTTTTGCATTATTTTGGTGATTCTCAAAAGGTTGGGGAAAGAAGGGTGAATCTGCATGCTTGAGAGAGGAAAAAAGTGGTAGAGCTAGAACTATTGTGATGGGCAGAATTCTCAGTGGCCCAGCCCCCAAGATTCCCCTAGTGCACTTACCTCCCAATTACTGATCAATCACTAACCTAGACATTGCTGTCTAGAGACTTTTCTGAACTAATTATGTCGGTAATCAGTTCACTTTAAATGAGAGAGATCATTATAGGTGGACCTGACCTAATCAGGTGAGCACCTCAAGAAGTCAGAGAGATTGAAGCAGAAGACACTTGTGCTTGCCTTCAATGAGCAAATGACCATGTGATCTGCCCTGTGACAAGGCCCTGAGAGCAGCCTTTCCCAGAAAGGAGATGGGGACCCAGACCTACAGACACTGGGTCCTGCCAACAACCCTCGAGCTCGCAGAGGACCCCAGCCCTCGGATGCGGTCACAGCCATGGCCCACGCCTTGGTGTCAGCCTCATGAGACCCACACCCAGACTCTGACCCACAGGAACTGAGATAATAAATCTGTGTTGTTTTAAGTAAGTTTGTGATAATTCATTATTTTGAGAATCAAAATTGCTTGTCACCTGCCACCTGGTATACTTGTCTTTAACCTGATACCTAGTAATTAAAAAAAAAAAAAGTGTTTTTGCTTAGAAATGCTCTACTGTCTGTTAAGGAACTAGATAATTAAATAAAACTTGTATCCAGGACAACTATATTCCATTAATATCCTCTTGCCCAGGAACCTTTTTTTCTCTCATCAATGCAAAGCAACTCTACAATTACCTTTAAAACATTGACCTTTCCAGAAATACATGTATCAGTCTTTCCTGGCAGGTGGAACTGCTATGGCCGCAGGCATTTTCTGCCCTCTCCCAGCAGCAGTCTTCTCTGCAGAGCATGTGTGGAATGTTCTGTGCATGAAACTCTCCAACAGGTGGGCTGTGATCAGCCTTAAACCTGGCAATGGTACTCCACCTCACTGCGTATAAGAACCACCTGGAGAACTTTAAAAGCACTGGTTCCCAGGCTCTCACCCCAGACCTCCTAGTATTGAATTAGAATTTCTGGGGTTGGGCCAAAACAGCAGTTTCAAAAAGCTCCCAGGTGGTTCTGCGCTTACAGAGGACTTCTCCAGTGTTGGGTGCAATGCAAGCCCCTGTCTTATGAGATGCTGGTTCAGTCCAGCAGGCCTGGGGCGGACTTGAGATTCGGATTCCTAGCTCCCAGGGATGCTGGTCTGCTGGGTGTGGCCATGCTCTGAGTAGTGAGGCCTATGGGCTGGCTTTTCCAGTCCTGTGCTCCAGACAGGAGTCTTCCCTCTGCTGCTGCTTCTGCCCTCCTCACCTTCTCCTCTTTTTCTCTCTTCTTTCCTCCCTGGATGTTATATTCTTCTAGGATCCTCCTCATTCTCTTGTAGTTATCATAGTTTGGGTCAAAATTTAAAGTCGTATTCTGAGGAAAAGTCTTAAACTCTTTACATAAAGCCTGGACTCTTCACACAAGTGAATAATTATTCATTTTAAATAAGGAAATACACATTAATTATTAAGTTGTAATGGCCAGTTATTTTTCATTTCTGTAAACCCCCAACCAAGATAGAACTTAAGAATTTTTACTTAGAGAAAACTACCTCACAGACTGCAGTTGGTGTGGAACTGATGGTTTGCCTGCCCTCCTTTAGAGTACGAAGCGGAGCTGCCCCCCTTTCCAGAGGAGTACAGAATCCAGCCAGAAGCCATGATTTCCGTGAGTCCTGCCCCACCGCAGCCGTAAAGAAAAGCTCTCAGCTGAGAACAGTGCTGGTAGCTGGGGACTGTCACACAGTGTCGTGAGAGGAAAGACACTGGAGCTAGAACCAGGAACATTATGCCAGAATATATAGCTTTGCTTTTCAAATTAACCATTATTTTTTTTAAGTTTCCCATTACTTTATTTATTGATTGATTGATTGATTGATTGATTGATTGTGGTATCACATAATTGTCCTAATCCCCCCAATCCCATCCCAAACACCTCCCTACATATGCCCTCACACCACCCCACCACCCCTTGTCCATGGCCACTTGCCAGACCCATATTCATGCACACAAGTCCTTTGGTTGATCTCTTCCCCTTTACCCCCACCCTCCCCTACTTTCCCTCTGAGGTTTGAAAGTCTGTTCGGTGCTTCTCTTTCTCTGAATCTGTTTTTGTTCATCAGTCTATGTTGTTCATCATTTCCTCTAGATGTGTGAGATCTTGTGATCTAAGAAATACCCTTGTAAGAACCGAAACTGCGACAAGCCATAATGGTTACACTGAGAGGCAAATGAATCAGTCTGCAGTGAGTTCCTTTCTGGGCCAACAGTTCTTTTGAGTCCCAATTCCAATGTCAAACAGTTCCTTATGTGTACATGTTAGCCATGATATATCTGATCTGGTTGGTGGACAAATGGTGGTGATGCAGGTCTGACCGTCTCTGGTTTGGTCCTGGGCATCCTTCAGCAACACACATCTGCTGTCTGCTGGTATGCTGAGGTGTCATCAGCAACTTCCACCTCTTAATTGTGTCTCTTCTGTCTTCATGGCTGGAGCACTTCTATTCCTCTCTGTTACAGGATTCCAGATGGTCTCAGAGTTGTTTTCTGAAAATATACAAACATATTCTCGACTAAAAGTTAATAAAGGGATATTTTCTATAAATTTGACTTGGGATCCTTTTTCTCCCTCCCCCCCCACCCCCCAATGGCTTGTTTTGACACTATGTGTGTATTTTCATGGGTATCTTTCTGTTAGCATTTCCAATGAAGGTTAATTTTCTAAAGTACAAATTTTTTAGATGTAAATTATTTGCAGGATAGTTTTCCTTACATGATATTCTTCCACTGTCACCCCCTTTTTTTAATTTAAATAATAGGAGACTTTTGGAAATTTTATAATGTAGTCTTGATAGCTTTTACATTTTAATTATTTGGGATAAACTATGACTGCTTTAAGTTCATTAATGTTACTCAATTTTACCATGAAATGCTCTGCCAATAAGAATTTTTGTTAACACATTAGGAACAGTTTTTTTGTACAGTACAATCAGTTTTTCTAGAATATTCATTTATTTCCATTACCCACATTATTTTCCTCTGAGAAATTGGCTAGTATTCAACTGTCAAACTCAACACTCTAGCAACACTTATTTACCCTATGTGTATTAGTGGAATTGATTATTTGCCTTCTTGAGAAGGGCATGAGTATTCCTGGTACTAGGCTGGATCTATATATTAAAAACCCTCTTTTCCATACCATGGGTACCAGACCACTCAAACAAGTCTTGTTGCAGTGAGAGGGCAGCTGCTGTCAGCCAAGTCTCTGTCTGTTACCTGGTTCCCTGGGAAGCAAAGCAGCCATGGGGGCAGGAGACCTCCCTCAGAATGGGAGAAGGTTCAGGCAACTGCCACGTTGCGGGGGGGGGGGTTGGTAAGTGTCTGTGCCCACTTCTGTTGACCCCCAAGTTCTTTCCCAATGGCCCATCTGCGACTGTGCCTGTCTTAGGTTGTTCCTTCCCTGAGGAATCTTTCCTATCTCTGGCTAACCAGCCATCCTCTGGGACCAAGAAGGGTGATGTGAGTTTTGGTCTGTCTCCTTGGTAGCCTATGCCCCCATGGGCTCCACGCCCAGCACCTGCCTTGGGGACCCTCACCTGCTGGTGAGGCCCAGGCGCTGATCTCATATTTTTGGGAACCCATGTTTCTTCTCTAGAGAGGGTCCAGCTCACCCTACTGGGAAGGAGAAAGATCCATGGTACCAGCCACCATGGTGCTTCAGCCTTGGCATGAGCTGAAAGGTCAAGTAACAGTTGTGGTCACCTGGATCATGAGAAGAGGGTCATTTTTGGCCAAAAGGGCAAGACCGGCCAATATATAATGCTCAGGTGCCTTCCCAGTGGGCCCTCTGCACAATGGAAGGAATGAAGTCCTTACATGTTGTTTTTAAATTGCTGCCAGACATTCAAAGGATTGGTTTGTAAGTTTGTTTGGGATAATTGTAAAATATGCTGTTGTAATTCTAAAATATCTAGAGATGTGTTACCTTTGTCTCCAAGCACCAACAAATTTTATATATATATATATATATATATATATATATATATATATATATATATAATGATTTTTATTGATACCCCATGGTAATTATATATAATGGGGATAACCCAAGTCTGGGAAAAATTATAATGATCTTGTAGATAATATCATGTAAGGATAATCTTTGCTCTAGGCCATGGAAATTCCATTTTAAACTGGCTGTCAATTTCTTTTTGTATAGACAAGGTATTTGTTACATTTTCTCCACCTCTCCCAGGAGGAAGTAGTGATGGTCCCTTCCTTTGGTGTACTCACAAACCAGAAACCACTGTTTACTTTTACACACAAAGGATCAGTGGTTTAATTTTGTGTCATACAGAATGGCCACTGGGTGGTGACCCCTATGTAATTATACTTCTTTGTCCCACCCGTGGTCCTCCTGGATGACCAAGGTGTTTGATATCATCAGTGACTACGTTGGGCAGGAGCTCAGCCCAGATAAGGGCTCTCACCCATGGAGGATTAGGAACATAAGTCCAGAAATACTTACCCAATAGCCCCAGGTTATATTACTGCTAGCATGGCAGTAAAGGTGTTTATCAGTCTGTGCCGTTCATTATATTCCATAAATGGGTGAGATCAAGTGATGTTTATCTTTCTCTGCCTGGCTTATTTCACTTAGCATAATGCTCTCCATCTCCATCTATGTTGTTGCAAATGGTAGGAACTCTTTCTTTTTTACCGCAGCATAGTATTCCATTGAGTAGATGTACAATTGTTTTTTAATCCACTCATCTGCTGATGGGCATTTAGGCTGTTTCCAGATCTTAGCTATGTTGAATTGAGCTGCTATGAACATAGGAGTGCATATATCCTTTCTGATTCGTGTTTCTAGTTTCTTAGGATATATTCCTAGAAGTGGAATCATTGGGTCAAATGGGAATTCCATTTTTAGTTTTTAAAGGAAACTCCATACTGTTCTCCACAGTGGCTGCACCAGTCTGCATTCCCACCAGCAGTGTAAAAGAGTTCCTTTTTCTCCACATCCTCCCCAACACTTGTCGTTTGCTGATTTGTTGATGATAGCCATTCTGACCGGTGTACAATGGTACCACATTGTTGTTTTGATTTGCATCTCTCTGATGATTAATGACTTGGAGCAGGTTTTCATATGTCTCTTGGCCTTCCTTCTGTCTTCTTTTGAAAAGTGTCAATTTAGCTCAGTTGCCCATTTTTTGATTGGGTTGTTTATCTTCTTTTTGTTAAGTTGTATGAGTTCTCTGTAAATTTTGAAGATTAAACTCTTATCCTTGATATCGTTGACCAATATGTTCTCCCATGTAGTGGGGTTTCTTGTTGTTTTGTTGATGGTTTCCTTTGCTGTGAAAAAAAGCTTTTTATTATGATGTAGTTGCATTTGTTTATTTTCTTTTTAGCTTCTATTGCCCTAGGATTAGTATCAGTGAAGAAGTTTTTTTGGCATATGTCTGAGATTTTCTTGCCTGTGTTTCTTGCCTCTAGTATTTTTATGGTTTCCCATCTTATGTTTAAGTCCTGTATCCACTTTGAGTTTATTTTTGTGTGTGGTGTTAGTTGGAGGTCTATTTCAATTTTTTGCATGTATCTGTCCAAAACTCCCAGCACCATTTGTTGAATACACTGTCTTGACTCCATTGTATGTTCATGCCTCCTTTGTCAAATATTAATGAGCATAGTGGTTTGGGTCAATATCTGGATTCTCTGTTCTATTCTATTGGTCTGTCTGTCTGTTCTTGTGCTAGTACCAGGCTGTTTTGAGAACAGTGGCTTTGTAATACAGCTTGAAATCCCTCCCACTTTACTCTTCTTTCTCAGGATTTCTGTGGCTATTCGGGGTCTTTTATTGTTCCAAATGAACTTTTGGAGAGTTCTTTCTAGGTTAGTGAAATATGCCATTGGTATTTTAATGGGGAGTGCATTGAACCTATAGATTGCATTAGGAAGTATGGACATTTTGATGAAGTTGATTCTACCAATCCATGAACATGGTATGTTCTTCCATCTGTTTACATCTTCCTCTATCTCCTTTGTCAGTGTCATGTAGTTTTCTGAGTATAGGTCTTTTACCTCCTTAGTTAAGTTTATTCCTAAGTATCTTAATTTTTTTGGTGCGATGTCCAGTAAATGGGATTGCTTTTTTAGTCTCTCTTTCTGTAAGTTCATTATTGGTGTATAGAAATGCCATAGATTTCTTGGCATTGATTTTGTATCCTGCTATCTTGCCAAATTCATTTATTAAGTCTAATAATTTTTTGATGGAGTCTTTAGGGTTTTCCATGTACAGTATCATGTCATCTGCGAATAAGGACAGTTTTACTTCTTTTCCAATTCGGATGCCTTTTATTTTTTCTTCATGTCTGATTGCTATGGCTAGTACTTCCAGCGCTATGTTGAACAGGAGTCGTGAGAGTGCGCATCTCTGTCCTGTTCCTGTTCTTAGAGGAAATGGCTTTAGTTTTTGCCCATTGAGTATGATGTTGGCTGTGGGTTTGTCATATATGGTTTTTATTATGTTGAGGTATGATCCTTCTATTCCTACCTTGTTGAGAGTTTTTATCAAGAAAGGGTGTTGGATTTTATCAAATGCTTTTTCTGCATCAATAGATATGACTATGTGATTTTTATCTCTCAATCTGTTTATGTGATGTATCACATTTATTGATTTGCGAATATTGTACCATCCTTGCATCCCTAGAATAAATCCTACTTGGTCATGGTGTATGATCTTTCTTATGTACTGCTGTATTTGATTTGCTAGAATTTTGTTGAGGATTTTGGCATCTATGTTCATGAGGGATATTGGCCTGTAATTCTCTTTCATTGAATTGTCTTTATCTGGTTTTTGTATTAGGCTGATGCTAGCTTCATAGAAGGAGCTTGGAAGTATTCCTTCCTCTTGAATTTTCTGGAATAGACGGAGGAGGACAGGTTTTAGTTCTTCCTTGAATGTTTGGTAAAACTCCCCTGTGAAGCCATCTGGCTCTGGGCTTTTGTTTGCTGGAAGCTTTATGATGACTGCTTCAATTTCATCCATAGTTATCAGCCTATTGAGATTTTTAGTATCTTCTTGATTAAGTTTTGGAAAGTTGTATTTTTCTAAGAATGTGTCCATTTCCTCCAGGTTGTCTAGTTTATTAGAATAGGGTTGTTCATAGTATTTTGTAACAACCCTTTGTATTTCTGTGGGGTCTGTTGTTATTTCACCTCTTTCATTTCTGATTTTGTTTATTTGGTTCCTCTCTCTTTCCTTTTTGGTGAGCCTGGCTAGAAGTTCATCAATCTTTTTTATCCTTTCAAAGAACCAGCTCTTGGTTTTATTGTTTCTTTGGTCTCTATGTCATTCATTTCTGCTCTGATCTTTATTATTTCCTTCTTTCTGCTCACTGTGGGCTTTTCTTGTTGCTCTCTTTCTAATTCTTTGAGTTGTTGAGTTAGATTATTTATTAACCCGTTTTGTTGTTATTTGAGGTAGGCCTGTAGAGCTATAAACTTCCCTCTCAGGACTGCTTTCAATGTGTCCCATAGGATTTGCAATGTTGTGTTTTTATTATCATTAGTCTCCAGGATGTTTTTAATTTCTTCTTTGATCCCATTGATAACCCAATCATTGTTTAGTAGCATGCTATTTAGTTTCCAGGTGTTTGAATTTTTTGGAATGTTTTTATTGTAGTTCATTTCTAATATGCCATTGTGATCTGAAAAAATGCTTGATATGATTTTAATCTTTTTGAATTTGGGGAGACTTTGCTTGTTATTCAATAATGTGGTCTATTTTTGAGAATGTTCCATGAGCTCTTAAGAAGAACATATATTCCTTGGCTTTGAGGTGAAATTCTTTGAAGATGTCAATTAGGTCCATCTGGTCTAGTGTATCATTTAGGATTGCTGTTTCTTTGCTGATTTTTTGTCCAGACAATTTATCCATTGATGTCAGTGGTGTATTAAATCCCCTACTATGATTACATTTATGTCGATCTCTCCCTTGATATCTTCCAGGAGATTTTTTTTTTTTATGTATTTGGGTGATCCTGCATTGGGTGCATATATGTTTACCAGAGTTATATATTCTTGCTGAATTGCTCCCTTTAGTATTATATAGTGGCCTGCCTTATCACTTGTTACAGCCTTTACTTTGAGGTCTATTTTATCTGACATATGTATCGCAACCCCAGCTTTTTTCTCATTTCTGTTTGCCTGAAAAATGTTTTTCCATCCCTACACTTTCAGTCTGTGTGAATCCTTTGCTCTAAGGTGGGTTTCTTGTAGACAACAGATATATAAGTCATGTTTTCTTATCCATTCAGCTACCCTATGTCTTTTTACTGGTGCACTTAATCCATTTACGTTTAATGTTACTAATGATAAGTACCTGTTTGTTGTCATATTTACCTTTAGTGTCTGTGTTTCTGTTTGTCTTTCTTTATCTTCTTTTTACAGCAGTCCTTTTAGCATTTCTTGTGTTGCTGTCTTGGTAGTGATAAACTCTTTTAGCCTTTTTTTGTCTGTGAAGCTTCTGATTCCACCTTCAATTTTGAATGATAGCCTGGCTGGGTATAGTATTCTTGGGTTCAGTCCCTTGTTTTGCATCACTTTGTATATTTCATTCCATTCCCTTCTGGCCTGGGGTGTTTCTGTTGAGAAATCAGTTGATATTCTAATAGGAAATCCCTTGTACGTAACTTTCTGTCTCTCTCTTGCAGCCTTTAGCATTCTTGCTTTGTCGTTGGTGTTCGCCAGTTTAATTATGATATGTCTTGGTGTCGGTCTTTTGGGGTTCAACTTGTTTGGGACTCTCTGTACTTTTTGGACTTGGATAGTTTTTTTCTTGCCAATATCAGGGAAGTTTTCTGTCATTATTTCTTCCAGGAGGTTCTCTTTTCCTTCCTTCTCTTCCTCTCCTTATTTTATCCCTATTATTCTAATGTGGTTGCGTTTTGTGTTGTCCCACAGCTCCCTTAGGCTCTCCTGTTGTTTTTTAAGTCTTCTTTCCAGTTGCTGCTGTGTTTGTGTGTTTTTTACTACCATGTCTTCTACTTCGCTGATGCAGTCCTCAGCCTCTTCTAGTCTACTGTTTAAGCCTTGCACTGTGTTTTTTATTGCAGCTATGTTGTTCTTCATCTCCTCTTGGTTTCTTTTCAAGTTGGTGACATTTTCATTCAGCTCCTTGTAATTCTCCTTGAGTTGTGTGTAATTGTCATTGAGTTGTGTGCACTTGTCCTCTAGCCGTTTAAACATCCTTATAACCATTACTCTGAATTCTGTCTCTGATAAGCTGCCTCGAATTCATTTAACTCCCTTTCTGGTGATTCCTCTTTTTCTTTCCTTTGTGCATTATTTTTTTATCTTCCCATGTTTTCCTGTAATGTTTTAATTATAGATCCACTTGCTTTGCTGCCCAGGTTTCCTGGGGGTTTGTGCTACTAGCGTAATCTCTCAGTTTTCCTGTGTTTGTTAATCTAATGTGTAGCTCCCTACTTGAGCTATTTGGGTTCTCTTGGTGTAGGCCTGCGAGCTGGAGAGGCACAACTGTGGTGTCTAGGAGTCAGCCACTGTTTGGGGGAGAGACCCAATTTTTGCTTTCCTGCACCCTTAAGTTTAATCACACTTGCCCTGCGGGACTCACATTATGCCCTAGGAACTGTTTGCTGCGGTGTTGGGGCTCAGGTGACCTGCTTTTTGGAAAGACGTGACTGTGTTGCCTGGGGTTCTGCAGTTGTGGGGTGGGCAGGTCCAGCTTTTGCTGTTGTACATGTGTTGGATAGGCGCTTACTCTCAGTGGCAGTTCACAGGAGCACCCTCAGTGTGTTTGTCAGTGAGCACACCAAAGGACTCTGAAGGGCTCTGGCAGTGTAGCCATGCAATTGAGGTGCCTATGGTCGGTATCCAGACTAAGTGAATACAAAGCCTCTTCTGCTGGGGAGGAGTGAGCTTCCTGCTTTTTCAAGATTTCCCCAAAGAGGAGCTCACAGTGGCTCCCACTAGCGCGCTGTGGGTAGTTGTGCTCAGTATGCCAGGTTGCCAGGATGTTGAGCTCTCAGGGTGCAGAACTTCGATATACTCCGAGGGGTCTGTTGAACAGCTAGGCTAAATGTCGCAAACCTCCAGGAAGAGGGAATTCAGAATTTCCACTGTGGGGCCATTCCTCCCAGACTGCACAGAAACACACCTTTGGGTGCTTTCAGCGACTCCCTACTGCCACCCAAGGAGATGCCCACAAGTAAAGTTTCCAGGCTTGCCTATGGGATGGGGAATGCGTAAGTCCCTGTCTGCACCGAAACATACCCTTGGGTGTTTTCAGCCTCTCCCCACTACTGCCCAACAAGACACCCGCTAGCAGTAGTAAGGTGTTCAGGCCTATCTATGTGATGATGAATGCACGCACCCCAGCCCGCACATTAACACAACCTCGAGTGCTTTCTCCCTCTCCCAAGCGCTGTCTAAGGAGATACCTGCCTATGGAAAGGGGAGCGCGCGCACCCCCTGTCTGCCCAGAAACACACCCTTGAGTGTTTTTGGCTTCTCTCCCATGCCGTCTTAGGAGACGCCCCACAAGTAAAGAGTTCTGGGCTTGTGCGCTAGTGCGTGGACTTGGAGATGCCTGGCAAGCCCAGTAAAATGTTTCAGGTTTGCGCACAAACGCGCACTGCCTGGAGACACTCGGTTAGCTAGCCAAATAAAGAGATCCAGGTTCTCGCACAACATGCAGGGCTTGTAGACTGCCTGGCTAGCCAGGTAAAGAGTTCTGGGCTGGCGCGGAAACACACACTGCCTGGAGCTGGCTCAGCTAGCTAAGTAAAAGGTTCCCGGCTCGTGAGCAAATGCACACTGCCTGAAGATGTCCAGTTGCCAAGTAAAGAGTTCCGGGCTGGCACACAAGTTTACCCTGCCTGGAGAGTGCGGCTTGCTGAGCAAAGAGTTCTGGGCTCCTGCGAATCCGCAGTTCGGCTATTGTGGAGGAAGAGTTTTACTTACAGCTGCGAAATGGTGTGTCTTTGGAGATTAAGATCCCAGTGTCCTCGGGTCTGCAGCTGGGGTCGCAGGACACTGGCTAGAGTGTGTGCTGGGCCGAGGGGCAGCTCCAAGGCCTATCTTGTTGGTGATGTTGGTGAGTTTCTAAAAAAGGCCGTTCAAGACGGTGTGGGCTCCGTGCTGGAGTCCTGCTGTCCAGGGAGTGCCGGCAGTGGTGAAAGTCTCTTCTTGTCCAGGGGAGGCTGTCGTCCAGCTCCTGCTGCTCCAGCGTGATTTAACTTTCCCTCACTCACTCATACACACCCCATGCACTTCCACACACACTCCTTTCGTACTCTTACTTCCTCTCCCTCAGCTCTGTCCTGCTAGGCGCCATCTTTCTCCGCAAGGCCATTTTTTTTTTTTTAATCTTTTACCCTGCATGGCGCCCTGAGTAGTTCTACTCCTTCCAAGACTGTTTAAAAAAAAATTGTTTCTAGAAAATCCATTGGAAAGGAGAGTTGGATAGAAAATGCTGCTGTGAGCCTAGCTTCACACATATTGAGGGGGCAGGAGCAAACAGAGGGAACTGTGGGCAGCCCCAGCCAGATTTTCACTTCACGCTCTTATTCATTATCTTCCCCTTTTCGTCCTCACCCTCTGGGAGCATGAAGCCCTCGGGAATCTTGGTGGAAAGATGGACTCCCATCCACTCAGGTTCAGGCGGTAGGTTTGTTACGCCCAGACTTCGTGATCCCCAAGGACCACCAGGGAGCCGAGTCTGATGCAATAAACAAAAGAGCCTTTTCCATGATAGCATGGGCTCTGTCCCACTCATGCCAGCAGCATGGAGGAAGAGAGAGTGAATTTCGCCCAGTCCAGGGGTTTTGCTCTGGTCAGTGGTGATGTCACTGCCTCGGCTAATCCTGATTGGTTTGGTGAGGGCTAGGATTTAGTTACAGAATGGAGGATAACTCCGCCCTGCCCCACAATGGAGTCAGGAGCCCATCCTTGCCCCACCCTTCCCTCTCATTCCCCCTTGTCTTATGTGCATGAGTCAAATCATTGAATCAGCCTACTTCCTTTCAACATAAACAACAAATACAGTTACCAAGACCCTTAGTACCACAGTTCCCATCAGTATTGTCCTCACTGAAGTCCAGTTCCCCTCCTGCAGGCATAAGTTCTCCTCCTGGCCTGTGTGGAGTCCCGGCTGGGGATCTCACAGGTGAGGCCGCTAGTTGCCAGGATCCAGGCCATGCAGGAACTGGGATCTAGGTGCCATCTACTTCAACAGCAGTGGGCATGCTCAGGATAACAGTGCAGTGTCCCTTTGAGTCCTTGGGCAGTGAATTTCTTTACCCACATTGAGTTCCTGGGCTACAGGGTCTGCAGTGGGCACTGGCAGTGCATCTGGAAGAAGCAAACTGCAGAGCCTGTGAGGACTTGAGCAAGGAAATGGTTACCATACATGATCCCCCCCCAAAAAAGGGGGGGGGGAAACTTGTCTCAGTAAGGGGTACACCTGGCCCTTAAGAGGGCAAAGGACAGGGGGTTGGTCCAATTTTCACCGATTCTAGGACACATTTAGTTAAACCCTTTTTTCAGAGTCTCACTTACCTGTCCTAAGGCTAGAGCTATACTTTGAGATACCTTGGCTACAAAGGTGGGGCTGTTATCTGATACTGGCAGCCCGAATCTAGGTATAATCTCCTGGAGTAATCTCCTGACCACTATAGAGGTAGTTTCCATTCTAGTGGGATATACTTCCACCTAATCTGAAGTGTCTACAAAAATTAGACCTCATTGCTGGTGGCTTAATCTTTGAAATCCACCTACCAATGCTCTCCTGGGGAAGTTCCCTGGACCCGAATTCCCAGGGGGACCCCCTTATCTTGCTTAGCATTTACCTGTGCACAGACAGTACTTCTAGCAACTCTGCCTCACAGAAGTTCAGAAGTCTTGGTGACACTTAAGTGGGTAACCTGGTGTCACTGGGCAACTCTGACCTAGAGCCTCTGGGACCAACAGTCTTGTCATTTGGAGGATCCACCAATCATCAAGTCCTTCAGTGGCTTGCTTCTGTTCAGCCTATTCCTTCTGGCTGCAGTTGGTAACCCTCTTTTCTCTGTGGATGGCAGTTTCTCCATCAAAGGGCCTGGATTAAGACCAAAAGTTCTGAAATTGTGCCCAAATGGTGTGGTCCAGGATGACTACCACTGCCCCTGCATATCAGATCCCATCCTGAACGTAACTGCTCCCATCCGTGAACCGTACCTTGTCGTCTGTTACCACTGTACAGTCATGAATGGGTTGGCAGGGTTGGTGGCCAGAATCTTATGAATCCGGACACAGGGCTGGTCCAGGAGGAAAGCTTGGCCCATCTAGGTTAGCTCCTGGCCCAGAGTCTGCTTATCTGCTTCCTTCACCAGCAATGCTATGGTGGCCACTGCCTGGAAGCACACTGGCCACCCTGCTGTCGCAGGGTCCAGTCTCTTAGACAGATAGGCAACAGGTCTCTTCCAGGGACCTAGAGACTGAGTGAGAACCCCTTTGACAATGCCTCTTACCTCACTCACATAGAGGTGGAAGGGCTTCACAACATCTGGCAAGGCTAGGGCAGCTGCTAAGATGAGAGCCTTCTTTAGCTCCTCAAAGGCCCGTTGTTCCACTTTGGACCAGTTCAACAGCTGCATTTCTTCAGTACATGTTCCTTCTGAGGACCACAGTCCTTCTTCTATGTCCAAGGAGGCTCCCTGCTTTCTACAATAAACATCTAATTCTTTCCTATTAGTTGCTGGCTTTTTATAATTTCAAATCAACTTCTACACTTTCTTTCTATATCCTTCAAAAATACATAACCATGCCTCAAATTTTAAAGAAAAGGCAAGGGAGGAGGGAGCAGGTCCAGTATCCTGTTCCCAGGCCTCCAGCCACTTGAAATTTAAAATGCCACATTTTTCCTACAGATATAGATTTATCTGAATTTCTAAGCCCCCTCTAATCTCCCTCGCAGAACATTGGTGAAAATTGTCCAAGCAGTCATGGGGGGTTAAATCATACGAATAATTGTTTTCACATTGTTTTAACACAATTATAAATAAATTATAAACCTATGTGATGAAGTTTACTTAAATCTATAAAGTAGACACACATGACTAAAAGCAAAAATGATTCCCAAAGTTTAAACAAAATACAAGATGCAGGTACAAGCCCAAATTCAAGCTTCCAATGCAATTACAAATGACAAAAATAAAGCAAAACAAAACAGATCAAATATAAAAGTTTCATATGTTACATTCAACATTACTTCAGAAAAACTGACTTAAAAAAATACTGCATCACTGACTTAAAATAATTTTTAAGTGTCTGACAAATGAGAATAAATCAATCCTTGAGATCTTTGATCATTACTTATTTTTAACACATGTAATACAGTTCAGATTGCCATATTCTAGGCATTTAGTTACTGCAATTAACTCTTCCTAATTCAATTTATACTTTGAACTTTTAAAGCTGGCAAGTCAAATATAAACAAAGCACTGAATAATCTCTTTGCAGGAGAGCAAATAGTCTTGCCCTCTCTGGCCTCCCCTAGACCTCTCTGCACCAGAGGCAGTTTACTAAGATTTAAGACAATGTCAGGAAAAAAAAATGAATTTTGTTCATAGGTCAATCACAATTCATAAGCATGGCCATTTGGCCAGCTTCACCACGGAATCACCTGCCACTCCCTGCAGATCACTGGAGTAGCATTCAAATGCAAATGAACACATTCTTTAGCTGAAGACTCCCTGTCATTCATATGTACCATTACCATCTAGGGCGGGAAATTTCAAAAGCTGCTTACATTGACTTGGGAAACGAGTTTTAATTTATCTCCCAGTTAATCTCCACCATTTTTAAAGCTCATTCTGTACACAGAAAAGAGTTTTAAGCACAGCCCAAAACTATGAGCACTTGTTTTGAACTGGTCTTTTCCCTTTACATGAGCACAGAAATTCGCCCTTGAGGCCTATGCCGCCATGCCCCCCCAGGCCCCCCGAGTGAGGCTGCTTCGGCTGCCGCGCCAGCCATGCTGCTCAGGCGGCCCCGGAGGAGGAAGCACGGGTCGCCCCAGCAGCTTCCAGGCTCCGCCTCCCCTTCTCCAGGCAGCTAGCAAAATCAACCCAGGTGCCTGCTCCCCGAGCGAGGCCGCCACTGCCCAGCCGCACTCCAATGTGCAGACTGAGCCCCTCGGGAGCCCTCCCTCCAACCCAACGCCGTCAGGGGACCCCGCACCGCCACGCCGGCCACACTTCGCCGGCTCCATCCTGGGGCGCCATGTTGCCCACCGATACCAAACTCAGACCTGGGAAAGGTTCCCGTCACTTTCCGCAGGTGAGGCAACAGCTCACGCAGCTCACCTCATCCTGGGAGAGGCTACCGTCCCTCACCCCATGTGAGGGTCCCTCTAGGGCCTTCCCGGGAGGTCAACAGTGGAGTCAGGAGCCCATCCTCGCCCTGCCCTGCCCTCTCAGTTTCTGGGGTGCTGCTTCCCCTCTCTTACCTGACAAATCTAATTCCTGTTTCTTCTGGAAATATTGGCAGATCTCTCAACCACAATGGTCCTCGTATTCTCCTCTCTGTTAGAGGGTATTCTTTGTTTGCCATTTATGTGTCTCAGGAGGGAAGAAATCTAAGACTTGTGCTCAATAAGCACCCTAGAACCTAAAGTCTAACGCAGAATTGTATTTCTGTCTTAGGTTACAAAAGAAAATGTAATTATTTAAGCTATTTCTATGAATTGATTTTTTCCCACCCCCACTAGGTTTCACCGATGGAAGAAAACCTTTTCCGAGGCTTCAGTGCAGAGCACCGTTACCCATTTCCTCATTGGGCCACAGGCTCACACATACCTTGCACTCAAATCAAATCGGAAACAACTGATCCCAAAACCTGTAAGTAAGGAATATTTCCTCTTTCCTGGTTTTGGGTTTATAATATTGCAAAACCACAAGGTGGGGTTGGGATGGACAGACAGACCTCAGAGAGACTATGTAAATAACAAATCTGTTCTTGTTTTCATTATTAAAAGAAGTAGCCTTTTTTCATTGATTTGTCTTTAAGGTTGAAATCTTACCTAGTAATAGACAAACATGTAAATTGACCATACCTCGCTATGCCACCAGCCAATCGGGAGTGATATGTAAATTAACCTAACAAAGATGGCAGCTAATTTGCATACACCCTGCAGAGTGCTGGGACCAGATGCTTGCATCATTGCCATGGTGACAACACAGGGTTCTGCCTCCCCCTTCTCCCCCCCAGTTACCCTTCCACCACCACCCCTGCAGTCTCTCAGGACCTCTGGGCAGTATGGGAAAGCGGGGCTAGAGCAGAAAGAGGCTGCTCTGGGGCAGGAGTGGAAAGGGGCTAGGCCAGAGTGGAAAGGTGGTGCTGGCAGCCAGGGAAAGGAAAGCCCATTCTAGCACGAATCTTCCTGCATCGGGCTTCTAGTATAATGCTAAATAACTAGAATACTCTGATTGTGTGTTAAATACAGAGGGGCAAAAATGTGAAAAGTAGAAGAAAATACCATGCTGCCCTGCTTTGGGGGTTGAAGCCAGAGATATAGATCTCCTGCCTGCGCCCCACTTCCTCTGGCCCCCCCCGGGGTCAGGGCCTCTCCAACTGCTTTGTTCTGTTCTCTCTGCTTGTGGCCTTGGCAACCAGCACCTTAATGACCATGCCATGGGGCTCTATCCACTGTACCCTCTGTTCCTCTCTGACTTTGGTTCCCCCTCGTCGTGTGCTCATTTTCCCAGCCTCACTGTTGCCCTGGCCTTGTGTAGTGCCTGGCTTGAGCCCTCACTGGACTACAGAGGGGCCCAACTCAGCAGCCTTGAGTAATACTAAAGGCCATGTTATTTCCTAGACAGTTCTTTTTCTGGTTCAGAAGCAAATGTTCCTCCTAGATTAACTTGATTGTAAACTCTGAGAAAGAAGACACCTACCGTGTTTCCCCGAAAATAAGACATCCTCCAAAAATAAGATCTAGTGCATGGAAAGATAAGACATCCCCTGAACATAAGACCTAGCACAACTTTGGGAGAAAAAATTAATATAAGACACTGTCTTATTTTCGGGGAAACAGGGTACTAAAAGGGTTCCTAGTAACTAACAGGGCTCAAATGATAAAAAAAAAAAAAAAAAAAGCAGAGTCAAGCAGCCATTGCTAAACAGGGGCCTCTCACACAAGCCATGCTTTAAGGAGAAGATTGCACTGAACTGCCTACCTGCACTGTTTCTGCTAACCCTTATAAAGGAGTCCCTGGAACCTATTTCAATCCATAGCACTGAAGCTTTCCCTGTCCAACTGGAGTTGTGTAGCTCCCACCAACCAGACCAGCTCTATTCTGACCAATCAGGACAGTGCTTTTTGAACCAATCAAATGATAAGGACAGACCAATTAGGGACTAGGGTCTGGGACTTCTGTCTATAGAAGCCCTCTGGCTCTAAGAGTCCACTTTCCCTTTACATAGAAGGCTGAGTGTCCCCAGCTGAGTTGAAACATCAAAGATGTTTCACCTGAGCAGTGCAGAGCAGACCCGTGCAGAGCAGAGCTATCTAGCCAGAAAGGGGCCTGGCCCCAGGGGTGCCTCACAGCTATGCTGCATCACAATTGTTTTGCACTGAACAAACTTTCCTTCTTCACTACACTCTCAAGAACCATCACTGTGACAGTCGACCATGACCATGGACCATCAGTTGACAGCCCTTTGGAATCTTCAGCTAGGCATCTTATTGTTTGTTTTAGGTCCCCCCAAAGAATTTTTGGAAACGTTCATCTTTCCAGTTCTGCTTCCCGGTATAGCGAGCCTGCTTCACCAGGCAAAGAAAGAAAAATGTTTTGAGGTCAGTGGTTTTATTTCTTTACTAGAGGCCCAGTGCACAACATTCATGCACTGGGATGGGGATGGGGTACACCCTCTCACAGTCTGGGACCCGTTGGGGAATGTCTGACTTCCAGCTTATGCCTATGCTGCTCAAGTATAATAATACTGACCTCAGACATCCCCCAATGGGTCTTTAGCTCTGCTGCTGAGGGGAGAGAGGCTCCCGCCACTGCTGCTGCGCTTGCCAGTCATGAGCCCGGCTTCTGTAGGAGAGCACTGACCACCAGGGGGAAGCTCCTGTGTTGAGTGTCTACTCCCTGGTGGTCAGTGCTTGTCATAGTGACCAGTTGTTTCACCGTTCAGTCAATTTGCATATTAACCTTTTACTATATACATTCATTTTTATCATATGATAACTCATTACCTCAATATCATCAAGTAGTTGTTCTCCAAATGACCTTTTGAGAGTGAGAGCCTGTGATTGGGGTCACTCAGCTCTAGCCCAGCATGGGGTTGTGCACAAACATACCCTGCCCTCTGCTGGCCACTGGTTCTTGAGGGTTACTTGCCAGGTTTCTTGGGCCTGCTCTCCGGTTTGTTACTCCTTTGCTTTTCTCATACACTGAATTCATCAGCCCACCTCTAGCCTCTTCTCCCTCCCCTTCATGCCACATGCCATGCAAGGACCTTGCTTCAGGAGAGGCTTCACAGCAAGCACTCATGCACACTGGTCACTGTCTCACTGCAGCCATCAGCTTCTGAGTCAAGTCCCTGTCTTGGCACAGCCCCACATAAATACCCTTAGAGACTCCTTCTTTTTGCCATGTGACAGGACACACTGGGTGTGTGTGTTCCCTGCACTTTTAGAATACTAGAGTTTTGGGTGACCCACATGTAAAGAATAAAAGAGCAACAACATTTAATATTGACCAAGCACTTGGCAAAATGATACCTTAAAAAAATGGCAGTAACCATATTGCCACCCCAATCCATTTGATGGCCCCAGGGCCTTTAAAGAAATCCCAGGAATGGTGTCACCATGTGGTTTCCCCTCAGCACAGGTTCTCTGTATGACCAGAAGGGGATCCTGCACTGATGGGCTTGTAACTGAGGAGACACTACTTTTGTATTATTCTAAAAGAAATGCTTAGTTCTGAGACATGAGTGAATTCAAAGGGAACCTCCATCCTGCCTCATTCCCCTGACTTGCCAAAACAGACCGGGTCCTGATGGAACCAGAGAAGAACACCAGGAACAGACCCCTCTTTGACTAATAGCTGGGGGTGCTCTGCTCAAGGAGAGTAAACAGACTGCTCCAGGCCTGTGGGCCCCCTTCACCTGCACATTCACTGCCGCTGTGATGACAGTGCTGGCGTTGTGGGGTCAAACCCTGGGTTCAAAATAAGACCACCGGAGGCTGATGATTGATTTAAAAAAAAAAAAAAAGCAGGCAAGAATTTATTGAAAAACTGGCCAGGACAGCCACAACAGCACCACACGCAGGTGGACTCCGCACTGTTCCAGGGGTAGGCAGTCCTTTTTAAAGGTTCAAACCACAGGAATTTTCTTTTGTTCTAAATTCTAAAGGCTGGGAACATTGGAATGTGGCCCTTTCTTGCAGAAGCAGAACTCAGTGGTTAATCTCTAAAGGTTATCTATAAAGATTATCTACAGTTTCTACCCCTAAAGCTACTGAGTCAGTGGGAATCAATCTTCTGTATTTATGGTCCCAGGCACAGGAAAATTACCTTAGCCTCCAGGTCTCCATCTGAAAGCTGAGGTAAATATCATGTGTTTACTCAGGTGCAGGAGCCAGACCAGAGGGGTTAAAAATTCAAACAGCAGTCTTTACCAAAGTATGGTTGCTACTATATTTCACTGGGAGGAGTGCTACAGGAGTCATCTCCCTGAGCACTGGTCAGGTCATCTCATTTTCTCTTCCCAGCACCCTCTAAGCCAGGGCCCCTTCACATCAATGCCCTTGTAGGAAGAAGGCCCATGGAACTCAGGAAGTTGAACATTATCTACATTAGCCCACCTAGTGACCCGGGAAGCACATCTTCAACCAAGGCCAGGTGATACTGGGGCCTGGGCTTTCATCCCTCCCAGTAAAGGGAGGTGGAGGCTGTCCATGAGAAAATCCTGCGTTTATGTTCATAGCCATTTTCTGGAGGACAGATAGCAAGTTTTCTTAGGTTATAAAATCTAAACTGCTTTTAATTCTGATGTATTTTTTATTTGCTCATTTGGTTTTCCCTGACAACTTAAATCTTGTCCCCTACTCAAATTGACCTTCCTCTACTCTGTGGTGTTAACAGGGGTTGAGTGTGGCCAGATGAGTGGGAGTGAGGCCAGAGGCCAAGCACAGAGCCCTCAGCCTGGCCTGCCATTGTCCAGTGGCCTTGCCTCTGGCTTTAGGACCTACTGCTAAATAAGGGAGACCTCACAAATCACATTTCAGGAAACTTTTATTTTAATCTTGCTATTGGCCAAAGTATGTTCAGTGTGTTGTTCCTTTTATTGGACCTCCCAAAGGATGGAATGCAATAATTAAACAATAAAATGAGCACAAGCGAATAACTTTTGTTTGCATGTGTTTAAAAATATTTTAAAACAGCCGAAACCGGTTTGACTCAGTGGTAGAGCGTCGGTCTGTGGACTGAGGGGTCCCAGATTCGATTCCGATCAAGGGCATATACATTGGTTGCGGGCACATCCCTGGTAGGGGGTGTGCAAGAGGCAGCTGGTAGATGTTTCTCTCTTATTGACATTTCTAGCTCTCTATCTCTCTCCCTTCCTCTCTGTGGAAAATCAATAAAAAATATATTTTAAAAAATATTTTAAAACAAATTAAATCATCCAAGTTCAGTTCTATTCAGGAAATGTTAATAAGCCCTACTGTGTGCTGATCCCAGGGTCAGGCCTGGGGCACAGAAAGAACAAAATACAGCCCTGCCCTCAAGAAAACCAGCCTGGTAGTGAAGGAAAATGGTGAACAAAGGCTGTTTTTAACTTTTTGTCCTCTGAAATAAGAACAGCTGTGGCAAAACAACTGGAGTGGCTCTATTCGAAATTCACTTCTAGACCATAAGGCAGCTCTATATAATTGCGTAGCCTTTATGCAAGTGTACTTAGCTGTGATTCTTCTCATTTTTTTTGTTTTATTAATATTTTTAAATATAATAAATATTTATTGTTCAGATTATTACAGTTGTTTCTCCTTCTTCCCCCCCAATAGCTCCCCTCCACCCGATTCCCATCCCACTCTCAGCCCTTACCTCCCCAACACTGTCCTCATCCATAGGTGTACAATTTTTGCCAAGTCTCTTGCCACAACTACTTTCCCCCTGAAAATTATCAATCCACTCCCTTTCTTTGTCCCTGATTCTATTATATTCACCAATCTATTCTGTTCCTCAGATTTTTTTATTCACTTGATTCTTAGGTTCATTTGTTGATAGATATGTATTTGTTGTTCAGAATTTTTATCTTTACTTTTTTCTTCTTCTTCTTCCTCTTCTTAAAGAATACCTTTCATCATTTCATATAAAACTGGTTTGGTGGTGATGAACTCCTTTAGCTTTTTCTTATGTGTGAAGCTCTTTATCTGACCTTCAATTCTGAATGATAACTTTGCTGGGTAGAGTAATCTTGGTTATAGGTTCTTGCTATTCATCACTTTGATATTTCTTGCCACTCCTTTCTGGACTGCATAGTTTCTGTTGAGAAATCAGCTGACAATTGTATGGGTGCTTCCTTGTAGGTGACTGTTTTTCTCTTACTGCTTTTAATATTCTATCTTTGTCTTTTGCCCTTGGTATTTACTTTATGGTGTATCTTGGTGTGGTCCTCTTTGGATTCCTTTTGTTTGGGGTTCTCTGAGCTTCCTGGACTTGTAAGTCTATTTCTTTCACCAGGTGGGGGAAGTTTTCAGTCATTATTTCTTCAAATAGGTTCTCAGTACCTTGCTCTCTCTCTTCTTCTGGCATCCCCATAATTCTGATGTTGGTAAGCTTGAAGTTGTTCCAGAGACTTCTTTCACTATCCTCAAATTTTTGGATTCTTTTTTCTTTTTGTTTTCCCCTTGAGTATTTTTTGCTTCTTTGTATTTCAAATCTTTGACTTGATTCTTACGTCCCTCTAGTCTGCTGTTGCGTCTCTGTATAATATTTTTATTTCAGTCACTGTATGTTTAACTTCTACTTGGTCCTTTTTCATATCCTCAAGGGTCTCATTGAATTTATTGGCCTTTTCTAGGAAATTCTTGAAAAACCTTATAACTGTGGTTTTGAACTCTATATCATTTGTTTTCCTCCATTTCTTTTGTTTGTGATCTGTTTTGTTTTTGTTTTGTTTTTGTCTCCACATTTTCACTGCTTCCCTGAGTTGGTAGGGTGGCTTTGTGTGCTAGGTATCCTATATGGCCCAATGGGTCAGCCTCCCAGTTACCTGAGGTGGACACTCTTGTTGCACCTCTTTGTGGACTATGTGTACAGCCTTGTTGTAATTAAATCTTGATTGTTGTTGGTGTCACTGAGAGGAGTTGACCTCCAGGCCAATTGGCTGTGAGGATCCGCTGTATCTATAATGGAATAACTGCTGTTATAGAGACACACTTATGGGGTAGGACTTGTTTCAGTGGGGCTTTGGTGCTCACTGAGTCTGCCTCTTGAAAGTGTCACTTACAAATGTGAGTAGTTGAAATCTGGTGTTATCTCATACTGACCACTAGATACACTAGTTTCTGGATCTCTAATGGTGTGCAGATCAGCTACTGTCTGAGGCCACCCTGCAGGAGCTACAGAGAACTACAGTTTTCTCCTCTTTGCTTGGCATTTGGCAGTTTTGGAGCAGTCTGACCAGAACTACAGTTTCTGAGGTTAAGCTGGATAAGGCAGGCCATTTATATGCAAAAGCCACTGCGTGGATGTTGGGTGGGTTTGTAGATTGTGCGGGGTGGGGTCTCGGAGTCATTAGGCTAGGGTACGGCAAACAGCGGTGGCTGCCAGTCAGCTATCTCTGTGTTTCCGCATTTCCAAGTCCCTATGTCCTGTGTCCCAGTGCAGTAAACAATGATTTCTGGGCACACCTCTGCAAGTAAGCCACCCTCACTTTCTGACCCGATGTCAGACAGTCCAGCTTCTCCCTGTAGGAGTTTGGGTCCCTAGCGTCTCCACAGAAACTGGAGTTCAGAGTAATCAGGAGCTTGTCTCCTTTCAGGTTGAAAGAAGCAGCTCATCCAGAAGCCCACTAGCAGTCCAAACTGTGTGCCTCCGTACTCAGCTTTTCAGCGCTGTGCACGTCTCAATGCTCTTTTCTCTTTCCACTCAGCCAGCTTTCCCGTGGTCCTGGGTGATAGACATTTTGTCTTTTAGTTGTAGTTTTGAAATTATTGTACGAGGCAGCAGTTTATGTGTTTACCTATGCTACCATCTTGATTTCTTCTGATTCTTCTCATTTATAACCTTTTCAACGACACAAAAATCAGCTAAAGGGCAGTGTTGAAGATTTCACAATGAGCCTGGCTGGCATGGCTCGGTGGTTGACCTTTGACCCATGAGCCAGGGGGTTATGATTCAATTCCCAGTCAGGGCACATGCCTGGGTTGCGGGTTAGGGGCTTGATTCCCACTGGGAATGTATGCAGGATGCAGCCAATCAATGATTCTCTCTCACCATTGATGTTTCTATCTCTTTCTCCCTCTGCTTTCCTCTCTTAAGTCAATACAAATATTTTTAAACAATGATTTTTAAAAAAAAAAGATTTTACATTGAAGGTTGAATATCTAATGTCTACCCATCAATAATTTCTTAACAAGGGGGTAGAAAGAGTTTAGCCTCTAGGCAATGGTAAATGCTTTGAAAGAATCACAGAAATTTCTATTTGTATTTGAGATTAATGGGGGGTCTTTGTGATAATTCTTTATTTCCTCTTTGAACTCCCACAGATGTGCTGCCTTTAGACTAATGAAAGTGGTCTGAACTCTAGAGATGCAGGGTACTTGCATGGGACATTCAGGTTTAAATGATCAAGGAATGTAAAAAATGTGGCTCATTCAAAGGGTTAAATTTGCAAGGATTAATAAACTTTAAAGACAGCCAGGCACACTGGAGTTAAAAATTGACTCTTCCCTTTCAGAATGCCCTAGATAATCTCTTTGCCTATTAAAGGAATAATGCAAGTGCTCCTGTGACCAGGAGGAAGAGGGGACATATTTAGTGATGCTCACGGCATGACAGTGGGATGTAACTGTCCTGCCACAGTCCCTCCAGGCTGGGCTGGTCAGCTCAGTATTTTGAATACTACACATAGGCAAGATGGGTGAATTACCATTAACACATTTTATTTCCTGACTTAGGATTTCTTAACTAAATCTGATTCTCTCCTTTCCATATTTTCCCATCCTACGTTCCCTCCTGACCCAACCCTGGCAGGTAGTCTTCTGTTATTTCTGAAGGCTTCTAATTATACTAGTGGCTCTGTGCACAGAATTCATGCACATTAAAAGGGAATTCATTAAAAGAAATATTTTAATATTGCTATTTCCCCTTTCTCTAAAATAGAAGTGTCAGAGATGAAAGGATATTAGTAAAAGATATATGGAAAATAATATATAAATTTATTAATTGGCCAGGGATGCAGGCAGGCGGCTTCACCTAAGTGCTGGGCAGGGACGCACACCGGCAGTGCCATGTCTCAGGTCAGGGACACAGGCAGGCAGTGTCACATCCCTAGCCATGGGTGCATGCAGGCAGCATCACGTCAGCAGAGGGCATGGACACAGGCAGGCAGCGTCATGTTAGCGCTGGGCAGGTCTACACATGCTTCTGCTAGGAGCTGCCTGCACACACCTCTACTGGGGCCTGCCTGGGCCGGGCTGTGCAGAGGCCTTCCTAGTGATGACAATCCCTGCCCACCCTGTCCTGCTGTGCATACCTCCTGCCAAGCAGTTGTGATGTTATGGTGTCCCAGACAATTTGCATATTCCTCTATTATTACATAGGATTACTGACATCTCAACATTTGTCAGACCCAAGTAGCACTCCTATTATCCAGATATGCACACAGCCTTGCATTTTCTTGATTCAATTGGAAATACATGCTTAAACTGAATGTTAACTGGCTAGAATTAATAACTCAGCCTTCTTGTCTGTATCCACAACTGGACTTCAAATGGCTATAATCCAGCAGCATAGTTCATTACTTATTGGGGCCATTTGAATTCTCTTGCGTGAGAGAACAAAAATGGTGACATAGGTAAATATCTGTATTCACCGTCTCCCACAACCACATCAAAATTATGACAAAAATACAGAACAACCATCATTCAGAACCATCTGATATCTGGATGAATGAAGTCTCACAACTAGATAAATAAAAAAGAAAGCACACTGAAACCCATAGGAAGGGCAGAATGTGCTGTTTTTGTTTAATTGGGAGGCCACCTGTGAGGAACAAGAGGGTCCCAGCTCAGGGTTCCAGTGTTGAAAAGAGAAGTTCCTGTAACTACAGGCTATAAAAACCAATGGGTATTGTGGCTGAGTGACACTAAGGCAGCCGGAGATTGAGGCAGTCTCTCTTAAAGGGCCAGTGCATGAACTTCCCACTTCCTCTGAGCTCCATTGCCAGGTGACAGCATTGGGGGAACCAGGGACAGATGGACAGGAACTGGCATCAGCGTAGGAACTCTGAGGCAGCTTTCTCCCAGATTGGGTTGGTCACAGGGGTCATTGTTCCTGTGATAGGACCTCCCCTCTCCCAGAACTGACTGAAAGTCATATCTGAGTTTCCATTAGCATACCCCAACTTATCAACAAAAGGCCCAAGACCCAGCACTAGCAGCAATCTGCCTTGCTTCTTAGAAGGGCCTCACCAGGTCATCTGCAAGCCCAATATAAGTATCAGCCATCTGCAGATCCCTCTGTAGCTCTTGCCAGGTGGCCCAGGCAGTGGCTGACTTTGTACCTCTTAGGAGGTCACAGACCCCATGCACCTGGTGGACAGATTCAGATCATAGCAGATTACAACTCTACACATCCACAGGAACACACTCAAGAGGCAGAGTCAGTGAGCATCAAAGCCCCACTGAAGCAAGTCCTGCTCTACAGGGTCTCTCCTGCATATCAGCTCTTTCACTGTAGGCACAGCTGGTCCTCACCGCTAATTGGCCTGGAGGCCACTTCCTCCCAGTGGTGCCAATAGCAATCAAGTCTCAACTAAAGACTGTGCACATAGCCACATAGCCCCTAGAGTGTATAGCTCAGGGGGATGGGGAGTCTGAGCTATTGGGCCCTGCAGGACACCTACTACACAAAGCTACTCTACCAATTCCAGGAGACATAGCAGTTCTACCTGATGCATAGAAACAGGGAAGCAGACAAAATGTGGAGACAAAACATTACAAATGAAAGAAGTGGAAGCAAGCAAACTACTGGATACAGAGTTCAAAACGATCATTATAATGTTACCCAAGGCTCTTCATGAGACCATCAGAGGTCTTAATAAGAATGCCAAAGACATGAAAAAACAAAAAACAAAAAACAAAAAAAAACAGGCAGAAATTAAACACACCCTAATTGAAATAAAGAATAATTTACAGGAATTCAAGAATAGAGCAGAGCAGAGGATTCTGATAATCAAATCAACAATTTGGAATATGGGGAAAACACCCAAGCAGAAGAATAAAAAGAAAAACAAATCTAGAAATATGAAGGTAGTGTAAGGAGTCTCTGGAACAACTTCTGATGTACTAACATTCACATTATAGGAGTGCCAGAATGAGAAGAGAGAGAAAGATATTAAAAACCTGTTTGAAGAAATAATGAAAGAGAACTTTCCCTAGAGAAATAGACTTACAAATCCATGAAGTGCAGAGTCCCAAACAAGAGAATTCCAAAGAGGACCACACCAAGACACATCATAATTAAAATGCCAAGAGCAAAAGACAGAGAATATTAAAAGCAGCAAGAGAAAAGCAGTAACCTATAAGGTAGAGCCCATATGACTGTCAACCTGATTTCTAAACATAAACTTTGCAGGCCAGAAGGGAGTGGCAAGAAATATTCAAAGTGATGAAAGCAAGGACCTACAACCAAGATTACTCTACCAAGCAAAGCTCTCATTTAGAATTGAAAGTCAGATAAAGAGCTACCCAGACAAGAAAAGCTAGAAGAGTTCACCACCACCAAAACATATTACATGAAATGTTGAAGGGTAATCCTTAAGAAGAGGAAGAAGGAGGAGGAGAAAAGATAAAAAATATGAATAATAAAATTGTAATAAGTACATATCAACAATTGAATTTAAAAATTAAAAAAAAACAAGGAATCTAATGAACAAAATAAACTGAATAATATAGAATCAGAGGCATACAAATGTGGAACAGACCGATGAATCTCAGAAGGAAGGGGGTAGGGGAAGAGATTAGCTATGAACACAGTAGGGTGGTGAAGGCCTGAGGCAGAGTGGGAACTAGGTAGAGGGGAACAAAAGCCACTGGGGTCGGGGAAGGGGACAACTCTAATACACTGTACAATAAAGATTTTAAAATAAAAAAACAAAAATTTTGTAACAGATGTCACATTCAAATACCAATCTTGTTTAATTAAAATAAACTCACTATTAAGAAACAAGGACTGAGGAAACCAAGATGGCTGCATACCATGTTTCCCCAAAAATAAGACATCCTCTGAACATAAGACCTATTTACAGGTTTCATTCTGAGTAAAATATAAGGCATCCCCCCAAAAATAAAGCCCCCCTAGGCTAAACATGAGAGATTTGGTCCACTGATTCTGAAGAAATGGAGTCACAAGAAATTCACCAGGAAATTCAGGAATTGGATTGTTATGATGATGTTCCAGAAGATGATGACATGATTGTCATTGAATAAGTGAGTAAATTCTTGATACTGTAGGATTCACAGTTTGCCTGGTTTGTGTTAACAACTACCATACTACCGAACCGTATACAGGTAATAAATTTCCTTTACTATCATTTAACAATAAATGTGTACCGTATTCTTCTTCATGGAAAAATAAGACATCCCCTGAAAATAAGACCTAGTGCACCTTTGGGAGCAAAAATTAATATAAGACACTTTCTTATTTTCGGGGAAACAGGGTAGTTAAACGCCTAACTGCAGCCTCTCACAACAATTTCAAAAAATACAACTAAAATATAAAGTGGACATTATCCAGAACTACAGGAAAGTTGACTGACTAGAAATTCTACAACCAGAAGGAAAGAGAAAAACAGAAGGAAAATCAGAGGAGCTGTAAAAGCCTAAGGTATGGAGAAAAGGTGCACAAGTAGGGAGAGGATGGAGCCAGAGAGGAGGGGTGGCTGAGTGCCTGGTTGGCATTCCCTAGCGGGAAGGAGATAAAAGCTCCAAACTGTGCTGAACCCCAGTTCTGACTGCATTGAACCCCAGTTCTGGGCGAGACCCTCGGGTCCAGGCTCATACAGAGAGAATCTGGGCTGTAAGGCGGAAACTCAGGGGAGCGGCGAAAGGCAGAGCCCTGGAGTCTTGCACGTTGTGCGCAGAGGAGGGACTGTTGACTGTGCCATTGGATTTCCCTAGGGGGAAGGAGACAAAAGCTCCAGATTGTGCTGAGCCCCAGTTCCGACTGCACTGAACCCCAATTCTAGACCAGACCCTAGGGGACCCCAGCTCACACGGAGGGAATCTGGGCTGTAAGGCGGAAACTCGGGAGCGGCAAAAGACAGAGCCCTGGAGTCGCACACATTGTGCTCAGAGGACTGCCTGTTGATTTTGCCGCTGGATTGCCCTAGCGGGAAGGAGACAAAAACTCCAGTTTCCTTTGAACACCACTTCCAACTGCACTGAACTGCAGTTCTGGACTCATTGGGGGAGAGCCTAGACTGTTTGGTAGCGGGCAAAACTCCAGGGCACCTTTCTGTCAGAGGTGCTTGCAGTGAGTACCAAAGGACACAGGAACACTGAGACTCAGGAACCTCATAGGGCGGGCTGACAGGAAGCCAAGGCTGCAGGCTCCACCCTGAAACTCCGCCCCATCCAAGCTGAGCACAGAGGCTTTTGAATAAGGTTGTCTCCCAGCATAGACACAGCTGATCCTCACAGCCAATTGGCCTGGAGGTCAATTCCTCCCAGTGATACCAACAACAATTAAGACTTAACTACAAAAGTCTGTACACACAGTCCTCAAAGGGTGCACCAAGAGAGTCCACCTCAGATAACTGACCCATTGAACCATATATAATAGGACACCTTAACACACAAAGCCACCCTACCAACTCAGGGAAACAGCGAAAATGCCTAGACAAGAAAACAGATCACAAACAAGAGGAATGGAGGACAAAAAGCAACTGGATATAGAGTTCAAAACCATGCTTATAAGGTTTTTCAAGAGTTTCTTAGAAAAGGCCGATAAAATAAGTGAGACTTATGAGAATATAAAAATGGATCAACTAGAAATAAAGAATACATTGTCTAAAATAAAAAATATTATACAGAGTCCTAAAAACAGAATGGAAGATCACAAGAATCAAGTCAAAGATTTGGAACACAAAGATCAGAGGACACTACTCCACAGAAGCAAGAAGACAAGAGAATCCAGAAAGTTGAAGATAGTGTAAGAAACCTCTGGGGCCGGGACCGGTTTGGCTCAGTGGATAGAGCATCAGCCTGCGGACTGAAAGGTCTCGGGTTTGATTCTGGGCAAGGGCATGTACCGTGGTTGTGGGCACATCCCCAGTGGGGAGTGTGCAAGAGGCAGCTGATCAATAACTCTCTCATATCGATGTTTCTAATTCTCTATCCCTCTCTCTTTCTCTCTGTAAAAAAATCAATAAAATATATTTAAAAAAAAAAAAAAGAAAAAGAAAGAAACCTCTGGGACAACTTCAAGTGAACCAACATCAGAAAAGAGAGAGCAAGATACCGAAAGAATACTGGAAGAAATAGTGACAGAAAACTTCCCCCGCCTGGGGAAAGAAATAGACTTACAAGTCCAGAAAACGCACAGAACCCCACAAAAGGAATCCAAAGAGAACCACACCAAGACACATCATAATTAAAATTCCAAGAGCAAAAGACAAAGAGAGAATATTAAAAGCAGCAAGAGAAAAGCAGGTAGTTACCTATAAAGGAGCACCCATACGATTGTCAGCTGATTTCTCAACAGAAACCATGCAGGCCAGATGGCAATGGCAAGAAATATTCAAGGTGATGAATAACAAGAACCTACAGCCGAAAACACTCTACCCAGCAAAGCTATCACTCAGAATCTAAGGCCAGATAAAGAGCTTCACAAATAAAAAAAAAAAAAGCTAAAGGAGTTCATCACTGCCAAACCAGAATTATATGAATTGCTGAAGGGGGTTCTTTAGGAAGAGGAAGAAAATAAAGATAAAATTTATGAACAACAAACATGTAACTATCAACAAGTGAATCTAAAAACCAAGGGAATTAAAAAATCTGATGAACAATATTAACTGTTGAATATAATAGAATCAGAGGTACAGAAGGGGAATCGGACTGTTGATTCTCAGGGAAAAGAGGTTTGGGGGGGTGCAGGAAGAGACTGAACATAAACTGTGCACCTATGGGTGAGGACAATGGGGGCTGGGGAAAGGGCAGAGGGTGGGGTTGGAACCTGGTGGAGGGGGGAAAAATGAGGAACTTTTGAAACAATATAAACAATAAAGATTTATTTTAAAAAATAAAAATAAAAAAGAAACAAGGACTGCACTTCATATTTGGTGATGCAGAATCCTTCCAGAAAACTTCCCTTGTACATGTTCTATGGCTAGTGGAATCTCAGACGCACAGGTAATAAGAATGGTACTCTGGACAGAGCAGGAACATTGCAGGCTGGGGGTCTCAGAGCAGGGAGGACAGCCAGTTGTACACCTACTGCAGGAAAGCATGGCTGAGGCAAACTGGAGGCTTTTGCTCTTGGGATGGCAAAGGACAAGTGGATAACACAATTCAAATACTTCTGTAGCACTGAGATGGCCAGAATATGACTAGGGGCTCTGGGAAGCCTCTAACAGTTAATTCACCAAGCACTAGTATTGTGTGGCTTTAGGTGTTGTTTTAAACCACACAATAAAGAAAAACTTTTTTTTTTACTAAATAAATAATTGAAAGCATTTATATTAAGTTGCTAAAGAATAATTGCTCATTTATATTTACCCTTCTAGCCATTTTTTTTCTTGCCCTCTTCTTTTTGTTTTGTGATGTGACAGAGCCCCAATACTACATAGGAGTACCCACTTAATATTTGTTGGGTAAATGAATGACTATGGTTCTTTAAAAGTCAGGGTCTACTTTCAAGATAGCAGTTAAGTTTGAGAACACTTGTCAGTTTGCCATGGTGATTACATAAGAGGCAACTTCCTGCCTGTCCCTGCAGTGTCCAGATTGGAAGTAGGCTGGGTTGGCTGCACAGGTCTTTTGGAGCCAGAGCAGAGAAAGGAGTAAGTCCTCAGGATTGAGGCTGGAACTTAAGAACAAACGTTTCCAGCACTTTTAGTCCCTCTTCAAGCCCTGCACCTGCAGGCATTCATGGAATCCTGCAGGGATTCTCCAGTGGGTGCTTTTCTCCACCATACAGAAGAGAGCTATGCAGCCTCAAGGCTGAGCACGCCATGATTCACAGCAAGCAGCCTGGTTCCTGAATCCAGAAGTTTGATCGCTAGACCATGTTGCAGATTGGCCGAAGGGCTTGCCAAAGCAGAGACTAGATTCTGTCTGGAAAGGGGTCTGGAGGCTGTGCAGGAGAGAAGTGAGAAGTGCCAGGGGGCAAGCCCTTCATTTAGGTTGTCCTATAAGTACATGACACTCCAAAAAGATAAGGGAATAAAGCAAAGGGATGGGGGGAGAGGCACTGCCTGACTATTGTGCTGTAGAGCACATAGCCTGGTGTGCACATGCCTGACGTGTGTATTTGTGTCTGCACACATGCATGGGAGGGGCTTGGGCAGTACCTGGCCTCAGAATCAGATCCATCATAAACACAATGTGGTTTTCATTTTGATTCATTTAATAACCTGATTTTTTTAGTTTATGTCATTTTTAATTTTTCATTTTGTCATTTTAATATTATAAATTGTATCCCAATTAGTTTCATAAAGATTCTAATCAAATATAGGGTGTCCCCCCAAAATGCAAACACACTTTAACAGCTGATAGCTCAATTTTGAAAATGAAATTTATTTTTTTTCTGATGCACCATTTCTGGAGGTACTGCAATACTGGGACGATGCGTGGATGGAGTAAGTTCCTATTCTATCTCTCTATTCCAAAAATACATTTAATATAATGGACCCGTGGGCCATGAGTTGACATGCTTGGTGTAGACTGACTTATGTATCATACATACAGCTCTTTTCAAGTTTTTGTAATGACTCAGGATGGCCAAATTCAGTGGCCTGTTCCAGGGACAGAAAGGAAAGTGGGCCAGAAGCAGAGCACACATGCAAGGGATAGGGGACGGGCGGTCCTGCAGCAGCCACATTATGGGTTGGTTAGCCACCTGTTGGGACCCAAGTACTTTTTAGTGCCCTTCTTACTATCCTAAAATGAAAAGCTGCGATCACATTGCCTGTTTGCCAGTTGCCGAGTTGTTGTGTTGTGTAACAAACTACATGAACATTCCATGACTTCAGACAACAGTGGCATATTATCTCTATGGCTGACTGGGCAGTTCTGCTGTTGGTCTCATCTTGACTCACTCCTGTGGCTGCATTTGGCTGGTGACTGGGCAAGAGGGGAAGTCTAGTCGCTTCACTCCCATGTCGGGCCTTGGTGCTGGCTCAAGGTCACCATATGCCCTTGTCCTGCCAAGGCCAGACTTGTGTCTTCACAGCCTGGTGGTTTCAGGCAGTTTTTCATGAGGTCAAAGGCAGCAGGGGAAGCCCTGGTATCCAGAACCCCAAAAGCATCATTTCACAACAGTCCATTGGTCCAAACAGCTCACAAGGCCAGCAGGTGACAAAGCACTTCAGTGAGGTCTAGACTCCTAGAAGTAGCAGCAAGGTCACATGTAAAGGGGTTAGGAGGTAGTTAATCAGGGGCCACCACCATCATCATCTATCTATACAGCAACTTCAAAAATATGTACAGTGGTCATTTACATTTTAGTGGACTATCACATAAAGGAGAAGTAAAATGAAAGTCAATATACAGATGCATAAAACCCTAATATGTAAATAGACCGAATGGCAGAACAAGTGCACAACCAAACAACCGGTCATTATGTGATGTGCTGACAACCAGGAGATGCGCATAGAACATGGCTGGCATCGGCCGAGGCAGAATGATGGAGCAGGTGAGTGGGGGCGTCAGAACAAGGCATCAGGGCAAGACTCTGGCAGTTACTGAAAATTCTTTGCTCCCACATACCTTGGCCCCACCAGGCATTTGCACTTGCTGCCAGCCCCTTGTGCTGGCACTGATCACTTGACACTGTCAGAGAGTGTGAGCAGCACCTGTTGGCCTTGATCATCTCTGAGGGCTTCCCCACCTCCTCCTGTCCACTGATGGCACCAGCCCTGCTCGCACTCGCTGCTGGTGCCGGCACCAATTGCTCTGTGCTGTCAGCTTGTGGGAATGGCAGCAGCAGGAGTGGGGCTTCCAGCAGACAGGAACGGGTACTGCAGCAGGAGGGGTTGGATGGGGTTGTGGAGGATGGACCGAGACCCACCCCTGTGTCCACAGAAGCCTTGAGGTCCACAGTTCCTTTCTTTTTTAAAAAAACATTAAATTATTATCTGTGTACATATCGTACCATTGCCAGCCGCCACAACTCCCATACATGCCCTCCCTCCCTACAGTTTTGTGTCCATTGGTTGTACTTATAAGCATGCATACAAGTCCTTCGGTTGATCTCTTTATCTCCCTCAGATCTCCCTTCCCTCCCTGCTGTAATTTGACAGTCTGCTTGTTGCTTTACTGTTTCTATATCTATCTATTGGTTCATCAGTTTATAATGTTCCTTATAATCCATAAATTAGTGAGGTCATGTAGTGTTTCTCTTTCATTGAGTGGCTAATTTCACTCAGTATGATGTTCTCCAATTCCATCCAGGTGGCTGCAAATGATAAGAATTCCTTCTTTTTTATGGCAGCATAGTATTCCATTGTGTGGATGTACCATTGTTTTTTGATCCAATCATCTGCTAACGGGCAATGAGGCTGTTTCCAAATCCTACCTATTGTAAACTGTGCTGCTATGAACATAGGGCTGCATATATCCTTTCTGATTGGTGTTTCTAGTTTCTTGGGATATATTCCTAGCAGTGGGATTACTGGGTCAAATGGGAGATCCATTTTCAGTTTTTTAAGGAAACTCCACACTGTTCTCCACAGTGGTTGCACCAGTCTGCATTCCCACCAGCAGTGAATTAGGGTTCCTTTTTCTCCGCATCCTCGTCAACACTTGTCATTTGTTGATTTGTTGATGTTGGCCATTCTGACAGGTGTGAGATGGTACCGCATTGTTGTTTTGATTTGCATCTCTCAGATAATTAGTGACTTTGAGCATGTTTTCATGTGCCTTTTGGCCTTCTTTCTGTCTTCTTTTGAAAATATTCTATTTAGGTCCATTGCCCATTTTTTAATTGGATCATTCATCTTCCTTTTATTTAGTTGTATAAGCTGTCTGTAGATGTTGGAGATTAAACCTTTATCAGTGGTATTATTTGCAAATATGTTCTCCCACACAGTGGGCTTTCTTGTTGTTTTGTTGATGGTTTCTTTTGCTGTAAAAAAGCTTTTTATCTTGTAGTTCCATTTATTTATTTTCTCTTTAGCTTCCATTGCCCTAGGGCCAGAATCAGTGAAGAAGTTCTTTTGGCATATATCTGAGATTTTGCTGCCTGTGGATGCTTCTAGTATTTTTATGGTTTCCCGTCTGATGTTTAAGTCCTGTATCCATTTTGAGTTTATTTTTGTGAATGGTGTAAGTTGGTGATCTAGTTTCATTCTTTTGCATGTGTCTGTCCAATTTTCCCAACACCATTTATTGAAGAAACTGTCTTGACTCCATTGTATATTCGTGCCTCCTTTGTCAAATATTGAGCATAGTGATTTGGGTTGATATCTGGGTTCTCAATTCTATTCCATTGATCTATATGTCTGTTCTTGTGCCAGTACCAGGCTGTTTTGAGAACAGTGGCTTTGTAATACAGTTTTAGGTCTGGTATGGAGATCCCTCCTACTTTACTCTTCTTTCTCAGGATTGCTGTGGCTATTCGGGTCTTTTATTGTTCCAAATGAACTTTTGGAGAGTTCTTTCTAGGTCAGTGAAATGTGCCATTGGTATTTTAATGGGGAGTGCATTGAACCTATAGATCGCTTTAGGAAGTATGGACATTTTGATGATGTTGATTCTTCCAATCCATGAACATGGTATGTTCTTCCATCTGTTTACATCTTCCTCTATCTCTTTTTTTCAGTGTCGTGTAGTTTTCCGCATATAGGTCCTTTACTTCCTTAGTTAAATTTATTCCTAGGTATCTTAATTTTTTTGGTGCGATGGTAAATGGAATTGCTTTTTTAGTCTCTGTTTTTGTAATTTCACTGTTGGTGTATAGAAATGCCATGGATTTCTTGGCGTTAATTTTGTATCCTGCTACATTGCCAAATTCATTTATTAAGTCAATTAGTTTTTTAATGGAGTCTTTTGTTTTGTTTTTTTTTTATGTACAATATCATGTCATCTGCAAATAAGGATAACTTCTTCTTTTCCAATTTGGATGCCTTTTATTTCCTCCTCTTGTCTAATTGCAATGGCTAGTACTTCCAGTACTATGTCAAACAGGAGTGGCGAGAGTGGGCATCCCTGTCTTGTTCCTGCTCTTAGAGGGAATGGTTTTAGTTTTTGCCCATTGAGTATGATGTTGCTGTGGGGTTATCATATATAGCTTTTATTATGTTGAGGTATGATCCTTGTACTCCCACCTTGTTAAGAGCTTTTATCAGGAAAGGGTTTTGGATTTTATGAAATGCTTTTTCTGCATCAATTGATATGACTATATGATTCTTATCTTTCCATTTGTTTATGTGATGTATCACATTTATTGATTTGCGGATATTGTACCATCCTTGCATTCCTGGAATAAATCCTACTTGGTCATGGTGTATGATCTTTGTGATGTTCTTCTGGAGTCGATTTGCTAGAATTTTGTTGAGGATTTTGGCATCTATGTTCATGAGGGATATTGGCCTGTAATTCTCTTTCATTGAGTTGTCTTTATCTGGTTTTGGTATTAGGGTGATGCTGGCTTCATAGAAGGAGTTTGGAAGTGTTCCTTCCTCTTGGATTTTTTGGAATAGTCTGAGGATAGGTTTTAGTTCTTCCTTGAATGTTTGGTAAAACACTCTAGTGAAGCCATCTGGCCTTGGGCTTTTGTTTGCTGGAAGCTTTTTGATGACTGTTTCAATTTGTTCCCAAGTCACTGGTCTATTGAGATTTTTAGATTCTTCCTGATTGAGTTTTGGAAGTTTGTATTTTTCTAGCTCTTGTTATTTTCTTCATTTTGAGACCTAATTTGTCATATGTAAGTATTGCTACCCCAGCTTTTTTTTTTCATTTCTGTTTGCCTAGAAAACCTTTTTCCATCCCTTCACCCTCAGTCTGTGTGTGTCTTTTTTTCTGAAGTGGGTTTCTTATAGACAGTAGATATATGGGTCTTGTTTTCTTATCCAATATGTTACCCTATTTCTTTTTTTTGTGTGTGTGATATATTTTATTTTATTTTTTTTTTATTTTTTTTAAATCAATCTTTATTGTTCATATTATTGCAAAGGTTCCTTGTTTCTTCCCCCCTCCACCAGGTTCCCACCCCACCCTCCGCCCCCTCCCCAACCTCCATTGGTGCACAGTTTATGTTCAGTCTCTTCTTCCCTCCCTTTCCGAGATAGTAAATCCCTTTTCAGATAGTAAATCAGTTACTTAGCATTCACTCATATCAATAATACCTCCACATGCCCAATGATACACTTCACACAAAAGACATTTCCCAATAGGTCCACCAGCCTCATCCAGGCCCCACCCAAGGCACTCACAGATCAACACCCCAGCCCTATACTAACTCAACACATCCAGATCTAAGCCTTCATCACTTGATTCAGCTGACCCTCAAGTTCCCACGAAAGTTTCCAGCCATGTCTGAAAGGCAGCCGTGGGGCAGGGGCAGGTGAGGAGCAAGCTGTTCCGGGCCTGGCTGCTCAGGGCCTGGCCTCTGTTGCTCTGGTTCATTCCACAACCAGCTGCTCCGGGTCTGGTCACTGCCGCTCCTGACCTAGTTGCTCTGGACTTGGCTGCTGCTGCTCCGGGCCTGGCTGCTTCCAGCCTGGCAGCCGCTGCTCCGGGCCTGGCCACACCTGACCCGGCTGCTCCCCCGGGCCTGGCCGCTCCCAGCCTGGCAGCCGCTGCTCCGGGCCTGGCCGCTCCCAGCCTGGCAGCCGCTGCTCCGGGCCTGGCCGCACCCGACCCGCCTGCTCCCCCAGGCCTGGCCGCTCCCAGCCTGGCAGCCGCTGCTCCGGGCCTGGCCGCACCCGACCCACCTGCTCCCCCGGGCCTGGCCGCTCCCAGCCTGGCAGCCGCTGCTCCGGGCCTGGCCGCACCCGACCCGGCTGCTCCCCCGGGCCTGGCCGCTTCCAGCCTGGCCGCCGCTGCTCGGGGCCTGGCCGCACCCAACCCGGCTGCTCCCTCAGGCCTGACCGCTTCCAGCCTGGCCGCCGCTGCTCGGGGCCTGGCCGCACCCAACCCGGCTGCTCCCTCAGGCCTGGCCGCTCCCAGCCTGGCAGCCGCTGCTCGGGGCCTGGCCGCACCCGACCCGGCTGCTCCCCCGGGCCTGGCTGCTCTCAGCCTGGCAGCCGCTGCTCGGGCCTGGCCGCACCCAACACCCTATTTCTTTTGATTGGAGCATTTAATTCATTTACTTTTAAAGTTATTATTGATAGGTACTCATTTGACACCATTTTTATTCTATATCCCTGTGTTCCTTCTTCACTTCTAATTTCTTTATTTTTACAGTAGACCCTTTAGCATTTCTTGCATTGCTGGTTTGGTGGTGATAAATTCCTTTAGAATTTTTTTGTCTGTGAAGCTCCTGATTTACTTTCAGGTTTTTTAAAAAAATATATATTTTATTGATTTTGTACAGAGAAGAAGGGAGAGAGATAGTTAGACACATCAATGAGAGAGTGTCATCGATCAGCTGCTTCTTGTACACCCCCTACTGGGGATATGCCCGCAACCATGGTACATGCGCTTGACCAGAATCAAACCCAGGACCTTTCAGTATCCAAGCCAAGCTCTATCCATTGAGCCAAACCGGTTTCGGCTCACTTTCAGTTTTGATTGATAGCCTTGCTGGGTACAGTATTCTTGGATTCAGACCCTTCCTTTGCATGACTTTGTATATTTCATCCTATTCCCTTCTGGACTGATGAGTTTCTGTTGAGAAATCAGTTGCTATTTCTGATGGGGGATACTTTATATGTAACTTTCTGTCTCTCTCTGGCTGCTTTTAAGATTCTTACTTTGTCGTTGGTGTTTTCCAATTTAATTATAATGTGCCTTCATGTCAGTCTTTTGGGGTTCATTTTGCTTGGGACTCGGCAAGTTTCTTGTATTTGTGTGGGTTTTTTTCTTCTCTATCTCAGGGAAGTTTTCTATCATTATTTCTTGAAACAGTTTTTCCATGTCTTCCTCAATTTCCTTTCCTTCTGGAACCCCTATTATTCTAATATTTTTTTGTTTTGTATTGTCCAAAGTTCCCTTCAGCTCTTCTGCTTTTTATTTTTTTTTCTAGAAGCTGCTCTAACTAGGTATTTTTTTCCATCTTGTCTTCTAGTTCACTGATGCGGTCCTCTGCTTCTTCTAGTCTAGTTTTGATGCTTTCTATTGAGTTTTTTACAGTAGCAATGTCATTTTTCATTTCTTCTTGGTTCATCTTCATTTCCTCTTGGTTCTTACTAATATTGTCAAATTTATCTTTCATTCTTTTTAGCCATCTTATGATCATTACTCTGAATTCTTGCTCTGGTAGATTGCTTGCCTCTAACTCATTTACTTCCTTTTCTGGTGATGCCCGCTTTTCTTTTATTTGTGGGCTGTTTCTTTGACTCCCCATGGTCTCTCTTTTCCAGATGTCTGGTTATCTAGATCTCTCTCTCCTGCATTGATTTAAAGGCACAAAATACAACACAACCATGTATAACACACAAGGCACTGAACAGACATGTATTTGCGATATTAATAATCTCCAATAAAGGTGATCACTAGAGAAAGGCAAATTAGGGGATAGGAGAGAAAGAAGAAGAGTAAAAAGAGAAGAGGGAGGGAGAAAAAGAAAGAGATAGGGGAAAAAAGGGTGGGGGGAGTGTCAAAATGAAATTGGAAAGAGGGAGAAAAAAGAGAGAAAGAGAGAGAGAGAGAGAGAGAGAGAGAGAGAGAGAGAGAGAGAGAGAGAGAAGAAAGAGACTGAGAGAGAAAAGGGGAACAAACTATATATATATATATATATATATATATATATATATATATATATATATGGAGCGAATTTCAATAGAACAACCATTAACCCCAGTAAATGCTAGCAACAATATCTGGAAAATAATACAAACTAGAACACCAACTAATATCCAGCAAAGCAAGGGAAAACAGAAGTAAAAAACAAACAAAAACAAAGCAAATAAAAATGAGGAAATAATGAAAAAATTGTTTTGTAAGTAAAAGATACAAAAAATGAAAATAAAATAAAAAATTAAAAAAATTAGCAAAAAAAGTGTGCAGTTGTGAAGGCCATTCACTTCCTCCATTATTCTGTTTGGCATGCCTGTTTCTCAGCCCAGACGGTATTGCAGTTCCTTGCGTTACACTGCACTTCAGTGTTGTAAGCTATTCCTTAATTTTAAGATGTTGATGCTTAGTTTCTTGGTTTTTGATTAAATAAAACTAATAATAAACACAGTCAGTTTGTACTCCAGCCCCTAGGTGGTAGTGTTTCTGGATTGATATCCCCATCTTTTTGGCTACTCTAGCCTTCTTTCTCTATGGCACTCAATACAGATTTTGCCTTGTAGCTGAATTCCAGATGGTCTCTCCCCGCTCTGCTTCTTAGCTTCCATAAAAGCAATTTCCCTCTGCCGTCTCTCAGGGCCAGCCAATCTGGGTGGTCTCTCCTTTGTAATCACAAGCAAAGGGTTGCAGGAGAACAAGGGCAGGTGTGCAATGGGCCAGTCTGTGCGCAATTACAGACTGCATACCTTTCCAACTCTTATGTTCTCCCTCCGTGTCTGATCAGAATGGGTTGCTCCCTAGAGATAAGACTCTCTCGGGTCACTCCAGACCCAACAGCGGGGGGCTTTTGTGGACACAGATTCCTGCGGTCCCAGTGTGCGCACTTTTGTCTCTGCCCCAGAGGGGGCCGCAGCTTCTGCTGCCACAGCTTCTGCAGCTGCTGCCTCAGCTGCCGAGACCCAGACACCCCACATTATCCCCAGCAAAAGCCAACCTTTCTGTGGAGTCTGCGTGTTCACACCGACCGGGGCCTCACAGCTGCTCAGTGGTCTCCACCGTTGTGTTGTTTCTTCAGGTCTCAGATAAGATCCCCAGTTGCAGCTCTAACGTGGTTGTGAGAGGCAGCAAGTACAGGTGTTTACCTGTGCTGACATCTTCCCTCTTCCCACAGGTCCTTTCAAGGTGCACGAATTCATGCACTGGGCCCCTAATTGTTTATAATATTAGTGCCATGAATTTCATTTTCTAAAGCTCAAGTAAAACTGCATGAGGAGGTATTTAGTGGGCACTTGCTTGCACCTATGCACAGAATCACCGTGAACACAGTAACTACAAAAGGCAGGTTAAACCCCTCAGATACTGTCATTGATATTGTCTGTGCTGATGTGATTTTATGAAATGGTGAGAAACTTAGGTTCTGAATAAAATAAAGTTTTTTCTTGATCTACAAGGCAGTTGCTTTTCTGCAAAAAAAAAAAAAACCCATATGTGTTAAAACAATGCAAAAAGATCTCTATTTACGTGTTCAATGGAGCTAGGTTTGTGGCTCAGATTGGATATTTGAGAATATTTCGGTGACAGGGCAGTGTTTTGCTGTGCAGTACTCTCCTGCCCACTGCAAGGGTAGAGTAACTGGCTCAGACATCTAGGCTCCTTTTGGGGGCTGTAAGGGAGGGGGGAGGAGAACCTGTTTCCTTGCCTTTTCCAGCCACGGAGGCCACCTGCATTCCTCAGCTCCTGGCCCTCTTTTATCTCAAGGTCAGCAATAGAGTCGCTTCCACCTCTGCTTCCACTTTCACGTCTTTTCTCTGACTTTGGCCCTCCTGCCTCTCTTATAAAGACCCTGTGATTACATCAGGGAGGGGTCTAAATTCAATAGTAGATTCAATAAATTAAGGATGCTGGATTTCCCCATCTCAGCATCCTTAATTTAATCACATCTGCAAAGTTCCTTTGCCACATAGGGTGACATATTCATGGAGCATGGGATTAGGACATGGATGTCTGTGTGAGCAATGATCAAGCTTATTATACCCAGAATATGAAAACTAAATGGAAAAACAGTCTAAGGGCCACAGGGCCAGGCAGCTCTAAAACAAGCCTGAGATAACAATAGAGGGACCCTGGGAGGGGCACACGGCACCAAGGAAGCGTGTGCACCAAGGAAGGCAGGTGGAGCGGCCTTCCTCGTTTCCTGCCAATTGTCGCCCTGCAGCACATGGGCTCAGTGCATTCGTCCGAGTTTTCAGTAGAAACCCCCAGTCCAACTGTTACCACACACTGTCCCAATTATTTTTTTAAAGGTTGGGGTCTAAGTGAAAAGGGTGAAGTGATTAAGCAAAAACAACAACAAAAAAAAACTACTTACAGACACAGACAACAATATAGTAATAAACTAAGGGAAAATGAGTGAGGGGAATGGGAGAGGGGGAAGGGGAGATAAATGGTGATGGAAGAAGACTTGACTGGGAGTGGTGAACACCCAATACAGATGATGTATAGTTGTGTATCCTGAAACCAGTGTAATTTGGTTAACCTATTTCACCGCAATCATATATAATAAAGAGGTAATATACAAATTGACCATCACTCCAACACACAAGCTGGCCACCCCCATGTGGTCAAAGATGGCCACCCCATGTGGACACAAGATGGCTGGCAGGGAAGGGCAGTTGAGGGAACCAGTCCTGGAGGGGAGAGCAGTTGGGGGTGACCAGACCTGCAGAGGAGGGCACTTGGGGGAAATCAGGCCTGCAGGGGAGGACAGTTAGGGGCAAACAGGCCAGCAGGGGAGGGCAGTTGGGGGTGAACAGTCTGGCAGGGGAGGGCAGTTAGGAGCAATCGGGCGAATAGGGGAGCAGTTAGGTGTCCCATCAGGTTGGCAAGGGAGTGGTTAGGGGGTGATCAGGCTGGCAGGCAGAAGCGGTTAGGGGCAATCAGGCAGGCAGGCGAGCGATTGGGAGCCAGCAGTCTGGTGGGATCAGGCCTAAATGGGCAGTCAGACATCCTCGAAGGGTTCCAGATTGGAGAGGGTGCATGCTAGGCTGAGGGTGGCACACCCTATCCCCCATGCACGAAACTCTGGGAGGGTTCTAAATTCAATAGTAGATTTAATAATAAACAAATAAATGACTGTTGACAGTTTATTAAAAAAGAGTAAACTTAGCACCTTAGAGCAGTGGTCGACAAACTCATTAGTCAACAGAGCCAAATATCAACAGTACATCGGTTGAAATTTCTTATGAGAGCCAAATTTTTTAAACTTAAACTATATAGGTAGATACATTGTTACTAACTTAATTAGGGTACGCCTAAGCTGGCCTAAGAGCCATACTCAAGGGGCCCAAGAGCTGCATGTGGCTCGTGAGCCACAGTTTGCCAAGCCCTGCCCTCGTGAGCTAGGTCTCACCTGCTGGTGATCCTGGTTTGTGTTCTTGATTCTGACTTCCTGCCTTGGGCCCATCAGGATGACTTGAGGTCCCCTTACACCACATCCCTGGGAATACAGCTACCATAGCCCCCACTTATTTGACGTTTTATGTTTCGTGGTTTCAGTTACCTATGATCAACCACTGTCCAAAAGTATTAAATAGAAAATCCCTGAAATAAATAATTTATAAGTTTTAAATTGTGTGCTGTTCTAAGGAGCTGTCCTGCTGGGATGTGAATTTAGAACCTAAATGTGAAATAGGCTCGGAGTGAAGGGCTGATTTATTTGTAAGAATCTACCATTACCAGTTACCATCTGATTAATTAATGGTAATTAATGACAATCATAGAATAATATGCCAGACATTATTTCACATGTGATCTCATTTAAATATCACAGCAACCATTTGAATTGATGATTTTATTGTCCCATTTTGTGGATGAGGAAACTGAGGCCCAAGAATTACCCAAATTCACATGGCCAAAAAGAGGAAGGACAAGAGTTTGACCCATGGAATCGGAGCCTGGCTCTCAGTAAGGCTGTTAGTGTTAAATACACCCCTGAGGCCCTTGAAATTGCTGTCAGATCCAGTTTGTTAATTCTCCCAGGAACACCTTATATGTTTATAGCCGTGCTTCCCTTTCTCTCCCCCAGCAAGAGCAGCACTGATTGCTTCATTTCCTAGCTTGGTTGGGAGTTGAGGGGCTTTTCTTCTCTGCTCTGAAGTTTGTCCTCTAGCTTGTGGGGCATGATTTTTGCCAGGTGGCTGGAGTAGCAGACTTTTAAAAATACATTTAATTGATATTTAGAGATAGATGAACTGAGATGTTCCTTAGAAAGGGACATCATTGATAGGCTTCCTCCTGCTCCTTATTGGGATTGAGCTGGCAACCCAGGCATATGCCCTGACCAGGAATCAAACCAGTGACATCTTGGTTCCTGAGTCGATGCTCAGTCGCTAAGCCGCACCAGCTGGGCTGTAGTGGCAGTTTTGACTGACCCATCCAAATAGGGAGAACATTCCCTTTTGGCCATGAATAGCATTTTATTGTTACACACAGCATCAGTTAACTTTTACTACATAAGGAACTACCTCAAAAGTTAGTGCTTAACACAACAGTTTACCCCTCTGTTCTATAAGGCAGCTATTTAGACAGCTCTGCTGGGCAGTTCTTCTGGCCCTGGCTATGCTCATTCCTGTGTCTGTGGTCAGGTACCAGATAGGCTGGGTGCTGGCTGAGCTAGAGGCCTCAGCCCTATTCCAGGATTTCTCATTCTCCATCAGTTAACCCTGGCTTGTTCTTCTGGTGTCTGGGAGGCTGGTGGATTCCAGTGGATGTCTCGAGGCCACTGGGGCCTGACTGTCGTCACTTTCACAATGGTTTTGGATAAAGCCAGTCCCAGGTCAGCTCAGATTCAGGGAGTTAGGAAGCAGACTCCATGGAATGGGAAGAGCTGTGAAGTCACCTCGCAAAGGGTGTAGAAGGAGAATGACGATGGTGGTCCTTCTGCAGGTTGCCTCAGATGCTGTTAGGAATAGTATGTCTTTAGCAGTGAGGGGCAGGCTTGATTCTGGCTCTAGTCTATTTGCCTCAGGGAAGTTACTTTCTGCAAGCTCCCCTGTCCAGATGGCCAGGGTGACAGAGTGGTCTAAAGAGGCAATGTGGGAGTAGAGCCAGCTCTGGGGACCAAAGGTTTACTCTTCCATTCACTAGTAAGTGACTTTGGGCCCTGTGACCGTCTTCTAATTTATGGGAATAATAATGACAATAATAACTTAATAACACGTAGCTGTTATAAGAATAAATGAATGAAGTAAAATTTGAAATACTGGCACATACAAAGCAGTTATTACATATTAACTGCTGTTAACATTATGCTTGGAAAGTTGCAAGTCTATAAAAGCAATGCCATTTTCCCACCCCACTTCTGGGTGGCCAGTTGTTGCTTGGATGCATGGAAGGTGATACCCTTAAGAAGGGATGCTTTCTGGATATTACACATCCCCAAGGATGGGCTTCCTTCATCATTCCAAGAATTCCAGTGCCTTAAAAATATGTGTTAGTAAAAATCTATGCATACCTCTCAGAATGAAGGGGATGTAATATGAAGAGCCTCTGGGAATGAAGGGGCTGCTGGAGTCACACCTAGTGACCGAAGGAAGGAAAGAAAGGAAAGGACAAGAAAGACAGAGAGCAGGCTTTTCCGATGCCTCTTGAGAATTGCTGTCTGAATGATAGAAGCTATTTTTAATGAATGAAAATAATGTTTCAGTTGATTAATTTTAAAAAGATTACATCTTAAAATGTTACCGCCCCGCTAATAGTTCAGGAAGAAAAGAAAAAATTTCTCTTGCTACTTTTTATGGGAAACCCACGTTATAAAATAGTCCCAGATTCGAAATATGTTTAAATGACTAATCTTTTGCAATAATAAAGGTTTTATCCAGGAAACGGAGAAGAGAAATGAAACAAAGCTTTTTTGAAATCAAACTTCTATGAAAAAAAATCTATGGATTTTTTCCATGCTCCTTTATGAAAAGTTATATTATTGATAATGTTCTGAAATCAGGTCTGCAAACTGCAGTGCATGCGGCCAACTGCCTGTTTTTGTAAATAAAGTTTTATTGGATTACATTCACACCCATTCCTTTGCATGATGTCTATGTCCAGTTTTGTACGACAGTGGCAAAGTGAAGGAGTTGTAACACAAGCCAAGATACTTACTGTCTAGTCTTTGAGAAAAGCTTGCCGACCTCTGTTCTGAAGTCCTGGTGCTGTATAGGCTGATAGTAGTGGTTGTTGCTAGTATGTGAGGGACAGTTGAAGGGAAGTTTAATGATTAAGTTAAATTCACCTGAATTTAAGGGCCAGTTCTACCTTCTAGGTATATGCGCTTGGACCTTGGTAGCATTGGGATTTGTAACCTTAACCTTTCTAAGCCTCAGTTTCTGCCTTTGTAAAATGGAAGTAATGATAATAGTACTCACTTTATATAAGGGAGTTTCATGGGAATTAAGATGATGCATTTAAAGCATTTAGCTCAGTGACTAGCACCACTACAGGAAGTAGTTGCAATAAAATAAGAACACAATTAAATTGGGAAAAAGTTCCTTAGACCTGGGATGGAAGACAAAATGAGGGTAGTACATAAGGAGGAGGTGAACTGAGAGTGGCCCCATGGGGGTGGGGAGTCAGACTCAGCACAGGGAGGGCTCTGGCAGGTTCCCGAGGAAGGCTGGAGTCCTGGAGACAGTCAGCGGCTGGAACCCTCCCTTCAGCTTCTGCTCCCAGGGCTCCTGGGAAGACTCCTCAGGTGCTGCGAGCCTCAGCCATCTGATCTGTTCAGTTGGGAGAGAGCACCAGGCTCCTGCCTCCTCGGGGCTGCTGGGAGGGTTGGATGAGATGATGCCAGTGCATCACTTAAAACATGGTGCTCAGTATGGGCAGCCACTGCCACTAAGGACTGAGCTTGAGGAGCGACTCACTGAGGAGGGAGTGGAAATGTAAAGACCAGGGGAGGAGAGGTGGGTCCAGGGTGGCAGTGACACGAAGATGGAATCCATTTCCAGGCAGGAACAGTGAGAGGGACCAGGTCAGACAAAGTGCCTGCCAGAAGTGCGGCCGGTGCTGCTGACTGCTCTGAGCACAGGCAGGCTTGGAGGGAGCATCCAGGCCCTTGGTCTCCAAGGCGTGACTGGGAAGCAATTTGCAAATAATGTTGATGCTAAAAATAATAATAATAATAATAATAATGTTGATGCTGAGACAGGAATTTTTTGTGGGAGTCAAATTTTGATGAAGACCTGCCAGTTCCTTACTGAGTCTTGGTTGACATGGATCTTCCTGATGGTCTGTCTGTCATCACACCTGACTTCCCTGCTGCCATGGGCTGCTTGGAGCCTGTGTGAGTTGGGAAGGGAAGGATTTAGAATAAGAAACCAACTTGTGGTTGCTAAGTAAAATCCCTTAGCCTGAGGCTGACTGGAAGCTGTGGTCCCTCTCCTGTTCTCACAGCTGCGTTGTGTTCCGTTGGAGCAAATCAAGCTTGAGATGTGGAAATGTCATTGTAAGAATTAAGCATTGCAGTTAGGTTGATGCTTTTAAATGATCTCTCGATACCATGTTAATACCTTTGAATTGGTTTAACTGGAACACGAGAGACTGGAACTTAATTAAAATTTAATTGGATTGCTATTTTAGACAGCGGCTAGTAGCTGTGCTGTGCACTTCATTTGGAAATGCTTGTGTAACATGGGTGATTTTTACTTAAGCAGTGTCTGACAAGAGGCTTCTATTGTTAGCATGGGAAGAAGCATGGATTCAAGAGTATATTTCAGTGGAAGTCGGGTCTGTGGCTCACATGCCCACGCGGCTGTGGTAACGGGCAGGCCCTGCAGCGGCAGAGCCCTGCCAAGCAGACCGAGTGGGAAGGAGTGTTGTTTGTAGGTAGATCTTCCCGACAGCTTCATCTGGGAGCCCAGACGATGTCTCTCACTCCAGTTCTTGATCCCGTTTCCTATGGCTTCGTGCCCCCCTGAAACGGCCCTCCCCTCGTGGCAGCAGCCTATTCCCATAAGGCTCAAGGGGAGCAGAGCTAGAGTTTCTCTCTGATGGAACCGACGCAGGTCAGTGACCTACTTTAGAATGAACCCTGGGAACTAAGAGGATTTGGTAGGGTCTTAAGCAAAGGAGCCCTACCCAAGGAACATAGCTTAGAGTTGGGAAGGCAGGTCCCAAAAAGTACCAGGGTGCTGCTCCCAGAAGACAGAGGGAGGCTGGACAGTTATCTTGGCTGGGACTCATGTTGCCGGCAGCAGAAAACTGGCGTAACACAAAGGGGAGATTTGACTCCAGAGATCAGAAGTTTCTGAGATAAAGACAGAAGGCTTCAGCCATGGCTCGTGTGCACTGTGGGTAGAACATCAGCCCATGCACAAAATGGTCTCGGGTTCAATTCCCAGTCAAGGACCCATACCTGGGTTACTGGTTCGAACCCCAGCCCCAGTTAGGGCACGTGAGGGAGGCTTCATCTCTCACATTGATCTCTCTCTTTCTCTCTCTCTCTCTCTCTCTCTCTCTCTCTCTCTCTCTCTCTCTCTCTCTCTCTTTCTTCTCTTTGTCCCTCCCTCCCTCCCTTCCCTCTCTCTAAAAGTCAATGGAAAAAATAGCCTCAGATGAGGATTAACCAAAAAAAGAAGGCAAGGTTCGGGCCTGTTGATTCGGGGCTCAGTGGTATTGGTTTGCTTCTGCCTCTCTGGTTGGCCTCTTGCAGAGCTGGCTTTGTTCTTAGGCTGCCTTCCCTGGTGATGCCAAAACAGCTACAGCCCCTGGTCTGGGCGTTGCCTCTACCCACTGCATCAGCCACTAGGAGAGAGTGGCCAAACTCTTAGAAACGTGAAGGGAGTCATTTCTCAGAAGCTCCGGCACGTCTCCTCCCACACCTACCACTCTGACTTTGACCTTCCCTTTCCTGATCCAGCCAATGCCTTGGCCAAGATGAGTGAGGGCCATATAGGTTAGGTATAGGAAGATGGTTGAGGAGCTTCTCTAGCTGCCTTATCAGGGTTCCCTGGAGCTGGATATCAGGTTAATCCTCTACAGACATTACACTGCCACCCAGCAGGAGGTGGTTGCTGGACATGGAATGAACCACAGTAGGGCCATATCTCAGTCTTTACTTTCTCTCTAGCATTTAGCACAGGGCTTGGCATACAGTCCTCAGGAAATGTGCACTGAACAGCCAACCTGGAACAGTGAGTGCACCTTGCTTAACTTGGAAAGATATTGGGAGTCTTATGAGTGAGTAGAATGATGGCTGAAAATAAATCTTATCCAGCTTTAAATATGGATGCAATGCAGTCTGGAGAGAGGTCATAAGACTTCCTGCCTCTTTTCCTATCACATGCAACATCTCATCTTCCCTTTCGTTTATGGTTACTCATCACACTCCATTACAATGAAGAGCATTGTAAATACCCTGTTTCCCCCAAAATAAGAAAGTGTCTTATATTAATTTTTGCTCCCAAAGGTGCACTAGGTCTTATTTTCAGGGGATGTCTTATTTTTCCATGAAGAAGAATACAGCACATATTTATTGTTAAATGAAAATAAAGGAAATTTATTACCTGTATATGGTACGGTAGTATGGTAGTTGTCAACACAAACCAGACAAATTGTGAATCTTACAGTATCAAGAATTTACTCATTTATTCAGTGACAATCATGTCATCATTTTCTGGAACATCATCATAACAATCCAATTCCTGAATTTCCTGGTGAATTTCTTGTGACTCCATTTCTTCAGAATCAGTGGACCAAATCTCTCATGTTTAGCCTAGGAGGGGCCTTATTTTCGGGGCGATGCCTTATATTTTACTCAGAAGGAAACCTATAAGTAGGTCTTATTTTCGGAGGATGTCTTATTTTCGGGGAAACATGGTAATAGTTGGCATCAGGAAACTGTTTCTAATTCCTATTAAGTCTTTTGATGATCTCATGACACTGAAATTTTCTACTGTGAATAATTCAGTAAAACAAAGCATTTTAAAAAAATGCTTTGCCCATTTAACAGTCATTTATTGTATTTTTTTTAAAGAAATAAAATACCTGAATATCTTCTAAAAGTTGCCAGGGTTCTAGTCAGTAAGGGAAGAAACTCCATTTCGTAGCCTTGAGCAATAAGGGGAACCAGAAATGCCATTAGCTTTTGTTTAAAAAAAAAAAAAATTCCTGAGGAGTGGAAAAAATAGATTCTCACAGAGAGGTGTGACAAAATTATTCCAGCCTGGCTGTTTTTCATCCAGAACTTGGCCATAACCTTGTGGCCCATCCTGGAAGTCTTGGTCAATATTCTGTGTTACGAGTGCATATTTTTAACTTTTTTTGAGAGGTATCATTTTTCTCTAATGAAATTCTTAGGCGGAGAGTGGGGGATGAACCAGTGTTTGAAGTTTGACCTCTGGTTAGAGTCCAAATGTGTGCTCATTTCTGCGATCCTGGCTATCAGTAGTTTCATCATATTGAGGGACGGGATGGGGTCTGGGAGTTTACTGTGGAGATATCTACATGGGAAAGGAGGCTGTGGCTTTCTGAATGCACACCAGGCCCACGCCTTATCTGCAGCCCTTGTCCCTGCTTGCCATGTTGGGGACAAGGGCTGCAGATAAGGCGTGGGCCTGGTGTGCATTCTCCTGGGCCACTAGTGATGGAGCCGGGTTAAGCGTCAGGCCCTGGGGTGGCCACTCTAGATTGGGAAGTGCTAGCAACTGGCCTGGTCAGCTGGCTCTATCCAATGGGATGGTCCGTCCAGGGAGGGCCTACCAGCCTACTCAGAATCTTCTGTGAGGGTGTCAGACACAGCGAACAGAGACCATAAGGGGAGCAGAAGAGGAGCGGGCAGCGGGCAGGAGAAAGCCAGGAGTTAGCAGAGAGGAGGGTTAGTCGGGAGAAGGCAGCAGGAAAAGTCCCAGCCTGAGAGCTGCGTCTGACCAGGAGTAAGAACTGCTGGTGGATAGTGGGCAGCTTGTCCTGAGGCCTGAGCAGCGTTGGCATGTCTGCTTCCTGAGTCCTGGCCCTGTCCCCAGCCAGAGGAATCCTCATCCTCCTTATAGTAACCCATGTGCTAGATTATATTAATGTTCAAAAAGGTCTGTGGCGCCGAAACCGGTTTGGCTCAGTGGATAGAGCGTCAGTCTGCGGACTCAAGGGTCCCAGGTTTTATTCCGGTCAAGGGCATGTACCTTGGTTGCGGGCACATCCCCAGTGAGGGGTGAGCAGGAGGCGGCTGGTCAATGTTTCTCTCTCATCAATGTTTCTAGTTCTCTATCCCTCTCCTTTCCTCTCTGTAAAAAATCAATAAAACATATTTTTTTTAATGCCTGTGACTTCTCCCTGAGGGAGGTGTGGCTGTGAGACTGCTTTGGTCAGTGGGATGAATAGACATGACAAATGCCATTTCTAAACACACTTTAAGAGTGAAAGAGTGGCTCACCATGTTCTCTTTGGGGGATAAATAGTCATATCTCAGAAAGATCTTTCCCTGCCAGCCTGAGGCCTGCAGTGAGGACTGCATGGAGCCAACCCCAGCTGCCTGAATGCTTATGTGACCTGGGTAGGGACCAACTACTGTTGGTATAAGCTTCTTAGAATTGTTGCAACTAAATCTAGCCTAAAGTGACTTAAAAAAAAAAAAAAAACAGTAACCAAGGTAACCCAAGCACATTTCTCTCTCTCACAGCCGTGGCCAGCTACTCTGCACCTCACAGGCCCCCTGGCATATGCTTGATTTTGCGGGGTATGACACTGCAGGGATGACTCTCCGAGGATGACCTGAGGGGATCACCCTGTGGGGATGACCTTGCTGGGGGTGATTACTTTATCTGCCTGATGCAGAGTCAGTGACTTTCCAAAGCGAGTTGTTTCCCTTTCATTCCCCCTATTGCACGTGTACACAATAAACTGCCTACACACAAGATGATGTGTGTGTGTCTCCTAACGTGTGTTTCCAACAAACAAATCAGCACAGAATAGTGTGTGGGTGGAACCCTCCTACCTACATTTTCTCTGTTTGAAGTTTGAATCTTTCATGATGATGTTTTCTTCTTAGCTTCCCTCCCCTAATCTTATTATAACATTTTCCCCAGCATATAGAAGAGTTGATAGAATTTCAGGGTGGACACTCATATTTTACCTCCGGGATTCTTTAGTTGCCACTTTTCTTTATTTGCTTCTTTGCATAAGCATCCAACAATCTATCAATCCAGGAGTCGCAGACTCATGATGATGTAATGAGGTCTTCTTCCTTGACATTTAATCTTTTTCTTTTCAATTCTGCATTTTTTAAAATTTCATTTCATTCTTTGACGCTGTCTTACCTGTTTCCTCTGCTCATCCAAACTTGCACATTTTGATTCTTTACCAATCATGAACTTGGTGTGTTTGCATTAAGTAAACCCACTCTCTTAATTGTACACTTCACAGTTTTTCTATTACTTCCTCTCTCTATTTCTTCAGTCACCACAAATTTCCATTGGCTTTCTCTTCTCTCAGCTCCCAGCAGATAAAGTAAAACAACAGAAAACAATATCCCCATTGTTCTGCCTGTCTGAGTATTCCCCAGCACATCCTCATCCAAAGCAGAAGAAAAACATAATCTCTTCCATTTTATTTCTTTGCAACAAAGTGATTACATTTGTATTCAAGACCTTCATACATCAAACCATTTGGCTATTTTAAGTCTATTTATTTTTTAATTAATTATTTATTTTTTTAAATAAATCTTTATTGTTCATATTATTAGAAATGTTCATTTCCCCCCCCCTCCATTGCTCCAGGTTCCCACCCCACCCTCTACCCTTTCCCCACCCCCCATTTTTCTCACCTATAGGTGCACAGTTTATGTTCAGTATCTTCCCACATCCCCCACTCCCCTTTTCCCCGAGAATCGTCAGTTCCCTCCCCTTCCATATATCTGATTCTATTATATTCACCAGTTAATATTGCTCAGCAGATTTTTTAAATTCTCTTTGTTTTTAGATTCACTTGTTGATAGTTACATATTTGTTCTTTATTTTCTTTCTCTTCCTAAAGAACCCCCTTCAGCAATTCATATAATTCTGGTTTGGTGGTGATGAACTCCTTTACCTTTTTTTTTATTTGTGAAGCTCTTTATCTGGCCTTAGATTCTGAGTGATAGCTTTGCTGGATAGATTATCTTTGGCTGTAGGTTCTTACTATTCATCACCTTGAATATTTCTTGCCATTCCCGTCTGGCCTGCATGGTTTCTGTTGAGAAATCAGCTGTCAATCGTATAGGTGCTCCTTTATAGGTAACTACCTTCTTTGCTCTTGCTGCTTTTAATATTCTCTCTTTGTCTTTTGCTCTTGGAATTTTAATTATGATGTGTCTTGGTGTGGTCCTCTTTGGATTCCTTTTGTTTGGGGTTCTGTGCGCTTCCTGGACTTGTAAGTCTATTTCTTTCCCCAGGAGGGGGAAGTTTCCTGTCACTATTTCTTTCAGTATGTTTTCGGTATCTTGCTCTCTCTCATCTTCTGGGATGCCCATAATTCTGATATTGGTTCGCTTGAAGTTGTACCAGAGGTTTCTTACATTATCTTCAACTTTCTGGATTCTCTTGCCTTCTTGCTTCTGCAGAGGAGTGTCTTCTGGCTCTTTATGTTCCAAATCTTTTACTTGATTCTTGCGATCTTCCATTCTGTTTTTAGGACTCTGTACAATATTTTTTATTTCAGTCAATGTATTCTTTATTTCTTGTTGATCCCTTATTATTTCTAGTTGATCCCTTTATTTTATCGGCCTTTTCTAGGAAATTCTTGAAAAACCTTATAAGCATGGTTTTGAACTCTATATCCAGTTGCTTTTTGTCATCCATTTCTTTTGTTTGTGATCTGTTTCCTTGTCTCAGCATTTTGGCAGCTTTCCTGAGTTGGTAGCTTTAAAAGTCTCTGTGTTCAGCTTGGATGGGGCAGAGTTTCAGGGTGGAGCCTACAGCCTTGGCTTCCATCAGCCCTGCCCTATGAGGTTCCTGAGTCTCAGTGTTCCTCAGTATCCTTCAGTACTTGCTTCAAGAACCTCTGAAAGAAAGGTGCCCTTGAGTTTTACCCACTACTGAACAGTCTAGGCTCTCCCCAAATGAGCCCGCAACTGGGATTCAGTGTAGTTGGAAGTGGGGTTGGAAGTGACATTCAGAGCAGTCTGGAGCTTTTGTCTCCTTTCCGCTAGGGCAATCCAGCGGCACAGTCAACCATCCATTCTCTGCACGCAATGTGCACGCCTCTGGGATTTCCTTTCGCCTCTCCCCTGGGTTTTCGCCTTACAGCCCAGGCTCCCTCCGTATAAAGCCTGGGTCCCCAGGGTCTGGTCTAGAACTGGGGTTCGGTGCAGTCCGAACTGGGGCTCAGCACAGTCCGGAGCTTTTGTCTCCTTCCCGCCAGGGCAATCTGGCAGCAGAGTCAACAGTCCATCCTCTGCGCACAGTGTGCGTGCCTCCAGGACTGCCTTTCGTTGCTCCCCTGAGTTGCAGACTCCCTCCTTATGTGTCTGGGTCCCCAGAGTCTCACCCAGAACTGGGTTCAGTGCTGTCGGAACTGGGGTTTAGCACAGTCTGGAGCTTTTATCTCCTTCCCGCTAGGGAATGCCAGCTAGGCACTCAGCTGCCCATCTTCTCTGGCTCTGTCCTCTCCGTGCGCACAATGTGTCTCTATACCTTAGGCTTTCACAGCTCTCTGATTTTCCTTCTGGTTTTCTCTTTCCTTCTAGTTGAAGAATTTCCAGTCAGTCGACTTTCCTGTAGTTCTGGGTAATGTCCATTTTGTATTTTAGTTGTATTTTATTGAAATTGTTGTGTGAGGCTGCAGTTATGTGTTTATCTATGCCACCATCTTGGTTTTCCTTCTATTTTAAGTCTACTTAATAGAACGATTCAAGCTGCCTTCTCTCCATAGAAGGAATCATTTTTTAAAAAAATATTTTTTATTGATTTTCCAGAGAGAGGAAAGGAGAGGGACAAAGAGTTAGAAATATCGATGAGAGAAAAACATTGACCAGGTGCCTCCTGCACACTCCCTATTGGGGATGTGCCCACAATCAATGTACATGTCTTTGACTAGAATTGAACCTAGGATCCTTGAGTCCGAAAACCAACGCTCTATCTACTGAGTCAAACCAGTTTCGGCAGGGAATCTTTTTTGTTAATTACTTTATTGATTAAGGTATCACATATTTGTCATCATCCCCCCCATTCCTATCCCAAACCCCTCACCATGCATGCCCCCACCCTCCTGTTGTTCTTGACCATTGGTTAGGCTCATATGCATACACACCAATCCTTTGGTTGATCTCTCTCCCTTATCCCCACCTACCTTCTTTCTGAGGTCCGACAGTCTAATTGATGCTGTTCATCATTTCCCCTCGATGGGTGAGCTCATGTGATACTAAAAATACACTTATAAGAACCGAAAATGAGACAAACAATAATGGTTATGCTGAGAGGCAAATGAATCAGTCTGTAGTGAGTCTCTTTCTGGGCCAACAGTTATTTTGAGTCCCCATTTCTATGTCAAACAATTCCTTATGTGTACATGTCAGCAATGATATTTCAGTTCTGGATGGTGGACAAATGGTGGTAATGCAGGTCCAAACTTCCCTTATTTGGTCCTGGGCAACCTGCAGTGATGCACAGCTGCTGACTGCTATTATGGCAAGGCATTGTCAGCATCTCTGGGCTGTTTCTCCTCTTGTCTTCATGGCTGGAGCACTCCTGTCAATTCCTCTCTATTGCAGGAATCCACATGGTCTTGAAGTTGTTTTCTAAAAATATACAAACATATTCTCAACCAAAAGTTAATAAAGGAATCTTTTCTATAAATTTGACTTGCGATCCTTTTTCATTTTTGCCCAAGATTTTCCTTTGTCTTGTTTTGACACCATGTATGTTTTACATGGGTGTCTTGCTGTTAGCATTGTAAATGAAAGTTAATTTTATAAAGTAAAAATTTTCTAGATGTAATTTACTTACAGGATATTTTTCCTTACATGATGTTCTTCTACTAACCCCCTTTTTTTTTATTTAAATATTATGGGGCAAGGAGAGGTTCCAAGATGGCCAACGGGTAAACACCTAGCCGCAGCCGCACACAACAATTTCAATAAAATACAACTAAAATATAAAATGGACATTACCCAGAACTACAGGAAAGTCGACTGACTGGAAATTCTACAACGAGAAGCAAGGAGAAAACCAGAAGGAAGCGCGGGGGAGCTGGAAAAGCCCAAGGTACGGAGACACGCGGCGCATGGAGAGGACGGAGCCGGAGAGGAAGGCAGCTGAGTGCCTGGCTGGCGTTCCCTACCGGGAAGGAGATAAAACTGACTGTGCTGGGCCCCAGTTCCGACTGCTCTGAACCCCACTTCTAGGCCAGACCCTGGGGACCCAGGCTCACACAGAGGGAGCTGGGCTGAAAGGCGGAATCCTGGGGGAGCAGCAAAAGGAGGTCCCGGTGGCGCGCACATTGTGCGCAGAGAAGGGACGGTTGGCTGTGCCACGGGAGTGCCCTGGCGGGAAGGAGACTGGGGCTACAGACTGCTCTGAATGCCACCTCCAACTCCACTTCCAACTGAACTGAACCCCAATACTGAGCTCATTGGGGGAGAGCATAGACTGTTTGGCAGCAGGCGAAAATTGAGGGCACCTTTCTCTCAGAGGTGCTGGTAGCAAGTACTGAAGGACCCGCATAAGGCGGGGCTGACGGACCCAAGGCTGTAGGCTCCAACCTGAAACCCCGCCCCATCCAAGCAGAACACAGAGACTTTTAAGGCTACCAACTCAGGAAAGCTGCCAAAATGCCAAGACGAAATAGATCAGAAACGAAAGAAATGGAGGACAAAAAGCAACTGGATAAAGAGTTCAAATCCACGCTTATAAGGTTTTTCAAGAATTTCCTAGAAAAGATGGATAAGACCTATGAGGATATGAAAAGGGATCAACTAGAATTAATAAGGAATCAACAAGAAATGATAAAGGATCAACAAGAAATAAAGAATACATTGACTGAAATAAAAAATATTATACAGAGTCCTAAAAACAGAATGGAAGATCGCAAGAATTAAGTCAAAGATTTGGAACATAAAGAGCCAGAAGACACTCCTCCGCAGAAGCTAGAAGGCAAGAGAATCCAGAATATTGAAGATAATGTAAGAAACCTCTGGGACAACTTCAAGCGAACCAACATCAGAATTATGGGCATCCCAGAAGATGAGAGAGAGCAAGATACCAAAAGAATACTAGAAGAAATAGTGACAGAAAACTTACCCCACCTGGGGAAAGAATTAGACTTACAAGTCCAGGAAGCGCACAGAACTCCAAACAAAAGGAATCCAAAGAGGACCACACCAAGACACATCATAATTAAAATTCCAAGAGCAAAAGACAAAGAGAGAATATTAAAAGCAGCAAGAGAAAAGCAGGTAGTTACCTATAAAGGAGCACCCATACAATTGTCAGCAGATTTCTCAACAGAAACCATGCAGGCCAGATGGGAATAGCAAGAAATATTCAAGGTGAAGAATAGTAAGAACCTACAGCCAAAGATAATCTATCCAGCAAAGCTATCACTCAGAATCTAAGGCCAGATAAAGAGCTTCACTAAAAAAAAAAAAAAAAAAAAAAAAAAAAAAAAAAAAAACACTAAAGGAGTTCATCAACACCAAACCAGAATTATATGAATTGCTGAAGGGGGTTCTTTCAGAGATAAAGTAAATAAAGATAAAAATTATGAACAACAAATACGTAACTATCAACAAGTGAATCTAAAAACCAAGGAAATTAAAAAAAAAAAATCTGATGAACCATATTAACTGTTGAGTATAATAGAATCAGAGATATGTAGGGGAGTGAACTGACGATTCTTGGAGAAAAGGGGAGAGGGGGATGTGGGAAGAGACTGAACATAAACTATGCACCTATGAATGAGGACAATGGGGAGTGGGGAAAGGGCAGAAGGTGGGGTGGGAACCTGGTGGAGGAGAGCAATGGTGGGGAGGGGGGGGAAGGAACATTTGTAATAATATGAACAATAAAAATTTATTTTAAAAAATAAAAATAAATATTATGAGGCTTTTGGAAATTTTATAATGTAATCTTGATAGCTTTCAAATTTTAATTTTTGCACTAAAATGTGACTGCTTTAGGTTCATCACATGTCACACAATTTTACCATGAGATGAACTACCAATAAAAATTTTAGTTAACACTTTAGGAACAGCTTTTTTGTCCAATATTTGATTTTTCTAGAATATTTGCTAATTTAAATTAGCCTGAAAACTTGACTACTATTTTACTGTCTAATTTAATACTCTAGCTGAAACCAGTTTGGCTCAGTGGATAGAGCATCGGTCTGAGGACTGAAAGGTCCTGAGTTCGATTCCGGTCAAGGGCACGTACCTTGGTTGCAGTCACATCCCCAGTAGGGGGCAGCTGGTCAATGTATCTTTCTTATCGATGTTTCTAACTCTTTATCCCTCTCAATTCCTCTCTGTGTAAAATCAATAAAATATATTAAAAATTAAAAAAATTTAATACTTTAACAATCATCTTATTTTACCTTATAAATATTAGTGGAAAGGTTTATTTGCCTTCTTGAGTAGGTCCTGAGCATTCCTGTTGCTAGGCTAGTTTTAGATATAAAAAACCCTCCAGTTCCCCACATCATGGGTACAAGACACCTCAAACAAGTCTTATTGCAGTGAGAGGGCAAATCTCTGTTTGTTACCTGGATCCTGATTTGAGCTGGGCATGGGAAGCTAAGTAACCATGGGGGCAGGAGACCTCTCTCATCAGGGTTGAGGGTTCAGGCCCCGCAAAGTTGGGGGGTGAAGGTCTATGCCACACCTCTGTTGATCCCCAAGTTCTCTCCTGATGGCCCCTCTGCAACTGTGCCTGTCTTAGGTGGTTCCTTTCCTGAGGAATCTTACCAGCCGTCCTCCAGGGCCAAGCAGGGTGATGTGAGGTTCATTTCTGTCTCCTTGATAGCCTACGCCCCCATGGCATCCACACCCAGCACTTGCCTTGGGATCCCCTTGCCTGCTGGCGGGGCCCCAGAACTTGTGAAACCCAGGTTTCTTCTCCAGGGAGGGCCCATCTCACCTCACTGGACTAGAGACAGATCCATGGTACCAGCCATCATGAGGCTTCAACCTTGGCATGAACAGAAAGCTCAGGCAACAGTGATGGGCAACTGGACTGTGAGAAAGGGTCCCTCTTGGCCAAAAGTGCAAGAGGGGCCAATATAGAGTGCTCAGGTGCCTTCCTAGGGGGTCCTATACACAGTGGATGGAATTAAATCCTTTCATGTCCTTTTTAAATGGCTACCAGATATTCAAAGAATTAGTTTGTAAGTTTGTATGGCCTAATTGTACATTATGCAGTTATAATTCTTAAATATCTAGAGATGTGTTACCTTTGTCTCAAAGCACCAAAAAGATGATTTTTTTTTATTGATACCCAAGGATGCGAGGTACTATTATAGGTAATGGGGGTAACAAAAATCTAGGAAAAAATTATAATGACATTGTAAGGATATTCTTTGCTGTAGGCCATGGCAATTCCAGTTTAAACTGTATGCCAATTTCTTTTTGTATAGACAAGGTCTTAGTTACATTTTCTATCTCTTCCAGGAGCAAGTAGTGATAGTCCCTTTCTTTGGTGCCCACACAAGCCAGAAACCTCTCTTTAATTTTACATTCAAAGGAGCAATGGTTTGATTTTGTGTCATACAAAAGTTAAGCTGGGTGGAGACCCCTGTGTAATTATACTTCCTTGCCCCATCCATGGTCCTCCTGGATGACCAAGGTGTTTGGTATTATTGGTGACTACATTAGGAAGGGGATCACCCCACATAAGGGCTCTTACCTATGAAGTGTCAGGAACGTAAGTCCAAAATACTTCCCCATTTGCCCCAGGTAATATTACCATACAGCTGATGACTGCTAGCATGGAAAAAGATGTTCTCAGACATCCTTGGGGTTCTTGTTACCTCACAATTTCTTTTTTATTTTTTAAAATTTTAAAATTTTTATTATGATTATTTTTTATATGTGTCCTTATTCTCTTATTATTACCCTTTTCCAATTCATGCCCATCCCCCTGTTTCTGGGTCCATTGATTAGGCTTATTGCATGTACACAAGTCCCTTGGTTGACTTCTCCCCCTTTCTCCCACTGACCCCTCCTTCGCTGAGGTTTGAGGTTCTGATCAACATTTCTCAGTCTCTAGATCTGTTCTTGTACATCAGTCTATGCCGTTCATTATATTCCACAAATGATGAGATCATGTAATATTTATCTTTCTCTGCCTGGCTTATTTCACTTAGCATAATGCTCTCCATCTCTATCCATGTTGTTGCAACTGGTAGGAGCTCCTTCTTTTTTACCGTAGTATAGTATTCTACTGTGTAGACATACCACAGTTTTTTAATACGCTCGTCTGCTGGTGGGCACTTAGGCTGTTTCCAAATCTTAGCTATGGTGAATTGTGCTGCTATGAAAATAGGTGTCCATATATCCTTTCTGATTTATGTTTCTAGTTTCTTAGGATATAATCCTAGAAGTGGGATCACTGGGTCAAATGGGAGTTCCATTTTTAGTTTTTTGAGGAAACTCCATACTGTTCTCCACAGTGGCTGCATTCCCATCATCAGTGCAAGAGTTCCTTTTTCTCCTCATCCTCGTCAACACTTGCTGTTTGTTGGTTTGTTGATGATAGCCACTCTGACATGTGTGAAATGGTACTGCATTGTTGTTTTGATTTGCATTTCTCTGATGATTAGTGACTTTGAGCATGTTTTCATGTGCCTCTTGGGCTTCCTTCTGTCTTCTTTCAAAAAGTGTCTATTTAGCTCAGTTGCCCATTTTTTGATTGGGTTGTTTATCTTCTTTTTGTTAAGTTGTATGAGTTCTCTGTAAATATTTGAGATTAAACCCTTCTTGTTGATATCATTGGCAAATATGTTCTCCCATGCAGTGGGCTTTCTTGTTTTATTGATTGTTTCCTTTGCTGTACAAAAGCTTTTTATTTTGATGTAGTCCCATTTGTTTATTTTCTCTTTAGCTTCCATTACCCTAGTGGCAGTATCAGTGAAGAAGTTCTTTCAGCATATGTCTGAGATTTTGCTGCCTGTGGAATCCTCTAGTATTTTCAAGGTTTCCAGTCTTGTTTAAGTCCTTTATCCATTTTGAGTTAATTTTTGTGTATGGTGAAAGTTGGTGATCTAGTTTCATGCTTTTGCATGTATCTGTCCAATTTTCCTAACACCATTTATTGAAGGGACTGTCTTGACTCCATTGTATATTCATGCCTCCTTTGTCAAATATTAATTGGGCATAATGGTTTGAGTCATTTTCTGGGTTCTCTATTCTATTCCATTGATCTATATGTCTGTTCTTGTGCCAGTATCAGGCTGTTTTAAGAACATTGGCTTTGTAATACAGCTTGAAATCTGTTATTGAGATCCCACCTACTTTGTTCTTTCTCAGGATTGCTGTAGCTATTCGGGGCCTTTTTTAAATTCCAAATGAATTTTTGGAGAGTTCGTTCTAGGTCTGTGAAATATGCTTTTGGTATTTTAATGGGAAGTGCATTGAATTTATAGATTGCTTTGGGTAATATGGACATTTTGATTATGTTGATTCTACCAATCCATGAACATGGTATGTTGTTCCATCTGTTGATGTCTTCCTCTATGTCTTTTTTTTTCAGTGTCATGTAGTTTTCCATGTATAGGCTTTTCACTTTCTTAGTTAAGTTTATTCCTAGGTATCTCAATTTTCTTGGTGTGATGGTAAATGGGATTACTTTTTTAGTCTCTCTTTCTGCAAGTTCATTATTGGTGTATAGAAATGCCATAGATTTCTTAGCGTTAATTTTGATTTCATTTCTGATTTTGTGTATTTGGGTCCTCTCTCTTTGCTTCTTGGTGAGCCTGGCTAGAGTTTCATCAATTTTGTTTATCCTTTCGAAGAACCAGCTCTTGGTTTTGTTGATCTTTTCTTTTTTTTTATGGTCTCTATGTCATTCATTTATGCTCAAATCTTTATTATTTTCTTTCTTCTGCTCACCGTGAGCTTTTCTTGTTGTTCTCTTTCTAATTCTTTGAGTTGTTGAGTTAGATGATTTATTACCAATTTTTCTTGTGTTTTGAGGTAAACTTGTAGAGCTATACACTTCCTTCTCAGGACTGCTTTCAGTGTGTCCCATAGGATTTGCAATGTTGTATTATTATTGTCATTAGATTCCAGGATGTTTTTAATTTCTTCTTTGATCTCATTGATAGCCCAATCATTGTTTAATAGCATGCTATTCAGCTTCCAAGTGTTTGGATTTTTTTGGAATATTTTTATTTTAGTTTATTTCTAATATTATGCCATTTTGGCCTGAGAAAATGTTTGATATGATTTCAATCCTTTTGAATTTGGGGAGACTTTGCTTGTGACACAATATGTGGTCTATTTTTGAAAATGTCTCATGTGCACTCGAGAAGAATGTATATTCTGTGGCTTTGGAATGAAATGCTCTGAAGATGTCAATTAGGTCAATCTGATCTAGTGTGTACTTTAGAATTGCTGTTTCTTTGCTTATTTATTTTTTTTGTCTAGAAGATTTATTCAGTGATGTCAGTGGTGTATTAAAATCCCCTATTATGATTGTATTGTTGTTGATCTCTCCCTTTATATCTTCTAGGAGATTTTTTGTATTTGGGTGTTTCTTCTTTAAGTGCATATATGTTTACCAGAGTTATATCTTTTTGTTGAACTGCTCCCTTTAGTATTATGTAGTGGCCTTCTTTATCTCTTATTATGGTCTTTTGCAGTCTATTTATCAGCAATAAGTATCACAACCCCTTCTTTTTTCTCATTTCCATTTGCCTGAAAAGTGTTTTTCCACCCCTTCACTCTCAGTCTGTGTTAATCCTTTGCTCTGAGGTGGGTCTCTTGTAGACATCAAATAGGTGGGTCATGTTTTCTTATCCATTCAGCTACCCTATGTCTTTTGATTGGTGCATTTAATCCATTTACATTTAATGTTATTATTGACAAGTACATATTTGTTGTCATATTTTTCCTTAGTGTTTGTGTTTTTTCTTGCCTTTTCTTTCTTCTTTGTACAGCAGTCCCTTTAGCATTTTTTGCATTGCTGGCTTGGTAGTGATAAACTCTCTTAGTCCTTTTTTGTCTGTGAAGCTCCTGATTGCACCTTCATATAGGAATCTCTTTCACGACCCGAGTGGAAAGAGTTCCAATTCAGGATTCGGGTTCTGGAGAAGGGCTGCACACAAATGAAAAGACTTGAGACTTGAAGAAATTCAAAAGTTAATAATGGAATCTTTTCTATAAATTTTACTTGGGATCCTTTTAATTTTTGCCCATATGATTTTCCTTTGGCTTATTCTGACATTATGTGTGTTTTTCATCCTGCTGTTAGCATTACAAATGAAAATTAGTTTTTAAAGAAAAAAAACTTTCTGGATATGTTTCCTTACATAATATTTTCCCACTGCCCCCCCTTTTTATTTAATTATTAGGAGGCTTTTGGAAAATTTTTATAATCCAGTTTTCAAATTTCATTTTTTTGCACAAAAATATGACTGCTTTTAGGTTCATTATATGTTAAGCAACTTTACCATGAAATGAACTACCAATAGAAATTTTAGTTATTTTAGTTAATACTTTAGAAACAGCTTTTTGTACAATGAAATTTTCTTGAATATTTACTTATTTCAATTAGCCAATTTAAATTCATCTGAAAACTTGACTACTATTTTACTGTAACACTTAATACTCTAGCAATAATTTTTATTTACCCGATAAATATTAATGCAAAGGATTATTTGCATCCTTGAGAAGGCTCTAAGCATTCCTGGTACCGTGTTTCCCCGAAAATAAGACATCCTCCGAAAATAAGACCTAGCGCATGGAAATATAAGACATCCCCTGAAAATAAGACCTAGCACATCTTTGGGAGCAAAAATTAATATAAGACACTGTCTTATTTTCAGGGAAACAGGGTATTAGACTGGATTTAGCTATAGGGCAGCTGTTGTCAGGCAGGGCTCTGTTGCCTGGGTCCTGATCTGAGCTGGACAAGTCTCCATTTGTTGCCGGGGTCTCAATCTGAGTTGGACAAGTCTCTGTTTGTTGCCTGCCTCCCAATCTGAGCTGGGCATGGAAAGCGCGAAGCAGCCATGGGGCAGGAGACCTCCCTCAGAAGGGGCAAAGGTTCAAGCCCCTGCAATGTTGGGGGTGAGAATCTGTGCCACACCTCTGTTAACCCCCAAGTTCTCTCCTGATGGTCCCTCTGTGACTGTGCCTATCTTAGGTTGTTCCTCCATTGAGGAATCTTACCCGTCATTGGCTAACCAACCATCCTCCAGGGCTAAGCTGGGTAATGTGAGGTTTAGTTCTGTCTCTTAGGTAGCTTATGCCCCTATGGCCTCCATGCCCAGTACCTGCCTTGGGATCCCCTCACCTGCTGGCAGGGCCCTGGCATTGATATCTTGGCGAACCCAGGTTTCTTCTCCAGGGAGGGCCCAGCTCACACCACTGTGCGAGACAGATCCATGGTACCATCCACCACGAGGCTTCAACCTCAGCATAAATTGAAAAGTCAGGCAACAGCTCTAAGTAATTGGGTTGTGAGTAGTGGTTCCCTCTTTGGCAAAAAGAGCAAGAAGGGCCAATATAGAATGCTCAAGTGCCTTCCCAGGGGGCCTGCCATACAATGAAGGGATTAAATCTGTTTATGTGCTTTTTAAATTGCTGCCAAACATTAAAAGAATTAGTTTGTAAGTTTGTTTGGTATATGCTGGTATAAAATATCAAAAATTATAATGACATTTTAGAATAATATTATGTAAGGATATTCTTTGCTCTAGGCCATATATCAGTCTGAAATAACATTTCTAATTGCTTCCCAGTGAGCGGGGGGGTGGGGGGGAGGTAGATACATTGGGGGTCTTCCCCTCTAAGCTGTTTACAACGTTTCCTAATTTGAAATAATAATTGGGTCAACAGTTCTACATATGTAACTGCAGTTGTAGAGGATTGATGTCCTAGGTGGACCCATTCAATAATGGCAGGAGAATTTTTATTTTAAAAGATGACTCCAATGGGACTATTTGCAGTGGGGTTAATTTGTCCTAGTAAAAGTAATTCGGGCTGTACCCATGCTACTTGGGCTGAGGAAATTGCCTGCTCAACTCTTAGCAACTCAGTCCTAACTTCATCAGTTAATGTTCAGGGAGAGGAAAGAGTAGAATCACTTCTAAGTAAACTAAATAAATTTGTCATTTCTCCTGTAGAGATCCTTCAGATAAAGCTTCAACCAGTTAATGTTCCCTAATAATTTCTGAAAGTAATTTAAAATTTTAAGACAAGGAGTACAACCAAGATGGTGGCATAGGTAACTGCCTAATTGCCACACAACAATTTCAAAAATACAACAAAATATAAAGTGGACATTATCCAGAACTTCAGGATAGTTGACTGACTGGAAATTCTACAACCAGAATGAAAAAAAAAAAAAAAAAAAACCCAGAAGGAAAATCAGAGGAGCTGTAAAAGCCTAAGGTTGCGTGTGTGGAGAGGACAGAGCCAGAGGAGGGGCAGCTGAGTGCCTGGCTGGCGTTCCCCAGCGGGAAGGAGATAAAAGCTCCTGACTGGGCTGAACCTCAGTTCCGACAGCACTGAACCCCAGTTCTGAGTGAGACCCCGGGGACCCAGACACATACAGAGGGAATCTGGGCTGTAAGGCGGAAGCTCAGGGGAGCGGCGAAAGGCAGAGCCCCTGAGTCGTTCACATTTCACCCAGAGGACTGATTGTTGACTCTGCTGCTAGATTGCCCTAGTGGGAAGGACACAAAAGCTCCAGACTGTGCTGAGCCCCAGTTCCGACTGCACTGAACCCCAGTTCTGAGTGAGACCCTCAGGCCCCAAGCTCATACAGAGGGAATCTGGACTGTAAGGCGGAAGCTCAAGGGAGCGGCAAAAGGCAGAGCCCCCTAGTCATGCACATTTTGCGCAGAAGACTGTAGATTGAGCCGCTGGATTGCCCTAGTGGGAAGGAGATATAGCTCCAGACTGCTCTTAACCCCACTTCCAACTGCACTGAACCCCAATTGTGGGCTCATTGGGGGAGAGACTAGACTGTCTGGTAGCTGGCAAAACTCTAGGGCACCTTTCTATCAGAGGTGCTTGCAGCAAGTACCAAAGGACACTGAGGAACACTGAGACTCAGGAACCTCATAGGGCGGGGCTAACCAGAAGCCAAGGCTGTAGGCTCCACCCTGAAACTCCACCCCATCCAAGCTGAGCACAGAGGCTCTTGCAGTTTTCCAAGTCTAGTCGAATAAGGCTGTCTCCTGGCATAGATACAGCTGATCCTCCCACCCTACCAACTCAGAGAAGTAGCGAAAATTCTGAGACAAGGAAACAGATAATAAATGAAAGAAATGGGGGACAAAAAGCGACTAAATATAGAGTTCAAAACCACGCTTATAAGGTTTTTCAAAAATTTCCTAGAAAAGGCTGATAAAGCCGGGACCAGTTTGGCTCAATGGATAGAGCGTCGGCTTGGGGACTGAAAGGTCCCAGGTTCGATTCTGGTCAAGGGCATGTACCTTGGTTGCGGACATATCCCCAGTGGGGGTTGTGCAGGAGGCAGCTGATCGATGACTCTCTCTCATTGATGTTTCTGACGCTATCTCTTCCCTTCCTCTCTGTACAAAATCAATAAAAATATATTTTATGAAAAGGCTGATAAAATAAACAAGACCTCTGAAGATATGAAAAGGGATCAACTAGAAATAATAAAGGATCCACTAGAAATAAAGAATACATTGTCTGAAATAAAAATCATTATACGGAGTCCTAAAAACAGAATGGAAGATTGCAAGAATCAAGTCAAAGATTTGGAACGCAAAGAGCCAGAGGACACTCCTCCGCAGAAGCAAGAGGAGAAGAGAATCCAGAAAGTTGAAGATAATCTAAGAAACTTCTGGGACAACTTCAAGCGAACCAACATCAGAATTATGGGCGTCCCAGAAGATGAGAGAGAGCAAGATACCAAAAGAATACTGGAAGAAATAGTGACAGAAAACTTCCCCCTCCTGGGGAAAGAAATAGACTTACAAGTCCAGGAAGCGCACAGAACCCCAAACAAAAGGAATCCAAAGAGGACCACACCAAGACACATCATAATTAAAATTCCAAGAGCAAAAGACAAAGAGAGAATATTAAAAGCAGCAAGAGAAAAGCAGGTAGTTACCTATAAAGAAGCACCCATATGATTGTCAGCTGATTTCTCAACAGAAACCATGCAGGCCAGACAGGAATGGCAAGAAATATTCAAGGTGATGAATAGCAAGAACCTACAGCCAAAAATAATCTATCCAGCAAAGCTATCCCTCAGAATCTAAGGCCAGATAAAGAGCTTCACAAATAAAAAAAAGGTAAAGGAGTTCATCACCACCAAACCAGAATTATATGAATTGCTGAAGGGGGTTCTTTAGGAAGAGAAAGAAAATAAAGATAAAAATTATGAACAACAAATATGTAACTATCAACAAGTGAATCTAAAAACAAGGGAATTGAAAAACCTGATGAATAATATTAACTGTTGAATATAATAGAATCAGAGGTACGGAAGGGGAGTGGACTGACAATTCTCGGGGAAAAGGGAAGTGGGGGGTGCGGGAAGAGACTGAACATAAACTGTGCACCTGTGGATGAGGACATTGGGGGGTGGGGAAAGGGCAGAGGGTGGGGTGGGAACCTGATGGAGGGGAAAAAATGAGGAACTTTTATAATAATATGAACAATAAAGATTTATTTTTTTAAAAGAATGGGAAAAAATGAATAAATCATTAACTATGTTAAAAAAAAGTTTTAAGACAATCTTTTCTCATCTCCACCTTCCGAGGCTTGACACATTGGTTTTCAATTATGGTTCCCAAATATTGGAAAGGTGTTTCTTTCTGTAACTTTTCTGAAGCAATTGTTAAGCCCCATTTAGGGAGATTCTCTTCTAATTGGGAAAACATGGCCAAGGTGTGTTCTTCCCATGGGCTTGCTAAAAGCAAGTCATCCATATAAAGAATAATGTAACATTGGGAGTATTTGTCTCTTAAAGACTGAACAGCTTGAGCCACATATTTTTTACACAAAGTAGGGCTATTGGCCATTCCTTGATGTAAAACCTTCCATTGATATATTTTCATAGGCTCTATATTATTAATAGATGGCACTGAAAATGCTAATCTCTTTTTATCTTGAGGTGCCAAGGGAATGATAAAAAAAAAAAAACAATCTTTAAGATCTACTACTATGAGAAACCAATTTAAAGGGATTTGTGAAGGTGCTGGGAGTCCAGGTTGTAAAGCTCCAATGGTATTCATAGTAGCATTAACTGCTCTAAGATAATGAAACAATCTCCATTTTCCTGTCGCCTTTTTAGGGGTTGTAAATATAAGCGTATCCCAAGGACTATGGGAAGGTTCTATGTGACCAACCTCTGTTCTTATATTAATTCATGAATAAGATTAATTTCTCCTTGGTCAATGGCCACTGATCCACCCATACAGGTTTATCATCTTTCCATTGTATAGGATCAACATGAGGGTGAGAAGACTGAGCAGTGACTGCTCCTAAAAAAGGGTGATATCATATTTGAGTTAAATTCTTCCCTTTGCAGTAACAATACATGACTGTAAATCTTCTAAGATATTTAAAGTATATTAATTTTTATTTGATAAGGCTTTCCATGCAATTTCAAGTATATTAGATCTGTTTTAAAAATATTTCCTTTAAGAAGAGAGAATAAATTTCTTGCATTACTCCGGGCCCCTTGGAGCTTTCCAAGAATCATCTCTGTTAAGGCCTTGAAATTTTTAACATGGAAAAAACTATCAAACATATATATACCGTGTTTCCCCGAAAATAAAACATCCTCTGAAAATAAGACCTACTTACAGGTTTCCTTCTGAGTGAAATATAAGGCATCCCCCCCCCATAATAAGCCCCCCCCCCCTAGGCTCTGTATCAGAATGAAAATTAATTTCACAAGAAATTCACCAGGAAGTTCAGGAATTGGATTGTTATGATGATGTTCCAGAAGATGATGACATGATTGTCATTGAATAAATGAGTAAATTCTTGATATTGTAGGATTCACAGTTTGTCTGGTTTGTGTTGACAACTACCGTACTACCATACCATATACAGGTAATAAATTAACCTTTATTTTCATTTAACAATAAATGTGTACCGTATTCTTCTTCATGGAAAAATAAGACATCCCCTGAAAATAAGACCTAGCGCATCTTTAGGAGCAAAAATCAATATAAGACACTGTCTTATTTTGGGGGAAACAGGATATATATATATATATATATATATATATATATATATATCCATATATGACTTAAAATTATAATACCTTTTATTATCTTAAGATATCAATTAGATTTAGACTAGTTTTTGCATAGAAAAATTTTTGGTTGAGATCACAGAATTAATCCTCTTTTTTAATTAGACCAATAATAAGCAACTTATTTTGAATTCCTAATTATTAGAGAAAACATATTTTAACTATATAATTTCTCCCCATTTAATTTGCACTTTGAACTTTTAAAGCTGGCAAGTCAAAGGTATTTTGCATGCCCTAGATTAATAACACTTTACATTTCTAAAAAAAAAATACAAGACATAATCAATTAAAACCTTCAATTCTGTCATCTAGATTTTTTGAGGCAAATTTAAACTTTACTTTTTTATTTATATAATTATGCAAAACCCCCCACCCCCATTTATTTATTTATTTATCTATTTATTTATTTGCCACAGTCGTTTGGAGGAAGTTTGTAGCCATTCAAATGCAAAATACTTCATTCCTTAGCTTACTGAGAGAGTGGTCTTCCATATTACATTACTACGTGTCTCTCCCTTCCCACATCTTGCTTACTTTGGAAGTTTCAGCAACAGATCTGGCCACATTTTTTTATGCTTAATAGATAAAGACAGATCTCAATTTCTTTCTTTTTTGCTTTCTGAAGTATTAACTAGCACCCAATTTGGCCAAGATAAGAATTTCCCTGCGAGTTCTTTTATAGGTTTTAAAGAAAACTTTAAGTAATCTCATTGCAGGAGAGCAGATAACCTTGCCCTCTCCTGCCACTTTTGAATTTCTCCGCACCAGAGTGTTTTCGACAGTGGAGTCTCATTTCTTATCACAGATTTTAAATTCCAAATACAAACTAAGATTTTAATTTGAACAAGAAACCGCATTCTTTAAGCATACAAACCAAAATTCTATAATAAAACTTACTTTATATTTATAACCTAATTTTTTCCCATTAGCCTGGCTGAAAAATAAGTTCCCACCCTACTTACAGTTTGCAACTCTGCAGCTGGCTGTGGGCTTTGAGTGCGGTGAATTTCCCTCACCTTTTCCTTTGAGTGGGGTGAATCTTCCACATCTTTTCTCGGTATAATTTTTTCTTCCTTCGCTCTTAGGTGAAAAATACCTTCTCCTCCAGAAGTCCCGTGTTGAAGATGCCAAATATAGGAAATTTTTTCATGTCCAGCATGGAAAGAGTTCCAATTCAGGGTTCAGGTTCTGGAGAAGGGCTGCACACAAATGAAAAGACTTGGGACTTGAAGAAATTCAAGTTGGCGATATGGTGGGCCAGGCAGTAGTCCAACTCTAGTGGGAGAATTACTCCTGCTCTGGCCCTACCATCCCCTTTTATTGAGGCTTTGGGGAAAACATCTTAGGCAACATAAACAGAAATTTACATGTAGCTCTTAGGCAGGAAATAACAGAAACTTACATGAGACAAACAAGGTGGAGGCTGCTTCAGCTAACAAAGTCTCAACTAAAGGGTGAGTGGTTAGAGCAATTAAGGTTGTTGACCAGCCTTCCTGGCTTCCTGTCAACATTTCTTCTTAGTGAAACTGATTTGTTTTCCAGTATCTTCAATTTTGAATGATAGCCTTTCTGGATATAGTATTCTTGGATTCAGACCCTTGCTTTGCATCACTTTGTATATTTCATTCCATTCCCTTCTGACCTAGTATGTTTCTGTTGAGAAATCAGTTGATATTCTAATAGGAAATCTCTTGTAATTAACTTTCTGTCTCTCTCCGGAAGCCTTTAAGATTCTTACTTTGTCATTGGTTTTTATCAATTTAATTATAATGTATCTTGGTGTCAGTCTTTTGGGGTTCAGCTTGTTTGGGATTCTGTGTGCTTCCTGTACCTATATGGTTTTTTCCTTGCCAATATCAGGAAAGTTTTCATTATTTCTTCAAGCAGGTTTTCTATTCCTTGCTTCTCTTCCTCTCCTTCTGGTATCCTTATTAAGCAATATTGTTTTGTTTTGTTTTGTGTTGTCCCAAAGCTACCTAAGGCTGTCCTCTTGCTTTTTAGGTCTTCTTTCTAGTTGCTGCTGTGTTTGTGAGTTTTTTCCTACTTTGTCTTCTAATTCACTGATGCGGTCCTCAGCCTCTTCTAGTCTATTGATTAAGCCTTCCACTGTGTTATTTATTGCAACTATGTCATTCCTCAACTCCTCTTGGTTCTTTTTCATGCTGACTACATTCTCATTCAGCTCCATTCATTTCTTAATTTCTTTCTTTCTTTCTTTCTTTCTTTCTTTCTTTCTTTCTTTCTTTATTTATTTATTTATTTTGCCCTCCATCATTCAACTCCTTTTCATTCTCATTGAATTGTGTGTATTGTCATCCATCTGTTTAAACTTTCTTATAACCATAGCTCTGAATTCTTCCTCTGATAAGCTGCTAGCCTCAATTTCATTTAACTCCCTTTCTGGTAATTCCTCTTTTTCTTTCCTTTGGGAATTGCTTTTTTGTCTTCTCATGTTTTCCTGTAACGTTTTAGTTGTAGATCCGCTTGTTTTGCTACCCAGGTTCTTTTGGGGATGGTGCTACTGGTGTAATCTCTCAGTCCTCCTGGGCTTGGTAATCTAGTGTAGCTCCCTACTTGATCTATTTGGGTTCTCTTGATATAGGCCTGCAAGCTTGAGAGACACTACTGCGGTGTTTAGAAGTCAGCAGCTACAAAGGGGAGTGTCCCAAATTTTGCTTGCACCCTTAGTTAAATTCACATGTGTCCAGGGGTGACTCATAGTGGCACCCAGGAACCGTCTGTTAGGAGAGCTCACAGTGGCTCCCACCAGATCTCCTGTGTGTAGATAGGCTCAGGGTGCCTGCCTATTGGAAATTTGTTTCTGTGGAGGTATGTTTGCAGGCGCAGAGCTCTGGTGCACTCTGAGGGCTTCTGGCACTGAGGTTGAGCAGCTAGAGTGAATGTGGGAAGTTATTCAGGAAGAAGAGTTTCAGAATTTCTGCTATGGGCAGTGCGTCCTTGTGTGTACAAAATCACACCTAGCAGGGGCTCAAAGCAACTCCTCAGAAGACCCTGAGGATATATGGGCTCAGGCTGCCTGCCCTTTGGAAATGTGCACGTCTATGTTGGTGAGTTTGCTGGCACAGAGCTCTGACACATTGTGAGGGGCCCTGGCACTGAAGTTACCCTGCTGAGGTGTCTGTGCAGGTGTCCAGAATGAGTGAGTTCAGAATTTGTACTGCTAGGGGCAGTGCATCACTGTCCAAGATCACACCTAGCCAGGACTCACAGTATCTCCCACAAGCGCCCTGTGGATAGATGGGCTTTGGAAGTGCGCTGGCAAACTTTGGTAGTGTGTGTGTGAACTGGTGGTGTGTTTGCCTGCGCAGAGTCCTGACATGCTTTGAGTGGCCCTGGCACTGAAGTTAAACAGCTAGGGTGTATGTGAGAAGTTATTCAGGAGAAAAGAGTTCAGAATTTCTGCTGTGGGACAGCATGTCCTTGTCTGTAAAGAATAAAACCCAGCAGGGACTCAAAGCAGCTCCCCAGTGGGCCCTGTAAGTATATGGGCTCAGGGAGCCTTCCCTTGTCTGTGGCCATGAGTTTGCCGGCTTTGGATGTGCCTACCCTTTGGAAGTGCACACAGAACTGGTGTCGTGTTTGCCTGTGCAGAGCTCTGATGCACTCTGAGTGGCCTGGCACTGATGTTGCACTGTCTGTGGGCAATTATTTAGGAAGAGGGAGTTCAGAATTTCTACTGCAGGGCCACATGCTCTTGTCTGTGTAGAATCACACCTTCCGTGGCTCTCAGTGGCTCCCACACACTCTCTAGATAATGGAGTGCCTGGCTGACTTGAGCTCTGGGAATGCAGCAAATCCCGAGTTCCTGCACTGGGGAGGAGGAGGTTGTACTTACTTCTGTCAGGCAGCACACCTTTGGAGGTAGAAGTCCCAGGGTCTGTGGGTCTGCAGCTGGGGTGGCAGGTCTTCTACCAGAGCAGCTGTAGTCTCCTGGTTTGCTTCTGAGACCAAATTGGGTGGTGGCAAGGCTAGAATTCTAGTCTCAAGCAGTTCTTTTTTTCAAGATGGCATGGTCTCAGTGCCTCTGGTGTCCTCCCTGGAGTGTTTGCAGGGGCCGCGGGGTTTTGCCACCTAAGACTGCCCGGATTGGAAGCCCCTGGAAGAACTGCAGGGTCTAACTGTCCCTATTTCACACACACAACACACACACACACACACACACACACACGTCCACACACACCTCTATAACTCACTCACTCACTCACACACTTTCCCTCCCTACCTTCCTGCTGGTCGCCATCATTTTCCTCCATAGCCCTGCACGGTATGGCCAGTGCCTGGGCCCAGTGCAGCCAATAACAGGGCACAATGCAGTTGTTGTATGGCTAGAAAGAGTCACTGCCAGTCCTCAGGGCTGGGTTGTTTAAATTATTCACAGCAATTCATACTAGATACATATTTGTGTTGCTATATAACAATTTTCTTATTTTGGTTAAAAGTGGCTTTTTAAAGGGAATCCTACTCTTACAGTGCAGACATAGAAGCCCTGTTCATGGTCTAGTACCATGGTTGGCAAACTGTGGCTCTTTGGCCCTTTGAGTGTGGCTCTTCTAAAAAATACCACGACCTGGGTGAGTGTATTTTGAAGAAGTGGCATTAGAAGAAGTTTAAGTTTTAAAAAAAATGGCTTTTAAAAGAAATTTAAATGGTTGTACTGTTGATATTTGGTTCTGTTGACTAGTGAGTTTGCCACCCACTGGCCTAGTACATTTCATTTTAGTCCCCTGGTCAGCAGTCTTTCAATTTTTAATAAAAGGGTATCAGCAATGAGATAAAGGACTATAAACAATCTCCAGCCACCACTATATTTTCTTACTAACAAGTAGAATAAAGCTTTTAGTGAAAAATCTCCAGCACTTTCCTTTTGGTAAGAATTAACCCCACAGCAGTGTTTTCAACCTTCTGTAAGAGTCTAAAGCTGGTTATTTCCAAGTGGAGGGATAAAAAGAAAAACTATTCATAATAAAAAATTATGGGAAGAAAACTTAGAGAAATTGTCCAGATATAGATGAGCAATTCCTGCTTATAAATGTCAGAATTTCTGTTCACGAGTTCTTCCTGCTTTAATGCGTGGGAGTTGAGTGGTGAATTCGTTCCTACATTTGCTCACTGCTCATTGACCACCACGGTGGACACTGACCAAGGCACTGACCAAGCACTGCAGACACAGAGGTAAAGACAGATGCCCTCCTTAGACAGCTCAGAGTTTGGAGGGAGGATAAGTATCACATGACCTCCACATATGAGTGAGGTCATGTGATACTTATCTTTCTCTGACTGACTTACTTCTCTTAGCATGATACTCTTGCTAGATTCATTTATTAAGTTTAATAGTTTTTTGGAAGAGTCTTTAGGGTTTTCTATGTACAGTATCATGTCATCTGCAAATAATTGATCTTGGGTCAAATGTCAGTTCCATATTTAATTTTTTGAAGAGACTTCATACTGTTTCTAAAATGGCTGAATTCCCGCCAGCAGTGAACTAGGCTTCCTTTTCTCCACATCCTCGCCAGCACTTGTCCTTGATTGACTTGTTGATGGTACCCATTCTGACAGGAGTGAGGTGATATCTCTTTGTCATTTTAATTTGTATCTCTCTGATAATCAGTGACTTTGAGCATTTTTTCATGTCTCTTGGCCATCTGTATGTCCACTTTGGAGAAGTATCTATTTGGTCCTTTGCCCATTTTTAAAAATATATATTCTTAATATATTTTTAATGATTTCAGAGAGGAAGGGAGAGTGAGAGAGATAGAAACATCAATGATGAGACAGAATCATTGATTGGCTGCCTCCTACATACCCCCTAGTGGGGATTGAGCCCACAACCCAGGCATATGCCCTTGAATCAAACCCAAGATTTTCAGTCTATAGATCACTGCTCTATCCACTAAGCAAAACTGGCTAGGACTGCCCATTTTTTAATTGGATTGTTTGTCTTCCTTCTATTAAGTTGTATGAATTCCATATACATTTTGGATATTAACTCTTTATCAGATGTATCATTGCCAAATATGTTTTCCCATACAGTGGGCTCCCTTTTCATTTTGTTGACAGGTTCTTTAGCTGTGTAGAAGTTTTTTATTTTGATGTAGTTCCATTTATTTATTTTCTACTTAGTTTCCTTTGCCATTGGAGATGTATCTGTAAACATATTTCTATGAGACATGTCTGAGGTTTTGCTGCCTGTGGTTTCTTCTAGGATTTTTATGGGTCCCAACTTACATTTAAGTCTTTTATCCATTTTAAGTTTATTCTTATATATATTGTAAGTTGGTGTTCTAGTTTCATGTTTTTGGATATATCTGTCTAGTTTTATCAATAGGAGACTGTCTTTACTCCATTGTATGCTCTTGCCTCCTTTACCAAATATTAATTGAGCATAATGGCTTGGGTCAATTTCTGGGGTCTCTGTTCTATTCCATAGATCTATATGCCTGTACTTGGGCCAATACTAGGCTGTTTTGATTACAGTGGCTTTGGAGTACAACATGATATTGTGATCCCTCCCAACTTTCCTCTTCTTTCTCAAGATTGCTGCAGTTATTTGGTGTCTTTTTTGAATCCATATAAATTTTTGGAGTATTTGATCTAGCTCTGTGAAATATGCCATTGGCATTTTAATGGGGATTGCATTGAATCTGTAAATTGCCTTAGGTTATATGGACATTTTAATGATGTTAATTCTACCAACCCATGAAGTACAGTAGTTTTTTGGTGGAGTCTTTAGGGTTTTCTATGAATAATGAGTTTTACTTTCTGCTTTGCAATTTGGATGCCTTTCTTTTTTCTTCCTGTCTGATCACTAGAGTTAGGACTTCCAGCATTATGTCGAACAGGAGTGGTGAAAGTGGGCATCCCTGTCTTGTTCCTGTTCTTAAGGGAAATTGTTTTAGTTTTTGACGATTGAGTATGATATGACTATATGACCTTTATCATGCTGCAGTATGATCCCTTTATTCCCACTTTGCTGAGAGTTTTCAATAAAAAAAGGGTATTGGATTTTGTTGAATGCTTTTACTGCATCAATTGATATGATCATGTGATTTTTGTCTTTCAATTTGTTTATGTGATTGCTGTACCTTTACAGCAAGTTCAGGATGACTTTTAGGAGGACCATCAACATAAGAAATATGAATTTTGAAGGCATGGGGAGTGTCTTTTTGTGAAGACACTCACAAGACTGGATCCCATCTACTTTTATTCACTTTGAATACACATTTGTCCTTGAGCAATGCATACAGACAGAACAAAGGTATAGTCTACTATACAATGTAAAGATTATCAGATCAGGAAATCGCCTAGAACCATGGCAATCACAGCAGGAGCAATCTTGTGTTGATTCCAGCCAAGGTCCATTGGCCTTCCAATGTCAGGTACCTGGCTTCCAGTCCATCTCAAGTTCCTTGTGACCCAAACAACCAGTCACCTTCTTTAAGAGACATATTATCTAACTGGGAGGTGAGGGTGGCTCTCCTGGGCAGGGCAGGGCTCATGCATAGTAAGTCTAGAGGTGTGGGTGCTGGTGCAGAAGGCCAAGGTCCATTGGCCTTCCAATGTCTCTTTTGCACTTTTATGCTAAATGCTGTTATGCTTTGGCCTCCGGCATGTGATATATCACATTTACTAATTTGCGGATATTGTACCAGCCTTTCATACCTGAAATAAATCCCACTTGGTCATGATTTTATTTTTTTAATATATTGCTAGATCTGATTTGCTAATATTTTGTTGAGGATTTTAGCATCTGTGTTCATCAGGGATATTGGCCTGTACTTCTCTTTCTTTGTGGTGTCTTTAGCCGGTTGTAGAATTAAGATAATGCTGACCTCATAAAAAGAGATTGGAAGTGTTCCTTCCTCTTGGATTTTTTTGGAATAGATTGGGAGGGGTGGGGGGAGATAGGTGTATTTGTTCACTTTCCTTGGAATTGCTATGTCCTCTTTCCAAATACATCACATTCTGAAATGCCAGAGGTGAGCACTTCAATAAGTGAATTGGGGGGAGGGCACAACGCAACCCATAGCACCACCTTCTCTCCTCTCTCTCATCTCCTGGCACCTCCCATTGGTGGGACCCATCTAGAGAGGAAAGGAGCTGGTTGATGTGAACCATAAAATGAGCCTCCAGGGGCCAGGCAGGGTGCAGAGTAGACGTGGGTGGGCAGAGAAGCTGCCAGTAGACCCTGTGTGGCTTTCCTTCAGGGCAGGAGCTCTGCACCAGCACCCACACCTCTAGACTTACTATGCATGAGCCCTGCCCTGCCCAGGAGAGCCACCCTCACCTCCCAGTTAGATAATATGTCTCTTAAAGAAGGTGACTGGTTGTTTGGGTCACAAGGAACTTGAGATGGACTGGAAGCCAGGTACCTGCTGCACCACTGAAAGCCCAGCCTTCTCTCCATGACTCCAGGCCGTGTCCCTGGTTTCCAAGGCTCTCTGTTACCAGGGACTGTATCCAGCTGCATGGAGGAAACTCAAGGCCTAGGAATAGCCTGGTTGAAGCTCATATCTCCCTGTGTGTCAAGATGTCCAGAGCAGGCCAGGCCCTTGGCTCCCGGAAGTCCTCAAAGGCCAGGATCCAAACTCAGTGCTCCCCGTCTTCAACTGGCAGCTCCCCATCTTCGGCAGGTGGCTCCCCATCTTCGGCAGGCGGCTTTGGCCACTGCACACCCAGCTCTGCACCTGTGATCTAGGCTGAAAGTAGAGGAGACTCCCGGGAGGGGCAGGGGTGGGGGGTGGGGGGGGCCAGAAATGAAGAGCAGAACTTGCTCAGAAACCACAGGGCACGGCCACTCCTATCTCATCAGCAGAACTGTGTTCCTTTTCTGGTGGGAGGCAGGGACATGTCGTTTGTGTCCTGGGCTGAGTCAGGCTCCTTAGTCCGGAGGAAGTAGCGAGCGGCTCTGGGTGCGCAGCAGGCAGGGTCGGCTGCACCAGCCAGTGTGCCTGTGGATGCGCCTCCCCATTTGAAAGTGAATCTAGACCTGGAGTAATCTGTTCTGAGGATTTGAGTGAACTGGGGGGAAGCAATAACTAATTATTCCAATTTAAATAAATCCTGAGAATGGTCTAAAGCCCTGGTTGGCAAACTGCGGCTTGCGAGTCACATCTGGCTCTTTGGCCCCTTGAGTTTTTAGCAAAGGCCAGTTTAGGAGGGCCCTAATTAAGTTAACAACAATGTACTTACCTATATAGTTTAAGTTTAAAAAATTTGGCTCTCATAATGTTACAGAGTTCCCGAACAATCAAATAATGCAGGAGGAGAGTTTGGAGAGACTTACTTTATTCATCGTGCAATGGGCTCAGAGAAAATGAATTCAAATTCTAAGCAAAGGTACAAGCAGAGCTTCCCTTTTTATAAAGGAGCCAGCTCTCTGTTTAATTAGTGGTTATTCGCTGCTGTCCTTGAAAACAAACACAGCTAAATGTATGGGCATACCTAGTCTTGACCTGTAAGGTCAGACAGCTAATTTTATGATCCTCATTTTACAAGCAGGCTAAAGCAAACATTTTTAGAAACAGTAGAAAATTCCAAACAGCAATTTTTTACAAAATAGGGGTTTTCCTTCTCAATAAGAAATTTCAATTGTTGTACTGCCGGTATTTGGCTCTGCTGACTAATGAGTTTGCCGACCACTGGCCTAAAGCAAGTAATAAGCTCCCTGCTGTGGGCCTGCCTCGCATTAGCACTGCTGTTGATCTGGCTTGTCCGGAGGACAGGAGATGTGTTCAGGATTCTTGCTGCTGTGCTCATGAGCTACGTGGAGGACGCGTGCATGTGTCCTGGGGCACAGCAACCAGTTAGCCTCTCTTCCTTTGTCCTGCTTCGACATGTGAGCAAAGAATGTAACTTAATTCTTTCTTCTCTCTTTAGAGGAAAAGGACCAAGTTCATTGCCTGTGATTTTCTGACTGAGTGGTTATACAAGTAAGTTTTTCATGAATATTCGGTGATCTTAAAGATTCAATAATGTTGCTTTGCAAGCAGGATAGCGACAATTGACTTGAATTCTTCCTTATTGTTTTCTTGTCAATCAAACATGACATCATGACCAGCCAAAATCCAAAGAGGATAGGGGAGCCGTTCACAGATTTCTTCTCCATTCCCTTCGTGGAGCAATGGCTGAAGCAACAGTAAGTGCTCACAGAGGTTTGAATAATTTATCCCTGATTTAAAAATTGTTAATTTTCTCCACTAAGAGAACTAACTCATGTAACCACCGGGGCCCCAGGTCAGTTACATCTGTGGCTCTCACCTCTCATTGTTTTCAGTGTAGGCTCAAGGCATGTACCCATGCAGTGATTATTCCAGAAACACTTGAGAAACAAAATAGAAAACTTTAGACAACTCTTATCCTAAATAACCCATCTCTCCATCCTCGCCCTCTCCCTTCCTCCCTTGCTTCCCTCTCCCTTCCCCTTCCTTGAAGGTCATTATGTCTCAGGAAATAGGACTGAAGTTTTCTAATTATTAATTTTTAGTTATATGCATCGGTTCTACATTCAAACCACTAGGACATGACAAATAAGATTAAAACTCTCTTTGACTATCTTTCTAATGTGAGTCTTCTCACAGAAATAATCAGTTTGGTCGATAGTACACCTTCCAGAGCTCTTAAAATTAGTTATGAACCCTATGAAGTTGAGCTTTAGCATATGAAATTAGTAATACTACTTATGTGGGCTGTTTTCATCAGTGACATAGCAACAAAACCAACTGAGCATCTGTGTCAGCATTCTGGCTTCATAAAAATTAAAATGGTACTAATGTAACTCAGTAAAATACATCCTTACTGAATACCTGCCAGGTGTCTGCATACAGTAGGTGCTGTCGCCTTGGGCTGAGAGGCATGCTTACACTGGAGGGAGTCCATGGGGAGGACTCTGATTGAGATGGTGGCAAAGCACTGTGGGAGACGGACTGTCCTGGGGGACTGGCGCTGGCCTAGGTGGGGCAGTGGCCAAGCTGGTTCTGAGAGGCAAGATCTCAAGTGTGATCTCCTTCCTGAGTTTGCCCTGGACAGGAAGAGTCCCAGGCAGACAGGGGCCAAGGTCCTCAGGGGAATGAGGGCATGAGCCAGGAAACTCTCTGGTCCCCGTTTCCCAGCCTCGTGCTATTGACCGCAGGGCAGCTAGGCTGCACTCACCTTGGAGATGGCTGAGGCCAGATAGTGGGAAGGCAGGCCTTCCTGTGGTCATGCCCGGAGCTCAGATGTCACACAGGAAAACGGCCCCTGGGTCATGGGGAGAGGAGCAGATGTGGCCCCAAGTGAGATGCCTCCTGGCATTGGGAATGCCTGGGACACCTTACCAAGATCTGGTTCTGAGTGTGCACAACCCACCAGCCAGTTCCCTTCTATCATCTCGCTCTCCCTCCCCACGCTCCTTCACAACCCAGCTCTCAGCCACAGTGGAAGGAGGGTTGCTGTGGTCGGAACCTTGGGCTGGCTGTAAAGCATGGCTCCAATGATCTCAGAGGTCCTAGCGAAGGGGCATAGCTTTTTAGATGGGTCTTTCTGTGGAAGATTGTAAATCTTTTAGGATTTGAAGGCCACTATGGTCTCTGTTGCAGTTGCTCAGCTTCGCCATTATAGCACAAAACCCACAGAGAGAACATGGGGACAAATGGACGTGGCTTTGTTCCAATCCATCTTTATTCACAAACGCTGATTTGGCCCAGGGGCTGTAGTTTGGTGCTCTCTGCCCTATGGGGACACCAATAACCTTCCCACCCATAGTCTCACGCAAGGGCAGTTGATAGAAGTAGAAGTGAGTAGTTGGGGAAGGTGGAAGGCTGCAGAAAGTTATGATTAGGGCAGGAATGTGGGAAGTCGAGATGTGATGGTCTCCATGACAACCCATTCTGAGTGGTAACTGTTCCATCGAGCAGCAGACATGAGGGAAGATGGGATGTGGAATGGTGTGGATTTGGAGCCATGGTGCTGGAGGTGTCCTCGGTGTGAATATGAAGTGTCTGGGGGCTGTGGGTGGGTGGGGGGTTGAAGAAGATGACAGCATGTCAACTTCTGAAGCCATCCAAGAGGTTTAAGAATGTCGCAGAAGTCTGAGGAGTGTGCATGGCCCCTTCTTCCTGGCAATGAGTTTTAGGGACAGTTGGGTTGTAGTGTATGTGCACTTTGTGCTAATTCAGGGCTATGCTCTAGGGAGATAAAGAGAGAAAAATTTTGTAAAATGCAAGCAATTCTATTCTGGAGGTGAATAGAATGGCTTGCATTTTACTTTAGGACACAAAACTCAGATTTTCCCTTCACTGTTCTCAGAGCAGCTCATAAAGCAACTACTGCCTTATGTCTGTCCCTGGTCACCTACTCAGTCACCTGCTAAGCACTGATATAACATTTAGTCAAGTACAGTTCTGAACACTTTATAAATGTCATCTAATTCAGCTTGTATTACAACCCGAGAAGGCGGAAATGTTACTGTCCGCATTGTATCAGGCTAGCTGAGGCTAGGTTGTAGTTACAACACTACCAAAATACCAGCGGCTCAACCCAGTAACAGCGTATGTGTTGCTCCTACAATGACTGGTCCAGGTTGGACAGCCCTCTTATAAATTATAATATTTGGAATATGGGATCTGTGAGGTCACTGAAATGGAGGAGGCGCCCAGTTCTCAACCTTCTCACCTCCCCTTACTGTCCCTCCTCCCATGGCCCCAAACCAACTGCAGGGGAGGCCCCGGGAATCTCTGTGCTCGTTGGTACGGTGACAGCCACACTTCTGGGAAAGAGCTGAAGCCCAAGCCACATTGAAGAACGAGCAGAGGAGGGAATGAGGAAGCCTGGCTTCAGACCGCACTCTGACAGATGTGGCTAATTACGGCTCCTTGGGGTGTTTTGTACCAAAACGGGAGGAAGCTGCCCTGTGAGGCTGACCAACAGATGCTGTATCTTATGGATAATGTAAGGATGGTGAGGGTAGACTCTGACTGATGTGATTTTTATCGTACATCCTTATTTTAGAGTAACTCCAAGTAAGTGCAAATCCCCTTTAGATAAGGAGTGTGCAGGCACCTGGTGCCTCGGACATTCCTGCCTACCTGCCAGGGCGCCGTGGAAACTGAGTGTAGTCTCCTCTGAATGTTCTGGGTCAGACAGACTGTGCAGCTGCCTTCAGTGCTTGGTGTCATGTGCTGTCAGGTCACGGCTGGGGGCTGTGACTATTTGTCAGGGGGTGGCTGCTGATTGCTTGTCACAGAAATGGTGGGCTCTTCTCAGAAAGTTTCCCCATAATTTGACATCTCGCCACTCTGTCCATCCCTTCTCACTTAACCATTTATTTTCCATGACTTAGAAAAAAAAAACCAAAAAACAAAAAAACCACTTCATTTTTATGTAGCCAAGGATATTGACAACCCTTTAAGAAGTCTCTTAGGTTTATAATAATAACTTAATATTAGCATATATAAAGTACATATATCTGTTAAATAAACTGTGCAGAGAAAAGGAAATGTTTAAAATCAAGACTAGTCATAAAATTAAGTCTAGTCCTCCCAAAGGATGTTTGACTCCAAACAGCAGGAATGTTTATTCCCTTCACTGTGTAGTTTTTTTTTAGGTTTCCTATTATTCACAGAGTGACTTGAAGAATTAAAAACAATTACAAGCCCGGCCAACATGGCTCAGTGGTTAAGTATCAACCTATGAACCCTGACGTTATGGTTCAATTTCTAGTCAGGGCACATACCTGAGTTTTGGCCTGATCCCCAGTAGGAGGCGCACAGGAGGCAGATGATCCATGATTCTCTCATCATTGATCTTTCTCTCTCTGAAATCAATAAAAAATTATTTTTAAAAATAATAATCACAAAACTAAAGGGTGTTTATCCTGTTTCTTTTCATTTTCTGTCTGCGATAGCCGTTTGTTTTCTCTGGCCCTGAATAGATTCACCTCTGTTGGCTGCAGCACTTCTTATATTCCTGGGGGTCACCATCCTCATTCTCTGCTCCTAGACAGTGAGCCAGCTGACCCCTTCTGGGCTCTGCACTGGGCTGCTGTGTAGCCTGGCACCCCAGCAGTGACTCCATCTCCACCAGCGTTACTCCACACTAGCGCAGTCAGAGAGTCTAGAGATTTCTCAAGAAGAAGGAAAAATTTCTCTCTTTTCCTCTAAACATGGAGCTTTGGAGAGGATCCAAGATGGCTGCACAGGCAAACACTTAACCGCAGCCGCACACAACAATTTCAATAAAATACAACTAAAATATAAACTGGACATTACCCAGAACTAGAGGAAAGTCGACTGACTGGAAATTCTACAATGAGAAGCAAGGAGAAAACCAGAAGGAAGCGCGGGGGAGCTGGAAAAGCCCAAGGTACGGAGACATGCGGCGCACATGGAGAGGACAGAGCCGGAGAGGAGGGGCGGCTGAGTGCCTGGCTGGCGTTCCCTAGCGGGAAGGAGATAAAAACTCCGACTGTGCTGAATCCCAGACCCAACAGCACTGAACCCCAGTTCTAGGCCAGACCCTGGGGACCCAGGCTCAAACAGAGGGAGCCTGGGCTGTGAGGCAGAATTCCAGGTGAGCGGCGAAAGGCAGAGCCCCTGGAGGTGCGCACATTGCGTGCAGAGAAGGGACGGTTGGCTATGTTGCGGGATTGCCCTGGCAGGAAGGAGACAGGGGCTCCAGACTGCTCTGAACGCCACCTCCAATCCCACTTCCAACTGAACTGAACCCCAGTTTCAGGCCCATTGGGGGAGAGACTAGACTGTTTGGTAGCAGGTGAAACTCGAGGGCACCTCACTCTCAGGGGTGCTTGCAGCGAGTACTGAAGGACCCTGAGGAATACTGAGACTCAGGAGCCACACAGGACGTGGCTGACAGAAGCCAAGGCTGTTGGTTCCCCCCTGAAACTCTGCCCCATCAGAGAAGCTGCGAAAATGCCGAGACAAGGAAATAGATCACAAACGAAAGAAATGGAGGACAAAAAGCAACTGGATATAGAGTTCAAAATCACAGTTATAAGGTTGTTCAAGAATCTCCTAGAAAAGGCTGATAAAATAAAGGAGACTTATGAAGATATGAAAAGGGATCAACTAGTAATAATAAGGGATCAACAAGAAATAATAAGAGGTCAACAAGAAATAAAGAATACATTGTCTAAAATAAAAAATATTATACAGAGTCCTAAAAACAGAATGGAAGATTGCAAGAATCAAGTAAAAGATTTGGAACATAAAGAGCCAGAAGACACTCCTCTGCAGAAGCAAGAAGGCAAGAGAATCCAGAAAGTTAAAGATAGTGTAAGAAACCTCTGGGACAACTTCAAGCGAACCAACATCAGAATTATGGGGGTCCCAGAAAATGAGAGAGAGCAAGATATCGAAAACATACTGAAAGAAACAGTGACAGAAAACTTCTCCCACCTGGTAAACATGGAGCTTTGGAGTGACAAGCCTTGAGCTGCGCAGGGCAACCACCTAAAGGGGTTATGCTTGCCGTCCAGCAGTGCTGAGAGTGGCTGAGGCCTGCATCCTGCAGGAGTGGGGCCCTTGTCTCTGCCGAAGCCATGTGGATGTGTATAAAAGCACTTGCAGGCCCTACAACATTACCACTGAAAAATTAGCTGCTGTATTAGGTCAAACGTGTAATTACCTCACCAGGGCCAGACCAGGGCCCTCAGCACAGAGGGCCTTCTGTGCTGAGGGCCAGATGCTGTTTTGAGCCTCTGTACAGGGCCTAATGTCAGCCCTACTAAGTGAACCAGAAAATCCTTTTTTCCCCCTGTTTGTTTAGTCCAGCTTGAGTTAGGTTTCTAATACTTGAAAACAAAAGAATCCTGACTGATATGTGTTCCAGCAAGGTATTCACCCAACTACCCTCCAGTAATCCGCATTAGCCAGCTTTCTCTAGGTTCTGCTGCAGTAACAAACACCCCTCCCAACTCAGTGCCTCGTGACAACAAAGGCTATTCTTCATACTGTGACCAGGTGGCTTTGCTCCATGTCTCTTCAGCTGGGACCCAGGGCAAAGGAGCAGCCCCCCTCAGCCTCCAGCAGAGGGAGGAGGCGTCGGTGGCACAGACGGCAAGCGCCACGCCTGCTCGCATTTCGTGGCCAGCCTCACAGGGAAGCGGTGCTACAGGGATGTGACTCCACCCGAGGGAGAAACCAGAAGGCGTGTGACAGGAGGGATGCAGGGCTCTCCTGGGAAAAGAGGGTGCTGGGGACAGCGGCAGCGTGCTGCCCACTCTCCTGGCCTTGGCCAGCCGTGGCTCCCTTTCAGCATCACATCTCCTGTTGGCTTTCTTCCTGGTGTGAAGCCAGCACCCCTCCTTTGTGGTACACAGTCCTGATTCACCCCCCAGTCAGAAGCAATGAAATTATTTGCTATCATATTAAGAGCAGAAAGAGTTTCACTTTTTATTTTAACTGAAAAGAATTAATCAGATTCATTTGCAAGAAAACATCACTAAATAAGCCCCAGCAACAAAGATGGCCTGTGTCCCTGGAGAAGGTGGTGAAGGATCGCTCAGGCAGAGGCCTCCAGGAAACAGTGTGTTTCAGGAGAGAAAAGAAAAGGTTGCTTCAGGTGAAATACCTTTTCAGCTAAGCTCTCCCCTTAGATAAGCAAAGGGAAAGCGCCCAGTGCTCCCCTGGCGCTGGGAGTATCTCCTTACCAAACTGAGGGAAACCAGTGTCACCGTATCCCTTCAGGACAGGCCAGCCCAGCCCTGCGGCACCTACTGACACTGAGTTTGGTGGTGGATGGGAATGCTCAGGCCTTCACTCAGTCCAGGAGACAGCGTGCTCTGCACTGGGAAGGAGGGGAAGGGATGGGGAGGAGCCAGCAGACAGCTGTGGTTCCTGTGGGCGGAGCTCTTTGGTGGTTGTGTGGATGGGAAGGTAGACTGTCTCAGTGCAGCAGAGGCCAGAGGGGCTCATGGGGTCAGTGTGCTCCCGCACATTGCTCTTCAAGCCAGCAGCCGCCTCAGGCCGGCAGGAAGGAGAGCTGCTTGCTGACTGGGGATGAGCAGGGACTAGTCCTCTAAGAGGCCTCCTGCAGGCCGGAGGTGGCAGCCTTCTCTGAGCCAAGGGGCCTGTTTCCGACGCCTCTTGCTCCTGGGAAGATGTGGGGACGTGGGGAGGCAGCATGGCAGATTCAGTCTCAGGTTCAGCTCTGCCGTGTCTGTTTTATGAAAAATGGACGGCTTAAAACAACACATATTTACCCTCTCACTTGCTTCTGGAAGCCAGAAGTCCAAAGGCAGTGCCTCAGGACGCTCCCGGAGCTTGTTTTCTCGCCTCCGGTTTGGGGCGCCACGTCCAGGGCCGGCCTGGCATCACTCTGTCCACTGCTTCTGTGCCCCGGCTACTCGCCCTCACAGCCTGTGAGTTAGGCCACCTGGGTCCCGCCAGGTTCCTCGTATGTGAAAGTCCATTTTGCCGTGTGCGGGAGCATGCGGTATGAGGGAGCATGCTGTGTGCGGGAGCTTGCCGTGTGAGGGAGCGTGCCGTGTGAGGGAGCGTGGCATGTGCGGGAGCGTGCCGTGTGCGGGAGCTTGCCGTGTGCAGGAGTATGTCGTGTGCAGGAGCATGCCATGTGAGGGAGCATGCCATGTGCGGGAGCATGCCATGTGCGGAAGCTTGCCATGTGCAGGAGCATGCGGTATGAGGGAGCATGCCGTGTGCAGGAGCTTGCCGTGTGAGGGAGCGTGCCGTGTGCGGGAACGTGCCGTGTGCGGGAGCATGTTGTGTGCAGGAGCATGCCGTGTGCGGGAGTGTGAGGGAGCATGCCATGTGCGGGAGTGTGAGGGAGCATGCCGTGTGCGGGAGCGTGTCGTGTGCAGGAGAGTGCCGTGTGCACAGGGTGTGGAGGTGTCTGGGGAGGCTGTCGGCAGCCTGCACAGCCTGGTCCCTCGTGCTCACCCGACGCCTCTGAGGGGCCCTCCTCTCCCCTGGGAGGGAGGTGACCTGCAGAGAAGGTGCTTGAGCAGTAAGGACGGACCAGGGTGCTTTGTTGCAGCCACAGAGAGGGAAGCTGTGGATGAAACGGTGCTGCTGACAGCACAGGCAACTCTCAGCGTGGAGGAGGTGGGGCCTGCCTTAGAGAGCAGGGGGCTCGGAGAGATCAGGCCCCTGGCCTTCTCTGACATGGCCAGGAGGGGCTGGGAGGCCCAGAGAGTGAGGAGGGGATGGGAGGCCACCTGGCGTGAGGCTGTGGACATCATGGTAGAGTTTGAATTGTTCTTCTTTCTTCTGAGTGTGATAGGAACCTCTTGGGGTTGAGCAGAAGAGAGGAAGGGCCAGTTTATCTTCTGAAAGATCACTGTGGTGCTGGTGGGAGCTGACTGAGGCCAGCCTGATGGGTCAGGTGGAGTGGCGGCACTTGGCTCCGAGGTGGCAGGAAGAGGCGGGACTGGGGAGGTAGTGGTGTCAGCCTGAGGCTTGTGCTGGGTGGGTGGGGAGAGAGGCCCAGCACTCCTTGGAGGCTTGGGCCCGAGCTGTTGGGAGAAAGCGTGTACTGGGACACGCTCCGTCTGAAAATGTAATGGGTTTAGTGAAGAAGCACAACTCACTGGGAATAAAATATGAACCTTTATTTCTTTTGTCCCCAGTAACTCCCCGCTATAGAGCATGGAATCTCTCTTCTGTTTGGGATGCTGCCCTTTCATGACTTTGGGGGTCAAATTCCACAACTTCCATTGATTTTTAGAGAGAGTGGGAGGGATGGTGAGACACACGGAGAGAAACATTAATGTGAGTGAAACACATGGATTGATTGCCTTCCTCACGCACACAATCCAGGGCCTGGGATGAAGCCTGCAGCTGAGGCACAGGTCCTTGACCGGAATCGGACCCGGGACCCTTCCGTCTGTTGGCCGACGCTGTCCACTAAGCCACACCAGCCAGTTCAGGTCACTCTGTTAGTCTCATTCACTATTTGGATTCCTCTTGCTTATTTTTAAAGTCTTAATGGTCAGGGCCGTCTTGGAGTAAGATTCATCGTTTCCCTGGCCCGCCCCCGCTGCAGCCCCCTGATGCAGAAGGGGTGCCCTCTGTGCGCGCATGAGCCTCAGGGCACACGGCTCCAGTGCCAGTCACTGGTGTCCACGATGTCCCTCACAGGCCACGGCACCGCTCGCACTCGCTGCTCCTGTCAGAGTACATGGCTCTCCTTGCTCACCGCGTGATTCAGAAGCACATGTGTTGCTATATCACTAACTTTTAACACATTTTGATAATTTTATTTCAATATAATTGGTTTGCTTTTAAAAATATATATTTTTGTTGATTTCAGAGAGGAAGGGAGAGGAAAAGAGGGATAGAAACATCAATGACGAGAGGGAACCACCGATTGGCTGCCTCCAGCATGGCCCCAATTGGGGATTAAGCCCACAACCTGGACATGTGCCCTTGGCCAGAATCAAACCCAGGACCCTTGAGTCCAAAGGCAGGTGGTCTATCCACTAAGCCACACTGGCCAGAGCTTGGTTTGCTTTTTAATCTTATTTATCATGTTTTTCAAACATTATTCTGAGAAGGACTCCCAATTGCCATGGTGGAAAGGCATCCATGGCAGAAAACAAGTTTGGGTCCCTCGAAGGGGTTGGAGTAGGTGGGAAGGTCCTTTCCTGCTGGTGCGAGGAAGGCCATCTGTCCCTCCATTACCTCCCTGTCGACCCCTGCCTGGACGCTCCATCGCGATCTGGGCAGATTTACCAGAGAGCGTGTCTGCCCCCAGTTCTGTATGTGGCACCTGCTGGGTGGGCAGCTGCCAGGGGAGGAAGTGGGACTGGACTCGGATTTGCCTCGCGAGTGATGCAGCCAGGTGTGGGCAATGACTGCTTGTCGTCTTCAGGGGTGGTAGCTGAGCCGAGAAGCAGATCACACCCTGTGACTGTGACTTCTCAAGTGCTTAACCCTCCAGAGCCAGGAGGCGGGGGTTGGCGCTGTCCCTGCCATCATGGGAGCTGGGCTTGCACTGACCCCCCTAGCTCCGGTCTCTCTGTCCGGACGGCACCCCACCCCAGGGAGTCTAGTGGACTTCTTCCAGATGCTGAGTTCACTGCTGGAGATCGAGATGTCTTCAGCAAGGAGGCTTGGGAACCAGTGAAGGCTGCGGGCAGAGTGGGGAGCATGTTTTCTGAAAGGGGTAAAGCATGAAATCAGGGCCGCGAGAGGCTTCTGAACAGGGTTGAGTCAGGCTTGTGTCCTGAGTCAGGCTTTGCCCCGGGTTGTGCTCTCATTTCCGAGAAAACTTTGTAGCCTCTGACCTATGAACTGTGGGCAGAGCTTGGGCCCTGAGATCTAATTCAGTATAAAGCAAGCTTTTCCCCTTCCTACTTTGTTTTGCTTAAATGCCATTTGATGGTACATCTTGCCATAGGACTGGCAGAGAAACAAACAAAAACTAAATTCTCAGATTCCCTGCCCGTTTTGTAAGCATGCTGTCTTCTTAGGCTGCAGGTCTTTGCACAGCTTCCGGGGGGAGGGTGCACACACACACACACACACACACACACACACTCAGGAAAAGTAATTCCTGTTCCTTCTCAGAATTCAAGCGTTGATTCTTGAGATATTTAATTCACATGAAGTAATTTGGAAAAAAGAGCATGACAAATGAGCATTTCCAACAAACTTCTTCTTGGGAAGGTCCTGGGCATCACTGCTGGGCCCTTGGGGTGTGCAAGGTTGTGTGCTCGGGGTGCCTGCCACACAGAAGCTGGGGCGCTTAGGTGGCCTGGCTGCAGACGAAACCCCTGCCTGGCCCCGTGGCCGGCCTGCTCATCCGCCCCACCCTGACCCCAGGGAGTGGTCGCCTCCACGCAGGCCCTTATTTTTATTGGAGCCGAAGCCAGTGGCACTGATTCCAAAGGGAGCCTGGCCTTTGGCTGCAGGCGGCTGCTGAGGTGAAGGGTGTTGCCGGCTGCTCTCTGATGATGACGCCCTGGTTGGCCGGGCAGACGTGGGCTTTCTCACACCCGGTCTGGGTCTGAGAACCAGACTGCGCCTCATTGAGCCATGGGGCGGGCGTTACGAAAGGTGGCCTCCTGTGACTGCTTAGCGGCCTGAGCCTTTTGCCGCCTCCGGAAGTGTCCTTGTGTGCAGGGCAGATGGTTCCTTCCTCGTGAGAGAGAGCCCTTTGTGTGCCCTGTCACTGGCCCACCTGCTGGCCCAGACTGCAGCCCCCTTTCTCCCGCTGCTCCAGGACAGGAGGCCTGGTTTTCTGAGGGTCTATTGGCACCAGTGGTGAAAATATGATAGGAAAATCGCAGCTGAATGGAGAGGCGCCGTCATGTCCCAGGTGCAGGTGGCAGCTGCGCGTGCCCTGCTGGCTTGCCAGGGCCTGTGGAGCGGCAGACTTTCCCCGTTGTCATCTAGGCAGGTGGCTAGGTTTCTTCTGTTTGACCTACAGCTGGGGACCCTCTCCTTGGTAGTGACGTGGGAGCTGCCTGCTCCTCTTTTCCGGCTGCTCTTTGGGTTTCTGGGCCAGTTTGCATTCTCGGCAGAAAGCAGTCAGTGACCTTGAATGAGTCCCTTGGCTGCCCTGAGCCTGTTTCTTCACTCCAGAGGAAGGAGCATAGTAACTCATGGCTGATGTTGTGAGGGTTTCAGGCACTGGTGTGTGGGGAATGCGCAGCCCACTCTGCCAGGCACAGAGGCTTGGTCCCAGCATCCTCGTGTGTCCCCTCTGAGCCCAGCTGGTCCCAAGTGCCGATGGCCTTGAGGAGCGAATAGGCCATGTCTGCCCTGGTGGGCTTTTGGTTCAGGTGTTAGTTGGATACCCACAGAGCTCTCTCTCCAAAGTGGCCAACGACTAGAAAGGAGGGTGCACAGATCATCTGGGCCCTGATGGACGCAGAGGGCATCTCTCACTAGCAGTCGCAGAGAGACCGGAAGAAAGAACAAGGGGGTTAGGAAAAGAGGTGTCAGGGCCCCAGCCCTAAGGTGCCTCTGAGCAAATTAGGAAAAGACACTCCCAGCCCAGGGCAGGTCAGCCCTCACCCTTGAACAATCAGGCTTAGAGTTGGGCTCTCCACCCCTTGGGGTGCCCCTGAGCAGAGAGCCACTTGCTGCTTCACAGCACCCTGGCTGGCGCAGGAGGACACGACGGGGAGGGCCTGTGGAGAGGGGGAGGCCGCATGGCTGAGCACAGGAGGGGCTGAGGGAGGGCTCCGGGGCCCAGGTGGACGCCAGCAGGTGCTAACCCACGTATGGTGGCATCACTCTCCCCGTCCCTGCTGGCACCCAGGCCTGGGGAACAGGTCTTCCTAGAAGCTGCTGGCTTTTAACTGACGAAGGAGAGTTCCTTTTGGGGTGGGATTTGTTAATGTCCCAGAATAAGGACAGTGAGCAAAGAGAGGCATTAAGTGGAAAGCCGGGAGCTGACACATCTCCAGGGCCGGCCTCCAGAAAAACATGGATGCTCCCTCGCAGCCCAAAGAATGCCTGCCGGTAGGGAGAACGGGAACTAGCAGGTCCTGATGGAGAAAGCCCCACATCCTTCCCAAAAAAGGGACAGAGCAGTAGGGAGAGGCCACTTCACGGGCGTGGGAAGTAGAAGAGGCTCCGGGAGGACAGGCTGCGGCCAGGGAGACAGCCTCAGTGGCACTGCTCACTCCGTGTCTTCGAGGCCTGCATGCTGCTCCTGGATTGGATCTCTTTGATTCTGGAATAATTCTAGAGAGCATTCCTGCCTTCACACAGACATGTGCGTAGGGCAAGGTTTTTATGGAGATGGTGGGGGTGGTGATTTTTAAGTCGGATCCTGCATTGTTGCCAATCAACTTGGCCATCTGTGCCAGACTGGCTGCTGCCAATGTCTGCCCTGCTGAGGTCCGTGTGAGCATGGCATGGGAGGGAGCCTGGGCCCTGACTAGGGCACTAGAAGCTGTGTGACCGTGGGCAGCTTACTCAACTTCTCTGTGCATGGGCTTACAGTCAAGTGATGGCATCCTAGGGAGTCAAGGCCAGGGCATTGGGGGTCCCTAGCGTCCAAAGCCAGGTCTGAGGCTCCTGCCCTGGCACAGCCTCTGTGCGGCCAAGGACTCGCAGAGACTGTGTGTGTGAACTGCGTCTGAAATGTTCTCCTTCTGCTCTGCAGAGGTTGCTGTGTTTTGGGGAAACATAAGAAACCAACAGTGATTCAGGCTTGTAAGTTCTTATCAGCAGTTCGGATCTCTAGAAAGCTTTAGGAGAAAAGAAAAAGAATTTAGCCATGCTTTTTTAAAAATACATTTTTATTGCTTTCAGAGAGGGAAAGGGAGAGACAGATAGAAACATCAATGATGAGAGAGAATCATTGATCGGCTGTCTACTGCACACCCCCCACCAGCTGTGCTTGTTCTACTATCTATCTATACTAATAAAAAGGTAATATGCTAATTAGACCATATAGACCAGGCGTCTTCTGGACATCATTCCAGACATCCTTCTTGACAAAGCCATCTGGGTTAGTGAGGGATGAACAAATGACTGAACTGTAGGCTGCTTGGGGCGACCAGGCTGGTGTGTGTGTGTGGGGGGGGGGGGGCTTTGAGGGTTGACCTGGCTGGCAGGGGGCGGCATTTGGGGGCAAACAAGCCAGCAGGGGGAGAGGGGGGAGTTGGGGCAACCAGGCAGGAAGGGGGGGCAATAAGTGGTGACCAGTGGGAGGGGACAGTTGGGGGTGACTAGGCTAGCAGGGAGAGCAGTTGGGGGGGTGGGGAGCAATGAGGGTGAGTAGGATGGTGGAAGGCATTTGGAGGTGACCAGGCCGGTGGGGGGGGGGGGGGGAGACAGTTAGGAGCAATCAGGCTAGCAGTGAGGGGGCAGTTGGGGGCACCTGGCTGGCAGTGGAGGGGAGTTAGGGGTGATCAGGCTGGCAGGAGGGGCAGTTAGGGGTGAGCAGGCAGACAGGCAGGTGAGCAATTAGGAGCCAGTGGTCCAGGATTGTGAGAGGGATTTCTGACTGCCAGTTTAGGTCCGATCCCAGGGATATTCCCCAAGGTGACCCAGATTGGAAAGGATGCTGGCTGAGCTGAGGGGACTCCCCTCACCCTGTGCATGAATTTTGTTCACTGGGCCTCTATCCTATCTAATAAAGAGGTAATATGCCAATTGACCATCACTCCAACACACAAGATGGCCACCACCATGTGGTCAAAGATGGCCACCTCCATGTGAACATAAGATGGCCACCACAAGATGACCTGCAGGGGAGGGCAGTTAGGGGTGACCAGGCCTGCAGGGGAGGGCAGTTGTGGGTGATCAGGCTGGCAGGGGAGGGCAGTTGGGAGGGACCAGGCCAGCAGAGGAGGGTAGTTGGGGGTGACTGTGCCTGCAGGGGATGGCAGTTCGGGGTGGGGGGGGATCAGGCCTGCAGGGGGAAGGCAGTTGTGGGGAGGACCAGGCCTGCAGGAGAGGGCAGTTGCAGGAGGGACCAGCCCTGCAGAACAGGGTAGTAGGGGGCAACCAGGCCTGAAGGAGATGGCAATTGGGGGCAACCAGGCCAGCACAGGAGAGCAGTTAGGGGTAACCAGGACAGCAGAAAAGGGCAATTAGGGGTGATCAGGCTGGCAGGGGAGGGCAGTTGGAAAGGACTAGGCCTGTAGGAGAGGGCAATTGGGGGGAACCAGGCTGGCAGAGGAGGACATTTGGGGATGACTGGGCCAGCAGAGGAAGGCCATTAGGGGTTACTGGGCCAGAATGGGAGGGCAGTTGGGAGTGACCAGGCCTGCAGGGCAGGACAGTTAGAGGCGACCAGGCCGGCAGGGGAGGGCAGTTAGGGCTGACCAGGTCGGCAGGGAGGGCAGTTAAGGGAAATCCAGCCGACAGGGAAGCAGTTAGACATAAATCAGGTTGGCAAGGGAATGGTTAGGGGGTGATCAGGCTGGCAGGCAGAAGCAGTTAGGAGCAATCAGGCAGGCGGGCAGGCAGGTGAATGGTTGGGAGCCAGCAGTCCTGGATTGTGAAAGGAATGTCCAACTGCATCCCTTACTACATCTTTTTAAAAATATTTTTTAAAAGATGTAGTAGAAATTACATATATTCTTGAATTTATGCCACATTAAACTGGAATGTACACTGATCAGAGATAAATTCCATCATTTTTCTTTCAGGAAATAGGTTCCTTAATTTCCCTTCACTACAAAGTTAGGGGAGGAGCCTTTCATTACATGTCAGTCACACTGCAGTGTGCTAAAGCCGTTCTGCTCAGCCTCGGCTCTGTCTCCATGGACTCATGTCAATAAGTGTGTTGCGCCTTCAGGACTAACTGTACATTCACCAACCTCAGTCCTTCAAAGCAGAGCAGGCTAGCACTGACTTAAGATTATGCTGGTTGAAATAAAAACATGTAACACTGGCCAGTCAACCCAATTTTAAAAGATTGGAGGGTATTTTTAATGATAATTGCTAAATAAATTTTGGTAAAAGTTCTAAACTCGTGCGAAGTATTTACAGAGAACCCTATTTCAAGTCTAAGCTTTTCTATCAGAAGTGAATGCACTTACTCCGTGAGGCCTCTGCCCTGTCAGAGGCCTTGCTGAAGCGGAAGGATGTTCTCAGGGGCACATGGCCATCTTCTTGCTTTCCAGCCCACGGCCGCCCATCCCACTGTCCCTGCTGCTGACAGAAGAGGAGGCGGCGCTGAGCATCCAGTCCTTCTGGAGAGCCTACTTGGTGAGTCCTGGACGCAGTGGCATGCGGGTGCTAGGCTTTCCTGGTGTGAGAGCCCCTGGGGAAGAGACGGATTGGAAACAGGATATTATAGTTGACACCCAGACTTCAGAAATAGGGTTCTCTGTAAATACTTCTCTCGAGTTTAGAACTTTTACCAAAATTTATTTAGCAATTATCATTAAAAATACCCTCCAATCATTTAAAATTGGGTTGACTGGCCAGTGTTACTTAACAAATAATATAACAGCCCTGGCCAGGTGGCTCAGTTGTTTGGAACATTGTCCCTTATGCCAAAAGGTTGCGGGCTGAATTCCCGGTCTGGGCACACACATACTACCTAGGTTGCAGGTTTATTCCAGGTGCAACTGATCAAGTTTCCTCTCTCCCTTCAATGTTTCTCTCTCATCCTTTCTTTTTAAAATCAATTTTAAAAATCAATAAAAACAAATCCTCAGGTGAGGATTAAAAATATATATATTAATAAAAGTGTAATAAGCTAATTAGACCAGACGACCTTCTGAATGAAACTGGGTCCTGGGTGCCTGATGGCAGCTGGAGGGAAGCCCGGGTTCCAGGTGCCAGAGGGAAGCCAGTGCCGGCAGCCAGAGGAAGGATGCACAAATTTTGTGATTTCAGTCTCTAGTGTTACGTACACACAGATAGCAATACATGTTCGTTTTAGAAAAGAAAATTCGAAAATCCAGATATTCATATAAAGCAAATAAAAAAGTCACAGGTAACTCTGTCATCAAAAGATTATCATTGTTGCCCCAGTTTGGCTCAGTGGATAGAGCATCGGCCTACAGTTGAAGGGTCCCGGGTTCGATTCCAGCTAAGGGCACACGCTCAGGTTGCGGGCTCAATCCCTAGTAGGGAGCATGCAGGAAGCAGCCGATCCATGATCTTCTCTCATCATTGATGTTTCTCTCTCTCTCTCCCTTTTGCTTCCTCTCTGAAATCAATAAAAATATTTTTAAAAATATTACCATTGTTCACATTTTGGTGTAAACATTTTCAAATCTTAATACCTAACATACAGAAATTAACCTTTTCTTTTAAAACTCATCTTCCTAACCACTTTCCTATTAGTTGTTTCCAGTTTATCATTATTATAGTATACTAGAGGCCTGGTGCACGAAATTCATGCACTGGGTAGGGGGTGGTATCCCTCAGCCCAGCCTGCACCCTCTCCAATCTGGGACCCCTCAGGGAATGTGTGACTGCCAGACAGGGATCAGGCCTAACCCAGCAGTCAGACATCCCTCTCACAATCTGGGACTGCTGGCTCTCAACTGCTCTGGAGCTGTGGAGGGCTGGGCCAGCAGGACACTCAGGTGTGCCACCTGCTGAGGGAGGTGCTCCCAATGGGCAGGGGCCCAGCCAGACCCCCTCTGGCCTCTTCCTCTCCCACCCACGGCAGCCCCATTCTGGAGCCTCACAGGAGTTGTTGGAATAGAGCAGCTCTCTCTGCTGCCGGCACACGCCTGGCCTCTCTGTGAAGAGCCTGTGCAGAGGTGACCAGAGGCAGCTGAGCTTCGAGGCAGGAGGGCGGAGCTGAAGACGGGGCTGGAGCACCTGGATCCAGCTGGCCCAGGAGACCTCTCATAGGGATTCTGCCACAGTCTGGAGCCCCAGCAATCACAATGACAACATAGACATTTCCAGCTCTTGATCACTTGTGCATGAAGGAGGTTATAGGTACAAAATAAAACTCTGGGTTCACCATGCAGAGCTGCCACTGAGGTGTCCTAGGAGAGACTGGCCAGGCTGGCAGGAGGCGGAGCAGGAGGGAAGCTCACCCATGGAGCAGGGTCCTCTACAACATAATTTGTATTATTTAAGTAGTACATTGCCATGTGGAGAAAGCAGGTGATCCATAAAATAATCTTTCCTGTTCATGGAGGAATTTTTTTACACTATTGATGGTATTGACACTGCTCTGTGCCTGCCTCTGCCTTAGTGATGTGTTGGGAGTATCTGCTCAGCACACAGAGATCTGGCTCAACAGTTCAAAGGTTCTCTGAGAACCTTTCTGTGCCTAAATCCAACCATGACTTAGTTACCCCAGTTGGTTGGACATGCTAGTTTTCTCTCCCATGTAAAATATATTATGAAAAAATCCTTCTTCGTGTATCTTTGTGCACTTATCTGATTTTCTGTGTAAGATTGATTGCTAGAAGCTCCAAAGAGTAAGCACCCTTTTTCAGAGTTTCATCATTATTGCTGAATTATCTTCTGGAGAGGAAGGACTCTAGCTTATACCTGTTTGTAGGTACCAACAGTGCACTCAGGTGTGCCCTAAGCATAGGTTTTGATGGCAGAGTGGGGAGAGGAAGAGATTGTGAGTGTGAAGTGTGCTGGGGAAGGCGGTGTGTGACATTGCTTAGGGGCATGCGCAGGCAGCACTGTTGTGCCCAGGTGTGTGGGGTGTGTGCTGCAGACCTCAGAGGCTCTGAGGAGCCGGGAAGTAGGTTGAATGGCCACTAGATACACACTTCATTTTTTTAAATTGAACTTTTGGGGTGGCATTGCTATTGGAATTGTATAGGTTCCAGGTGTACAATTTTTATAACACATTGCATTGTGTGCCCACCACCCAAAGCCGGATCTTCTTCCATCACCATACTGGATCCCCATAACCCTTTACCCTCCCCCGCCCCAACCACTACGGTTGTCTCTGTCTGTGAGGTCTTGATGTTTGTTTTTCCTGTTTGTTCGTCAGCACGCACAACCCTGTCAAGTCTCCTCGAGTCACCTTTATCGCACTTTCACGCTCTTCTGCCCTAACCCACCTCACCTCTGGCCATCACCACCTCGTGTCTGTGATGGGTTTTGTTTTATTTTTTGCTTAATCCCTTCACCTTTTTTCACCCAGTTCCCACCCCTCCCTTCTAACAGCTGTCCTTCTCTTTTCTGTGTCTATGCATATGTTGCTATTTTGTTAGTTTATTTTGTTTATTAGATTCCATGTATAAAAGAGAAATCACATGGCACTTGTCTTTCTCTGATTGGTTTATGTCATGTAGCCAGGTCCATCCATGATGCAAAAGGCCAAATAGTACACTATTGTGTAAATGTTCCACAACTTTTTTATTCACTCATCTACAGGTGGGCACTTAGGACATTCTCGTAGCAATCATTTTTTCTGATAAGTCTTCTCAGGCAAGGGAAGCAAAAGAAAAATAAACAAAGGGGGCTACATCAAACTAGAAGGTTTCTGCACAACAAAGGAAGCTGCCAGCAAGAGGAAAAGGGAGCCCTCCGCATGGGACAATATATCCCCATGACACATCTGATAAGGGTTAATATCCAAAATTTATAAAAACTTATACAACTGAACACCAGGAAAACAAACCAATTTAAAAATGAGCAAAGGACCTGAATAGACACTCTCCCAACAGACATAAGAATGGTAATCATCACTAACTTCAGACAAATGCAAATTAAATTGACAATGAAGTATCACCTCACACCTGTCAGAATGGCTACCATCAAGTCAACAAACGACAAGTGCTGGCGAGGTTGCGGAGAAAAAGGAACCCTCGTGCACTGCTGGTGGGAATGCAGATTGGTGCAGCCACTGTGGAGAACAGTATGGAGTTTCCTCAAAAAACTGAAAATGGAACTCCCATTTGACCCAGTAATCCCACTCCTAGGAATATATCCCAAGAAACTAGAAACACTGATCAGAAAGGATATATGCACCTGTATGTTCATAGCAGCACAATTCACCATAGCTAAGACCTGGAAACAGCATATTTCTTTTCTGTGAGCCACCCTGCCGTGCAGCGGCAGACCCACAGGGCGGGAGCCCTCCTTACTGGTGGGAGCTGGCGAGACAGCGAGGACTGAGCTAGGAGACAGTCTAGATACACTAGGTTTTGATTCAAAATCTGAGAGTTTTCTTTCTGAAACCATACTACATCTTTTAAATAAAATGTATTGGATATCGTTCAATAATTCAATAATGCAGTAATTATAAAATAAATATTGGGCCTTTTGTGGAAATAGAAAAACCCATCCTAAAATTCACTTGGAATCTCAAAGAATCCCAAATGGCCAAAACAATCTTGGAAAAGGAACAAAACTGGAGGACACATTCTCCCTGATTTCAAACTTATTCCAAAGCTACAATCACCAAAACAGTGTGGTAGTGGCAGAAAGACAGACATTCGGATCAGCAGAATAGAACTGAAAGCCCAGAAATAAACTCTCACACATATGGTCAAATGGTGCCAACACCATTCAATGGGAACACTTAGTCTTTTCAATAAGTGGTGCTGGGAAAACTGGATGTCCACATGCCAAAGAATGAGCTGGGCCTTTATTTAAAACTATGTACAAAAATGAACTAAAAAAATGGGTCAAGAACCTAAATTTAAGACCAAAACAGTAAAATGCTTAGAAGAAAACATGGGACAAAGTTCATAGCTCTGGATTTGGCAGTGATTTTTGTATATGAACCAAAGGCACAGGTAACAACAACAACAACAAATGGGCAAGCTGGACTTTATGAAAACATAAAAACTTTGTCTATCATAATATACTACCCACCATTGCATGAGGTCTCCGGGCTTATGCATCCTGCAGCATCTCAAAACTGCTCTTCTTTTTAAGGCTGGATTAATATCCAGAATATACAGAGAACTCCCAAAATGTAACGACAAAGGAAAATCTGTTTATAAAATAAGCAAAGGACTTGAAAATACATTTATTCCAAGAAAATATATGAATGGCCGACAAGTACATGAAAAGATTTTCAACATCATCCAAGCATTAGGAAAGGTCGTGGAGATGAAAAGCCACCTCATATCCATGTAAAACAAAAAGCAGCAAATGCTGATAGGACTCAGGGACATTGGAAAGCTCGTGCACATGTATTTGGTAAGGCTACTACGGAAGACAATATGGAGGGTCCACGAAATTAAAATAGGACTACGACAGGACCCGGTGACTCTACTTCTGGGTATGCACACACAATAATTAAAAGAAGGTCTCAGCCGAAACTGGTTTGGCTCTGTGGATGGAGCGTCGGCCTGCGGACTGAAGGGTCTCAGGTTCGATTCCGGTCAAGGGCATGTACGTTGGTTGTGGGCACATCTCCAGTGGGAGGTGTGCAAGAGGCAGCTGATCGATGTTCCTCTCTCATCAATGTTTTTAGCTTTCTATCCCTCTCTCTTTCTCTCTGTAAAAACTCAATAAAATATATTTTTTAAAAAGAAGAAGAAGAAGAAGAAGGTCTCAGGCATTTGTACACACCAGTTCAGAGCAGCTTCATTCACAATAGCTAACACGTGGAAGCAACCCAAGATCCCATTAATAGCTGAATAAGCAACATGTAATCATCTATACTACGGTAAAAGCCTAGGTCGCCCTTGTGTCCTCGTGTGATGGCCTCACATCATCACAAGATGGCCCTCCCATGTTGTCACAAGATGGCCGCAACAAATGCCCTAGAGGAGAAGGCTGTTGAGGGCCGTTGGACCGGCAGGGGAGGGCAGTTGGGGATGATTGGTCCTACAGGGATTGGGCCTAATCTGGCAGTCAGACCCGAGGGATCCCAGATTCGAGAGGGTGCAGGCTAGGCTGAGGGACCACCCCCCAATGCACAAATTTTGTGCACTGGGCCTCTAGTATATACATAAGACGGTAAATTATTCAGCCTTAAAAAGGAGAGCAGTTCTGAGATGCTGCAGGATGCATAACCCCGAGACCTCATGCTCAGTGACAGCCTCGTCACAAGAGGACAACCACTCAGTTGTGACTCCACTCAGGTGCGGTTCTTGGGAGAGTCAGAATCATAAAGGCAGAAAACGCAGTGGGGGCTGGGAGGTGGAGAATGGTAGTTACTGTTTCATAGGAACAGAGTTTCCATTTTGCAAAATGAAAAGGCCATGGGGATGGACAGTGGCTTTGGCTACACAACACTAGAAATGCCTTCAGTGCCACTGCACCGCGCCCTCACAGTGCCTGAGCTGGTGTGCTTTATGTTGTGTACATCTCACCACAAGAAAAGAAGAGGGGAGAGAGATGAGTTCAAGTGGGTTTGATTTTGTTGACGTTGATTATTCCCCTGAAAGGCCACTTCTCTCTATTTAGAGATGACCTATATAGTTAGGTAGAGAGTAGATAATGAAAACAGCCCAAGATAAAAACCAAGCAACTATGAAAAGGCTCTTCAAAGAATACAAAGGAGAGGTTTGTTGTTTCTCCCAGATTTCTGGCAGAAAGAAGAGACCCCAACAAGGGGCTCTGTGCTCAGAGGAGGCAGGCACTTGCCCGGTTAGGCTGCTGGCAGGCTGGCGGGCATGGGCAGGACAATTTTATGTGTGTGTGAAAGATCGCTTGACATTCTCATCCTTCGCTTCCCTTTTTTGCTCTTGAATGTTACAGCTGAATGGAAAGACGTATTTTAGTCTTTCAATGTGCAATAGGTCTTATGGTGACTTGTTGAAAAGGGTGCTCTGGCAGCAGGCAGATCTGCATGGATCCGAAGGTCTGTCTGCTGACTGCTGACTGTGTTTGGTTAGTTAGCTGCTGAACGCGATTACCTGCCTATAGATGGACTAATAATGGTTCCTGCCTACGCAGACTGGGTCCGACGGTCAGTGCACAGCCAGTATTAGCTATGTCACTGTCACTACGGGGTTACCGGTCTGTTTTCCTTGCTGGGGAATCTTGTTAAAGCCTGCAAGTCTCCTCCTTATGCTGCGCAGGCCCCAAGCATGCCCGGCTCTAGGCTTTGCACCTGCTGTTTGTTCCTGGTCTGCAGCTGTCCCTCAGGGTCCCTTCCCTACTTCACTCGGAGTTCTTGAATGTCCTTCCTGATCTCCCTTTCTAAAACACTTTCCAAAACAGCATTCTTTTCACTCGCTGCACTGCCCTCTTGCAGGCTGCGTCACTTAACACACATTGATACCCACTTGTCTACTGCCTCACCCTGACTTTCAGAAGGGGGCCACGAGGGTAAGGCTGCTTGACTTGTTTGTCCTGTACCCCAGCTGTCTGGCACACATCAGGCACTTTGTCGATATTTTGGTGTGTAAATGAACCTTAAAGGTTCTCGCTAGTGAGGCATGTGAAAATGAACACCAAACTGTATTGTTCATTTTATAGCTCCTTCCTGGGGACGTCCGTGGGCACCAGACACGGACTTCTGTGGGGGTTGCTTGTGCACCTCACCCTGCAGCTGTGCTTGTTAATCTCCCAGGTATGACACCTGAAAAAAGTCTGCTGAGGGGGTCACTGCCTTTGTCACAGTGCGAAGGTGCCTGGGCTGTGGGAGGCTTCCTCCGCGGCGGGAAGTGGAAGGGCACCGTGGGAGGAGGAAGGGCAGGCCACTTCGGAGACCAAGGGACCAAGGCTCTGCAGTTTTCATCTCTCCCTCTTCCTCTGGGAGCCAGCTGCCACGGCATGGACAGCCCTCCAGAGACACCTCCGTGAGAAAGCCAGGCCTCCAGCCCACAGTCCGGGAGGGAGTCCCACTCCATCTGGCCAAGCTCCCCGCCCCGGCCGCTGTCCACTTGCACCTTGACCGTGCCTCATGCAACCCTGAGTCCCAGTCCCCCGCCCGCTGCATCTCAACTCCTGACCCTCAGAAAATGTCCAGGATAATGAGTGTTTGTGGGTTAAGTTGCCAATCTTGTGGGTTCATTGACGAAGCAGCAGTGGAGACTTACAGTGATTCTGGCTGCTGTAGAGAGTTAAGAGACTGTTAGGAGCTGAAGAGCAGTGGAAGCAGAAAGAAGCTATTATAATAGCTACACTTGCCGCTCAAATTGTGGCGCTAACCAGGGCGTCATCTTCATGGGACAACTGGTTGGAAATGAACTATCTAGACCTCACCCCAGACCCACTGAGTAGGGTTCCGGGGAGTCTTCCCTGTAGTTACAGACTATGGAGGGGGAAGCCAGGCTGTGGAGGGAGGGGACAGGGCCAGGCTGTGGAGGGAGGGGACAGGGTCAGGCTGTGGAGGGAGGGGACAGGGCCAGGCTGTGGAGGGAGGGAGGGGACAGGGCCAGGCTGTGGAGGGAGGGAGGGGACAGGGGCAGGCTGTGGAGGGAGGGGACAGGGATGGGGGGTGGGGGAAGGCTGCTGTTTGAACCCAGCTCACAAGCCCAGGACCTTCCCTGTGCTACTGAATTTTCCCAGCTCAGTCCCCTTCCTGTGAGTTGGAGGTAACAGAGGTGCTGCCTCAGGGGGGTGTGATGGCATCGATGATGGACATCAGTGGTCAGCACAGCGCCTGGCCTGGGCAAAGGCCTCACAGCTGCTAGCTGCTTATTGACTTGATCAGATCTGTGCATTTTCTTCCCTAAGAATATATTTCTGATCATTTCCTGATACTTTTTCTTAATATTGTTATTCCTTGTCAAAGAAATTGCTGTTTTTCAAAATGTCTTCAAGCTAATCAGAAAGACCTTTGTCTGTCTCAGCGTGATTCCAGCTGTGTCCCAAATGCAGGCGCCTGGATTCTATCACCAGTTCCCAGGCCCAGTTCTCAGGGAATCCTCAGGGCATGGGGGGGGGGGGGGGGGTAGGCCACAGCATTATAAATAGTGCTTTCAGGCTGTGAGGGGCCGGGCCTCCCTGCAGGCCCTGCTCCTGCCCCACCAGGCCGTGGTTGGTTAAATGTTACAGCTGTAAGTGATTTTCCTGATTCTGCCCAGAAAATGTTTTGGCAACTTGCCAGACTGCCTGTAAAGCCCCCTTTTATTTGCTCAGTCACAACATATCCCAAATATATGGCAAAAATTGATAAACCTAACTCCCAGGAATAAGCAGGAAAACTACACATCAGCACAACCAGCTGCAGAGTCTGTAGGGCCCAGCGGAAAATAACCTGCACAGCCCTTGTTCACATGTCTAAAGAACTTCTAGCTGTGACATCAGCATGAAACGAGGGTGTGGACTGGGTTCATAGCAGCACAATTCACAGTAGCTAAGATCTGGAAACAGCCCGAGTGCCCATCAGCAGATGAGTGGATAAAAAGCTGTGGTACATCTACACCATGGAGTACTATGCAGCTGTAACAAAGAAGGATCTCTTACCTTTGAGACAGCATGGAGGGACCTGGAGCGTACTATGCTAAGTGAAATGAGCCAGTCAGAGAAAGACAAGCATTACATGATCTCACTCATATGTGGAATCTAGTGAACAAAATAAACTGAAGAGCAAAAGAGATCCAGAGCATAGAAGCATGGAGCAGAATGCGGAATCTCAGATGGAAGGGGGTGGGATGGGTGGGTGGTAGTTAATCATGTTAGTTATATGCATGTTCTCATCACCCATGGACACAGACAATAGGGTGCTGAAGGCCTGGGATGTGGGTGCACGCTGGAGGGGTCAATGGTGGTAGTGGGGGGCATGGCCGCACCATGCAGATTTGCAGACCCCTTTTTTTTTTTAACAATAAAGTGTTGTCCTAATATATAAAAAGTCAGAGGCTGTCATGACCTGAACGACTGGACAGATGACCAAACAGCAAGCTGTGCGCGCAGCAGGCTCGGGTGGGCAGGGAGTTGTGGCAGCGGGGACGGGAGCAGGGGAGGTGGGCCGGGCAGAAGGCGACCTATACTCCCCACATGATGGAGGTGTGGCTGTGAGCGCCCCTGATGGCCCACAAGCACTGCTTCAGCTCGGCCCGAGGCTCTGCAAGGCACCACTCACCGCTGCCGCCACATGCTGTGGTATAAAACACCTGTGTAAGTTAACAGAAGCACAGGCACCACCTCCATGCCACACCCCACTTCCCTCAGTCCCACCAGCCCTGAGGCGCCCTCCCTTAGCTGTTTCCAGCAAGGCCTTTGGGAAGACCCTGCCCTCAGAGCACACCTGGCTCCGGAGGCAGACAGCACCGCAGGCATCGCGCAGGCAGCCCACTCCCTGTGTGCCCAGGGTCTGGGAGGACCCCAGCTACAGGTGGCACAGGCCCCAGTGACAAGGGGGCTGTGGTAGCGGTGACCCCTATGACTGATGGCTTGCTGGTCATCTATGTAACCCTGTCAGCTGGCCGCCCTCGCCCTCACCCTCTCTGCTGGCTGATTCTGGTGCAGCCTCCTGGCCCAAAAGGTACAGGGTCGCAGGGACAGCCACCTTGGCGGGCCAGATTGACGTCCTCCTGGCCGCACCATGCAGGCCTCTGGTGCATACATCCTCCCCCCACCCCCACCTCTGTGTGAATGTCCCCCAGCGCGCTGTCACCCACGTGCACCCGCTCCAGTCCCGGACCCAATGCGCACATCCCCCCGCCCCTCCACTGCACTGCCGTCAGCCCAGCACTCAGCCCAGCACGCCCACACCCACCACGGGACGTGCACAGCCCCTCCGGCACCCCACATCCTCGGAGAGCGCCTGTGCTCTGGGTGCTGAGGGTGTCTGAGCCTGTGCTCTGGGTGCTGAGGGTGTCTGTGAGCCTGTGCTCTGGGTGCTGAGGTGTCTGTGAGCCTGTGCTCTGGGTGCTGAGGTGTCTGGGAGCCTGTGCTCTGGGTGCTGAGGTGTCTGGGAGCCTGTGCTCTGGGTGCCGAGGGTGTCTGAGCCTGTGCTCTGGGTGCTGAGGGTGTCTGAGCCTGTGCTCTGGGTGCTGAGGTGTCTGTGAGCCTGTGCTCTGGGTGCTGAGGTGTCTGGGAGCCTGTGCTCTGGGTGCTGAGGTGTCTGGGAGCCTGTGCTCTGGGTGCTGAGGTGTCTGGGAGCCTGTGCTCTGGGTGCCGAGGGTGTCTGAGCCTGTGCTCTGGGTGCTGAGGGTGTCTGAGCCTGTGCTCTGGGTGCTGAGGTGTCTGTGAGCCTGTGCTCTGGGTGCTGAGGTGTCTGGGAGCCTGTGCTCTGGGTGCTGAGGTGTCTGGGAGCCTGTGCTCTGGGTGCCGAGGGTGTCTGAGCCTGTGCTCTGGGTGCTGAGGGTGTCTGAGCCTGTGCTCTGGGTGCTGAGGTGTCTGGGAGCCTGTGCTCTGGGTGCTGAGGTGTCTGGGAGCCTGTGCTCTGGGTGCTGAGGTGTCTGGGAGCCTGTGCTCTGGGTGCTGAGGGTGTCTGTGAGATGACAGGGACAGGCCTCCTCTCCGGGGCTGAGGCGGGGCCGGTGGGACAGACACACTGGTGGGCCAGCGTTCGAGATGGGGAACCCAGAGGAGGGGAGGGGTCCGTCCTATCAGGGAACGGGGGGGGGGGGGGTGTGTGGAGTCTGGGTGGCTGCAGAGGAACGTGCCCTGGGGGTGCCGGCGCCTGGGGCCTGCCCATCCTGCCGGCAGCGGGTGAAGGAGAGGAAACACGGGTTCCCTGCTGCCCGCCGAGGCGGAGAGCCGAGTGGGGAGACATGCAGCGAGTGTCTGGGATTTCTAACCTGCCGATGGTTCCTTTCACCCAAAATGCATACACACTCTGAATACCTACTAATTCCAATGAGTTTAAGCATGAAAAGGAAGAAACAATGGAGCTGTCATCTGTTAAAAGTTCATCCCCCCAGAGTGTGGAGAGGGTTTAGGGAGGGTGCGGGCTGGGCTGAAGGACGCCCAACCCCGTGCACGAATTTTGTGCACCGGGCCCTCTAGTTTAAAATAAAAAGAAACAAGGGTGTGGATCTGAGCCCCTAGCAGCTGGCCTAAGGTCCAACTGTCCTCTAGTCTTTCTTTAAAGGGCTAACCAGTCTCCTGGAGGCAAAGTTAATGTGTAAACTGCTAAATCTTAGTGACTTAAAGCCAAAAGAATGGACTATTTCCCAGGATTCTGTGTGTTAGCTGCTGGCTCCTCCCTGACTCACTTGCAGAGCTGCACTCAGTGGTGACTAGGGGTGTATGGAGGGGGGACGGGAGGTTAAATTGGCCGCAGCCCTGTACCCCCTGCATGGGGCCTGGTACTGGCTCCTGACTGAGGCCTGCAGGGTTCCACATGCTCTCATCCTGCAGTAGCCAGACGCACCGTCTTCCATGATGGAAGGAACTTTCCAGGGGACAGCAATGGAAGCTCCCAGTCTTAAAGCCGGACTCTGGAACCTACTCTGAGGCTCACCTGGATGCTGAGCTGGGCTTAGATGCCCCCACATGATAAGGAGAGCAGCAGAGCTGTCCAGGGCTGGGCCCAGGGAGCCGGGATTGCCGGGCTCAGCATCAGACTGCTCACACGTACTAGGTTGCATCCCAGCTCTCTGGGGAGCCTGGTAGCACACAGGTTGCTGGCTATCCCCCCAGAGTATCCGGGCCAGGAGGCCAGGCCATGTAGTTCTTGGGCAATGTTGACACTGCTGGTGTGGGGACTGCTTTGAGCCACCAGTGAAGGCATTAAGTGTCCAGAGCAGTGGCTCTCACCCTTGACTGTACACTGGAAACATCTGAGCAGCTATAAGCACATAAATGTCAGTTCTGGGTATTCCTGCAAGGAAAAAGTCAAAGCATTGTGCGGTGCTATGGGCTTTGGCATAGCAAACTGGCCTATAATTTAATCCTGTAAATCATTGCAAAGGTCACTGAATACCTTCAGTGCTTTTACAACTTAGTCATCCCTGATGAGTTGGGTAAGCACCAAGAAAAGTTGGAGGAACTTTCTCTCAATTGTCACCAAGTGACCTATTGGGGAATTCCATTTTTCCGAGTCACACTGTGATATGCTTTATTGTTAAAGGACTTTGTAACAAAAAGGCATGGCTTCCTGGGAAAGGCCGCCCAGGAAGCCATGCCTTTGCTCTTGGGGAGACCACTGGAAGGCGGCTGCCTCAGTGCAGAGCCTGGACTTGGACTCCCAGGACCTGGGCGATCAGTGGCACCCATCTATGTCAGTCAGACATCCCCCAAGGGCTCCGAGTCTGCAAGAGGGCACAGGCCGGGCTGAGGTACCCCCTGCCTCCGTGGCCCCATGCACGGCCTCTAGTTTGATTGAAATCAAGAACAATAAAGGGTTTCTGGTCCAGACCAACCCAACCCAGAAGGATATGGGGTAGAGATGGAAAGCCCTTGCACCCATTTCCTCCCTCCCTGATAAACCCGCACTCTGTGTGCCCTTCCAAGCTCTCAAGATAAACCAAGTATAAAGAAAGAGCCTGACTGTAATGAGGCTCAGCCGACTTGCTGACTACAGTCAGTGCCACCTTTCTTTAGTAACCAGGAGACCCTCCGGTCTGTTCTGTTGAGGGTGTCAGTGTCAGAGTGCAGAGACGAAGGGTTTTGTGGCCTTGAGTCCCTGGTGCAGAGAAGCCTGGGGAAAGTTGTGCATGATCTTGTTTAGCCCCAAGGAGGGTCTGGGCTTGCCCAGACCAGGAATGTTGAGGATGCCTACTCCTATGACATCAGCCTTTCAGAACTACAGAAAAACACTGATCTGTAACTGGAAAGAGTCTGGTGATTACCTCATGTTCTATGACATTCATGTAGGGCTGCTTTGACTCTGAAATTGGCATAGTTATATACTTTAAAAGTAATTTTTAATTTAATTTTAACATTTTTATTGATTTCAGAGAGGAAAAGAGAGAGACAGAGAGAAAGAGAGAGAGAGAGAGAGAGAGAGAGAGAGAGAGAGAGAGAGAGAGAGATATCAATGATGAAAATCATTGATTGGCTACCTCCTGCACAACCCCCTGCTGGGGATTGAGCATGCAACCCGGGCATGTGCCATTGGCCAGAATTGAACCTGGGACTCTTCAGTCATGCTTTCATATTGAGTGCATGTTGAAATGACATTTTGGATCTCGTAGCTTAAATAAAATATGATTTTAAATATAAAGCCAGCAGCTTGTTTTAACATTTTAAGAGGCGACTGCAAGGAAATCTGAAACTGCATATGTGGCCCCATCATATTTCTATTCCCACCTCCATCAGAACTGCAAAGCCTCCTGCTGTATTTATGCTCACACTTTATGTAAACTTTAGAGCAGAGATGGCTCATTGGAGCCAGAAGCTGTCAGATCGTTTGTAGGGTCCCATGTGGGGCTAACAAGCCGAGTTCACCCAAGTGGAAGGGGACTAATGATTTGGGGGATGTTCAGGTTCCAGGGGAACTCATGTTTTGGGGGTTTTTCAGGTTCGCTGTGATCCTGAGATCCAGGAGCTGCGTCAGTGGCAGAAGAAGCTGCGCGAGGACAAGCACATCCGCGAGCGGGTCAGACTCTTCTGGGCCAAGCAAGAGCAGAAAGGTGGGCCGCAGAGTGGAGGCAAGGCCTCATCTCAGAGACTCTGGCTTGCTGTTTCGGGATGGGCCCTGGCACCGTGTGAATGCTGAGGTTCCTGGTCTGATGGGCAGCAGGATGGACACTGATGAGCTGGGTCCCAGTTGCTTTGTGCCCTTTACCACGTGGGTGCTGCAGGTCTGAGCTCGGGGCAGGAGAGGCCCGCTCATCGTGAGTGCACTTGCTGTTTGTTGTGCTATTTGTCTTCACTGCTAGTGTGAGCTCCATGAGGACAAGACTTTCCCCAGTCCAGTACCTGCCACAAAGTGGGCCCAAATGAATACTGGCTGAATGAGTGAGTGAGTCATCAGGTGAAGGAGTGAGTGAGTGAATGAGTGAACAGGTGAAGGAGTGAGTGAGTGAGTGAGTGAGTGAGTGAAGGAGTGAATGAGTGAGTGAGTGAACAGGTGAATGAGTGAGTGAGTGAGTGAGTGAGTGAGTGAGTGAGTGAGTGAAGGAGTGAATGAGTGAATGGGTGAGTGAACAGGTGGAGTTAGTGGAGTGTGAGGCTTCAATGAGTGGCTCACAACACCAGTGCAGGCGTGCACGTCTGGGTTCTTGTCCACTGTTCCTTGTTAAGAAGTTTGAGCTGTAACTGACCACGCAACTGCGTTTCAGACCGGGGAGGGCAGCAGGCATGCTTCTCCTTGTTGTGCTTACTCTTGTGAGTTGGCTGGTCCTTTTGGCTGATGGAGGTGGTGTGCCATATGGCAGGGAGTGGACAGTGAGTGCCCAACAGCCAGGGCAGAGCACACATTTTCCTCCTGATCCAGACAGGAAGACAGCCAGCAGAACGGGGGTCAGTAGTGCCCTAAACACGTCCCCAGATCTGCAGGGCATGAGGAGGGCAGTCTGCACGCCTGAGGAGTCAGCCAGGTGGTCGTGGAATCCCGTCACCTTCATCTGGGGACCCTGACCCAGCCGCCTCATTGTGCCTCAGGGGGCTGTGTGCAGAGTGGGACTGACACAAGCATCTGTCTAGATGGATGTTGGAGGGTCAGAGGAGAGGATCTTCAGAACAGGTCCGGGCACGTGGTTCTCACACGTGGTTTTGAGAGTATCATTGCAATACCCATGTACTTCCGCATCACAGGGGTTGCTTTCTGCCACCTACTCAGCTCCCTGGGGTCCATGTCAGGACTGGGCTGTCTTTTCCATCCTGATGCCCCAGGCCTGGCACAGAGCAGGCAGTCTATGCGTACTTGGTGGTTGGATCCCTGGGCTTCAGTCTGCAGATGAAGAAAGGGAGGTCCAGAGACTTGCCCAAGGCCACCGCCTGGGGGGAGCACTTCCTGTGCTCGCACATGCCTGAGGGGTTCTCACCAGACACCCCAGGAATCCCCTGACCACGGCATATTCTTGTCCAGTGTCTGGGCATCAGGTTCTTGCTGTTTTTGTTGTGTTAAGCGAAGCCCCCGTGTAGGAGCAGGGACCGCCTGCCACTAAGTGTCCCATCGCGTGTCCCCACGCTGTCATTTGTCAAGCTCGTGCACAGTTATTTCCAGGTTTGAGCCTTAGGAATCTGGTTGCTATTGTGGAGATTGAGAGAAGTCCTCAGCCAGGGTGGCACTGTGGTTAGACCCACAGACCTCTGATGAAGCCATTTGAAAATGAATGGAAACATAAGTTAGATCTTCTTTAGAATTGCAAAAAGAAAAATACAGGCAGAGCCCGCTGGCGTTGCTCAGTGGTTGAGCATTGACCTATGAACCAGGAGGTCTCAGTTTGATTTCTGGTCAGGGCACATACATGCCGGGTTGCAGGCTTGATCCCTAGTAGGGGGCAGCTGATCAATGATCCTCTCTTATCATTGATGTTTCTCTCTCCCTCTCCCTCCATCTCTGAAATAAATAAAAATACATTTATAAAAGAAAAAAGACAAGCAGAGTGATGGCAAATAAAAATAGCATTTTTTTTTTTTTACTTCATTTAGAAACCCCACAAACCATCTGTGTGCAAACCCAGCAAACAAACACTGTTCTCCTGGGGAAGCCACTTATTCAGACTGCACTCTGTGCTGTGATGTGAATACACTCGCCATGCTCACTGCCTGGGCAGCGGCGGCACAGCCAGGAGGCCAGAGGCCCAGCCCAGCTTTGGGTGGCTGTGGTCATTTATAACCATCTCGTGTTTCTCAGAGTTAGAGGCACCCCAAATAAGATTTTCTTTCAGGACAGAGGCTGGTGACGTTATCCTTGAGTCTCTATCGGGACAGTTGCAGGAATTATTTTAAAATGTCGTGACAAGAATTGCCGCTAATATAATCCCAAAGAGGATACCTAAGGCATTTTTGAGATGCCATCAAAAGTACCTTCTGAGTTACAAGATGTCTTTAGCTTCATATAGTCGGTAACAGTTTTCCTTTGTGCTCTGTAACATACTATCTGTATTTAATTGGAAATCTAGTAAGAGGAGAAAGAAAGAAACCATAGTGTTCCCATAGCATCAGATTTTGAGTGTGTGTGTGTGTGTGTGTGTGTGTGTGTGATTTATTTGTGTACCAATACTCTTTAAATGACTTTATTATGTCGTCTTGATATTTTAAAGAAAGAGGGTGAAGATGGCTGACCTGTCAAAGGAAACAAATGGTTTACTTTTATTTGTTTACCTGTTTATTCTCTATCTCCTTTTTAAAGTGGTTTGTAGTTGCTTATTTTTAGTATATGTGGTAATTAGGTTAAGGAAAAAATTAAGTAGGGAAAAGATAGAGCCACTAAATGGAGTAAACAAAATACTTAACTCCAAGGCCTACTCTGGTGGATTGTAGATTTTTTACAGACAAAGCGAGAGGGAGTAGGGTCTGTCACATAACCTTTAGTGTCCATAAGAAAGGAGGATAGGCCAGTGGCCCTGGCCCTTCCTCAATATATGTGATGTGCAGGGGGTCTCAGCAGTGTTCCTACATCACAGAGAAGCATGGTGAGCGGTAGGCCCACATGGTGAAGGCAGAACACTGACTCCGAGGGCTTCTCCTTCAGGAAGACGCTGTGATGCGATGGGAACCACCCTTCCCCAACCAGAACACGGGATCCTTCAGCAGCACATGCAGGAGGAGGGAGCCAAGAAAGCCTGGAGGGATGAGGGGGAGGGGGAGAACCAGAGAAATTCTTTCCCTGATTTTAAATCTAGAATTTTAAGTGTAGATCCTAATGACAGAGCATAACCACTAGGGTTGGGTTTTAAGAGCGATTTAAGGCACAACCTTATCCTGGCCATCCCACATCTAGTGCCCTGGGTGCCCTGGGGCATGCAGTGCTTAGATCGGAAGGGCGTCTGGAGCTGAGGAGTGGCTGCGATTCACACACTCAGCCTTGTTTCCGCGTGACCTCCCGCTGTTCTGGGGGAGGTGGGGGTGTTCTCTCTACTGCACAGGCGAAGCCAGGCTGAGATGAACAGGCTCAGGCAGGGTAGCATAGCCAGCAGGGCCAGAACAACACCTGCCTACTGCCAGGGAACCCAAGGCCACCTCATGCCATGTTGTCCTAGTCAATGTCACCCTGATGCCAATGGGCGTGCTGACCCAGGCACAGCTTCCAACAGGGAGCCAGGACCCAGCGAGGCAGTGCCCATGGGCCAAAGAATCAAGGAGGTTTGGGGGTGGGGAGGCTGAGTCCCCAGCCCCAAGGAATCTACCACCATGTTCTTGGGAGATGTTTCTTTAGAACAGGAAGCTGGGGCAAGTGAAGGATAAGGACCTTCCCTCCCAAGTTTCCTGCCCATGGAGGGATTAGGAACAGCAAGGACTTCACCACAAATAGGATTCTGGGCTCAGAACACATGGTCCAGGGCTTGGGACGGGTTTTGGGCATTCACTCTAGCGCAAGTGACTAACACACATGCTCTATCGTCTAACAGCAGTCAGCTACTCAGTGACTTATTTTCCAGAGACACCCACTGTCAGCTCATGGCATTTCTCCACCCATTCACCAACATAGAAGTATATATAGAAAAACTATATCCCTTCTCCGGAAACCAAGATGGCGGCCTAGGTAAGTACTGAAGCTGCCGCCTTGCACAACAATTTCAAAACAACAACTAAAAGACAGAACAGACATCATCCAAAACCACAGGAAAGCTGGCTGGGTGGGAAATCTACAACTAGAAAAAAGGAGAGAGGCTCACAGATCAAGGGAGCCACAAGCGCTGAGGTAGGGAGATGTGAGCTCAGGGAGGAAGGGAGGCCGAGTGCCTGGCTGGGGGAGGGGAAAGGAAGCCCTGACTGCACTGAACCTCAACCCTGACCGAAACCCTGTGGACCCAGGCTCATATGGGTGGAGTCTAGACTATAGAGAAAGGCATCTGGAGACTCAGAGACTGGGAGACTCGGGGGAGCTGGGAGCCGCAGCGTGCGAGTGAGTGTGCGCAGAGAGGTCTGAATGCGAAAGTTGCCATGGCCTCTCCATAGCAGAAGGAGTCAGAAGCTCCAGACTGTACTGAATCCTAGTCCCAACTGCACTAAGATTAAAAATATAATACAGAGACTCAATCCAGTTCTGAGAGAGCCCCTGGGAACCCACACTCTTACAAGGGGATCTGGACTGTTGGGTGGAAACTCAGAGGATACCTGGAAGGCAGAGATCTGAGGTGCGTGCATAAGGGCAGGGCTGGAGGGAAGCCAAAACTGTCAGCTCAGCCATGAGACTCTACCCCATCCAAGCTGAGCATAGAGGCTTTTGCAATTTTCCAAGTCTAATCCTATAAAACTATGTCCAATACAGAAGGCATCATGGTATAGCCCCAGTTGATACTCACATCCAAATGACCTGGAGGTCAATTCCTCCCAGTGATACCAACAATAATCAAGACTTAACTACAACAAGGCTGTACACACCGTCCACAAAGGGGAGCACCAAGTGTGTCTATCTCAAGTAACAAGGGAGGCTGACCCACTGGGTCATAAAGGACACCAAGCACACAAAACCACCCTACCAACTCAGGGAAGCAGCAAAAATGCTGAGACAAGGAAACAGATCTCAAACAAAAGAAATGGAGAACAAAAGACTGGATATAGAGTTCAAAACCACGGTTATAAGGTTTTTCAAGAATTTCCTAGAAAAGGCTGATGAATTTAATGAGACCCTCAAGGATATGAAAAGGGACCAATTAGAAATTAAACATACACTGACTGAAATAAAAAATATTATACAGAGACCCAACAGCAGACTAGAGGAACAATAAAGATTTATTAAATTAAAAACGCAAGAATCAAGTCAAAGATTTGGAATACGAAGAGGTAAAGGACACTCCTCCAAAGAAGCAAGAAGAGAAGAGAATCCAGAAAGTTGAAGGTAGTGTAAGGAGCCTCTGGGACAACTTCAAGCGTACCAATATCAGAATTATGGGGGTGCCAGAAGAAAATTGAGTGCAAGATACTGAAAACCTATTTGAAGAAATAATGTCAGCCGAGACCGGTTTGGCTCAATGGATAGAGCGTCGGCTTGGGGACCGAAAGGTCCCGGGTTCAATTCCGGTCAAGGCATGTACCTTGGTTGCGGGCATATCCCCAGTGGGGGGGGGGGGTGTGCAAGAGGCAGCTGATCGATGACTCTCTCTCATCAATGTTTCTAACTCTCTATCTCCCTTCCTCTCTGTACAAAAATCAATAAAATATATTTAAAAAAAAAAAAGAAAGAAAGAAAAAAGAAATAATGTCAGAAAACTTCCCCTACACAGTGAAAGAAATAGACTTACAAATCCAGGAAGTGCACAGAACCCTAAACAAAAGGAATCCAAAGAGGACCACACCAAGACACATCATAATTAAAATGGCAAGGACAAAAGACAAAGAGAGAATTTTACAAGCAGCAAGAAAAGAACAATTAGTTACCTATAAGAGAGCACCCATACAATTATCAGCTGATTTCTCAACAGAAACTATGCAGGCTAGACGGGAGTGGCAAGAAATATTCAAAGTGATGAAAAGCAAGAACCTACAACCAAGATTACTCTACACAGCAAAGTTATCATTCAGAATTGAAGATAAAGAGCTTCACAGATAAGAAAAAGCTAAAGGATTTAATTACCATCAAACCAGTATTATATGAAATGCTGAAAGATATTCTTTAAGAAGAGGAAAAAGAAGAAAAAAGTAAAGATAAAAATTATGATCAACAAATACATATATATCAACAAGTGAATCTAAAAATCAAGTGAATTAAAAATCTGAAGAACAGAATAAACTGGTGAATATAATAGAATCAGGGGGAAAGTAGTGTGGGGGTGCAGGAAGAGACTGGACTAAAATCATACACCTATGAATGAGGACAATGAGTGGGGGAGGTAAGGGCAGAGGTAGGGTGGGGACTGGGTGGAAGGGAACTATATGGGGGAAAAGGAGAAACAATTTTAACAATCTGAACAATAAAGATTTATTGAATTAAAAAAAACTTTTAAGTGTATTTACACTCACAAGGTGGGGCAAAAGTAGGGTTAGAGTTGTGAGTATGCAAAACAGTTTATTCTTGTATTATTATTTGCTAGTTATTATATTATTTTCCATATGAACAACTGTAAATTAAATTTGCCTCACTATATTTATAAACATACAACTATATTACATATAGTTACTGTAACTTCCTTTTTTCTTCATTTGGCAATAAATCAGTGACATCTTTTCATGTCAATATATATAAATCTATCTCTTCATTTTGTAGATATGCTCTTGGTTATTTATAGAACTATTTCTGTAGGATAAATTCATAGAAAGAGAATTGCTGGTCAAAGAACATGAACTTATTAAGTGTACACAGTGACCACCATATTGTCATTCAAAAACATTGTACCAATTTACAGGTCATGTCACCAACCAACTTTGGAACTTTCTTTGGGTGACCTAACCTTTGTTTTTAATTTTCCCTACTGTGAAATGAGAATGATTATGTCTCAGGGGTAATTAATTAGAAATAAAATCATTGCTTTGATAATACCATGGCTCCTTTAGAAGAAATAATCTGTAAATTGAAGGTGTCACTTCTATTTTAATTTTTCTCTCATACATTTTCCATTATAACCTGCAAGAGAAATTAAAAATGGAATCAAATACGTCTAGTCATTTCATGCCTTGCTATTACTTCCATTTGTTCTATTTTTAAAACTTGCCAGTGGTGGGGATATTCTATGACATCAACTTTCATACATGTCTCTTCACTTAAAACTTTTCACAGCTAAGGCATACCTTCTGTTGAAATGCTTAAAGATCCCCTACTACTTGGCTGAAATTAAAAAATAAAAAGAAAGATGATGTCCTTCTATAAATTATCTGCCCCAAAAGTTAGAATTTAAGTTTCTATAAATGGCTGCTTCCAAATGTGTTAGCTTTATTACTTTGATTGCTCAGCATTTTTCTTTACAGATGGATAGATGCAAAATGCTTTCATAGGATCTAGATAAATCTACAAACTTCTGGAAGGGTCATGAGCCATATTTGATTAAGTTTCTCACTTACTAACTGTGAAACCTGTATGGTTGGTTAACCTCTCCATGACTCAGTTTATAATAAAATGGAAATGCTAATATTAGTGACCATCAAGTTTTGTGAGGATTAAATTACTTGGAATAGTTCCTGACTCATCATAATATAAGTGACCAACCAATGTTAACTATTATTAGTCATGTAAAGGTTAAACATACAGTTAATATATGTTGTTATTAAGAACATTAGCTTTGAGAACCAAGATGGTGGCATAGATAAACACCAGTACTCATTGCCTCCCACAACCACATCAAAATTACAACTAATATTCAGAACAACCATCATTCAGAACCACCTGAAAGCTGCCTGAATGGAAATCCTACAACTAGAAAAGTAAAGAAGAAAGCACACTGAGACTGGTAGGAGGAGCTGGTCTAACACCTATGTGTGGCATGTTTTTAATCGGAAGGCAGATCATGGCTGTGGAGGATATTCAGGATTCCAGATCTGTGAAGAGAAGCCCCCATCACTCAAACTAGCAGGGATTGTGCCTGAGTGACACGGAGCTGTTGGAGACTCAGGCAGTCCTTCTTAAAGGGCTGGCACATGAACCTACAAAGTCCTACCTCCTCTGAGCTCCAGCATCAGGCAGCAGCTTTGGGTGGTCCAGGACATGCAGGAAAGAATTGGATGGTCTGGCATCGGGGAAGCAACTAGGGGATGGCTTTCTCCCAGACAGTGGTGTTTGCATGGGTCATTGTTCCTATGCCAGGACCTCTTATGTGGCAGAGCTGACTGGCAGCCATATATGAGTTTTCATAAGCCTGGCTCACACTGTCCCTTCCACCTTGGTGATTCCCTGAGACCCCATCTCATCTGACTTGAAGCCCCACTCAAGCTGTTTGCACCAGTTTTTCCATATGAATAGCCTATGGCTTCATACTTTGCTAAAATCTTTTAAACAAGCAGTATCTGGGGTCACCATGCCCCAAACCTACCAATAAAAGGCCCAAGACCCGGCACATACTTTGCTAAAATATTTTAAACAAGCAGTATCTGGGGTCACCATGCCCCAAACCTACCAATAAAAGGCCCAAGACCCGGCACTATCACCAGCCTGCCTTATTCACAGCTTGGCCTCACTTGGGCACTTTCAAGCCCAATACAAGTACAGCCATCTGCAGATCACACTGTAGCAACGCAGTGTCTGACTTTGCACCTCCTGGGAGGCCCCAGTCTCAGTGTACCCAGTGGTCAGTGTCAGACCACACCAGATTACAACTCTCCACATCCACAGGGACACACTCAAGGGGAAGACTCAGTGAGCATCAAAGGCCCATTGAAGCAAGTCCTGCTCCATAGGGGTGTCACCTGCACAGCAGCTCTTCACTGTAGGCACAACTGGTTCTTACAGCCCTTTGGCCTGGAGGTCAGCTCCTCCCGATGACACCAACAGCAACCAAGGCTCAATTACAGCAAGTCTGTGAGCACAGCCCACACAGAGGTGCACCTAGAGTGTCCAGCTCAGGTGACTGGGGAGGCTGAGCTACTGGGCCCTGCAGAACGCCTACTACACAAGGCCACTCTGACAATTCCAGAAGACAGAGCAGCTCTCTACCCAATACATAGTAACAAACACAGGGAAGCAGCCAAAATATGGAGACAGAGTATCATATGGAGACAAATGAAAGAACAGAAGAAATCTCCAGAAATAAATAAATGAAATGGAAGCAAGCAAATTACTAGATATAGAATTCAAAACTATGGTTATAAGGTTGCTAAAGGATCTTAATGAGAGCTTCATTAAGAGTCTTTCAAGGATCTTAGTGAGAATTTAAAATAGGTGAAAAAGGACCAGTCAGAAATTAAGCATACACTAACTGAAAAAAAGAATAATTTACAGGGAATCAACAGTAGAGTAGAGGATTCCAAGAATCAGATAAACAATTTGGAATATAAGGAAGCAAAAAACACCCAATAAGAAGAGCAAAAGGAAAAAGAATCCAAAAATATGAAGATAATGTAAGGAGCCTCTGGGGCACCTTCAAGTGTACCAACACTTCCATTATGGGTGTTCCAGAAGGAGAAGAGAGAGAGCGAGACACTGAAAACCTATTTAAAGAAATAATGACAGAAAGCTTCCCCCACTTGTTGAAAGAAATAGACTTGCCGAAACCGGTTTGGCTCAATGGATAGAGCTTCGGCTTGGGGACTGAAGGGTTCCCGGTTCGTTTCCAGTCAAGGACATGTACCTTGGTTTCGGGCACATCCCCAGTAGGGGGTGTGCAAGAGGCAGCTGATCGAAGATTCTCATCACTGTTTCTAACTCTCTATGTCTCTCCCTTCCTCTCTGTACAAAATCAATAAAAAATATATATTTAAAAAAAAAAGAAAGAAAAAAAAAGAAATAGACTTACAAGTCCAGGAAGCGCAGAGAATCCCAAACAAGAGGAACCCAAAGAGGTGCACACCAAGACATAATTAAAATGCCAAAGTTTAAAAACAAAGAGAGAATCTTACAAGCAGTAGGAGAAAAGCAGTTAGTTACCTATAAGGAGCTCCCATACGACTGTCAGTTTATTTTTCAGCAGAAGCCTTGCAGGCAAGAAGGGAGTCGCAAGAAATATTCAAAATGATGAAAAGCAAGAACCTACAACCAAGATTACTCTACCCAGCAAAGTTATCATTCAGAATTGAAGGACAGATAAAGAGCTTCACAGACAAGAAAGTTAGAGTTCACCACCACCAAACCAACATAAAATGTTGAAGGGTATTCTTTTTTTTTTTTTTTTTTTTAATGTTAGTTAAACAGTTGTATCTTTCTCTTCTTTAAAAAAAAAATGTATTTTTTTTTTTAAAGAAGAGAGGTCTTGTGCACGAATTTGTGCATGGGTGTGGTCCCTGGCCAGCGATCAGGGAGGAACTGCGGGATGTTGACCAGCCACGAGATGTTGGCTGTGGGAACACACTATCAGATAGCAGCTCCTGCATTAAGCGTCTGCACCCTGGTGGGTAGTGCGCATCATAGCAACCAGTCAACCGGTGGTTCCAGTTGTTCAGTTAACTGGTCGCTTAGGTTTTTATATATATAGATTGATTTCAGAGAGGAGGAAAAGGGAGAAGGAAATAGAAACATCAATGATGAAAGAGAATCATTGATTAGCTGCCTCCTGCATGCCCCACCCTGGGGATTAAGCCTGAAACCCAAGAATGTGCCACTCACCAGAATTGAACTTGGTACCCTTCAGTTCACAGGCCAACACTCTGTCCACTGAACCAAACCGGCTAGGGCTTGAAGGGTGTTCTTTAGGAAGAGAAAAAAAAAGAAGAAAATGATCAATAATATGAACAATAAAATGACAATATATAAATATCTATCAAGAATTGAATCTAAAAATCAAAATAAACGAACAAGAATCTAATGAACAAAATAAACTGATTACTAAAATATAATCAGATGCATGAAAACATGGAACAGACTAACGAACTTCAGAGGGAAGGGGGGAAAGGGTGTGGGGAGAGATTAATCAAAGATCTTATATGCACGAGGGGCGGGGAGGGGGAAAAAAAAGATCTTATTATATGCATACTAGTATATGCATAACTATGTATATACACAGACAACAGGGTGGTGAAGGCCTGGGGTGAGGTGGGATCTGGGTGGAGGACAATGGGGGACAGGGAAGAGGGACATCTGTAATACTCTCAACAATAAAGATATTTAGAAAATGTGCCTGGTGCCATGGCTGGTTTACTAAGTGGTTAGAGCATAGCCCTGCCGACTGAAGGATCATGGGTTCAATTTCCGGTCAAGGACTCGTTCCTTGGGGGCAGATTCCCTAGTCCTGGTAGGGATGGGTGTGGGAGGCAGCCAATAGTAGTGTTTCTGTCAGTTCGTTGTTTCTCTCTTTCTCTCTCTCCCCCTCCTACCTCCCTTCCACTCTCTCTAGAAATGAGTGGGAAAATATCCTTGGGTGAGGATTAAAAGAAAAAAAGAATATTGGCATTTGGCTCGGCCAGGTGGCTCAGAATATCAATAAACATATCTTCGGGTAAGGATTAAAAAACAGAAAAGGACACTGACTTTGGGGTCTGACTGAAAGGGAGCCCTGGTCTTGGGTGAGCTGCTAGACCTCGAGGTCTGTCACTCCCTGGTCACATGGGGATTAAATAGGATTAAATGCCTTGTATGGCATTAAACAGATCCCTGGTACAGAGTGGATGATGACTGTAAAGAAAAACAAGAGCCCTAACCTGTTTGGCTCAGTGGATAGAGCGTAGGCCTGTAGACTGAAGGGTCCTGGGTTCCATTCCGGTCAAGGGCATGTACCTTGGTTACAGGCACATCCCCAGTGGGGGTGTGCAGGAGGCAGCTGATGGATGTTTCTCTCTCATCGATGTTTTTAACTCCCTATCCTCTCTTCCTCTCCGTAAAAAATACATTTGAAAAGAAAGAAAAACAAGAGGAGATGTTTCTTCCAGGGGGTCTCTTAGAGCAGTGGTTGTGAATGGGCCTTCAGAAGGACGTGGCTGTGAACTGGAGGGCACGACCGCGCGTCCCCTCAGCAGGAATGTGCCACGACCGTGTCAGCAGCACCCTGATGCTGTGGGACCTGGGAGCCAGGCCTCCCCTGCGGTTCTTCTCACTGATGCAGCTTCATCTGGCTCGAAACCAGGGTTCTGAGTTTCTGGTCCAAAGCTGCAGTTTCCCAGCTCGATGGGCCCCGCTGTCCTTGGTGAGAGAGAAGGCCTGTCAGAGCTGCTGGGTGTCCCTGCCGCTGCACAGGAGGCCTGCTGGTCCGGCCGCAGAGAACTGCTGCTGGCGCCGGAGGCAGCTTTGGTTTGAGCGTTTGACCTCAGAGCAGCAGCAGCGAATGGAGTGTTCTCTGCTTTTGTCGGGAGAGCGGAGGGGAAGAACTTGGTGGTGAGGAGCAGAGGGAGGGGGGCTGGGTAGTTGGCCCTTGAGGAGCCTTCGGGAGAATTAGGGGGGTGTTGAAAGAATTTTGAAGAACAGGATGTTGAATGGAGATTTTGTTTGATCCTTCGTTTGAAGCATATGTTCTAGACCAGCGGTCGCCAACCCATGGTCCACTGGTGGTCCTTGAGGTCCTTGAGGTTGTGACCGCTGCTCTGGACGGAGGCTTTCCTATCACACTGGGTCTGTCACACCCGGGAGTGACTCCTGAAGGACGTTGCAGTGAAGAGGACGAGGCCGGGGATGGCTCCTGCCCTGTGGCGTGCCGGACTGCATAGCCGTGTGCCTGTCCCTTAGTTGCCAAGTAAATCGGCATGTCTGCAGAGATCATGATCCTCATGAAAGCTCCAATTCATTGAGTGCCTACTAAGCTCCAGGCACCTTACATGTTATTCTTACCTTCACAGAAGATTTAATAAGTAGAAGCAGCTATTGTGCCCTTCCTGCAGGGAGGAGACTGGCTCTGAGGCTGAGCCCCATGCCCTGGGCACAGCTGCCGGGGCGGGGCTGAGGTGGGCACAGCTGCCAGTGAGGGGCTGAGGTGGAGGTGGAGGGGGGCCGGGCTCAGGCGCACCCAGAGCCACACCACAGAGCAAGCGACAGGCTGGCACTGCCGCGCCTGGGAGAAGCAGACAGAAGGCCACGTGGAGTGTGATTCCACTTCTGTGAACTGCCCAGAACAGGCTCATCTATAGGAACGAGCATGGGTTGGCAGTTTTGTCCTAACCAGTTTTGTCCAGTGGTTAAAGCATCGGCCCACAGACTGAGGCGTCTCGAGTTTAATATGGGGGCAGGCAGGAGGCAGTCAATAGATGTGTCTCTCTCACACCAGTGTTTCTCTCTCTGTCCTCCCTCCCTTCCACTCTCTCTAAAAAATCATTGTGAAAAACATCCTCCGTTGAAGAGTAACAAAACACATTAGAATGGAAGACTTCTTTGGAAAGTTGCTGAGTGTGATGCTGCCCCTGTGTGGGGTGTGACCTGAGATGGATGAGCATTTCGGGGCGGTTCTGTGTGTAGATCTGTGGTTTCTGTAACCCATCATTTTCCCGCCTCCTCCTGGACTGAGCTCCCTGAGGCTAGCTGCACCCTGCATCACCCCGCTGAGGCTGCGGAGTGGCCTGGCTGCTCAGTGCTGAGTGCGGAGCCTGCAGCCTCTCCTGGTGGCTCCAGCAGCCTCGGGCGGGTCCTCAGACCTGGGCGAGGCTGGATGGCTCTTTCCCATCTTTCCCACACCTGTCCCATCAACCCATTTCTGCTGGGGAAATGGGGGTAGCCCTCAGGACCTCCTGAGATTCGGACCCTGAAGGCCTGGCGGGGGCCTAGGAATTGGCATTTGTGCCTGATCCTTGTTGCCAAGGCCACGTCTGGGCAACACCATGTGAACGGTGGCCCCTGAACTTGCTCTCACATCTGCAGCTACAGGCAGCCCCTCGTGCTGGGGTGGAGGCCAAGGCTGACCAGGAGGGGTGTGCTGCACGCAGGCCTTTCCTATCCTGTTGCCTTGCCTGGAGCAGCGGGGGTACGGCTGCCAGGCTCCACCTCCACCCTTCTGGACGGGCTGTGCCGGCTGCGTCTGCCAAGCCTAGGGGAAACCACTGAGGAGACGTCACTGTTTTCACATTTTTAGCAAAGTCACCCTGCACCGCGTCCCAGGGCCAGAAAGACGCCTGGGAAAAGCGAACAGAACCTCGTCCAGGGCTGCACTCCGCTGCCTCTGGGCCTAACAGACAGTCCGCTTTGGTGTGGGGCCCTCCCTATTGGCTTCCTGCTGACACTGATGGGACACCCCCTCCCACCGCAGCTTCGTCCTTTCTGCCTTCTAGTCACTCCCTCGTTCATTTCTTTCTCTTTTTCCGGGAGGGCTGTACACTTGCAAACTGCAGTGCCTACAAAGCACACGTCCTGGCAAAGCATTCCCGTGACACCCTTCCCCCCCACACACACACACACACTCCCAGAGCCTGTCCCTCACTCACTTCCGATAATGGTTCTTGGCTTTTCTTCAGAGCTCCTGCTTAGGGGCGTCCCTCGGGGTTAGACCTGCTCAACAGAACCAGCCAGGCCCACTCCTGCTCAGCACCTTCCTTCGGTCTCAGGCCAGGGCGCGCTGAGGGGAGCTTGTTGTCCATGGAGCCCATGAGGCACTCACCTGCGAGCCGGCAGCACCCGGTGCCTTCCACGCTCTGATGCCAGCCACCTGGTTAGCCCACACGGAGCGGCGGGGCACGCTCTGGGGGGATGCCCGCCTGGCTTAGGGAGGGCCAGCTCTCCAGCGGGCACCGCGCAGACTCAGACTGACTGCAGGGGGCGGGTCGTGGGGAGGCTCCACAGCCACCTGGGCAGGCCCTTCAATGGTTGGCAAACCCATTAGTCCACAGAGCCCAATCTCAACAGGACAACGACAGAAATTTCTTTGGAGAGCCACATTTTTAAACTTAGACTATATAGGCAGGTACATTGTTATTACCTTAATTAGGGCACTCGTAAGCTGGCCTTGGCTAAAAACTCAAGGGGCCAAAGAGCTGCATGTGGTTTGAGAGCCACAGTTTGCCGACCATGGGTTTAGGTGGAGCGGCCCGTGGCTGCGGGCTTGGCAGGCTGGGTTCATATCTTCACTACAGCTTGAAGGAGGGTCCCTAGCATCCCACCATCCCCTCCCTCCAGGATCTGAAAGAGATGGGGCCAAAGTGTAGCTAGGAAGAGAGGTTGTAGGCATGGGGAGGAATTGGGTAAAATTCTGGAATGCAGACTTTGGAGTGACTGCCCTCGGGGAGGGTTGAGGAGCTGGAGAGCCCAAGGCTCCCAACTCCCTGAAGCCGGCCCCCTTCCCCCTGCATTAGTGCGCTGGGGGCCTGGCTACCAACTGAATGGCTGAGGGGTCTTTAGGGTCATATTTCTTTTTCTCTTTTTTTTTCATTGACCAGCTGCCTCTTGCATACCCCCTAGGGATCGAGGCTGCAACTTAGGCATGTGACCTTGACCAGAATTGAACCTGGGATCCTTCAGTCTGCAGGCTGATGATGCTCTGTCCCAGTGGTTCTCAACCTGTAGGTCGCTACCCCTTTTGGGGGTCAAACTACCCTTTCACAGAGGTCACCTAAGACCATCGGAAAACACAGATATTTACATAACGATTTATAACAGTAACAAATTACAGTTATGAAGTAGCAACGAAAATAATTTTATGGTTGGGGGTCACCACCACATGACGAGCTGTGTTAAAGGCCGCGGCATTAGGAAGACAGAATCACTGCTCTATCCACTGAGCAAAGCTGGCGAGGGCAGGATCATATTTCTTGAAGGGACTCCAGCCATGGTTTGAGTTTCTCAACTGACTGATTAGCAACACATGGAGCTTCGACTAAGCCCTGCGGCCCGGCCCGGCCCACGCGCTGGCAGAGGGCGAGAGGGCACAGTAGGCTGCAGAGGCCGCCCGGGCTTCCTCAGCGCAGCCAGGGGCCAGAGTCCGACGGCAGCGCCCGCCAGAGGTCGGGGAGCACACAGCGGGCTCCGCGGCGGTTCTATGGGTCAGGGATTTGCTTTTCCCCCACGTGCCCAGTGATGCAAATGTTGCTGGCCCCACCCTTGGAGAGCCTTCTGGTACCCGTGTCTACCTGCTCACTGGCCCCGGGCCTCTTCCCGCTCCGTGCCACGCCCTCAGTGGGAACTGGCAAATGCTGCCCACCAGGCCTGGGCCTCCGCAGTCAGTCGTAAACACAGTCAGCGTGGCTGGGAGACCCGCTGTGTACAGTGCGTCCGTCGGGCCTCCTCACCCGTCAGCCAGCAGGGTTTCCATGGGGATTGCCCGGACACAATGCACATTGAAGTGTTCCATGTTCCCAGAGCACAGGCTCCATGTATGGAAGTGTCCTGGTCTGAGTTAATGCAGTGATGAGCACCTAAATGAATGCATTGCATGCACATTTTGCTAGTTGTTAAAGGCGACCCTGGGGGATGCCATTTCCAATTCTTTGTCACCTGGGCATCTTTACACACCAACAGTGTCCAAGATAGGGAGGTGGGGGCGTGGCCAGGATGGGAAGTAGGGGTGGGGCCAATAGAAATGCTGCAACTGCAAGTCCACACAGACAGTGATTTGGAAATGGACTTTGAATAACCATTTCCCTTGGGCAGCCTGTCACCCAAGCCGGAAGCTGCTGGGCTGGCCTACCTGCCTGAAGCTCCAGCCGCTCCCACCTGGCAGCCACACTGCGTGGGTTCACGTGTGGCCTCAGTCACAGGGAGGCTAGGACCAGGACCGAGTGGGCTCGCCCAAACCCTGCCCCGCACGGTGGAAACGGCCATCCTTTCTGCCCCGCCGGCTCCACAAAAGCCAGCGGGCCTGTGCCTCGCTTAGAAGAGCCCTCAGGTGCTCCCATCCGCAGGACCTGACCCTGAGCCACGAGGCACAGGCTCCCTCCTCCCCCCAGGAGCCGGGCTGTCCTGGGGGAGGTGCTGCTATCAGTTGGGACTGCGTTCCTCACAACCGTCCACGCTGTGTTCAGCTCCCTCTCCTCTTTGTCTAAGGAAATGATCCAGATCCCAGACCAGGGAAGTCTGAAAAGATGCTCTTCTGACCTTGTGCTGACCCCAAGCTCTCTGGAGTTTTTCATTTGGGGGGGTGAGGGGTGAGTGTGACACAGGGTTGAGGCAGAGCTGGAATCTGTCATCTTCGGAGAAACTTCCTCCTCAGTCCCCCACCTGCAAGTGCACACTGCCCTCCTCACCTGACCTGGGTGGCCGTAGACCCCACGTGCGGCCTGGGGACAGCCCAGCGGCTGGCACAACTGGCCTTCTCCACACACCAGTTCTCAGTTTCCAAATGGCCAGTCTGTCCAGGCGGTAAGCCAGTCCTGACCTCTTCTTTTGTGTCTTTGCAGTGAAGCAAACCATGGAGGAGCAGGAGGCGGCGCAGGAGGGCGAGGCCGCTGTCGTCCCGACTCCGCTCCTTGACCAGGGACCTCCCTTCTGAGCCCAGGAGCCAGGTGCAGGCAGAGTCCAGTTATGCTTCCTCTGTTGGTGTTTCTTTACCAACTAGATTTAACAGCTAGAAAACGTAAAACAGCGTTTGCAAATGCAAGTAATTCTTGCTTTACTAGTCTTTCTGCATTATCCCAAAATTTTATTCTTTCAGCCACCTATCTCCTCAGAGCCTCAGTGTTCTGCACCATCATCTTTAAAACGTACAACACACGCCAGCTGCAGGCAGTAAAGTGTCCTGTTTCCTGTGTCCCACTTTGGCTGCCTGGCAAAGAGCCATGTTTAAATATAAGTCCCGACCCCACATGGTCGTTTATCTGGCACGTGCTCTCCACAGGAGCTGGCCCTTACCTCCCCACCACCGAGATGAGTCAGGCCTGGCAGGTGGCCCGTGGTCCAGCCCCTCACCAGCAAACTCCTCACTTAATGGGCAAGCTGGAGTATGACCCTCATTTGGCCATTAACCAGGATTTTCCCATTCACAGAGCCACAGGCAGCCTTGGGGCTGTGCTGGGTTGTTTGACAAGCTACCACACATCTTATGTAAATAGTCAAGCCTTTATTTTTGTGTTAAGAATAGCATTTTGAAAATAAAATCCATCTGCTGATGCTTTACAACCTTTTCAATTTGTAATACTTATATACAGTCATGTAGAATGCACCTTGATTGTCTTGAAATTTCTTTAATGATTTTTTTCTTATAAGTATGCGACAGTCAGCCAGCGGAGGATTACAAAACACGCATTAGTACATTTAATAAATACATATTATCTATCAGAAATGAGCTGTAGCTCTTTGTCGTTAATACACAGCATCATCAGGCCACGAAAGCCACAATCTCCTTTCAGTTTGGGGTGCTACTCGGCATTGGCCAACCTAGGAGACCCTACATCTGCAGGGACCGGAGCAGAAGGCACTGGTTCCCTAGCTTCCAACCACAGACCTGAGACGCTGGGCACACAGCTTCCCGGCACGCCTGCCAGCTCTCCCAGCCGACCTCCCCTTCCTCTCCAGAGGAGACACCAGCCTCTGAGGACCATTCTGCATTAGGGGGGCACGCGTGGCTGTTCACAGTGGCTTTGTAAGCGAATGTGGAAAGGTGTGCTTACGACTGGGTCTTTTTATCACCGATGCCCTCTTCAGATCTTCCCCAACAGAAATAGGTGCCACATAACTTTGTACTTGAGCGTGGCTCTGTGGGGGCAGTGGGCTGTGCCTTTGGCACAGATACCCCCATGTACCTTCCGGTGATGCCACTAGGAAGCGGCAGTCCTCACACTCTCCCCCACCTCCGCCCAGGGCCGCTCAGCCTGCCCATCCCGGTGCCCGAAGGAAGCAAAGCACAGAGCAGTCACTGTCAGAGGCTTAAAGGAAAGAAGGAAAAGATCTCAGTCCTCGACATGAAGCTGGTCCACAAGCAGGGTCAAAGGTTACATGCCGGCAGTCGCTGCCCGGAGCTCACCTGGCATGCTGGGCACCTGCACGCAGGGAAGGGGGGTGCGCACACCCCCTGCGGCCAAGTCCTGAGTCCCGGGTCGGGTCGGGGCTCTGAAGGACTCCAGGGATCGGGGCTGCGCCACCATTTCCTGGCACAAGGATGTGAAACGCAGGCGGCTCCCAGTGGCCTGGACACAGGTGTTGGAAGATTTTTATATTTTGAGAATTCTGGGTCTGTGTGCAACTGCCCCCACCCTCAGTTCCCACTGCCCCTGCTGCTCCTGCCACAGGGCTGGGGTGGGGTCCTGAGAATGGTCGGACCCTGGGCTGGGCGTGGGCAGCAGAGAAAAGTCAGGTTCATTAAAACACACTCAGCTCAGACACATTGGTTATGAGAGGCCAGATCCCCTCACCAAATACTAACCTTTCCCAGTTTTCTAAAGCTTCAAGTTACTGCCCCAAGCCGCTAGCTGAGACTCACTGAGAATTGTTAGCAGTGCAGTGAGGGCTGGTGCTGAGCCCTTGGAATGGGGGGGGAGGGGGGATTGCTGGGGACAGGTGGGAGCCACGACAGGCAATGGGCTTGGAGGGCTTGAACCATTTGCATGGACCTTGCAGGCACCAAGTTAGCGATGCACTACTCCCCGCACCTGCAGAAAGCTCCGTGCTGCACCCAGCTCGCCGCATGCCAGGCAGCAGTGCCACCCTCCACCGCCCCGCCCCCGGGCTTCAAGCTGGAGGCCCCAGGCCAGCCTTTGAAATGAATGAGGCCAGGTAGGGAGCGCCTCGCTTCTCTGCCTGGGACACGGGTTCGGGCCCGGGAAGCGCAGTAGTAGATGGCCACTTTCTGACTGCCATGGTCACCCCGCTCCCAGTCCGCACCCCTTCGGCACCTGACACACCTCCAGGCCTCTCCTTTGATTCACACCCACAGCCTCCCGAACTGCTCCTGACCCCGAAAGTGCAAGCGGAAGCCCCGTGGGCCTCCCATGGGCGCCACCTCCAGGAGGCGGTGGGCCGTGGCGCCCTAGCCATGAGCGCAGGGTTGGCCCCCCGGGGTGCGCGGGCTTGCCGCTGCTGGTGAGGAGCTAACACTACTGGCAGCTAGCTTCGCTGCAGGGGCGGTGAGGGAGGACAGCCCGCCGGGCGGCGGGATCACAGTACACTGGCCCTGGCCTGGGGTTCCAGAGCTCCGGCCGGAGGTGCCTGTGCGGCCTCGTGGCTGACTCCTCCAGAGACAGCGGGTGAGCTCTCAGAGGTCCCCTGCGGCTCTCACCAGAGGTGTCTTCCCGTGTAACTCGGTGGTGCCGTTGGGATCTGGAAACAAGGAAACACAGGAAGCTCTGTGCTCTGAAGTCAGCATCCCCTCGGCACAGGGTGTGCTGCCTGCCTCCTCCCGGGCCCCGCCTCCTCCCACCTCCACCCCAGGCCCGGCTCCTCCCGGGCCCCGCCTCCTCCCAGGCCCCACCTCCTCCCGGGCCCCGCCTCCTCCCGGGCCCCGCCTCCTCCTGGGGCCCCGCCTCCTCCCACCTCCTTCCAGGCCCCGCCTCCTCCTGGGGCCCCGCCTCCTCCCACCTCCTTCCAGGCCCCGCCTCCTCCGGGGCCCCGCCTCCCCCGGGCCCCGCCTCCAGCCACCTCCTCCCGGGGCCCCGCCTCCTCCCGGGACCCGCCTCCTCCTGGGACCCCGCCTCCTCCCGGGCCCCGCCTCCTCCCGCCTCCCCCCGGGCCCCGCCTCCTCCTGAGCTGGAACTAGGGCCCTGCGTTCTCGGGAAGTCCACGTTCCTTTCTCTGAGTCACGTGCCATAATAAATGTTTTCTTACTCAGAAACCCTTCTCCTTCTGAGTCAGAGTGCCCTTCCCTCTTGAAGGGACCAGGGGGGCGTGGGACTGATCTCTGGGGCCACCTTCTAATCATATCAATGGTAACAGCGGGGGCAGCCCAGTGAGGGGTGAGGGCTGCAGTGAGGGAGTCTGGGGCCTTTCCCACCCGCAGGGCAAGGCCGACAGCACCCATAGGCAGGAGCCCAGCCCCAGCGCAGCCAGCCCCGACCATATCCCACACAAAGCCCGAGCCCAGCACGGCGTGCACTGATGGGGAAAGAAAGCCCATGCGCACATGCAGTGGCGCATGCGCCTGGGAGGAAGCAGGGTCTGCGCTGGCCTTCGTTGTGGGGATGAGAGGGTGTGGAGAAGCAACAGGAGGCCATTCACAGGCGAGAGGCAGTGATGGTGCTGGGAGTCTGTTTGGCACCAGCTAGCTAACCTGCTTTTGTTCTCATGGAGGGGAAACAAGAATCACTTCATTTCCCAAGATAACTCTTCAGGAGGGGGCTGGCCCAGGGCCCAGCTGGCACACGGCGGGAGGGCTAAGGGACCTAACTAGTTTTTGTGTCAGTAAAATCCACTTTGTGATTCTGGGATTTTCCTAAGTCACCTCCCAGGGAGAGAGAAGTACATTCTGTATAATGAAACCCAAGAATTCACTGGGGACAAGAGCCCCTAGATACAGGGACACTTAAAGCAATCGGTAGGTGGTACACAGGGTTCATTAAAACACCTGGTGCAGGTGGAACAGTGGGTGCAGTTGGTACAGCAGGTGCGTGTGGTACAGGGGGTGCGGGTGGTACACCGGGTGCGGGTGGTACAGGGGGTGTGGGTGGTACAGCGGGTGCGGGTGGTACACCGGGTGCGGGTGGTACAGGGGGTGTGGGTGGTACAGGGGGTGTGGGTGGTACAGCGGGTGCGGGTGGTACAGGGGGTGTGGGTGGTACAGCGGGTGCGGGTGGTACACCGGGTGTGGGTGGTACAGGGGGTGTGGGTGATACAGGGGGTGTGGGTGGTACACTGGGTGCAGGTGGTACAGCGGGTGCGGGTGGTACACCGGGTGCGGGTGGTACACCGGGTGTGGGTGGTACAGGGGGTGCGGGTGGTACACCGGGTGTGGGTGGTACAGGGGGTGCGGGTGGTACAGGGGGTGTGGGTGGTACACCGGGTGTGGGTGGTACAGGGGGTGCGGGTGGTACAGGGGGTGCGGGTGGTACACCGGGTGTGGGTGGTACAGGGGGTGCGGGTGGTACAGGGGGTGTGGGTGGTACAGCGGGTGCGGGTGGTACAGGGGGTGTGGGTGGTACACCGGGTGCGGGTGGTACAGGGGGTGCGGGTGGTACAGAGGGTGTGGGTGGTACAGCGGGTGCGGGTGGTACAGGGGGTGTGGGTGGTACAGCGGGTGCGGGTGGTACAGCAGGTGCGTGTGGTAAAGGGGGTGCGTGTGGTACAGGGGGTGCGTGTGGTAAAGGGGGTGCGTGTGGTACAGGGGGTGCGGGTGGTACAGCAGGTGCGGGTGGTACACTGGGTGCAGGTGGTACAGCGGGTGTGGGTGGTACAGGGGGTGCGGGTGGTACAGCAGGTGCGGGTGGTACACTGGGTGCAGGTGGTACAGCGGGTGCGGGTGGTACAGGGGGTGTGGGTGGTACAGCGGGTGCGGGTGCGGGTGGTACAGGGGGTGTGGGTGGTACACCGGGTGCGGGTGGTACAGCAGGTGCGGGTGGTACACTGGGTGCAGGTGGTACAGCGGGTGTGGGTGGTACAGGGGGTGTGGGTGGTACACCGGGTGCGGGTGGTACAGCGGGTGCGGGTGGTACAGGGGGTGTGGGTGGTACACCGGGTGCGGGTGGTACAGCGGGTGCGGGTGGTACAGGGGGTGTGGGTGGTACACCGGGTGCGGGTGGTACAGCGGGTGCGGGTGGTACAGCGGGTGCGGGTGGTACACCGTGTGTGGGTGGTACAGGGGGTGTGGGTGGTACACCGGGTGTGGGTGGTACAGCGGGTGCGGGTGGTACAGCGGGTGCGTGTGGTATATGGGGTGCGGGTGGTACACCGGGTGCGGGTGTACAGCGGGTGCGTGTGGTACACCGGGTGTGGGTGGTACAGGGGGTGTGGGTGGTACAGGGGGTGTGGGTGGTACAGATGGTGTGGGTGGTACAGCGGGTGCGGGTGGTACACCGGGTGCGGGTGGTACACCGGGTGCGGGTGGTACAGCGGGTGTGGGTGGTACACCGGGTGTGGGTGGTACAGGGGGTGCGGGTGTACACCGGGTGCGGGTGGTACAGAGGGTGTGGGTGGTACAGCGGGTGTGGGTGGTACAGGGGGTGTGGGTGGTACAGCGGGTGTGGGTGGTACAGGGGGTGTGGGTGGTACACCGGGTGCGGGTGGTACAGAGGGTGTGGGTGATACACCGGGAGCGGGTGGTACACTGGGTGCGGGTGGTACAGGGGGTGCGGGTGTACACCGGGTGCGGGTGGAACAGCGGGTGCGGGTGGTACGCTATAGGGGCCTGGGTGTGTGGAGAGGGGGAGGAGAAACAAGTCTCGCCGTGTTCCCATGCGGCATCTGCTAGAGCTGCTGTCTACGCAGGTTGAGCAACCCCTGGAGAGCTGTGCACCTGTGGGCGCTGTTCCCACTCCCTGTCTCTCCCCCTCAGGTTTCTGCCCAAACGTCCGTTGTGATACTCACAGTCCCGCCATTCAGCACCACAGCCATCTCAGTCGGCTGGTACACATTGCTTCTAAACGGAGCGCTGGGTCTGCTTCCCAAACTGCTGTTGCGGAACCCTGCTGTCCGGAGAGCTGGGAGAGGCAGGAGCCACACACACCCAAAACAACAAGGAAGAGAGCCGGCTTTGTGTTCTTCCCCACATCAGCTTGCTCAGGCCCGCAGCCCTCCCCCCGGCCCTTTGTCCCAGCCCGACTCCCACAAGTCACAGAGGGGCTTTGTTCTCCGCCCAGCCACCTGTCCTGGGCGGGAGCGGGGGAGTCTGCAGAGTCCAGGCTGCAGCTGCTGAGGTGGCCAGGCCAGGCCTCCCCTCCCCACCTGCCAGGCTCCAGGGGACAAGGACACACCTGCACTCCAGGTCCCTTCAGACCACAGACCCACTACAGCAGGCAGCTCAACATCACGCCGTCAGCACGGCTGCACCCCACACACAGAAGCAGGGAGAGCACGGACCAGGCACGTGACAGAGGGCAGCTCACAGGACAGGCAGGGCCCAGATGAGCCGGGACCAGACGGCGGCTCCTGCTGAACAGCAGAGAACTAAGATCGGAAGCAGACAGCTGTGCAGGTTCTCCTCTGCAAGGTGGTGAGCCGTTTCTGACCTGCTGTCTGCTTTCGGAGATTCTCTCCCCCTTTCTAATAAAAGCCTAATGGCACAGAGGAACTTCATGCATATTGCTACGCCTGTGAGGGCTACCCACTGTGTGATGCCAGTAATGTCCTGGAAAAGGTAATGCTAGAGACTGGAGGCACTGGTGAGCCGGCGATGAATGGCCCTCCCCTCCACCTCCCGAAGCCACCGAGGGCCTTCCCCTGGGAAGTGAAGGGCGCGGGTTTAAAGAGCCCTCAGGCCTAATGCCTCCCGGAAGAAAGACCTCCTTCCTTTCCTGCTCTTGGAAAGGTGAGCCTGCTAACACCGCCAAGATGTGCTCTGAGGTGCTACCTCTGTCAGCGTGTCTTCACCTTCTCACTCACATGTCTCAGCCTTGTTGGCACTTATCCATGAGCAGCAGGCTGTCCGTGGTGCCTGTCAGGGCCTCTTTGGGGGAAGGGAATGAGGAAGCAGAGGCTGCGGGAGGCTGAGCCACAGGCCACCTCTGAAAGCCAAGGCAGCTTTCCAGGAAGGGGGACTGAAAGGCCAGTGGGTGGAATGCACACAGGGCGCTGCAGCTCGGTCAGGCCGCTGCGGCCCGGCTCCTTGTATTAGAAGCTGGCTGAGGTGAGTGCCACAGCTGACAACAGCTGCTCTCACCAGCACGGGAGCGTGGCCAGGTGTCCCTGCAGGCAAAGCCAGGGCTCCTGGGGCAGAGGCAGCACAGCCAGATGCCAACTCAGCCTCTTTGCTTGCTGAGGACACGGTTTGCCTGGAGCTGTCCTGCATGTCCCATGGAAATGTCAGTGGCTACACATGTGGGTTGATGCAAAACAGGGCTATTTAAAAAGTCTGACAACATACAAGGCTGGTAAAGATGTGAGGAGATAGGGCTCTCATACGATGAATAGAGGGGGCAGTATGTATCAGACTACAAGGCACAGATTCTTTGGTACAACTTTAGGTGCAGTCTTGGAATTTTTTATTTTATTTTTTGCAGGGAGTTAGTTGATCAAGGGCACTTGGCTGCCTGCCTGATTGCCCCTAACCACTCTTCCTGCCTGCCTGCCTGATTGCTCCTAACCACTCGCCTGCCTGTTTGATTGCTCCTAACCACTCTGCCTCGGCCCCTGCCATGGTGGCTTCATCTGGTTCGGGTGTCAAGCAGAGCTGCAGGTGGGTGGGTGGCGCACGCAAATTTATGTGCTGGGCTCCTAGTAAATTATATAAATGTCTAATCAGTGAGTTGTACACCTGAAACTAATATAACATTAAATGCCAACTGCAAATAAATTTGAAAGATACAGAAAAACAGGACTGTTCACTGCACAGCACAGCTCTATATAGGAAGCCAGAAACACATGCGACATTCGCCAGCTGGAGACAAGAAACTACGTCCCGTGTGGAAACAGACACGCGGCTCCGCAGGTACTGGCAGGAGAGGCCTCAGCCGTGGTGCTGAGTGAGGCAAGCACACTCCCAGCCCAGCATTCAACCTGCTTCCACCTTGCAGTCACTCGGAGCTTACAACATCTGGGCCCAGAGACTTACAGAGGAAGGGACAATCTGTCTTTAAGCTGCTCAAGGGACTCTTATGTGCAGCTAGGTTAATAACAGCTCTATGGCATCATCATGTATGTGTGTGTGTGTGTGTGAGAGAGAGAGACAGAGAGAGAGAGAGAGAGAGAGAGAGAGAGAGAGGGAGGGAGGGAGAGTGTCTGGCAAGATGGACACTGCCTTTGGGCAAGGTATTTTGAACAATTTTTATTATTTCTATTTGTTGAGCCTCCTACATGAGTATTACTCAACTTATTCATCAGAAAGGGGTAATAACACTACTATAGTATTTTTTTGGGGGAAGAAAGGGGACTAAAAGACAACTTCCTTGGCTTTGGTACATGTCAGGGTGTAACAGATGAGGGCACCTCCAGAACCCCTCCACGCCCTGTGCCTGTTGGTCCTGACCTGGGTGCAGTTCCCTTGATCTCTGATCTTCCTCGGACAGATGTACCAGTTGCATTGCCACAGGAAGGGATGCATGTGATGGGAGCCAGAAAAACCACTTCCCCCTCCCCGCTCTCCTGTGCACTGAGCGTTGAACTGGACCAGTGGCAGCCTTCATCTCTGTGACAGGGGACTGAACCCCTTCTTCTCAATGCACAGAGCATCTTGCTGCATCAGGGACATGAGGGCACCAACGTGCTCAGAGAAGAATAATTCTGCCTGGTCCACACCCTGGCTCTGCCTCAGTTACTACCTCATGGGGTCACCGTGGGTATTAAACGAGATTAGCTACTAAAATGCACAGGATGGTACTGGTCCATGAGTGCACGCAACCAAGGTTAGCCACCCCCTGTGAAGACCCTAAAATACACGGGCAGTCCTAGCATCCCCACTTCACCGCAAGGAGACGAGACCTTCAAGCTCCTAGTGTTCCCAGGTAACAGAGCTTTCAGAGCCTGACGTGACAGATCAACAAGGAATGTGCAAACTCACCCCCATTTCAGGCAATGCTTTACCATCGCGGCCCGGAGGTCTGTGGGGAAGAACCTCAAGAGGCTCCCGGGCCACTGGGCCCCGCCGGCTGCTGGCCTCTGCGCGCCCTGCCCACTGTGTCCTCTGGGCTCCCAGAGATGCCCATCCCGACCACGCCAGCCAGCTCTCTGTGCCTGTCCTCAAGCTCTGCTCTCAGAGAGCCCAGCCAGAATCACATCCCATGCCAGGCATCGTGGGACCCCTTGGCGTGGCACCCCAGCATGGCACCTCTCACAGCAGCGCCACGAAGCACCTTTTATTTTTAGAACAGATGAGAGAAACGACAAAGCCCCACATCTGGAAGCGGCAGAGACAGCAGCTGAATCCAGCCACCTGACGTGAGGGCAATTTCTGCACTCGTGATGCCAGAGGGAGGGGAGGGCCCAAGCATTGCCCTCATCACCTGGCACCCGCGGCACATGCCCGGCCAGGGCAATGAATGCTAACTGATGGTGGGCGTGGCTGGGCCAGGGGGCAGGGGCACTGCGGGAGGAGCAGCTGTGCGCTGGGGACGCAGGTGGGCGCTGCGGCCAGCTGCTGCTGGCTCGACGGGGCGTCGGGGCTTGATCTAGCTTTTCTAAGCCAGAGATCTGGATTTTTACATTAAATTACGGGGCAATTTATAGGGCACCATTCCAAGTGCAAATCCACCTCTGGGCCACTTTCCACCCAGGGGCAGTGCTGTGGGCTCTGACCTGCCAGAGCTGCCCGCCCCAGTCCCCTGGGCGGCGGGGAGCCGCTCAGGCGCCGCCCGCAGCCAGCCTACCTGCGCCGGGCTCCTCCAGGGCGAAGGCCTTGTTGTCCAGGCAGGGCGGCACGTCCTCCTCCGGCGCGGGCTCCCGCGCCCGGGGCGGCGCCGCGAAGAGGTCGGGCGCGGGGCGGCGCGGGGCGGGCAGCAGCGCGCAGCGCACCTCGGGGACGGCGTGGCACAGCACGAACACCCAGCCGCTGGCCACCAGCGCCACGGCCTGGCTGGGGTCGCGCCAGGCGCCGCTGGGCCGCAGCCGCGCGTTGCCGTACAGGTACATGGCGAGCCAGGCGGCCCAGACGAGCGCGGCGAGCACAGCGGTGAGCAGCAGGCCGGCCGCGCGCCGCCGCCAGCGCCCAGCCCCGCCGCACAGCGCCCGCAGCGCCAGCGCCAGCGCGGCCGCCAGCAGCGCCAAGGCGTAGCCCAGCGCCAGCGCGAAGTCGGCGGGCTCGTAGGCGCAGGCCGGCCGCGCGGCGCGCAGTACCGTCAGCACCAGCCACTCGGCCGCGATGACCACCTGCACGAGCGTCAGGCCGAGCGCGGCGCCCAGCAGCTGCGGGCCCGGCGGGCCGCGGCCGCGCCGCCCCAGCGCCCGCACGCGCCAGGCCTGCGCCGCCAGGCAGGCGAAGCAGAGCGCAAACAGCACGCCCCACAGGAAGCGGCGCGCCGCGCACACCGCCTCGCCCTCGCGGATGACGAAGGCGAAGGAGAGGCCGAACAGGCCCAGCGTGCCCAGCAGGAAGAGAAAGTGCAGACCCAGCGGCTCCCGCTTTTCCGGCTCCGTGATGAAGGGCAGCCGCACCAGCAGGATGAGCAGCAGCAGCAGCGTGATCAGGGCGCCCGCGCCGGCCGCCGCCTCCACCACGATGCCCCAGACGGAGTCCAGGTCGCACAGGGACACGTACTGCGGGAGGAGGCCCAGCCCGCAGCCGCGGGTCGTGCTGGCGTTCTCCGTGGCCCCCGCGGCCGCCACGCACAGCAGGAGCAGGGCCGGCGCCCCACGCGCTCCCATCCTCTCCAGCACCGCGCCTGTGGAGGAAAGCGGGGTGGGGGTGGGAAACACCAGTGCATCGTAAGCCTCCCAGTCCCGGCACCGCGCCGGCACCTTGGGACACTCAGGACAAGCCTGCCGCCCCCCCTCCCTGGGGGTGGGTCGGGTACTGGGGTGGGTGGATTCGGGCCCCATCTGCACCCTGGCCTCGGGAACAGCCTGACTCATCACCAGCACTTGGAGGAGAGGGGAGAGCGAGGCTCCCTTTCCGGAAATATCGTCATAGTCTTTGACTTTGAGGCCATATCTGACCTCCAAAAATCAGGCAGTAAAACGAAACCTTAAAGAGACAGCATGGCACAGCCACCACAGGCCCTTCAGTCTCTCGTGGCAGCGGCTGGCATGTGGTGACACGGTCCAGGCCTGCACACAACACAGCTAGTCCTTACCCAGGGACAACCCCCACCTCCCCGGAGGCGGGCACCTGCCCAGGGCCACACAGCCAGCTCCCGGAAGCCTCCCGCACTCCAGCTGCAGGACCGTGAGCCCAATGAACCAGCTCCCCGCTCCATCCTGAGTCCCCACCCTCGCATCCCCCCCAGAGCTTCCCCCAGAACCCATCTCACATCCCATGCCAGCCTCTCCCAGGGATGCCCACAGACGCTCCCTGGCACCACTCTGGACCCCACGGAAGCGGGAGTCCACAGCAGCCACCTTAGCCCAGGGCTTCCGCCCTCCTGCCCTCCACTCGGTGCTTCTTGGAGCCACAGCAAGGACCGAGGTCCCCATTGCAGGCCTGGGCGTGCCACACTCCCTTCCTCTCCATCAGAGCTTCTGTCTCTTGGTCTCATCTCTCCGCGCCTGTTCACCCTGCTTCAGCAGTGCCTGAAGCCAGGGGCCCGGACCTGCCCGCTAGCAGCCAATCACTTCCCTTTTATGGATTAAGGCAGTTTGGCTGGATTATATCACTCACACACCCTCTCACACTCACACTCACTCTCACACTAACACACCCTCTCACACTCACTCTCACACTCACTCTCGAACCCTCTTATACACACTCACCCTTCTTATACTCACCCTCTCATACTCACTCTCACACTCACACACCCTCTCACTCACACACTCTCACACCCTCACACTCACATACTCTCACACTCACACACACACTCAGACACACACACACTCACACACACACACACTCACACACACACTCAGACACACACACACTCACACACTCACACACACTCACTCTCACACACTCACACACCCTCTCACACTCACACACTCTCACTCACACCCTCACACTCACATACTCTCACACACACTCACACCCACACACTCTCATACTCACACTCACACCCTCTCACACTCACACACACACTCACACACACTCACACACACGCACTCACACATTCAGACACACACACACTCACACACACACTCACACACAGACACACAGACACACATACTCACACACACACTCACACTTTCACACACACACACACTCACTCTCACACACACACTCACTCTCACACACTCTCACACTCACACACCCTCTCACACACACTCACAAACACACACTCACACACACTCAGACACACACACACACTCACACACACTCACTCACACACACAGACACACTCACACACTCACACACACACTCTCACACACACACACTCATTCTCACACACCTTCTCACACTCAGACTCACACCCTCTCACACTCACACACACACACACACACACACACACGCACTCACACACACTCAGACATACACACTCACACCCACAGACACACTCACACACACACACTCACACACACACACTCACACACACACACTCACACACACACTCACACTCACACACACACACACACACACACACACACACACTCTCACACTCACACTCACAGACACACACTCACACACACACATCTGCCTGCCGAGAGGGGAGCTCCAGCCACAATGGCCTTTGTTCCGTTCCCCCTCCTCACTCCCTCCTCCCAGCCCTCGAACTGCACTGCTCTCCACTGTCCCCCCCAGCAGCTCAGCACACTGTCCCTCCTGCCCCCCATGCCCCATGGCACTGCCCCCCCCCGCCCCACATGGCCCCTCCCGCGGCACCCCCCATGGCACCGCCCCGCATGGCACCGCCCCCCATGGCACCGCCCCGCATGGCACTGCCCCCCTCTCTCCCCCATGGCACTGCCCCCCATGGTACTGCCGCCCGGGGACGCCGGCTTTCTGGTGAACAACCTGTCAGAGAAGACCGGCTCCTGCAGCTCCCCCAGCCCTCCGGCGGAGGCCCTTCCAGCGGGCCGGGGGCCGGGGAACCTGGGGGCCGGGAGAAGGGGCCCTCCGCCGGGGCCGGGGGCCGGGGGCCGGGGACTGGGGGGCCGGGAGGAGGGGCCCTCCGCCGGGGCCGGGGGCCGGGGACCTGGGGGCCGGGAGGAGGGGCCCTCCGCCGGGGGCCGGGGGGCCTGGGGCCGGGAGCCGGGAGCCTGGGGGCTCGGGGTCCGGGGCCCTGATCCCGGTCCCCGCCCGCAGCCCGGCCTCCGGGGGGGGAGGGGGGGCGCCGCCGGGCCGCAGTCTCCGGTCCGCTCCGGCTGAAGTTCCGAGGCTCCCGGCCAAGTCCCCTCCCGCCTCCAGCCCTGGCGGCCCCCCGGCCCCCGGCACCCGGCCCCCCGGCTCCCGGCCCCCCGGCCCCGGGCCCGGCGGCGCAGCGGCCCCGGAGGGAAGGAGGGAGGGGGCTCTGTCCGGCGCCGGAGCGCCGTGGCCGCGGGGCGGGGGTCCTCTGCGGCAGGCCCTCCCGCGGGCAGCCAGCTCCCGGACGGCGCGGGGCGGGAGGCAGGAGCCCCAGGACAGGGCCCGGCCCCGCCAGCGTGAGGGACCCCCGAGCCGGCCTGGCCCTCCGCGGCCCGGGCCGCCCCCCAGCTCGCCGCGCAGCCCGGCCCCGCAGCGGCTTCCACGCAGGAGTGGCCCCCCGGCTCCCGGGCACCACGTCCGCCGCCTCACCCGCTTCGCCCCGACTCTCCTCCCAGATCTGGGTCTCTGCCTGGTCCGGGGGCAGCCCGCCCGCCACCCTGCTCCCCGCTGCCCTGGCCACTTCCCCGCGGCCCCGCACCGGATGCCCCCTTCCCCAACGCGCTCACCCGTGGGGGGTGAGAAAAGGATAAGAACCCCCATGCCCTCCCAGTTCCACGCGGGAAAAGTTTCTGGAGTCCTTTCAGCGCTCTCCGCCCGTTAGCAGGGCTCCACTCACCGAGCCGCACGGCCCCGCAGCGACCACGCTCCCGCTGGCTCCCGCCCGAGTCACATCCCCGCGCGCACCCGGCCGGCCTCCCTGCGCGCCCCGGCGAACCTCGGCGACGCCAGGACCCCCGCCCCCGCCGGCGCGCGCCGCCGCAGCCGTGGGCCCGCCCCCGCACAGCCCGTCTCCCTGGCCACGCCCTCCTCAGCCCGGTCATCCCTCCATGGTCCCGCCCCTCTCGCAGGCCCCGCCCCTGAAGCCTCAGAGATGGGGTCCGGTCCCTGCTCGCTTGCTAAGGGGCGCGCTGAACCCCCACACCAATCGCGCACACCGGCCGGCGCAGCTCCCGGGTCCTTGTCCCAAATCCGCCTCCCCCCGTAGTCCACCGGGCGCCGGGCGGCCGCCGCGTCCCAGGCTGGTCCAGCAGCTCATGCTCCAGGCGCAGTCCAACCGGCGTCCGGGACGGGGCCTCGGCCCGCCCAGGGCTTCTCCAGCGCGGGTTCCTGAACGTACCCTCCCGCCCAGCCGCGACGGAATGCGCCATCCCCCGGCAGGCAAACCCGCCGCTTGGCCTCTTGCACGCAGGTCCAAACGCTGCTCTCTTCAGCCAAGCCTCACTCCATGCCCCCCACCACCGACTCCGCCACGTATCGGGTTTCTGCGGACACCGGCTCAGCACCCCCGTTTTTGGCCTCCAAACACTTTCACAAGTCCCTTTGGTGCGCCCCTCGCGTGCCCATACACAAGACCCTCCCGCCCCCGCCACCAACGCAGCACATGGCACACACCCACGCACACCACTCTTGGGGTGCGCTCACACTCGGTGACCGCGGCCTCAGGCTTTGCGCTCCCAGACACTGGGCATAGGCAGGAGCCCGTTGGTGAGCGTGGAAGGAGGATCCAGGCAGCCTCGCTTGCAGAGCCCACCTTGGCTCCTAATCCCCGTACCCACCGTCAGAGATGGCATTGTCCCACTGGGCCTGGGAAAGTGCTCTCCACATGCTGCTTCCATGGGGCAGATTCCCTAGTTGACCTGCAGGGCAGATTCCTCAGGTCTCCCCTAAAAACACCCTAGAACTTGAGAACCCCACAACTCCAATTTCTCATCCAGGACTTACAGGACACAACAGGGAGATGGCCCCTGCTCCCCACCTGCGGCAGGGAGGCAGGAGGGTGGGGATAGTTGCCTGCCCTGATCTCTGGGGACCATGGACCTTTCCTCATCCCCTCTGGAGCCCATTTTCTGCTGGTCAGGCCACGGACACATCCCCGCGAATATCTTCTATTATTTTTAGTACGATGGAAGGAAAGGGCAACTTTATCTGCTGAGGTAGCCTCTGTGTCTAGAACAGTGCCTGGCACACAGTGAAGGATCTTTACGAATTTGCTGGCGCCCCTCCTCAGGGTTCCTGCAGGCGGCACTTCCACCTGGTGGTACGAGATCCTTCTCTTTTCTTTTTATTTATTGAAGTGGGGGAGGGGGACTCATTGTCCACTGTTGTTTCTTACATGTGCCCTGACCCAATGGGTTGCTCCAACCACCTGACTGAGACCCTTTTCTTCCCAGAGTAACCGAGGGCAAGTTCACCCTCTAAGCTGCACCCTTCCCGAGCAAATGGAGATGATGTTAGAACATGCCTGTGGGGCTGTTGTGCAGAGGAAGCACAGGTGCATGCTACGTGTGGAGTCTGGCGTGTGAACAGCTTTGGTGAGTGGATGAACATTAACCTATGGCTACGCTCCCTCTGCTGGCTGCTTCACAGAGGGCTTTCTGTGACCAGCTTAGCTCTGGGGGATGATGCCTTGGCAAGTAAAGAATGAAAGGAGAGGAGAACATCGAGTGGCAGGTGCAATCCCCCCAAAGTTCACTGACCCGGGGTCATCATCGTCATCATCACTTAGGTAGCGTGTGTTTGTCAGGCACAGCTCAGCCATTCCCCTTAAAGTATTCAGTGCTCCCAGCAGTGCTCCAGCCACACACTCTCCACCCGGGTGCAGATGAGAACAGGCCCAGAGGGACTAGTGACTGGCCCACAACCATACAGTTGGCAGAGCTGGGATCCAGCCAAAGCTGTGTCTCTCACCACGGGCTAAACGAGTGTCAAGGTCAGGCTCGTTCAGTCTCCGGCCTTGGAAAGAACAGCCTCAGGGACTGTCAGGCTCTCAATTCGCTATCCACCTTGGGGGAGTGGAACGCAGAGGTCCCCTGGCTATTTCCTCACCAGAAAATGGAGCAAGCACTGCCACGGCTCCCAGTGGCACGTGGATTCAGGTGTCAGTCTGACTGTGGAGTCTGTCTCCCCAGCTAACCTGCAGCTCCCTTAGAGCCGCCGTGCGGGAGGCGTTCTGTGTCTGCGCTGTCCGCTCTGGCAGACCTGGCTGTACGTCTCCACTGGGCACTTTATTATTCTTTTTAATTTTTAAATACATTTTTATTGATTTCAGAGAGGAAGGAAGAGGGAGAAAAAAAGATAGAAACATCAGTGATAACAGAGAAACATAATAGGCTGTCTCCTGCATGCCCCACACTGGTGATTGAGCCCGCAACCTGGGCAGGTGCCCAGACCGGGAATCAAACTGTGACCTTCTGGTTCATAGGTCACACTCAACCACTGAGCCACACCGGCCGGGCTTGAGCAATTTATATGTGACTAGCATGACTTGAACTGAACTTTCAGTTTTGTTTACTTTTAATTAGTTTGCATTTAAATAGCCTCAGGGGGGAGTGGCGCTGCGGAGAGGGCAGCTCCCAGCTCAGGAGAACACAGCCCTGTCTGCTGCCAGCCTGTGCTGGCCAGTGCGGGCAGCTCCGCAGATGCTTGTTGACTAAATGAGAAACTAAATGACTTGCTTTCTTCTGTAAAGTCTGTCTATTTTGTATCCAAATCCCAAAAAAGAATCCTATTTTCTTTGCTAAGTAGATCATCTTCCAAATGAATGTGCCGCTCTCTCGGGATTCCAGAATCCTCACAGTCCATTTGCATGGATCTTCTTGTTTTAAGGGCAAGCCTCTGGCCCTGCCAAGCTGTGCTGTGAGGCTGAGTGACTTCTCCCAGGCCGCCCAGCTAGTCAGCAGCGAGACTGGACACAGCCTCACCCCTGTGCGAGGGCCTCCTCCTCCATGCCACGGCCTCACAGGGAACATTTCTGGAAGCATCAACTTAATTCCTCGGAAGAGCGAATGGAATGGTGGGGGTCCAGGCACCGACAGATACGGGACTGACACTCCCATGGGTGTGTGCTCAGTCCCACGCAGGGGACGAACAGAGGTGGGTCCTGCACTCAAGGGCCCAGACTAGGGGCAGGCCGCTTCGCTGGAGCGTGAGATGGGGTAGCACAGGCCCTGAGAGGCCTCCTGGCTGATGGAGCCCTGACTATCCTTCTGCAGAGAGAACAGGGGACACTTTGGGACAGTGGCATCTCTGGACATATTGTTGTGGGCAACCTGCAAATGACGACCACCAGTCAGCCAAATTGGAATTTAGGAAGCCTTTACTATGAACTTGAGTCCGGGCTCACGTCTCAACTGACACAGCAGCGAGCCCCAACCCACTCTAAACATGCTGCTTTTATCCCCGTCTTAGGGATGCCTGGCAGATTATGATTGGCTAAAGTTTTAACAAAGAAAGGTCAGTTATAAGTTACAGAAAAATTCCACTAGTACAGTAACATTTAAAGTTTATACACCACCTGGGGTGGGGGTTTATTTTCAGCTTAAGCGGTCTCTGTTTGACCTGGTTTGGTCTGTTTGTGCTGCCTGGCGGCTACTGGAAACAGGACGTGCCTGCCTGGGGGTTGAGCCTTGCAACAGAACTATTTTTTTTTTTTAAATCAATCTTTATTGTTCATATTATTACAAAGGTTCCTCATTTCTTCCCCCCTCCACCAGGTTCCCACCCCACCCTGTGCCCCCTCCCCATCCCCCATTGTCCTCATCCATAGGTGCAGTTTATGTTCAGTCTCTTCTTCCCTCAATTTCCCCAATACTAAATCCCTTCTCAGACAGTATATCAGTTACTTAGCATTTTCTCATATCAATAATACCTCCACATGCCCAATGATACACTTCACACAAAAGACATTTCCCAATAGGTCCACCAGCCTCATCCAAGCCCCACCCCAGGCACTCACAGATCAACACCCCAGTCCTAAACTAACTCAACACATCCAGACCTAAGCCTTCATCACTTGATTCAGCAGACCCTCAAGTTCCCACGAAAGTTTCCAGCCATGTCTGAGAAGCAGCCGTGGGGCAGGGGCAGGCAAGGAGCGAGCTGTTCTGGGCCTGGCTGCTCAGGGCCTGGCCTCGCAACAGAACTATTTTATGACTAACAGTTATGCTTAGCTAAAGCGTATCATGCTACATTCTTTGTTGTGGGCCTGGTTGTTCGTTCCTTCCCTGGCCTGGAGCCCTGCCTCGACCGGGTCTTGCCAGCCACAACAATATCCTGGGGGTGAGTGCCAGGATCGTTGCCACTGTGTTATTTCATGCCAGTGCCAGATGCCACTACGCAATCGCATCCTCCTTCCCGGTGAATCCGTGGTCTGGAACGCACCCTTCCCACTGCACCAGATCAGACCTCCTGCAAAGGGCTCCGCCATCTCCGGGCTGTCCGCTGGTGCCGGACCGATGCCCACAGCCTAGCGGCACTACCTGCTCTCCCTGTCCCTGCGCCCGTGTCCGTGGGCCAGGTCTCGCCATGCCCCCAGTCTCAGGGAGCCAGTGCAAGGGGCACTCTCCCAAGGCCCCCAAAGCCAGCTGCCAGTTAGGAAACGCCCAGGTCTAACAGGGGGACTGTGCTGGCACAGGAGGGGCAGTGCTTTGCTGCCCCACAACAAGCCTTGGGGCATTGATGTCGAGCTGGGCACTTCGGAATGAGGAGACTCAGGAGAAGCCCCTGGCCCTTTACCTGCCAAAGGAGCTTCACTGGAGGGCCCTGGGCTTTACACTACAGGTGACAGGAGCCCATGGGCAGGAAGCTCGCCAGGCCGCGTGCCCAGGCCTCCCTGTGGGCACAGCTAGAGACACGCAGGAGCCTGTCTGCGCCACCTTCACCATCCGCCCCCCACCCCCTCGCAAGCTGCCTTCTGTCTTTTCCCAACCACACCCCTTCTCCTTAGTCCAGCATGCTGTAAGTCCCACAGCGTGGGCCTCCTGGGGCCCGTGTGGCACCCTCCTGCCCTCCCTGCCCTGTCTCATGCTAACGCAGTGGCCAGCCTTGTCCGGACAGCTGGGAGGTGGGAGGAGCTATACTTTTGTGCCCCCACACAGTCAGTGGGGTGTGGGGGTTCAAAAGATCAAGCTCCTTTCCCAGAGCGCGAGGAACACATTTGTGTGCGTGTCTCCTCCCCCTGCCACCCCCCCCCACCCCCCCCGCGGGGCCTCCCAGCAGGTCCTCTTAGGTCCAACAGGGCAGAGCGTCCAGAGAGGCTCGCTGTCCCCAGGCTTCCCACCTGCGCTGTTTGTTTTGGAAAATACAGTTATTTTTTCATAGAAATAGTTTACCTTAATAGGCAATTAGTTCATTATCATTATGTTTAGATGAATACAAATTTAAAAAACATTCCTTGGCTTTAATTTAAAATATGGTAACCCACCCAAACACAAACTCTTTGAGGTCTTCCAGCAATTTTAAAAGGGGTTCCAAGACTGTAAAGTTCGAGAACCACTGATCTAGGCACCTTTATCTGAACCATCTCTCCAAAAAGAAGAGCAAACAGTTGTACAGTCCTTCTGTGCCAGTGCTATTCTAACCCCCGTGGCAATCCTGTGCAGTGTACTATGTCCCCATTTAAAAAAAAACATGATCTTACTGATTTTTAGAGTGAGAGGAAGGGAGAGGTATGGAGAGACGAGAAACATCATTGATTGGCTGCTGCCTCCCACATGCCTCCTCCTCCTGGGGTTCCAACTTTCAGCCTAGGCACATGCCCTGACCGATGGCCTCTTGGTTCCTGGGCTGATGCTCAATCGCTGAGTGACACCAGCCGGGCCCAATTTTGTTTTATTTATTTTTTATATTTTTATTATTTTTTATGTATATTTTATTGATTTTGTTCAGAGAGGAAGGGAGAGAGATAGTTAGAAACATCTATGAGAGAGAGTCATCGATCAGCTGCCTCTTGCACACCTCCTACTAGGGATATGCCCACAACCAAGGTACATGCCCTTGACCAGAATCGAACCCGGGACCCTTCAGTCCCCAGGCCGACGCTCTATCCATTGAGCCATACCAGTTTTGGCCATTTTGTTTTATTTTTTAAAATTTCCACGTTTTTAAAGTTATAAATGGCAAATGAAAATTGTATACAATTAAGGTGTACAGAGTGGTGATTTGGTATAGGAACACAGTGTGAAATCATTACCACAGACAAGCTGATTGAGACATCTACCACTCACATATTCATCATTATTGTGTTTTGTGGTCAAACCACTTAGGATCTATTCTCAGCAAACTCCCAGCACACACTACGATATTGTTAACGATCGCACCCGGCGCCTGGGCTCACTTGATGCTGATGTCTGTCCTTCACCAGTGTCTTCCCATCCCAGGCCCCTGCCCGGCAGGCGCTGGTCCGCTTTTTTTGCAGGAGTCGCCTTCCTGGATCCCACCGTGAGTGAGGCCGTGCGCAGTGCCTACTCCTGTCTGACTTCCCGGGCAGTCCTCCAACCCTCCACGTGGCTGAGAGTGGCAGGTGCCCTTCCTTTAAGGCTGGTGATACTCCGCTGCACAAACAGCACGTTGTCTTTGCTGTCCACCTGTCCGTGGGCACAGGCTGCTTTCCGGCTCGCTGTCCTGGCTGATGCTGCCGAGAACATGGGGCATGGATGTACGGTTCTCAGCAGTGGAGGGTGAGGCAGAGAGAGGGGTCCCACGTGGCCAGGGCTCCTGTTCAGGGAGGGAGGCTGCTCCGTTCCCTCTGCCAGGGGGCCTTGTCCTGCCTAAGCCTGAGGTGGGAGAGGCTCCCCCCGACCCCCCGTACTCTGCTCCCTCATCTCCTCCCTCTCTTCCCTCTCCTTCTCCTCCCCTGTCCCCCTCTTTCACACCCTGTGGAGGGCTCCGCCTAGCCCTCTGTGACACAGGCTGAGGTGGGAGCTGCGAGGCAGGGGTGGGAGCTTGCTCACACAGGCCCTGGGACAGGGGAGGCAGACAGGAAGGGAGTGAGACAGGGAAGGAAGGAGCCAGGAGCTGAGGGAAGAGACAGACAGGCACAGAGCAGAGGGACATGCGGTTGTCAGCAGGTGGCTGCCACTCAGGAGAGAACCAGAGAAGCCAGGTGGGCTTTTCCTGTCTGTCCTACCAGGCCAGCGCCCCGCCCTGGGCACTCCTCCTCTCCGCCCCGGACGGACTCCAGAGGCCCCAGTATGTTTATTGTTAGCTTACTGCTTACCCATTAGAGCTGCGCTAGGTGAGTGAGGCCTAGCCGCCTTCAGCCTCAGACCGGAGGCAGGCCCTGCACTCCCAGCACCCGCAGTGTCCGGCCTAGCGGAGGTGATAAGAAAACAGTGACGTGCACACATCTGGGGGTCATAGTTCTTACTGCCATATTTCAGCGGCCTACCTGGAGGTCTGCCCCTGCAAGGTCTGCCCCCCCCCCCCCCCAAGTCCCCAGCTTGGAAACCTGTGCTTCGTGGTGGCATCTGGAGGGGGCTTTTGGGAGGAGGTGAGTTCAGGAGGTGGAGCCCTTGTATAATAGATGGGGTTACCACCCTGACAAAAGGGCCCCCTCTCCCAGCAGTCTGCAGCCTGGACAACCCCGGCCTCGAGCCTGAGAAGTCAGTGTCCACCTCCCCTGTCTATAGGTCTATATAAGTCTGTGGTGTCCGTCACAGCAGCTGAACTGGGACCCCATCAGGAGCAGGTCAGATGTCCTGGTTAGTCCTGTGAGCTAAACATGCCATCCTGGCTTGGGGGGCGGGGAGGGGGAAGCAACCCGTCTTCCCAGCTGCCAAGGCCCGTCTTCCTGCCCATCAGCCCTCTCCTCTGCTGCTCACTCCTCCCCCGAGGCGCCCACAGCCAGCGCCACTGGGGCCTGACAGGGGACATTGGCTGTGGCTCTGGTGGCACGTTCCCTGGAGCGCAGAGCCCACCCTGCCACCTCAGAGCTGCAGCCCAGTCTCCACCCAGCCTGTGGGCACAGCACTGTCCTCCAGCCCACTGTCAGGGCATTGGAGGGGAGCTGAGCAGCTCCTCTCCCTCTTCACGCCCCCCCTCTCCCCCGCCTCTCTGGCCTGCCATGGGTCTCACGTGGAAATGTGCCACCCACAGTCTCTCTCTCTTCTTGTTCCAACAGCATTTCGCTGTCTCATACTTTGGGCTTTGTCGTAAGTTGCTGGATGAGATAGAGTGGAGAGGGAGAAGTCATGATACTCCTGACAGCTTTTTGTTTAATTTATTTTATTGTTTAGATTTTGTTCTGTGTTTCCTTTTTCTTCTTTTCTAAAGAATTGTACGGATGTATGTATGCATTGGGGGTGCCATCTGAATATGTAAAAGTCTAAGCCACTGTGACAACCAAACGACCAGAATGAGGGTCGACCAGTCGCTCTGATAAGCACTGACCAGCAGGCGGCAGATGCTCACTGCAGGAGCTGCCCTCTGGTGGTCAGTGTGCTCCCTCAGCCAGCCTCCCGCAGCCCCTCCCCTTGGCTGGCTGGTCCCCTTGATAGGTCCCGATCACCAGCCAGGCTGAGGGACCCCATCTGTGCACAAATTTGTGCACCAGGGCTCCAGTTGCTTAATAAAACCCACAGGTTTCAGAGGTACGATTCTCTCACACATCATCTATGCACTGTGTTCACCACCCCAAGGCAATGCTCCTTCCACCACCACCTATCCCCTGCACCTTCTCCCACCGCCTCATCTCCTTTCCTCTGGTAACACCCATACTGCTGTTCATGTCTATGGGTGGGCCTTTGTGTGCTTAATCCTTTCAGCTTTTTCAACCAGGCCTCCACCCCTCCTCCCTGCTGACATTTGTCAGTCTGTTGTCTCTTGAATCTGTTTCTGTTTTGTTAGTTTATTTTATTCATTAGATTTAACATACAAGTGAAATCATATGGTACTTATCTTTCTCTGACTAGCTTATTTCACTTAGTATAATATCCTCCAGGTGCATCCATGCATTCACAAAGGGTAATGTTTCTTTCTTTTTCTGGGCCAAGTAGTATTCCATTGTGCAAATGTGCCACAGCTGTGTGATCTGCTCATCTGCTAGTGGGCACGTGGGCTGTTCCAAATCTTGACTATCACAAACAAAACTGCCAGGACATAGGGGTACATATATTCTTTCAAATCAGTGTTTTAGGGTTCCTAAGTTATGTTCATAGAAAGGGATCACTGGGTCATAAGGCAGTTCCATTTTTAACCTGTTTTAGGGAGCTTCATACTGTCTCCACAGTCTGCATTCCCAGCAGCAGTGCACGAGGGTTCCCTTTTCTCCACATCTTTGCCAACGCTAACTTTATTTATTTACTTATTGATGATAGCCATTGTGACTGGTATGAGGTGATATCTCATTGTGGTTTTATTTTACACCTCTCTGATCTTAGCATCTTTTCATATGTCTGTTGGCTGTCTATATGTCCTCTTTGGAGAAATGTCTATTCAGGTCCTTTGCCCATTTCTTAAAGTGAATTGTTTGTGTTTTTGGTGTTGAGTTGTGTGAGTTATTTATACATTTTGTATAGTAAATTCTTATCAGATGTCTCCAGGTGAATATGTTCTCCCATGCAGTGGGTTGTCTTTGAATTTTGTTGGTGGTTCCTTTGCTGTGCAGAAACTTTTTACTTTGATGTAGTCCCATTTGTTTATTTTTTCTTTTGTTTCCCTTAACCTATGAGATTCGTGAAAAAAAAATTAGTATGTTAAATATCAGAGATTTTATTGTCTGTGAAACTTCCCGGTTTTAAGTCTAACATTTAAGTCTTTAATCCATTTTGAGTTTATCCTTGTGTATAATGAAAGGGCAGGGCGGGGCTAACTCCTCCGAATGAGAGGGCAGAGCAGAACTCCTGATCTTCCATTTGGTGTTGAGAGGGTGGGGCGGGGCGAGGATGAGCTCCCGACTCTGCCCCGCAAGGCAGAGTTATCCCTAGCCCTCACCCAACCAATCAGAGTTATCCAAGGCAGTGACATCACCACCGACCAGAGTAAAACCCCTGGACTGGGCGAAATTCACTCTCTTCCACCATGCTGCCTGCGTGAGTGGTACGGAGCCCATGCTAGTATGGAAGAGGCTCTTTTGTTTATTGCATTGGACTCAGCTCCCTGGTGGTCCTTGGGGATCACGAAGTCTGGGCGTAACATATGGGGGCTCATCCAGGATCCCAGCCAGGACCATGAGGGACCCGATTCGGAGAGTCTGACTGGCCACGGTAGGTGTGTGTGTGTCTGTGTTTTTGTGTGCGTGCTCTGGAGGGACATAAAACCCCACATGGAATTGGTGCCTGAATACGCCTGGTGGACGCACCATGAAGGTCACAGGCAGGAGGTTTCAGAAGACGTTCTGACCTTCCGGGAGGAGAAGGATAGAAGCCTCTCCCATGATGTGCCTCACCTGTGGAAAGTGAGCCTTTCCCAGGTCTGAGTTTGGTATCTGTGGGCGACATGGCACCCCAGGATGGAGCCGGCGAAGTGTGCCCGGCGTGGCGGTGCGGGACCCCCTGGTGGCGTTGGGTCAGAGGGGGGGGCTCCTGCGTGGCTCAGTCTGTGGGTTGGAGCGCGGCTGGGCAGTGGTGACCTTGCTTGGGGAAGCAGGCACCTGGGTTAATTTGCTGGCTGCCTGGAGAAGGGGAGGTGGAGCCGGGAAGCCGCTGGGGCGACCCGCGCTTTCTCCTCGGGGGCCGCCTGAGTAGCGTGGCTGGGGCAGCCGAAGCAGCCTCACCCAAGAGGCCTGGGCCAGCATGGAGGCATCTGGTCCATGGCGACATCGGGTCTGAGAGAAGAGCTCAAGGGCGAATCTCTGTGTTCAGTAAAGAGAAAAGGCCAGTTCAAAACGAGTGCGCATAGTTTTGGGCTGTGCTTAAAACGCTTTTCTGTGTACAGAACGAGCTTTAAAAGTGGTGGAGATAACTGGGAGATAAATTAAAACTAGTTTCCCAAGTCATTGTAAGCAGCTTTTGAAATTTCCCGCCTCAGGGAAACTAGATGGTAATGGTAACAAGTTTACGTGAATGGCATGAACTCAATGTGTGTAAAGAAATTTACTGCCCAAGGACTCAAAGGGATGCTGCACTGTTATCTTGAGCATGCCCACTGCTGTTGAAGTAGATGGCACCCAGACCTGACTACATGACTCCCAGCTCCTGCATGGCCTAGATCCTGGCAACTACAGGCCAGGAGGAGAACTGATACCTGCAGGAGGGGAACTGGACTTCAGTGAGGACAAAACTGATGGGAACTGTGGTACTAAGGTCTTGGTAACTGAATTTGTTGTTTATGCTGAAAGGAAGTAGGCTGAGTCAATGATTTGACTCATGCACATCAGACAAGGGGGGAATGAGAAGTCAGGGCAGGGCGAGGATGAGCTCCCCACTCCGCCCCGCAGGGCAGAGTTATTCCTAGCCCTCACCCAACCAATCAGGGTTAGCCGAGGCAGTGACATCACCACCGACCGGAGTAAAACCCCTGGACTGGGCGAAATTTGTTCTCTCTTCCGCCATGCTGCCGGCGTGAGTGGTACGGAGCCCATGCTAGCATGGAGAAGGCTCTTTTGTTTATTGCATCGGACTCGGCTCCCTGGTGGTCCTTGGGGATCACAAAGTCTGGGCATAACAGTGTAACTAGATTCTAATCCTCACCCAACCAATCCAGGTCAGCCAAAGCAGTGATAGCACCACCCCTATAAAACCCCTTGATCTGTAGAAGCTCATGCTCTTCCACCATGCCACTGTCGGTGTAAGTGGGACAGCAAGGAACAGGTTTTCTGCTGGTGGTCCTTGGGGATCACAAAATCTGTGCATAACATTTGGGAGCTTGTCTGGTATCCCCAAGATCCTGAGGGCCCTGATCTGGAGAGCCTGACTGGCCGAGGTAAGTTTGTGTCTGTGTGCTTCTGTGAGCATTCTGGAGGGACGTGGAATCCCCTCATGTTGGTAGTGCCGAAGAGGTCTAGGTGGACGCACTGCTGGATGACCACCACCCGGAGATTTGGAAGACATTCCGACCTCCCAGGAGGGCCCCTCACAGGCAGGAGAGACGTGGAATCCTCTCCCAGGACAAGGCGGTCACTTCCACCGATGGGAAAGAGGCCGATGTCTGTTTTTCTTGTAAGGAGTTGAAATGTTGGTGTTGGGCACCCTCTTCTTGTTGGTTGTTGTGTTAGTGTAGAGGTCCAGAAGGGCCAATAGCAGACTTGTTCTAGAGAGTAGCCAGCTTTCAATGTCGGATGGCCACCAGAGGCCACCACTCGGCGTGAGGCTGTCATTCGGTTTGGCTTCCTTGGAGTTGGAAGAGTGTTCTTAGGGGCCCTCTGTCTGTTTCTGTGTTCCCTGTTTGTATGTTTGTATAAGTAAGGGTTTGAGTTTGCTCTTGTTTGTAAATTTGCTGACTCTTTCCCCCCAGAGCAGGCAGGAGATGGGGAGGGGAGAAAGAGGCCTCATACTAGCCATCTTTTAGACATCTGGGATTTTTGTTCTCATCTTAGGCGGGAAGGCCAGTTTAAAAACGAGTGCACATAGTTTTTGAGCTGGGCTTAACTCTTTTCTGTGTACAGAATAAAACTCTAAACTGTTTTTTAGCTTTAAGGATGGTCGAGATGAACTGGGAGATGAATTAAAGCTAGCTTCCCAAGACATTTTTTGAAATTTCCTGCCCTGAGGCAAGTAACCAGCAGGAAGTAGGTAGCAAGTTTACATATGAATGGCTAAGGGTTTGCCTCTTGATTCCCCCCAGCTTTGGGTAGGCAAGTTCTGCCTTCAGCCATCTTTAAAGAATGTGTTCATTTTCATTTGAATGGCTACACCTTTGCTAGCCAAGGGACAAGTTTACATGTGAATAGCTACAAGTTTGCTTCTCAATTTTCCTGGGCAGGAAAAAACATGGTTTAAGTTAATTGTTGGATTTTGGAATTTATTCTTGAAAATATAAAGGTTTATTAATGGAGAGCTGCTGGATGTTTGACTTGCGAGTTCTGAAAGTTCTAAGATTCAAATTGAATTGGGAGAAGTTCCAAAAAGTTAAAAGCAGGGACCAAATTCTAAAGTTAACTACTGTTTGTCTCAATTGGCCATTTAAGTTTGATGTGAGTAATGATTACAGTACATTTGTAAAATCTTTAGAAGAAAAAGAAGGTCCTTGGTCCTTGTGTGTGTGTCAACTTTAAGATCAATAATATTAATGGAAACACACTCAAGCAGAGGGGCTTTTCAGAAAGATCAGGGAGTCTGAGTGCAATGTAGGGGTCACCCGTTCCCCTACTAGCAGGAGGCAAGCGCCTTTTCCAGTGGGAACAGAGAGTGGACTCCCAGTGGGAAAACGCCTTGGTGGGAGCACCCGGCGTCCATCCCCTCCAGGGGTTGTTTTGAGCAGCGGTGGCAGGGATAAGGAGAGAAATTCCCTTGTGACCCTCTGCACCCCAAGGAGACCCAAGAACCCCCGGCGACTGCTTGGACACTTTTCACTGAGTTCTGTTAGGGCGCTTAGAGGCGCAGTTGGAAAAATCCCCATTCCCCCTTTCAGGCTTATCAAAATCTGAGATCTGTATCTGTAGGAAAAATGTGGCATTTTAAATTTCAAGCGGCTGGAGGCCTGGGAACAGGGTACTGGACCTGCTCCCTCCTCCTTTGCCTTTTCTATAAGATTTGGGGCATGGTTATGTATTTTTGAAGGATATAGAAAGAAGGTTTGAAAGTTAATTTGATAAAGGTTTTTGTAAAGGTAGTACATGTGATGAGAAAGGAGAACACAGAAAAAGAGAGTGTCCTGGCAGGTTAGCTAGAGAAGCAAGAGGAAGAGGACTGACAGGACTGGGGCTCCTTTCCATTAAGCCCCTAGGGTAACCTTAGACATGAGAGGCAAACCTGTTAGTTTCCTGGTGTACACTGGGGTAGCCTATTCAGTCTTGACAGAGCCAATGGGACCCATAACCTCTCAGAAAACAGCAGTCCAGGGAGCCACCGGACAAACCGACTGTTTTCCTTGAACATCAAGAAGGACTGTGGACCTCAGAAGGAACATGTACTAGGGGGATCCAGCTGCTGAACTGGACCAAAGTGGAACAACAGGCCGTTGAGGAGCTAAAGAAGGCTCTTGTCTCAGCACGTGCCCTCGCCTTGCCAGACGTCAAGAATGCCTTCCACCTCTAGTGAGTGATGTAAGGGGCATTGCCAAAGGGGTTCTCACGCAGTACTGCCATCATCACCAGACATGGTACTACTGTTCACGGATGGGAGCAATTACGTTCTGTTATGCCCAAGTGTCATAAACCCCAAAGACTACCAGGGAGCCGAATCCAATGCAATTGCAGAAAGCCTGTATTTATTTTGGAACAGTCCGAGCTCAATCCCACTTACACCAACGTTGGCATGGTGAGAAAGAGGAAGAATTTAACATATCAATGGGTTTTATAGGGAGGGTGGTGGTGCTACCTTGGCTGACCTGATTGGTTGGGTTAAGCCTAAGGTCCAGTTACCAGGAGCTGGACCCGCCCCACCCTGCCCTCTCGCCCCACCTGCCCTCTCATTTCCCCCTTGTTTTGAGACTTAACAGGCCCAATCATGGGACCATTTGCACTTCTAAAGGGTGCATAAAGTTCCTCCTTCCCAGTGCCCTGATCTGACATTTTGGGGGAGTCCACGAGATGTGTCCAGTGGAGACACAAGACTACACGGTGGGGTCAGGAGTGTCCAGGGCAGAAGTGAGTCTTTCCCCCTGCACCAGTATATGGGGTGTGGGGACTCCTGCAGCAGGAGCGGCTGCAAACAGAATTTCCAGTATCAGGCAGGTTGAGTGCGCCATAACTTGAGCTTGAGGGGGTTGTCTCCGTCTCAGTCGATGCTCCATCCGTTGGCGAAGTCTTCCTGGATCGCAGAGGAGTCAGCTGGCCGAACATGGGTGTGGTGGACCCAGGTCGCAATGCTGTCCACTTTGAGGGCGGTGGGCATTGTCAGCACTACGATGTATGGTCCTTTCCAACGATGTATGGTCCTTTCCAACGTGGTTCAAGCGTCTCCCGGCGGTGTCTTTTGACAAAGACCCAGTCTCCCAGCCGGTACTGGTGAGGTGTCGAGATCGGGCCAGCCTTATAGATGGCCTGTAGGCATGGCCAAATGTCCTCGTACGCCCTCTGGAGCCTTCTTAAAGAAAAAGATATTTCTTGGTTTTCAAATTCAGTTAGCAGTTCTGCCTTAAGATTGGGAATGATAGGCGGGGCCTACCAAACATAATTTCATAGGGAGTGAAACCTAGGATATAGGGTGAGTTCCTCACCCGGTAAAGAGCATAGGGAAGGAGAGCCACCCAGTCCCTGCCAGTCTCCATGGTTAGTTTAGAAAGGGTCTCTTTTAATGTTCTGTTCATTCTTTCTATCTGTCCTGAGCTCTGGGGCCTATACGCACAATGTAATTTCCAATTTGCCCCTATGGCCTTGGCTACTGTCTGTGTTACCTGTGAGATGAAAGCCAGGCCGTTGTCCGATCCTACCACAGCTGGGAAACCGTACCTGGGTAGAATGTCCTCTAGTAGCTTCTTAGCAACCATCTGGGCTGTTTCATGCTTAGTTGGGTATGCTTCTACCCATCCAGAAAAGGTATCTACAAAAACTAGAAGATATTTATAGCCATACTTTCCTGGCCTTACCTCAGTGAAGTCAATCTCCCAGTGCACCCTGGGCTTTGTTCCTCTGAGCCGGGTTCCTTTTCCACTTGACCCAGCCCTTGCATTTGTAAACTGGCAAGTTTTACAGGCTGATACAATTTGATCTATTCTGGTGTCCAGTTGGTGAATTTTGATCTTAGCATGCCGGACCAAATCCTTTAGTTTCTGAGATCCTAGGTGAGTCGATTGGTGTATGTGTTTCAACATCAGGTTCCCGAGCTGGTCTGGTAGCAGGAGCCTCCCGTCTGGAGCATACCACCAACCTCTGACTTCCTTGTTCGTGGGTTGGCATTTGATTCACTCTAATTCTTCCTGGGAGTATCCAGGCTGATCCGGCAGAACTGGGTTCCCTGGGTCTGGCAATTGCAGGGCCAGTGCAGGGACTGCAGTGAGGGCTACTTCTTTGGCCACCTGGTCAGCCTTCTGGTTGCCTCTGGCTACAGGATTGTTGGCTTTCTAGTGTCCTGGGCAGTGGATGATGGCTAACTTGGCTGGGAGCCATAAGGCAGCTAGCAAGTCGAGTATTTCTTGTTTATTTTTTATAGTCTTTCCTTCTGCAGTCAACAGCCCTCTCCTGATAGATTGCCCCATGGATGTGAGCTGTGGTAAACACGTAGCGGCTATCTGTAAAAACATCGAGTCGTTTCCTGGCCCCTAGTGTCAATGCCTTTGTCAGAGCGATGAGTTCTTCCCGTTGGGCTGACGTTCCGATGTCAGGGCCTCTCCCCATAAAGTGTCAGTCTCAGTTACTACTGCTGCGCCGCGCATATCTGTGCCCGTTTCTCATGAAGCTGCTTCCATCGGTGAACCATGTGGCCTCTGCATCTGAGAGGGGCCGGTCTGTCAGGTCCTCCCGGAGTCCATGCACCTGTTCATGTAGTGGAGCATCTAGGTCGGGGTCAGGCAGGAGAGTTGCGGGGTTGAGGGCTGCATTGGGAAGATTTAGGAGGAGGCACTGGTAGTGAGTCATGCGTGCATTACTCATCCATCTATCAGGTGGCTGTTTTAAAACTCCCTCAACCGCATGGAGGGTTGTAATCCAAATTTCTTGCCCTAGAGTTAGCTTGTCAGCATCTTTCACCAGGAGTGCTGTTGCCGCAATAATCCTCAAGCACAGTGGCCAGCCGGCAGCCACTGGATCTAGTTTCTTAGACAAGTAAGCTACTGGACAGCTCCAGGAGCCCAAGGCTTGAGTTAAAACCCCCTTCACTACCCCTTTGCGCTCATCTACAAAGAGGTGAAAGGGCTTTGTAATGTCTGGCAGTCCCAGAGCCGGGGCATGTAGGAGGGCCTTTTTCAACTGATTAAAGGCAGCCTCCTCTTTCTCTGTCCATTCAAATGTCTTCCCCTCTCTGGTAGCTTTGTACAGGGGCCTGGCAATCTCAGCAAAACCCAGAATCCAGAGACGGCAGTAGCCGACCGACCCTAAGAATTCTCACTTCTCTTCGAGAGGTGGGTGTGGGGATCTTTAGGACAGTTTCTTTTCTGGCATCTGATAATCCCGCTGTCTGCTCTCTAAGATGTACCCCAGATAACTTACCCTCTCTCTGCATATCTGGGCCTTCTTCGTGGATGCCCGATACTCCAAGGTCCCCAGGGTGACCAGCAAATCCTGGGTTCCTAGTTCACAGTCCTCGGCCGTGTCGGCAGCAATCAGGATGTCATCTACGTAGTGTAGGAGAGTGAAGCCAGGGTGCTCCCTTCTGTACTCACCCAGGTGTTCATGTAGTTACTCATTAATGATGGTGGGTGAATTCTTGAACCCCTGAGGCAGTCCTGTCCAGGTGAGTTGTCCGCTGTAGCCCTCCTCTGGATCATGCCACTCAAAGGCATACAAGAGTTGGCTCCTGGGTGCTAGCGGCAGACTGAAGGAGGCATCCTTTAAATCTAATACAGTGTACCAGATTCTGGAGGGCACCAGGGAGCTCAAGAGAGTGTATAGATTGGGGACAGTTGCGTGTATGTCCATGACTTTTTTATTTACTTCCCGGAGGTCTTGCACCGGTCGGTAATCATTTGTGTGAGGCTTCTTGACCGGCAGTAGGGGGGTGTTCCAGGCAGATTGGCAGGAAACCAGCACCCCTAGACTCCGCAGTCTCTGGATGTGTAGCTGAATTCCCTCCTGGGCCTCCTGAGACATGGGGTACTGTTTGTTTCTTACCGGACTTTCTCCTGGCTTTAGCTCCACTAGGACTGGGGTCCTGTGAGCAGCTAGTCCTACCCCTCCTGTCTCTGCCCAGGCTGTGGGGAATTCTCTTAGCCATCTATCCATGTCATCCCCCCTTGGGAGTGCCTCCTGGTGGAGGCGGTACTCATCCTCTAGCCTCAGAGTCAGAACGTGGAAGGGGTGGCCCTCGCCATCGGTGACCTGAGGCCCCCCTTGTCTGAAAGTTATCTGAGCTCCAATCTTGGTCAGTAAGTCCCGTCCTAACAGTGGGTAGGGGCATTCTGGTATTACCATGAAGGAGTGGGTTACCCGGCCCATCCCTAAATCCACTGTTCTTTGGGTAGTACATGAATACTGATTCATACCAGTTGCCCCTTGCACCCAGGACTTTTTGCTAATTAGTTTTCCTTGTGGGGTGCAGAGGACCGAATGCTGCGCTCCAGTGTCAACAAGGAAGTCCACAGGGGTCCCCTCCACTCTAAGAGTTACCCTGGGCTCGGGGAGGGGGTCCGAACCCTGACTCCTCTAATCACTTAGTTCATCAAGCCCCAAGACCTTTACTCGGTCTGTCTTGCTCCCCTTCCCACTGCCTCTCTTAGGACATTCTTGAGCCCAATGCCCTATCTTCTTGCACTATGCACATTGATCCTTCTGCAGGAAGGGTAAGGGTAAGACCTTCCCTGGAGGTCTCCTTACCCTTCTTTTGATCGTTTGCAAGCTGTCGGAGGCGGAGGTCCCATTTCTCAGCGGAATCCGAAGTGGTGGCCCACAGGATCCTAGCCAGGTCTCGGGTCTGCCTGCCAGCCTGTTTATCTTCAGGGGGCTCCTGGTTATTGTACACCTTTTCAGCCACCACCACCAAGTCCTGCAGACTCTTCTCTCCCAGTCTATCTATTCTTTGCAATTTTCTCCTAATATCTGCAGCATACTGGTTTACAAAGGCTACAATAACAGCTGCCTTACTCTCAGGAGCCTCTGGATTCATGGGGGTATAGGTGCGGAATGCCTCCATGATCCACTCTAAAAAGGCTGCTGGAGATTCATCTTTCTCCTGCTGTATGCTCCCTATCTTAGCCAGATTAGTCGGCTTTCTGGCAACCGCCCGGAGACCCCCCATTAGAGCCTGGAGGTAGACCCGGAGCCTCTCCTTACCTTCTGCTGTGTTGAAATCCCATTCAGGCCTAGTCAGAGGAAAAGAGGTATCTAGCTGAGCCTGGTTGGTGGTAGGATTCCCATCCACGCCTGGAATCAGCTTCCGGGCCTCATTAAGGATCCTCTCCCTCTCCTCGGTGGTGAACAGGACCTGCAAGAGCAGTCATCCCAGGTTGGCTGATGAGTAAAAATGATAGAATCCAACAGATTAATAAGTCCCTCTGGCTTCTCAGAAAACTCAGGATTTTGAGCTTTCCAATTATAAAGGTCGCTAGTGGTGAAAGGCCAATTGTGATGGGGCTGATCGCCCCTCTCATCTGGGGGACCAGTGGCTCGCAGAGGTAAAGTCTTAACAGTGGAGTCTGCGATGAAGGTGGATTGTTCCCTCTGGGCTCTTTGTCTGGTATACGGCGGGTTTCCAGCTCTCCTCGTGGCGTCTGCTCCCCTTAATGGGGAAGGATCAGGTCCCTCTTCCGGCACCCTAGGGAACTGATATGGGGGAGCAAAAATTAATTCTTCTTCAGTTCCCCCCTGCAAGACAGAGTAGGGGGAGCTGATCGGGGTAACCTGTCTTGGGATGAGAGACGACACTCCGAACCCGGCGAATGGTAGGGAGATCGAATGTTCCCTCTGGTGGCCATCCGACATTGAAAGCTGGCCACTCACTTGAACAACAAGTCTGCCATTTGTTCTTCCAGACCTCCATACTAAAATCGTTAGCTCTTTCCTCTACTTCCTAAAAATGATTAATCACAATGGTTAAAGGAGTAATCTGAGTCTGTCCCATAACATCCATACAGTGAGTCCATAAAATAACACATAAAATTACAACAGCCACCAGAAGAACTCCACAAATCAACATTTTCAGTATTATAACAATTCAATACATTCAGATTTAAATTTTTATAGCAAATTTACAAACAAGAGCAAACTGAAACCTTTCCCTATACAAACGTACAAACAAACAAACAAAGAACACAGGAACAGACGGGGGCCCCCCAAGAACAGCCTTCCAACTCCATGGAAGCGGCGCCTAAAACTAAACGACGGCCTCACGCCGACTACCTCGTCCTGAGAGGGAATTCTATGTCCCTCCTAAAGGAGGATCAAAACGTCTTTTGATCTCTCTGGCCTGTGTTCTTCAACAGCGCGTCCGCTAGATCTTTCAGGCACTTCCCACAGGGATCCCTTCACACACTTTTACCGCGGCCAGACAGGCTCTCCGGATTAAGGGTCCCTCAGTCTTGGACATCCCGGACGAGCCCCCATCTGTTATGACCAAGTGTCATAAACCCCAAAGACTACCAGGGAGCCAAATCCAATGCAATTGCAGAAAACCTGTATTTATTTGGGACTAGTCCGAACTCAGTCCCACTTACACCAACGAGGGCATGGGGAGAAAGAGGAAGAACTTAACATATCAATGGATTTTATAGGGAGGGTGGTGCCGCTACCTTGGCTGACCTGATTGGTTGGGTTAGGCCTAGGGTCCAGTTACTGGGAGCTGGTCCCTCCCCACCCTGCCCTCTTACCCCGCCTGCTCTCTTGCCCCGCCCTGCCCTCTTACCCTTTCCTGCCTTCTCACCCTGCCTGCGCCCTCACCCTGCCCTGCCCTCTCAGTTCAGGATGGGATCTGGCAGAGGCAGCGGTAGTCACCCTGGACCACACCATTTGGGCACAGTTCCTGAACTTTTGGCCTTAATCCAGGCCCTTTGATGGGGACACTGTACCATCCACAGGCAAAGAGGGTTACCAACTACAGCAGAAACCCTCTCCTACACAGAAAAAGAGCAGGAATTGGCTGAACAGAAGCAAGCCATTTGTTAACAAAAAACAAACAAATAAACAAACAAACAAAAAGCCATTGAAACCTGTGAAGAATTTTTTTTGTGAGTTTTTTTGAGCCTTACTGTCAACATATGCCGGGAAGCAGAACCTCAACCGATTGAGATAATGCTCTGAAGAATGGCGGATTACATTTCTCTATTTATACACCGAAATCAAAGGAGGGACATAGGTGGGTTACATGAAATTCATTGGTGATGGAGTAAGGAGGCGGGAGAAAGGAAAGCAGTGGGAAATTCCTGGGATTGGATAAAAAGTAAAATAATGGACGTATACTCAAGTGAGTGCATGAACAATTAACATGATAACAAATGTATTTGAGGCATCTGTCCTGGTGCCCCCGAGGGGCTCCAGAAAAAGGGAAGTTATGTTACCCAGACATCTCATAGATATGTTATCTCATCTTAGAGGCAAAAAGGCAAATGGGCTCAGTAAAAAGATCAAAGTTGATCTTTGTCTGGGAAAATATCTGGGACATGACTACCTACTATAACCAGTTAGATATTTAATTTTCAAACCATCTTTTGTGGATATCTTAGGTCTCTAGGTTTGCAAGACTGCCATGCAGGCCTTCCCTGAGCTTGTCAGGTTAGCATGTGGCTCTTTTCTTTCACACCTTGAAGGACCAGATGGTTGGTGGACCCTACCAGATGACAGACTGTTGGTACCAGAGGCTCTAGGTCAGATGTTTGTTGCCCAGTGTCAGCAGGTTACCCACTTAGGTGTTACCAAGACTTCTGAACTTCTCTGAGGCAGATACTATAAGGTAATTAAAAGCCTAGTTGTTAGAAGTACTGTCTGTGCACAGGTAAATGCTAAGCAAGGTAAGGACTCCCCCTCCCCCCGGGAATTCGGGCCCTAGGGAACTTCCCCAGGAGAGCATTGGTAGATGGATTTCAGAGATTAAACCACCAGCATTAAGGTCTAGTTTTTGTAGACACTTCAGATTAGGTTGAAGTATACCCCACTAGGACAGAAAGTGCCTCTATAGTAGTCAAGAGATTACTCCAGGAGATTATACCTAGATTCGGGCTGCCAGTAGTCATAGGATCAGATAACAGCCCAGCCTTTATAGCCAAGGCATCTCAAAGTATAGCTCAAGCTTCAGGACAGGCATGAGCAGGACTCTGAAAAGGAGTTTAACTAAATGTGTCCTAGAACTGGTGAAAATTGGACCAACCCCCTCCTTTTCGCCCTCTTATGGGCCAAGTGTACCCTGTACTGGGATGGGTTCCCCTCTTTTTGGGATCATGTATGGTAAACATCCCTCCATCCTTCCCAGGGTTGAGAGGGCAGGGCGGGGCGAGGATAAACTCCTGACTCCACTGTGGGGCAGGGCGGAGTTATCCTCCATTTTGTAACTGAACCCTAGCCCTCACCCAACCAATCAGGGTCAGCTGAAGCAGCGACATCACCACCGGAATAAAACCCCAGAGCTTTGCAAAGTTCGCTCTCTTCCGCCATGCTGTCGGCATGAGTGGGACAGCCCATGCTAGCATGGAAAAGGCTCTTTTGTTTATTGCATCGGACTCGGCTCCCTGGTGGTCCTTGGGGATCACAAAGTCTGGGTGTAACAGGGTTAGGGAGAAACTGAAATTTGGAATTCATAACCATTCCCTTGCTCAAGTCCTTACAGGTTTTGCAGTTTACTTGTTACAGATGCACTGCCAGTGCCCACCACAGACCCTGTAGACCAGAAACTCAATGTGGGTAAAGAAATTCACTGCCCAAGGACATTGTTATCCTGAGCATGCCCACTGCTGTTGAAGTATTATAGATGGCATCCAGACCTGACTACATGACTCCCAGCTCCTGCATGGCCTGGATCCTGGCAACTAGCAGCCTCACCTGTGAGATCCCCAGCCTGGGCTCCATGCAGGCCAGGAGGATGCCTGCAGGAGGGGAACTGGACTTCAGTGAGGCCAGTACTGATGGGAACTGTGGTACTGGGGATCTTGATAGCTGTAAGAACATTTTTACTAGCCAGTTAGAAAATCCAGGGCTAAGTAAAGCTAGATAACAGAACAGCGAATGTCCTTAAAGGAAGTGGGCTGAGTCAATGATTTGACTCATGCACATAAGACAAGGGGGGAATGAAAGGGCAGGGCGGGGCTAACTCCTGATCCTCCATTTTGTGTAACTGGACCCTAGCCCTCATCCAACCAATCAGGGTCAGCCAATGCAGTGACATCACCACCCCTATAAGACCCCTTGATCTGTTGAAGCTCGTGCTCTTATGCCATGTCGTTGTCGTTGTAAGTGGGACAGAGCCCATGCTATCATGGAACAGGCTTTCTGCTATTGCATCAGACTCGGCTCCCTGGTAGTCCTTGGGTATCACGAAATCTGGGCATAACAATAGCATAAAAACACGGTCATTTTTTTTGCACATACCTGTCCATTTTCCCCAGCACCATTTATCGAATAGACTGTTTTTACCCCATCGTATGCTCTTGCCTCCTTTGTCAAATGTTAAATGACTGTAAAGGTGTGGGCTTGTTTCTAGGCTCCCTCTTTGGTTCCATTGGTCTGTGTGTCTATTTTTATGCCAGTGCCATGCAGTTTTGATTACTATGGTTTTGGAGTATAGTTTGACATCAGGTAGACTGATGCTTCCAACTTTGTTCTTTCTCAGGATCACAGTGGTGCCCTGGCCGCTGGGCTCAGTTGGTTGGAGTGTCATCCCTGCACTAAGAGGTGGCAGGTTCGATTCCCCATCAGGGCACACACCCCAATCGGGCATGGGAGACAACGATCATGTTTCTGTCTCACATTGACGTTTCTCTCCTTCTCTTCACTTATATGTCTCTCTTTCAGTTTTTTTCTGATAGGTCGAGGCAGGGGGAAGCCCAGAGCCCATGCAAGCATCTGCAAGGTAGATGGTGATAAAGATAGCTGGTGCCTTCCTAGACCCCTGGCCTGAGGCAGGAATTCCTCACCAAACAGCGTATAAAAGTACCTAGCCGCTTTTTGGTGTAAATTTCCTGGCCCACCCTCACACCAGCAAGCTTCCAGATTAAAACCTCCCCCTCTTAGTGGCCTTGACTCCGTGTCTTGCTTCTCCGTTGCAAACCTCTCACTTTCCTTGGTGTCTTATGATTTTAAGAGCACAGGATTTTTACATCCTTGGTTAAATTATTCCTAGGAATTTTTTTGATGCAATTTTAAAAATTAAGTTTATTGAGGTGACGTTGGTAATAGGATCATATAGGTTTCAAGTGTAAGTTCCTATGATACAGGATCTGTGTATTGTACCCTGTGCCCCACTGGAAGTCACACCATCCTCCATCCTCTTTGTCTCTCCCCACCCCTCCCACTTCCTCTGTTGTCTGTGTCTACGAGTTTCAGTTTTGTGTCCACATATGAGTGAAATGACAGGGTGCTTGGCTTTCTCAGACTGACTTCTTGGCTTAGCATAATGTTCTCTTGCCATCTGCAAGAGCATGGGTGGGCCTGGAGGGCACTGTGCTAAGTGAAATAGGTCAGACAGAGAAAGAAAAATACTATAGGCTCTCACTGATAAAAAAAAAAAAACCAAAAAAACAAAATAAAGAATCAAAACAGAAACAGACTCACAAATGCAGAGAACAAACTAACAGTTCCCAGAAGGGAGGGGCTAAAGGGCAGGTTGGAAAAGACGAGGGACTGAGAAGCACAAGTCTTGGTCACAGAATAGTCAGAAGGAATGAAGTATAACAACTGTGAGGTGCCAGGTGGCACTAGAATTATTGAGGGGCTCACTCCATAAGTCATGTAAGTTCTATTACTACCTTACACACCTGAGACTAATGACGTTGTAATGTCAACTGTAACTGAAACATAAAAATTATTTAGGATAATTCTAGTCCTGCCTGGCCGACAACCCCTGCACCAGGGGCTTCCTGGTTCTTCCAGGTCAGGGCACAGGCAGGAACTGCGGGCTTGATCCGGGGCAGGGTGGGTGGGGGTGGGGGATGCAGAAGGAGGCTGGTTCATGTTTCTCGTCTCTCTCATTGATGTCTCTATCCCTTCCCCCTCCTCCCTCTAAAATCAGTAAAAACATATAAATTAATTCCAGTCCTGTTAGAACTGACCTGGTCAGGGCAGACGAAGAGCAAAGACCTGTGCTCGAAAGTGCCTTTGGGGGGCGTTCTGGGAGACACAGCACAGGGCGGGGTGTGGTGCCCCAGCCTCAACAGGGGGACCAGGCCTGGGGGCAGGGAAGGGGGCCTCCTCTGCCGCCCAGGAGCCACGTTGCCCCAGGGCCTGACTGGATTTCCTATCTCACAAGGGCCCAAGCTCTCTCTGCCTTCCTGCCCGCAGCTCCTCTGCCCACGGAGGCGCCTGCAGTGCGGCGGCCCGCCACCGGGTGGCGGTGCTTCCAGCTTTGTCCCCAGCTCGGGCGGCGCGGGAAGGCTTCTCTGTCCCTGAAGTGACAGCGATTTTGGCTTCAGAGAGGGACCTCTTGGTTCCTGGCTCTGTGCTTCCCCGTTGCTGCCTGGGGATGAGGAGGGTGAGGGTGTGAGGAGGGGGCGTGGGACACAATGGGGCTTAGAGAGGTCACACAGTTCCTCCCCAGGATGCCACCTGCTCTGGTGGGCACTGAGGGGCGGGTGGGGCGGGAGAGGAGCTGGAGGACCCAGAGATGTAAGACTCACACCAGCCCCGGAGAAGTGGAACCAGAAAGGGGCTGTCTCTGCCGCTGGGGTAGACCTTGAGACTCAGTGTTTTCATCTGTAAAATGGGAATAAAGAATTGCATGGCACCTGTGTCTAGGTGGGGTGAGATCTTCATTCTGACCCCTCAGTCCCTATGTTGGGAGAACTTTGGGGAATCAGATACCTGATAGAGCCCACTTCCTAGATGTCTAATTGAAACTGGGCAGCCAGTGGGTCCGGGCAGCCTGCACTACTTGGCGCCAATTCAGCAGAGACAGGCTTGAATCATAGGAGCGGTCGCTCCAATCCCGCCGGCCGCATGGGGGAAAAGCTGGTCAGCCACAGAAACCTGCTGGGCCCCCACCACAAGTGGCTGCTTCTGTTGGTACAAGTGCAAAGACACCTGGGAAGTGGGCAAAAGGAGTAAGAAGTGATATGCAAAGTAGGTGCAGGTTACAGTTTGCAGGCCGCGCAGACGGGTTTGCAGAAGGCTGGCACCTCTGGTTTCCCCAACAAGGCTGTCAGTCCTTCTGGGGTCACAGGCAGCTCTCCGGCGGGAGGCGGGGCCGCCTTCCCAGGCGAGCTCCCAGGTCTCATGCAACTCCCAGCCAGGTTAGAACGTGCCTCCTGTAATCAGAGCAAAGCCATCGCAGTTAACAGCACGATATCTATTTCTTGTCATTATAGCTGGTCCCCAATATCCTACCTCTGCCCCCAACATAATCTTAACCTCTCTGAGCCCCAGCTCCCTCCCATGCAAATGCAGCCAATGGCATCATGGGTCAATGAGCTGATCAGATGGGGAGCCCAGCACTGCAGCGTGCTGTACGTGCTTACTACAAGTTAACACCGGGAAGCAGGGGCAGGGAAGGCAGCAGAGGTCAGAATGGAGGTTGGGAGGCTCAGATGCAGTTCAGGTTTAACGCTGGAGAACACCTGGTCACCTCCTGGGTGAACGAGAGAGTCTGAGGGTCCAGGACTGGCCTGGAAGTACTGATAAAATGACCGTGCTTGACTGACTACATGTTATTTCATTTGTTTCTCATGGACATCCAGGAGTTGGGCCCTATTGCTAAACTCATTTTACAGCAGTGGAAACAGGCTCAGAGAGATTAGTAACTTGGCTGAAGTTATACAGGAGACCCTGAACTTTCAATGTCAAAGCCACTGTGCAGAACTGTCTTCCAGCTCCACTCATGTCCCTCTCCCTCCCTGTGTCCTCAGGAGGATGAAATCTATGGGGCTCACTGTGTGGTGCAGGTTCTGACCACCTTCCCTCATAGATGGTCGCTAATTCTTCCAAAGAAACATAAGAATTGTAATCTGACTCTTGTGGAAATCAGAACCAACCTTTTTTTTTTTTTTTTTTTTTAATGATAACAATTTTAAATTATTTTATTTATTTTAATTTTTTAACATAATAATTCCCACCATCACAGGCAGTCTGTATATATAGAGTACCCACTGTCCAGTTTTAACAGGTATCAACATTTTTCATCTAGTTTCATCTATTTCTCAACATAGATTTCTCAGATTAAACTTAAAAAATCTTGTCAAACCCACCCCAATTCCTCCTCTATACAATTCCCCTCCGACTTTATTGAGATATAATCTCTCTATATAAAAGCCTAACCATTATGACCAGTCGACTGCTTGCTATGATGTGAATTGACCACCATGGGGCAGATGCCCAACTCAGCTGCCCCCTGGTGGTCAGTGTGCTCCCACAGCCAACCTCCCGTGGACCCTCCCCCTGGCTGGCTAGCCCTGATTGGCCTCAATTGGCTCCAGTTGGCCCCTATTGGGACTGGGCAAAATAGTCCCAATTGGCCCCAATCACCGGCCAGGACAAGGAACCCCACGCATGCACAAATCCGTGTACCGGGTGCAGTTGGGGGTGGCTAGGTTAGCAGGGGGGGGGGGGGACGGGCAGTTAGGGGTGACCAGGCAGGCAGGTGAGCAAGATGGAGGCAGTGGTCCCGGATTGTGAGAGGGATGCCCGACTGCCGGCCTGATCAACCAGCAGTCAGACATCCCCCGAGGGGTCCCAGATTGGAGAGGGTACAGACTGGACTGAGGAGACCCCCCTGCACAAATTTCATGCACCGGGCCTCTAGTATAAAATGATAGCACTACAGTCCCTAGGCCAGGCCTGCAATTGGGACCATCTTCCCTGGTTGCCTGCAGCTGGCCCCACCCCCACTGCCACCCACCCATGGTTCCCCATTCGCCATCAGGCGATCAGAGTCTGCCGGCCGGGGAAAGGGATGGAGAGGTGGTCAGTGTGCCTCATAGTGACTTGTTGTTCTGCTGTCAGGATCAATTTGCAAATTACCTTTTTATTATATAACATAGAGGCCTGGTGCATGGGTGGGGGCTGGCCAGCCTGCCCTGATGGGGCCCTGGATTGGGGTGGGGGTTCCTACTGGGGGCAGGGCCACCTGGAGCAAGGGGGCTTGGGCAGTTTGCCACTGGCCATGCCCCTGATCAGGGTAGGGGTTTCTGCTGGGGCAAAGGGCTACAGGCTGGCCACACCCTCAATCGAGGTGCGGGGGTCTCCACTGGGGGACAGGGCCAGCTGAAGCAAGGGGCAGGGTCATTCTGGCCTCTGGTCATTCTAGTCATTCAGCTGTTTCAGTCACTGGGCTCTTATTATATAGGGCGAGAGCCTGGAGCACAAAATCTGTGCATGGGGGGAGGTCCACTCAGCCCAGCCTGTTCCCTCTCTAACCCGGGACCTCTCAGGGGATGTTCAACCTGCTGGTTTAGGCCCGATCAGGCCTAAACTGGCAATCAGACATCCATCTCACAACTGGGATTGCTGGCTCCTAACTGCTTACTGGCCTGACAGATTGCCCCTAACTGCCCCCCCCCCCCCCGCCATCCTGGTTGCCCCAATTGCCCCCTGATGGCCTATTTACCCCCAGCTGCCCCCCGCCCCCCACCAGCCTGGTCACCTCCAACTGCCCCTTCCTGCCAGCCTGGTTGCCCCACACAGCCTGCTATTCAGTCATCCCTCCCTAACTCTCCTGCTGGTTTGGTTGTTGCATGCAGCCTGCTGTTCAGTCATTTGGTCGTCCTTCACTAACACCTCTGCTTGCCTTGTCACCCCATGCAGCCTGCTGTTTGGTTATTACTGTGATTGAGTCCCATACAATTTGCATATTCCTCTATTATTAATAGCCTATCTAATAACAGAAAAACATGCAAATTGACTGTACCTCCCCTATGCAAACCAGCCAATCAGAGTGAGTATGCAAATTAACTCAACCAAGATGGTGGTAGCCATGGAGCTGGAGTGAGCAGGAGGCTTGGGTTGTCCCTGGTGATGGAGGAAACCAAGCTTCCCATCCTGGCCTCTGCTCAAGACTACAAAGTTTCAATTATAGAAGATAAATCCCAGATATCTGCTTCCAGCAGGCCCTGGCCTCCACTCAAGGAGGTGCTGACAAAAAAAAAAAAAAGGAGTGACTGACTGGGAGTTTGGGTTGCCAGGGGCATGGCTGGCCTGCAAACAGCCATCAGCCCCTCACCCAGGCTGGCCTGGCACTCCAGAAGGACCCCCACCCTTATCCTGGACACCCTTCAGGGAAAACCAGCCGGCCCCCCACCTGTGCACCAGGCCTCTAGACTAATAAAAGGGTAATATGCTAATTAGACTGGGAGACCTTCCAGGAGACCTTCCGGATGTTCTTCGGACAAAGCCATGGTGGCGGGGCTGAGGTAGAGGCGGTTAGAGGCCAAGAGGGGAGGCCAGCTGTGGGTGATCAGGCTGGTGGGGGACGGGGCCGTTGGGGATAAGCAGACCAGCAGAGGGGCCAGTTGGGGCAAGAAGGCCATCAGTGGGAGTCAGTTGGGGGTGATCAGGACAGCAGAAGGGGGGGCGCAGTTTGGAGTGAGCAGGCCAGCAGAGGGGCATTTGGGGTGATCAGGCTGGTGGGAAGGCATTTAGGGGCAAACAGGCCAGTGGCAGGGGGTGGGGGGGTGACAGTTGGGGGCGAGCAGACCAGCAGGCAGAGTGGTTAGGGGCAAACAGGCAGGCAGGTGAGCAGTTAGGAACCAGCAGTCCCGGATTGCAAGAGGGATGTCTGACTGCCGGTTTAGGCCTGACCCCTGTAAACCAGCAGTAGGACATCCTTGGAGGGGTTCCAGATTGGAGAGGGTGCAGGCTGGGCTGAGGAACACCCCCCAACCCCGCCCCATGCATGACTTTTGTGCACCAGACCACTAGTAGATGATATAACAGCCACCAGGTGCTGAGATCCCACTCCAGGCTTGGACATTCAGATACAGCCTCTCCTAGTTCCCAGTAAAACTATGAAAAAGGTGAAAGTTATTAGCCCATTTGACAAGTGGGAAAACTGAGTCTTGGAGAAATGAATGACCCACTGGAGTCCATTGCATGGGTAAGTTGCAGAACCAGGCTCTGAACCTCAGAATCTCAAGCTTTAAAGACATGACTTTGTGCCTGACATGTCACCTTTTGCTCAGGGTCTTCTTTGGCGGGGTGAATGGCGTTGAGGAGATTTGCAGGAGAAATACTTATATGGAGCTTGGTGACCAGACCAAGTATTTGTTGACAGTGTGGTTAGACAAAACTCATGAGCAAGATTGGCTCTTGGGTGTCAATGGGCAAGGCGGGTGGGCTCAGCCTGTGACCTGAGCACCATGAAGTGCTGCTGAGGGCAGCCCTCGTGCAACCTGCTGGGCTCCCGGCTCCCAGGGGGCCAGCCAGGATCGGGGCAGCAGCAGAGATGAAGAGCAATGGGCACTTGGAAGCCGTTGGCTGGGGTTGGGCACTTGGTGCTTCTTGGTCTGGCCTCTGACTGCATAACTTACTCTGTGGACTGCAGGAAGGAAGTCGTGTCCGAGGCGAGGGATCTGGGTTTGTGTCCACAGGAATGCTCAGAATGTGATCAGACAGGCTGGATGTTTGTCCCCTATGCCTGTCTTTAAGAAAATTTAGAAATAATACATTTAACATACAGTTCATGATTTTAAACAATTCATGCATATTCATAGAGCTGAGCAACCATCATCATCAAATTTGCTATCACCCTTCCCCCAACCCCAAGAAACCTTATCTCCACATGTAGTCACCCCCTTCCCTTTGATCCCTGGACCCTGGCCACCACCAGTCGCTCTCTGCCTGGAGGACTTGCTGATTCAGGTGTCTCACACCAATGGAATCACACAACCGGAGAGAGGCCCTTTGTAAGGCCTTCTTCTGCCAGCATGTCCTTAAGGTGGGTCCGTATGGAGCAGGTCTACTAAGGAAGGGAGCTAGAAGTCAATAAAGGCCGCAGACATTATTAAGCAATAGAGGCCCAAGGCACAAAATTCGTGCACTCAGGGGGCCCCTCAACCTGGCCTGCACCGTTTGGCATCCAGGAGCCATCAGTCGGTTATCCTTAGCACCGCTGCAGAGGTGGGAGAGGCTCCCGCCATCGCCGTGGTGCTCACCAGTTGTGAGTGCAGCTTCTGGCTAAGAGGCACTCCCTGATGGCCAGGGGCAGCTCCTGTGTTGAGTGTGTGCCCCCTGGTGGTCAGTGCACATCATAGCGATCGATCATTCTGCTGTTTGGCCTTTTCTTATGTAGATGAGGAACGAGAGCACAGGCTCGCTTCCCTTGGAGTCACATTTCACCCCAGTGCTTCTGCCCTGAACCCCATCCTTGGAGGAGGACATAAGGGGAGGAGCACAAACAGCAGGAGCAAGTCCTCAGTGTGCATGCACATGTGCATGTGAGTGGAGGCCGGAGGGGCCCTGAGGGCGGGGCCTGTGGGAGAGGGATGGGTGGGTAAGAGGTACAGAACCCAGGAGATGTAGGAAGCAGACTGGTGAGGGGTTGGATCCAGCACAGCCCGGAGGGCTGGCAAGTTCATTGGTCAGCTTGGAGGGCGCCTGGTCCTTCCCAAGCCCAAGATAGAGAATCCCAGCTGAACAAAGTGTGCTCTTCTCCGGATACCCTGTGTGGTCTCTCCCCATGCAGGCGTGTGTGTATGCGTGAGTATGCACGAGTGTGTATGTATGCACATGTGTACGCACACGTATGTGTTTGTATGTGTGTGCACGTGTGTGTGTGTGTGTGTGTGTGTGTGTGTATGGGCGTGCAGCTGCATGGACTCCTGGTGCCACCCAGGCCTGCAGGCACAAGCAAGGCGTGAGACCAGAGACACGGACTGAGCCAATAGCCACAGAGTCTGACCTGAGGAGCACAGGTTGGGCCAATGGTGATGAGACATTGGGAGTCCCAGGCGCTCCTTTGAGTTTACATCTGATGCCACCCACACCCCCATCCGTGGGCCCAGATGCCTTCCTGAAACTCCATGAAGGACCCCCTCTCCGGAGCAGGAGCTCGCTGCTCTTTGTGGGGTGCTCCACATTCCTGTGCCGATGGGTCCTTGGCCCCCACTTTCTGACTGTTACGACTAGCACTGCTGTGAACACTGGTGTCCATGTTTCCGTGTAGACAAATGTCTCCATGTCTGCTGGGCTTCCACCAGGAGGGGAGTGGCCATGGTTAACTTTCTGAGGAGCTGTCAGACTTGATCATGGCATCAGCTCTGCCCCTAGTTGGGGACAGACCTCACTCTCTGAGCTTTGGTCTCCTCCTTTGTCTAATGGGAAGCTCCCTGGTTGTGCTGCTGGTGGAATAAAATAAAGGAGGAGAAGTCCCTCAGCAACATCCCTGCCAAGCCAAGCACTAATAAACACCAGCTCTTATCATTATCTACCTACCTGCTTACTTATTTATGAAAGGAACACAGCCCACATATCCACAACCTCACCGGGAAGAGGAACGATACACATAGGCTTAGGAAATCAATGGAACGTGAATAGTGGTGGTTCCTGGAGTTAAGTGGGGATGGACTCAAGGTGAAGGCTGAGTGTGTCTGCACTCGGCACTCCTCCCCCAGGGGCCTCCTCCCGGCCATAGGCTCGGAGCCAGACAGGCTGTGTGGGGCTCTTCCCTCCCAGCCCTCACTTGCAGTCTGCCCCTGAGGCAGCAAAGACTGGGCAGGTCTTTCCTCCAAGGCTGGCGGCAGGTGGAGGAGAGTCAGGGAAGAGGCTGTGGGAAATGCTGGTGGCTGTCTGCTGCCTTTGCAATGGTCACAGTAGGCCCTGCTACAGGTTGTAAGCCCTACTGTGTACCAGGTAATTATCCAATGCTGTCTGTTGATTATGACAACTGTGTGTGTCATTTTGATCAAAGATGTAATCCTATATAATAAAAGGCTAATATGCAAATCAACCAAATGGTGAACGACTAGTTGCTATGACGTGCACTGACCACCAGGGGGGAGACGCTCAATGCAGGAGCAGATCTCTGGTGATCAGTGCGCTCCCACAGGGGGAGTGCCATTTAGCCAGATGCTGGACTCAGGGCTGGTGAGTGCAGAGGGTGCAGAGCCTCTCCTGCCTCTGTGGCAGCGCTGAGGACTCCTTGGAGGGTTTCCGACTGCTAGCTTACATCCCCTGAGGGGTCCTGTACTGCGAGAGGGCACAGGACCAGCTGAGAGACCCCTGCACTTGGTGGGAGTGGTCTCTGGTAAATAAATAACACTGTGTCCTAATATGTGTTAGGTGCTCTACTAACTTTCTTACATGCACTATCTTCTTTAATCTACATCATGAACCCATGGGTTGTTTCCATTTATTTCCTCCTAGAGGCTCGGTGCACGAGTGGGGGCCCTAGGGATAGCCTGCGAAAATGGGGCCTCAGCTCATGCTTCCAGCCTTGCAGCCCAGCTCTCACCCCAGCATCACAGCCCCATCTGGCACCCTGCCTTGGCCTGGCGCTGCCCCCTCATTTGCTCCACCATCCTGCCTGTGGGACAATCAATCAGGGCCTGGCCCCCTGCCCGGCTCCCTCAGTGCCTGGGAGCTGGGTGGCATCCCTGCCCCCCGCCCTCCTGCCATTGCCACTGGTCACTGTCTGTGAGAAATCTGCTCACACTTGCATTGACCTGGCACTGCCTGTTCACCTGCTCCTCCATCCTGCCACAGTCTCGCTCTCATCAGAGCTGGCAGCACCTCCATTCCAGGGCCAAATCTCCCCTGCCTGCTCTGTTCCATGCTGCCCCTGGTGATCAGCACATGTCATAGCAAGTGGTCAAACAATGGCCCGAGGGGAAATTTGCATATTATGCTTTTATAGGATATTATATAGAACTAGAGGCCTGGTGCACAAAATTTGTGCACGGGGGTGTGTGTCCCTCAGCCCATCCTGCACCCTTTTCAATATGGGACCTCTCTCACAATCCAGGACTGCTGGTTTCCAACTGCTCGCCTGCCTGCATTCCTGATTATCCCTAGCCACTTCTGCCTGCAAGCCTGATCACCCCTTAATCACTCCACTGCCAGCCTGATTGATGCCTAAATGCTCCCCTGCCAGCCTGTTTGCCCCTAACTGCCCTCCCCTGGAGACCTGGTCCCCCACCCCCCAACTGCTCTCCCCTACAGGCCTGGGTGCCCCCCAACTGCCCTTCCCTGCAGGCTCAGTTGCCCCAATTTCCCTCCTCTGCCAGCCTGGTCACCCCTAATTGCCCTCCCCTGCAGGCTTAATTGACCCCAACTGCCCTTCCTTGCAGGCCTGATCCCTCCCAACTGCCTTCCCCTGCTGGCCATTTTGTGATGGCCATCTTGTGTCCACATGGGGGCAGCCATCTTTTGTGTTGGAGTGATGGACAATTTGCATATTATTCTTTTATTAGATAGGATAGAGGTCTGGTGCACAGTGGGGCCTGCTTGTTTTCCCTGAAGGGTGTCCCAGATCAGGGTTGGGGTTCCCTTGGGGCATGGGGTGTACTGGTCAAGGGGCCTGTGGTGGTTTGCAGGCCAGCCATGCCCCCTGGTAACCCAAGTGGAAGCCCTGGTATCTGGAATTTATTTACCTTCTACAATTAAAACTTTTTAGCTTGGAGCGAAGCCAAACCTCCTGCTTGCTCTGTGGCCACAGCTAATTTTGCTTGGATTATTTATCTTTTATAATTTTGTAGCCTTGAGCAGAGACAGGGCTGCAGAAGCTTGGCTTCCTCTATTGCCAGGGGCAACTCAAGCCTCCTGCTCTCTCCAGCTGCCATCATTTTTGTTGGGATTTATTTATCTTCTATAATTGAAACTTTGTAGCCTTGAGTGGAAGCCTGGGCCCACCAGGGTGGGGTGAGGGAGCAGAAAGCTTGACTTTCTCCATCACCAAGCCTCCTGCTCTCTCTGTGGCTGCAGCCATCTTGGTTGGGTTAATTTGTATACTCGTTCCTGATTGGTTAGTGGGCATGGTTTGTGGATGTAGTAGAGGTATGGTCAATTTACATATTACTATTTTATTAGATGGGATTTTGCAGACAAGGACATGGAGGCTCATTGAATTAAAAGGACTTTCCCAGTAAGAAGTGAGCTGGAATATGAACATGGGGTTTGACCACAATGGAAGGTGGGAATGGGGATTGCTGGGGTGCATGTGGGCAGGGGTCCTCCTCTGCCTTCTCCTGGTTCTACACCTTCTCTTGTTCCCTGTGCTCCTGCCCCCCTGGCCGCCTCTGTGTTCTGGAGCTCATCAACCCTCTCCTCTCCTCTGAGCCTCTGGGCTTGCCCGTCCCTAGCTGGGCCTGGTCCCCGTCACACTCAAGCCACTCCGGTCCTCCCAGCCTGTCCAAGAGGCTGCTCTTTCCTCTCAGTAAGTGTCCCTGTTTGGTAACAACTCTGGTGACATGTAGACACCACATCTTCCAGCCTCTCTTGCACCACCCTTGTTCACGTGACCAATTTCTGGTCTATGAGATGGAAGTGGAAACCTCTATAACACACAGCCAGCTCCATAATGGGTGAGGGAGTGTGCCCTTCGCTCTCTGTCCTTGCGGGTCCTGCTGTCTAGGTGCAGACGTGGGTGCTGCAGTTCTAGCAATCACTCTGGGCTGAGCTTGAAAACAGTCGCGTGCAAAGGAAGCCGGAGTAGAAGGACAGGACCAGAACAGGCGGGGCTCCTGAGGGATGGGCCTGCCCTTGGTCCTGGCTGCCTGCCTGCCTGCCTGCGAGGTGAAAGAAAGAAACTGCCCCCGGAAGCCGCCATGCGGGCTCTGTTTCTCACAGCACAGTGAGATCTTAACTAACATCATTTCTTAACTTAAAAGTCACTTTCTCCAGGTGACCTGTGTGAAGCTCAAACCAGGCCCTGTCTTTCTTTTCTCTCATCACACCTGGCTTTTCCTTCTTGTCCCCACGCAGGAAAGAGAAACAGATGCTGCTCCACGATGTGCCTCCCCACGGCACTATAGGATACAGGCCACGGCCACTGGGCATAGTTAGGTGCACTGTGCCCTGCACAGACCTGGGCATCCTCAGGGTATGTGTGTGGCAGTTCTCAGAATTGAATCGTGCACAACCAGCATGTATTGGCAGCCTGGTTACAAGGCCAGGTGGGACCTTGACCTGGAGGTTTGTCAGTGTGCCTAGCACTTAGCATAATGCTGGACCATCATAGTCCTCAAGCACTGGTCGCAAGATGAATGGATGAACAAAAATAACGGATGCCCCAGGCCAGGTACCGAGGGCACAATGGGGCCTGCTCCCCTCTAGCCCAGGGAGGACACAGAATTGGGGGACTCAGAGAAGGTGGTCTCATTGCCTGGGGAGCTGGAGGCTTTGTTGTCAGAGGAAGCCCTTCTTTTATTTGCCTCAGTTTTCCATCTGTAAAGTGGGAACATTGTTGCAGAAAATTTGGTTTGGTTTAAGCTTTACTCTCAAGTGTCTTTTCTTTTACATATTTGTTTCAAGGAAGCAACGCGTGCATGACAGAAGACTCAGTAACACAAAGGCATAACAGAAAGCAAGTTACGTTTTGTACCTGCCATCCTCTGTGCAGTCACTACCCACCTCCCCCAACAACAACTTTTGTTAAAAATGCTGACATTTAACTAGTTTTTTTTCCAAAGGGAATAAGTTTCTCTTTTACTTCATGAAGGTAGTTTAAAACCAGCATTATAGAGTGGGGTGTCTGACGGCAGAGCCTGGGTGTGGGCTGTGCGGGGCTGGCACGGAGCACAGCCGTCCGGCAGTCTGAAAAGTGGCTTCCACTCCCAACACTTACAGTTGCTCTCGTCCTGCTTCTCAGCCTCCCGTCTTGTTGTTGGTGATGTGTGAGTGACACCGTCAGTGTCCTGCCCAGTCAATGACTGGATGCATGTACGTCTGGCAAGATGATGGCCGCAGCGAGTCTGGCTCACCTCTGCCACCACGCAGCCGCTCATTTCCTGTGATGGGAACGTTTACGAGCTGCTCTCAGCCATGCTCAAGGGCACAGTAGAGCATTTTCAACCAGTCACCGGCTAGCACTCCCATCCCCTAACTTGTGCGATTTTGCACCTGCTTCTCCCACCTCCTGCCTTGGCAACCACCAATAAGCCCTCTGTGCTCATTTTTAAAACTCCCCTGCAGTGAGACCTCAGGTGCCTGCCTTCCTCCGTCTGCCCTGGCTCGCTCTGCTTCTCATGGTGGGGGTTCGCATCTCCCCAGTGTGAGGGGCGGTGAGGCCATGCCTGCACTGTCCACCATCAGTGCGGCCTGTCACAGAAGTGTCTGCAGATCTGCTGCTGCGCTGTTCGTCCTTCCTCCAGTGTATGTGTCTGTCCAGCGTTATCTCTATAACACAGCTATACGTGTGTTACCTATGTATCCATTTTAATATTTTTAAAATAGAAATTTATTCTTTTAAAATAGTTAATTATTTATGTTAAATCCAAAATGTAAGTTGAGAAAATAATAATTATTGCTGATAGTTAAGTGATCATTACTGAAAAGAATTTTGTCCATCACACGCTGTTTTACACATTGTAACTTTCATTTACCAAAACCTCTAGGGATCGTCACATTGGCCCGACCCCTTACTCCGGGTAACCGTCGTCCAGTAGGCATTGCACTGGTGCCATGCTGAGGTCGGTGTAAACAAAGCCGGGGCCATTGCTGCCTCCGACGATGCTAAGTGATCTCCCTGTGCTCACGTGTTCTCACACGTGCGCAGTTTTACCAGTTGGTTAAATTTCCAGCCGTGGAATTGCTGGCTCAAAGATGAAAACTGTTTGTAATTTTCATTGATGCTGCCTGCCTGGGCGGCACCAGATTACCTTCTAAGCAGCCTGCTCACCCCTGACCTTGCTTGCGTAGGACCAAACTTTTGCATGCCTGACGCCATTAGGTTTGTTCTTATGAGGGAAGGGACCATGCTTTCAGGTGTTCAAGAACCATCTGTGTTTTCTCTGATGTCAATGGCCATCGTTTCTTTGCCTTTTCCTGCAGACACACTTCCTAAACAAGGGGTGACTGTCTAGTTATCAACATCTTTATCTTTCCAATGTGACAGGTGAGAGTTTTATCAGTTGTGGCGGTCCCTGTCTTTGGATGAGGATAGCACGTTGTGTGTATTTTCTCTGCAAACTCTGCTCAGGCCCTGTGCAGCAGGGTTCCTAGCTGGGCTGCGGGAAGGTCCCAGGGACACGTTTGAAAGACGTGGGTGCAGCCTCACCGGGGCCTCCATGCAGGGCCCAGGGCACTTCTCAGGAGACTCAGCTGATGCTGACGTGCTCCCTCCACTGAGCCATGGCCGTTTGGCCACCTGGCTGTGGAGTCCCCATGCAGCACAGAGGAGGAGGGCTTGCAGGCAATCAATGCCCTCCCCTTGGGGTCCTGGGGCTTGCAGACACAGCCAGCTCAGCCTAACACAGCTCAGCCCTTGTTGCCATGGAATCCGGTCAATACATAGGCACTGGGATTGGGAATCAATTCCCCTGTGCCCCTGCTCTGGGGTTCATGGTTTCACAGGACAAGGGGGAGACAGATACTGGATCTTCAGAGCAGCACAAAGATCTTTAAAATTATATATATTCATTGATTTCAGAGAGGAAGGGAGAGGGAGGGAGAGAAATACCAATGATGAGAGAGAATAATTAATCAGCTGCTATTAGGGATGGAGCCCACAATCAGGCATGTGCCCTGACCAGGAATCAAGACCATGACCTCCTGGTCCATAGGTCAGTGCTCCACCGTGGAGCCACACCAGCTGGGCCCTTCATCTGTTGATGAACCATAAGTTGCTTCCATATATTGGCTATTATAAAAAATGTTGCAATGAACATATGGATGCATTATTTCTTTTCACTTTAGGGTTTTGTTTTTCCCAGAAAAATACGCAGAAATGGAATTGCTTTGTTTCTTAGTAGAGCTTTTTTTTTTAAAAAAAGTTGAACTTATTGGATGACATTGGTAAACATGAATATTTAGGTTTTGGGTGTTGGTTTCTATGTTACATCATGTGCCCACAACCGAAAGGCACACCTTCTCCTGCCACCCTATTTTAGGAACCCCTTCCCACCCTCCCTATGACAACCCCCATACTGCTGTTTGTATTCATGAATTTCAGTTGTATATCTCATATATGAGTTAAATCATATGGTTCTTAACTTTTTCTTACTCAGTTTACTTAACATAATATTCTCAAGGTCCATCCATGTGGTTGTAAATAGCACTATTTCATCCTTTCTTGTGGCTGAGTAGACTTCCTTTGTTTGGACCATATCTTCTCTATCCAGTCACTTATCTCGGGACACTTTGGCTATTTCCATTTCTTGGCCACCATGAATAATGATGCAATGGACATAGGGGGCATGCATATATCTTTGTGAATACATGATTTTGAGGTTTTCAGGTGTATACCCAGGAGAGGGATTGTTGTGTCATATGGTAGCTCTGTTCTTAATTTTTTGAGAAATCTCCAGACTGCTTTCCACAGTGGTTGTATCAGTCTGCACTCCCACCAGCAGGGAATGAGGATTCCCTTTTTCTACAATACTTGTAGAAATACTTCGTCTCCAATACTTGTTATTGCTTTTCTTGTTGATAATGGCCACACTAACAGGTGTAAGTTTTGATTTGCATTTCCCTAATTGCCAGTGAGGTTTAACGTCTTTCATATATCTATTGGCTATTTGTATATCTTCTTGGGAGAGGTGTATTTTCAGGTCCTCTACCCACTTTGTGATTAGGTTGTTTGCTTGGTGTTGAGTTTTATGAGTTCTTTATACATTTTGGAAATTAAACCTTTGTTAGAGCTATTGTTTGCCAATATCATCTTCCATCTGGTTGGCTGCCTCTTAGTTTTGTTGTTCATTTCTTTGGCTGTGCGGAAGTTCTTCAGTTTGATATAGTCCCATTCATTTATTTTTGCCTTTACTTCCCTTGCCTTTGGGGTCAAGTTCATAAAATGTTCTCTACCACTCAGGTCCATACATTTGGTACTATATTTTATTCTATGTGACTTATTGTTCCAGGTCTTATATTTAGATCTTTGGCTCATTTTGATTTAATTTTTGTACATTATGTTCATTTTTTTGCACGTGGCTTTCCAGTTTTCCCAGCACCATTTATTAAAGAGACTATCTTTACTCCACTGTGTGATTCTGACCCCTCTGTTGAACATTATCTGCCCATATACATGTGGTGTTATAGCTGAGCTCTCTATTCCATCTGTGTGTCTGTTTCTCAGCCAATACCATTCTGTTTTGATTATACAGCTCTGAAGTATAATTTGAAGTCAGGTAGCTGATACCTCCAGCTTCGTTCTTTTATTCTCAGGATTGCTGGCTATTCAGGGTCTTCTGTGGTTCCATACAAATCTGATGGTTTCTTTGTTCTATTTGTTTAAAAATTGACATTGGGATTTTGATAGGGATTGCATTAAATTGATGTATTGCTTTGGGTATCATGGTCATTGTATCTATGTTGTTGTTTCCAATCTATGATCATGGGCTATTTTTCCATTTTGTTGTGTCTTTTCAATCTCTTTCGATGTTTTGCAATGTTCAGTGTATAAGCTTTTCACATTCTTTAAGTTCATTCCTAGGTATTTTATCTGCTGGTTGCAATTGCAAAAGGAATTATTTTTTTCATTTCTGAAGTTTTGTTGTTAGAATATAGGAAGACAATGGATTTTGCACATTGATTTCATATCCTGCAACCTGATTGTATTTGTTTATTGTTTCTAATAGGTTTTTTTTTGTGTGTGTGTGTGTGTGTGTGTGGCTTTCTATATACAGAATCATGTCATCAGCAAAAAGTGACAGTTTGATTCTTCCTTCCTTATGATGACTGTATTTGTTTATTGTTTCTAATAGCTTTTTTTTGTGTGTGGGGGGCTTTCTATATACAGAATCATGTCATCAGCAAAAAGTGACAGTTTGACTTCTTCCTTCCTTATGATGCCTTCATTTCTTTCTCTTGCCTCATTGTTCTGGCTAGGACTTCAGCATTATGCTGAATAAAAAAGGGGAGAGTGGACATCCTTGTTTTATTCCTGATATTAGAGGAAAAGTTTTCAATTTTTCATCATTGAGTATGATATTGGCTTAGGGTTTATCATAGGTGACTTATTATGTTGAGGTATTTTCTTTCTATTATTATTTTATTGAGTGTTTTAATCATAAATGGATCTTGTATCTGATCAAACACTTTTCTGCATCTATTGATAAGATCATGTGATTTAAAAAAATATATATCTTATTGATTTTTTACAGAGAGAAAGGGAGAAGGATAGAGAGCCAGAAACATTAATGAGAGAGAATCATCGACAAGTTGTCTCCTGCACACTCCCTACTGGGGATGTACATGTAACCAATGTATATGCCCTTGTCCGGAATCGAACCCAGGACCTTTCAGTCCACAGGCCGATGCTCTATCCACTGAACCAAATTGGTTTTGGCAGATCATGTGTTTTTTATCCTTTCTTTTGTTAATGTGGTATATTACGTTGATTGATTTGCAATATTAAACTACCCTTGTGCCCCTGGAATGAATCTCACTTGATTGTGATGTATTGTTTTTCGGATGCACTGTTATAGTCAATTTGCTAGTATTTTGTGTAGGATTTTTGCATCTGTATTTATGAGAGATAGTGGTCTCCAGTTGTTATTTATTTATTTATTTATTTATTTATTTATTAATTAATATTTTTATTATTTTTTTAATCAATCTTTATTGTTCATATTATTACAAAGGTTTCTCATTTCTTCCCCCCTCCACCAGATTCCCACCGCACCGTCTGCCCCCTTCCCCTCCCCCATTGTCCTCATCCATAGGTGCACAGTATATGTTCAGTCTCTTCCTCCCTCCCTTTCCCCGATAGTAAATCCCTTTTCAGATAGTAAATCAGTTACTTAGCATTTTCTCATATCAATAATACTTCCACATGCCCAATGATACACTTCACACAAAAGACATTTCCCAATAGGTCCACCAGCCTCATCCAGGCCCCACCCAAGGCACTCACAGATCAACACCCCAGCCCTATACTAACTCAACACATCCAGATCTAAGCCTTCATCACTTGATTCAGCAGACCCTCAAATTCCCGCAAAAGTTTCCAGCCATCTCTGAGAGGCAGCCTTGGGGCGGGGGTAGGTGAGGAGCGAGCTATTTCGGGCCTGGATGCTCCAGGCCTGGCCTCTGTTGCTCTGGTCCATTCTACAACCATCTGTTCCGGGTCTGGCCACTGCCGCTCCTGACCTGGTTGCTCTGGACTTGGCTGCTGCTGCTCCAGGTCTGGCCCCACCCGACCCGGCAGCTCCGGGCCTGGCCGCTCCCAGCCTGGCAGCCGCTGCTCCGGGCCTGGCCGCACCCGACCCGGCTGCTCCGGACCTGGCCGCTCCCAGCTTGGCAGCCGCTGCTCCAGGCTTGGCTGCACCCGACCCGGCTGCTCTGGGCCCGGCTGCTCCGGGCCCGGCAGCTCCAAGCCTGGCCGCTCCTGGCCTGGATGCTCCGGGCCTGGCCGCACACAATCCGGCTGTTCCGGGCCTGGCCGCTCCCAGCCTGGCAGCCGCTGCTCCGGGCCTGGCCGCACCCGACCCGGCTGCTCCGGACCTGGCCGCTCCCAGCTTGGCAGCCGCTGCTTCAGGCCTGGCTGCATCCGACCCGGCTGCTCTGGGCCCGGCTGCTCCGAGCCTGGCAGCTCCAAGCCTGGCCGCTCCCGGCCTCGATGCTCCAGGCTTGGCTGCTGATGTTCTGGGTCTGGCTGCTCCCAACCCGGCTTCTCTGGGCCCGGCTTCCCCGGGCCCGGCCACTCCAGGCCTGGGTGTTCCTGGACTGGCCACCCTGGGCTTGGCCGCCTCCGCCTCAGGGCTGGCTGCCACTGCCCCAGGTATGGCTGCTCCAGGCCTGGCTGTTGCTGCTCTGGTTCTGGCTGCTGCTGCTCTGGGCCTGGCTGCCACTGCCTTGTGCTTGGCCACTCTAGGCCTGGCTGCTGCTGTTCCAACATTCTGTCCTTTTTTTTTTTTTTTTTTTTAAACGCATTTATGTTGCAATGTTGGCTGGTGAGTTGAGTTTTGACTTAGTCTTTGATTTTTCAAGATCTTCTTTGTGTTCTTTCTTAAGTAATTTTACTATCTTTTGCTCTCCCTTGATTTCTTCACATTGAGAACTTCTTTGGTTTCTTCCTCCTTGTCCTGGGAGCTCAGCAGGTTGGCCTGTGGCACCCCTTTGTTCTCCGTGGGCTCCTGCACTGCTTCAGCCTGTTGCCAGGGTAGGCACCGCCGCCCAGGAAGCAGCCCCCCGCCTTGGCTCCATTGCCGGCGCTCAGCAGTCGAAGGCTCGGGGGCACCCCCCCACCCCCCGCCTGGGGCCCCGTCGCCCGGCTCCTTGCTGGCGCCTGGCTGGCCGGTGTCCGGCAGGGGCTCCTGCTCCTCGTCGCGTTCCTCCAATCTGGAGCTTTTTTTCTCCTTCCCGCTAGGGGAGTCCAGCATCAGAGTCAACAGACTGTCCTCTGCGCGCAATGTGCGTGGCTCCGGGGGCTCGTTTTTCGCCGCTCCCCCAGGACTCCACCTCACAGCCCCGTCTCCCTCTGCTTGAGCCTGGGTCCCCAGGGATTGGCCTAGAGCTGGAGTTCAGGGCAGTCAGGGCTCAGCACCGCTGGAAATTTTGTTTCTTCCTGCCAGAGCAATACAGCATCAGAGTCAACATTCTGTCCTCTGCGGGCAATGTGCACATCTGCGCGGGCAATGTGCGCGTTTGCGCGCACAATGTGCGCGACTCTGGGGGCTCCGCTTTTCGCCACTCCCCTGGGATTCCACCACACAGCCCCGTCTCCCCCTGCCTGAGCCGGCCAGGGCTCCTGTTTCCTTCACTCCAGTGCAATCCCGCATCAGAGTCAACATTCCTTCCCTTGCAAGCAATGTGCGCAACTCCGGGGGCTCGGCCTTTCGCCGCTCTCCCAGGACTCCACCACACAGCCCCGTCTCCCTCTGCTTGAGCTTGGGTTCCCAGGGATTGGCCCAGAACTGGGGTTCGGGGCGGTCGGGAGTGGGGCTCAGCACCACCGGAGGCTTTGTTTCTTCCCGCTAGGGCCATCCAGCATCAGAGTCAACATTCCTTCCCTTGCGCGCATTGTGCGCGACTCTGGGGGCCCTGCTTTTTGCCGCTCCCCTGGGATTCCGCCTCATAGCCCTGTCTCCCCCTGCCCGAGCCTGGGTCCCCAGGGTCTGGCCCATAACTGGGGCTCAGCACTGCCGATTCGGGGGTTCAGCCCAGGCTGGGGGTTTTATTTCCTTTCTGCTAGGGAACGCCAGGCAGGCACCCAGCCTTCTCCTCCTCTCCGGCTGCGACCTCTCAGTGCGCATGCGTGCTTGTGGGTGAGCAGCATGTCTCTGTACCTTAGGCTTTTTTCAGCTCCTCTGATTTTCCTTCTGGTTTTCTCTTTCCTTCTTGTTGTAGAATGTTCAGTCAGTCGACTACCTGTAGCTCTGGGCAATGTCCACTCTACATTTTAGTTGTACTCCATTGAAATTGTTGTGTGCTGCTGCGGATAGGTGTCTACCTGAGCAGCCATCTTGGATCCTCTCCTCCAGTTGTCTTTTTTGTTGTCATTTTTGCCATGTTTTGGTATCAGGGTTATGTTGGCCTTGTAGAATGTGTTAGGAAGTAGTGCTTCTTTTTTAATTTGTTGAAAGACTTTGAGAAGAACAGGTTTTAAATCTTCTTTGAATGTTTGTTAGAATTCACTGGTGAAGCAATCTGGTCCTGGACTTTTTTTGGGGGGAGTTTTTTGGTGTTTGTTTCAATTTCCTTGCTGGTGATAGGTCTATTTAGATTTTCCAATTCTTCATGATTTAGACTAGGCAGGTTACATAATTCTAGAAACTTACCGTTTCTTCTAGATTATTGAATTTGGTGGAATATAGTGTTCCATAACATTCCAGTATGGTCCTTTGTATATCTGTGATGTCTGTGGTGACTTCTCTCTCATTTCTCATTTTGTTTATATGGGGCATTTCACGCAGTGCGCTGTGGGAGAAGCCAGAGGAAATGGTGTGCAAGCGAGTGCCCTGCCAGAGGAGGGGGTGCAGGGTGGCGCTTGCTCCCAAGCTGGCTGCTGTCCTCCAGGCCTGGCCTCCCGAGGTGAGACAGGCCCCTGTGCCCTCAGCAGCTCCGCCCCTCCGGGCTAACTCGGGGGGACCTGGCTGGCTCTTTGTTTAATTGGAGTGTAGCATATACTCAGTGGGGGAAATGGCATGTGTTTGCCTACGCACACACCACCAGCAAGGTCAGCCCTCAGAGTGTTCCTTTGCTGGAGCATGAGGTCCTTTCCTCCTGGTGGGGCAGAGGGCGCTGTGCTCACATCGCCCCACCCATGCTGTGACTGCAGCCACATGACCATCAGCCGAGGGGCACAGACAACAACCTAGAGCGACTCTGACGGTTGTGGAGGCCGAGGCCTGAGGCCTCCCTGAGTTGAGGTCTGGTGTCGGTGGGGGTCGTCCCTGTGGGGCTCCAGAGAATCCATTCTGTGGTTCAGTGGCCCAGCCAGGCATCAGGGTCCCCACCTCATCTCAGGAGCTGCTGGCAACCTTGACTCCATCTGAAATCCTAACCCCTTGCCATGAAACACGCATGTTCACAGATCCGGGGGTGAGAGTGTGGACATCTTTGGGGACATCATCTGGCTCCCGCACCTGCCAACATTCCCCGTTCAGTCACTGGGACGGGAATCACCTCCAGTCATTCTACTGCTTTCACTGTCAGACAGGCCAGATGCCTGAGAAACTTGGGGAGGAGAGACCTCACATGTATGAAGCACCTAATGTGTGTCCCACACTTAGTTGTGTGGTTTCATCATGATGATCTTACTTGTCCTTAGAGATGCTTTTGGCTGCAAGGGCTGTAGAACCTGTCTTCCCGGGCCTGGCCAGCAGGTGGCGACAGAGAGCCTGGGGACAGAACGGGCTTTTTCAGCCCACAGCCGCCTGGGTTCCCCAGCTTTTCCTGCTGCTGTTTCCCCTGTCAAACTGGGCTGCCCCTGCTCCAGGGAGTAGAGAGGGAGCAGAGGGGAGGGTGGCACCAGACACAGCTATTCCGTTATTCACTCAGAAATGCAAACTCTCTTAATCAGAAATGCAAACTCTCTCCCAGGTGTCCATCAACACAGTAGGGCGTTTGGTCGGATGGCCATGCCAGCTGGAAGGGAGATGGGGAAGAGAAAGGAGTGGGTGCAGAAGAGTGGGATAGCCCATGGTGCTGGCTCTTAGATGTCTCACACTGAGGGCTAGACTCCAGTCTTGAGGTCACATACATTCCAGCACCTACACTGCCTTTTGAGCACTTTTACTTATTTATTTACTAGAGGTCTGGTGCACGAAATTCATGCACAGGGGGGTGTCCCTCACCCCGGCCTGCTCCCTCTCCAATCTGGGACCCCTTGGGAGATGTCTAACTTCCGGTTTAGGCCCAAGAATCACTCATGGGTTGCTTCCTATATGTCCCCCTCTGGGGATGGAGCCCACATCCCAGGCATGTGCCCTGCCTGGAATTGAACCTCACCCCTGGTTCATAGGTGGGTGCAGAGCTATGCCGGTCGGGCGCTACGAGTTTATTTTTAGAGCTCAGTGTGAAAGGTGAGCCTCTGGATCACCTTCCTGGGCGTTCCTAAAGGGAGCCCAGTCAGTCTGAGCCCACCTCCTGAGTCGGGTTTGCACAGTGAGCCAGAAGGTGCAGCGTCGTTGGCTCAGGCTGGGGCCCAACTTGAATTTCCCTGCCTGAGCCCATCTGCTGACCAAGAAGGGGCAGCTTGTGTCCCACACACTCCTGGGGGGCTCCCCACGTGACAGGGCTCCTCCACCCAGCTGGCCGGCCCTCGGGGCACATCCTCTCCTCCAGGCGCCTGTCTGATCTCTGCCAGGGCCCTGACCAAGGCAGCGCCTGCCGATGGTACCTGCCGCTTTACCTGGCGGCCCCACGGCTGTGGAGGATGCACTTGGGCAGGGCAAGCCCTTCGCCGGGCCCTGGGTGTGTGGCAGCTGGTAGCACTGGACTTGAAGTGGCACTGCCTTTTCCGTCTCCAGCCTGTCTTTGCCGCAGGCAGACGATGGCCATGCCCAGCATGTAGTTGACAGTGCAGTGATGGAGCCGCCTGCCACTATGGCCAGCCTTCCTCCTACGGAAAGCGCATGCTGGCTGACCAGGAAGGCGTGAGGAATTCCCTCTCGGGCTCAGGGGCTCAGCCAGCCTTGCCCCAGTGGGTGAATAAATCCCAAACTCTCTCCTTGTATGAAAACATTCGCAGTGACTGCATGTCTGTGAGAACCTTTCCACATCCCGCGAGGTTCAGGGTTCCTCTTAGGGGTTCCGTTTCTGGAGAAGGATGCACACAAAATGAATAGAGAGGCTAGAAAAGAGTTAATTTGGGAAAATGGGGGGCATGCGGGAGCCCACCTCTGGGGAAGGACTACCACTGCTCTGGCCTCGCCATCCCTTTTATTGAGGCTCTGGAAACACCCATATCCTTTAGGCAGGAAATTCCAATAACAGACAATCAATAAGAATTCACATATGACTAACAGGTGGAGGTTGCTTTAACTATCACTGTCTCAACTAAACAATGAGTGAATAGCTCTGACCATTCAGAGCAATTAAGATTGACCAGCCTTCCGGATTCCCTTTTCACATTTCTCTATTAGTAAGACAATGTTCAGTTTCGGCATCTCCCCACAATTCTTTCCTTTGAAAAATCTTGCATCTGAAATATGTAGAGAGCCACCGAGAAGGCACATGGACATTTTTTTAAATTCTTATCAGCTGAGCCCGAGGGCACTGGCAGAATCCTGCTATCAGTACTGATTTCTTAATCCATGTGCTTGGAATGAGGAACAAATAAGACCTTGACTCACCCAGGTCTTGATATGCTAAATCTTGTACCAAAAAATAAGGAGCTTACCCAGATTTTGATGAATAGGATCTGGGCACACCCCAAACTCCTTTTGACCTTAAACTCCCATTTGGAAGCCAATAAATATGCTGTGTTGTCTGTGGTGAGTGTGACTGTCTCTCCATCAGAGAGATGGCACCCACCTAGCTCCCAGCTTTATGAATCTATTTCTGCTTCTTGTCTCTTTCTCTAATTTCTTAATCCCCAGCTCCTCCCCTCAGAACCTGTCATTTTTCTATGCAGGATGCAGAAAAAGGAGAAACACCACAGAAATAAACATATAAGAACAAAAAATGTTTGAGTCCCAATTTCAATGTCCAAAAGTTCTAAGTCCAAGTTTTAATTTCAAACAGGTCTGAATCCATGAGTCCAAGTTTCAATGTCCAAAAGTTCTGAGTCCCAGTTTCAATGTCCAACAGTTTCTTTTGTGTACATGTCAGCAATGATATTTGGATGATGGACAAATGCAGGTCCGACTTCTGATTTGGTCCTGGGCAACCTGTAGCGACACACAGCTTCTGACTGCTAGCATGGCAAGGCATTGTCAGCGTCTTCCATCTCTGGACTGTTTCTCCTCTGTATTCATGGCTGGAGCATTCTTGTTAATTCCTCTCTGTTGCAGGAATTCACATGGTCTCGGAGTTGTTTTCTGAAAATATACAAACATATTCTCAACCAAAAGTTAAAAAAGTAATCTTTTCTATAAATTTTGAAATATAGTGGCAACCATACTTTGGTAAAAACTGCTGTTTGAATTTTAACCCTGCTAAGTCTGGCTCGTGCATCTGATTAAAACACTGAGTACTTACCTGGAGACCTGGAGGCTAAGGCAATTTTCCCTTGCCTGGGACCAGGACCACAGGAGATTGATTTCCACTGACTCAGTAACTTCAGGGATAGAAACTGTAGATAACCTTTAGAGACTAATTGCTGAGCTCTGCTTCTGTGTTATTGCTATTGCAAGATAGGGCCACATTCCAATGTCCAGCAGGATGTGACTAGCAATGACCCTGCGGGCTGACCCCAGTCTTTAGAATGTAGTCTTTAGGATTTAGAAATTAGAAAAAAGGAAAATTCCTGTGGTTTGAACCTTTAAAAGGGACTTCCTAACCCTGAAACAGTGCAGCTGTGTGAGACCACCTTGTGTGGTGCTCTCACGGCTGTCCTGGCCAGATATTTCAATAAATCCTTGCCTGCTTTTTTAAATTAATCATCAGCCTCTGGTGGTCTTATTTTGAACCCAGGTTTCGACCCCACAACAAATTTTACTTGGGATCCTTATTATTTTTTTACCCAAATAATTTTCCTTTGGCTTATTTTGACACCAAGTGTGTTTTTTCATGGGTGTTTTGCTGTTAGCATTACAAATGAAAATTAGTTTTTCAAAGTAAAAATTTTTGTCTAGATGTAATTTACTTATAGGATATTTTTTTCCTTACATGGTATTTTCCCACTATCTCCCCCCATTTTTTAATTTAATTATTAGGAGGCTTTTGGAAAATTTTGATAACTTTAAATTTTATTTTTTTGCACAAAAATATGACTGCTTTAGGTTCATTGCATGTTAAGCAATTTTACCATGAAATGAACTACCAATAGAAATTTGTACAATTAAATTTTCATGAATATTTACTTATTTCAATTAGCCAATTTAAATTAATCTGCAAATTTAATACTCTAACAACAATCTTAGTTTTACACTGTAAATATTAATGAAAAGGATTATTTACAACCTTAAGAAGGTTCTAAGCATTCCTGGAGTTAGGCTGGATGTAGTCTCTGTTGCTTGGGTCCCGATCTGATCTGAGCTGGGCTAAGTCTCTGTTTGTTGCCTGGGTCCTGATCTGAGCTGGGCATGGGAAGCATGAAGCAGCTATAGTGGCAGAAGACCTCCCTCAGAAGGGGCGAAGGTTCAGGTCCCTGCAATGTTGGGGGGTGAGGATCTGTGCCCACCTCCAAATTGATCTTCAAATTCTCTCTTTCTAATTAATGACCCCTCTGCGACTGTGCCTGTCTTAGGTTGTTCCTTCCCTGAGGAATCTTACCCATCTTTGGCTAAGCAGGGTGATGTGAGGTTCAGTTCTCTCTCCTTGGTCTCCCATGGTCTCCATGCCCAGTACCTGCCTTGGGATTCCCTCGCCTGCTGGTGGGGCCCTTGTATTGATAATATTATATATCTTGGGGAACCCAGGTTTCTTCTCCAGGGAGGGCCCAGCTCACTTCATGTGCGAGAGACAGATCCATACCAGCCACAATGAGGCTTCAACCTCAGCATGAACAGGAAGCTCAGGCAACAGCTGTGGGCAACTGGATTGTGAGAAGAGGGTCCCTCTTGACAAAAAAGGCCAATATAGAATATTCAAGTGCCTTCCCAGGGAGCCCTCTAAACAGTGGAAGGGATTAAATCATTTCATGTGCTTTTAAAATTGCTTCCAAACGTTCAAAGAATTAATTTGTAAGTTTAGGATAAATTACAATATGCTGCTGTAAAATATCAAAAATTATAATGACATTGTAAAATAACATCATGTAAGGATATTTGCTCTAGGCATGGCAATTCAATTTCAAACTGGCTGCCAATTTCTTTTTGTATAGACAAGGTCTTAGTTACATTTTCTGCACCTCTCACAGGAGCAAGTAGTGATAGTTCCCTACTTCCTTGTCCCATCCATGTTCCTCCTGTAGAGATCTTCAGATAAGGTCTTAACCAGTTAATGTCCCCTAATAATTTCTGAAAGTCATTTAAAGTTTTAAGACAATCTTTCCTTATTTCCACCTTCTGAGGCTTAATGTATTGATTTTCAATTATGGTTTCCAGATATTTTTTCCAATATCTGGAAACCATAATTGAAAAGGTACCAAAGGTATTTCTTTTGGTACCTTTTCTGGAGAAGTTACCAAAAGATATTTCTTTTGGTACCTTTTCTGGAGCAATTGTTAAGCCCCATTTAGGGAGCTCCTCTTCTAATTGGGAAAACATGGCCAAAGTCTGTTCTTCCCGTGGGCCTGCTAAGAGCAAGTGTAATGAATAATGTAACATTGGGAGTATTTGTCCCTTAAAGGCTGAACAGCTTGAGCCACATATATATTTTTTAAATTTTAATAAATATTTATTGTTCATATTATTACAAATGTTCCTCATTTTTCCCCCTCCATTGCTCTCCTCCACCAGGTTCCCACCCCACCCTCTGTCCTTCCCCATCCCCCATTGTCATCATTCATAGGTGCACAGTTTATGTTCAGTCTCTTCCCGCATCCTCCACTGCCCTTTTCCCCGAGAATCGTCAGTTCACTCCCCTTCCATACCTCTGATTCTATTACATTCAACAGTTAATATTGTTCATCAGGTTTTTTAATTCCATTGGTTTTTAGATTCACTTGTTGATAGTTACGTATTTGTTGTTCATAATTTTTATTTTTATTTTCTTCCTCTTTCTAAAGAACTCCCTTCAACAATTCATATAATTCTGGTTTAGCGGTGATGAACTCCTTTAGCTTTTTTTTTTTTTTTAAATCAATCTTTATTGTTCATATTATTACAAAGGTTCCTCATTTCTTCCCCCCTCCACCAGGTTCCCACCCCACCCTCCGCCCCCTCCCCATCCCCCATTGTCCTCATCCATAGGTGCACAGTATATGTTCAGTCTCTTCCTCCCTCCCTTTCCCCGATAGTAAATCCCTTTTCAGATAGTAAATCAGTTACTTAGCATTTTCTCATATCAATAATACTTCCACATGCCCAATGATACACTTCACACAAAAGACATTTCCCAATAGGTCCACCAGCCTCATCCAGGCCCCACCCAAGGCACTCACAGATCAACACCCCAGCCCTATACTAACTCAACACATCCAGATCTAAGCCTTCATCACTTGATTCAGCAGACCCTCAAGTTCCCGCAAAAGTTTCCAGCCATGTCTGAGAGGCAGCCGTGGGGCGGGGGTAGGCAAGGAGCGAGCTGTTCCGGGCCTGGCTGCTCAGGGCCTGTTGCTCTGGTTCATTCCACAACCAGCTTCTCCGGGTCTGGTCACTGCTGCTCCCGACCTAGTTGCTCTGGACTTGGCTGCTGCTGCCCCGGGCCTGGCCGCTCCCAGCCTGGCAGCTGCTGCTCCGGGCCTGGCCACACCCGACCCGGCTGCTCCCCCGGGCCTGGCCGCTCCCAGCCTGGCAGCCGCTGCTCCGGGCCTGGCCGCACCTGACCCGGCTGCTCTGGGCCCGGCTGCCCCGGGCCCGGCCGCTCCGAGCCTGGGTACTACCAGCCTGGATGCTCTGGGCTTGGTTACTGCTGTTCTGGGTCTGGCTGCTCCGGGCCTGGCCACTCCGGGTTTGGTTGTTCCTGGATTGGCCACCCTGGGCTTGGCCGTTTCCGCCTCAGGCCTGGCTGCCACTGCCCCAGGTCTGGCTGCTCCAGTGCTGGCTGTTGATGCTCTGGTTCTGGCTGCTGCTGCTCTGGGGCCTGGCCGTTGCTGCTCCGGGCCTGGCTGCCACTGCCTTGTGCCTGGCCACCCTAGGCCTGGCCGCCGCTGTTCCAACATTCTGTCCTTTTACTTTTCTTTTCTTTTCTTTTCTTTTCTTTTCTTTTCTTTTCTTTTCTTTTCTTCTTTCTTTTTTTTTTTTTTAAATGCATTTATGTTGCCATGTTGGCTGTTGAGTTGAGTTCTGACTTAGTCTTTTGATTTTTCAAGAACTTCTTTGTATTCTTTCTTAAGTAATTTTCTATCTTTTGCTCTCACTTGATTTCTTCACATTGAGAACTTCTTTGGTTTCTTCCTCCTTGTCCTGGGAGCTCAGCAGGTTGGCCTGTGGCACCCCTTTGTTCTCTGCGGGCTCCTGCGCTGCTTTAGCCTGTTGCCGGGGACAGCGCCTCCCAGGAAGCAGGCCCCCCCCCCCCTGCCCAGCCTTGGCTCCATTGCCCGCGCTCAGCGGTGGAAGGCTCAGGGGCACCCCCCTCCCAGGGGCCCCGTCGCCGGGCTCCTTGCTGGTGCCCAGTTGGCCGGCGTCCGGCAGGGGCTCCTGCTCCCCGCTGCGTTCCCCCAGCCTGGAGCTTTTTTTCTCCTTCCCGCTAGGGGAGTCCAGCATCAGAGTCAACAGACTGTCCTCTGTGCGCAGTGTGCGCAAGTCCAGGGGCCCGGCCTTTCGCCGCTCTCCCCGGACTCCACCTCACAGCCCCGTCTCCCTCTGCCTGAGTCTGGGTCCCCAGAGATTGGCCCAGAACTGGGGTTCGGAGCAGTCTGGACTGAGGCTCAGCGCTGCCGGAGGCCTTGTTTCTTCTGGCTAGGGTAACCCAGCATCAGAGTCAACATTCAGTCCTCTGTGCGCGCATTGCTCGCGACTCCCGGCACCCTGCTTTTCGCGGCTTTTCCGCCTCACAGCCCCGTCTCCTCCTGCGGGAGCCTGGGTCCCCAGGGTCTGGCCCATAACGGGCTCAGCGCTGCCGGTTCGGGGGTCTCAGTGCTGCCGGTTCGGGGGTTCAGCCCAGGCTGGGGGTTTTATTTCCTTCCTGCTAGGGAGGGAAAGGCAGCACCCCGCCCTCTCCTCCTCTCAGGCTGCAACCTCTCCGCGCGCACCTGCGGGCGGGCGTGCAGCATGTCTCCGTACCTTAGGCTTTTTTTTTTTCAGCTCCTCTGATTTTCCTTATGGTTTTCTCTTTCCTTCTTGTTGTAGAAATTTCAGTCAGTTGACTACCTGTAGCTCTGGGCAATGTCCACTCTACATTTTAGTTGTATTCCATTGAAATTGTGTGCTGCCGCGGCTAGATGTCTATCTGAGCAGCCCTCTTGGATCTCCTCTCCTTTAGCTTTTTTAATTTTATTTTTATTTGTGAAGTTCTTTAACTGGCCTTTGATTTTGAGTGATAGCTTTGCTGGGTAGAGTATTTTTGGCTGAAGGTTCTTGTTATTCATCACCTTGAATATTTCTTTCCATTTCCATCTGGCCTGCATCGTATGGGTGCTTCTCTTGCTGCTTTTAATATTCTCTCTTTGTCTTTTGCTCTTGGAATTTTAATTATGATGTGTCTTGGTGTGGTCCTCTTTGGATTCCTTTTGTTTGGAGTTCTGTGTGCTTCTTGGACTTGTAAGTCTATTTCTTTCTCCAGGTGGGGGAAGTTTTCTGTCACTTTCTTCCAGTATGCTTTTGGTATCTTGCTCTCTCTCTTCTTCTGAGACCCCCATAATTTTGATGTTGGTTCACTTGAAGTTGTCCCAGAGGTTTCTTACACTATCTTCAACTTTTTGGATCATCTTGTCTTCTTGCTTCTGCAGAGGAGTGTCCTCTGGCTCTTTGTGTTCCAAATCTTTGACTTGATTCTTGTGATCTCCCATTCTGTTTTTAGGACTCTGTATAATATTTTTTATTTCAGACAATGTATTCTTTATTTCTAGTTACTCCCTTTTCATATCCTCGTAGGTCTCATTTATTTTATCAGCCTTTTCTAGGAAATTCTTGAAAAACCTTATAACCGTGGTTTTGAATTCTATATCCAGTGGCTTGTTGTCCTCCATTTCTTTCATTTGTGATCTGTTTCCTTGTCTCAGCATTTTTGCTGCTTCTCTGAGTTGGTAGGATGGCTTTGTGTGCTAAGGTGTCCTATATGGTTCAGTGGGTCAGCCTCCCAGTTACCTGAGGTGGACACTCTTGATGCACCCCTTTGTGGACTGTGTGCACAGCCTTGTTGTAGTTAAATCTTGATTGTTGTTGGTATCACTGTGAGGAACTGACCTCCAGGCCAATTGGCTGTGAGGATTAGCTGTGTCTATACTGGGAGACAGCCTTATTGACTAGACTTGGAAAATTGCAGAAGCCTCTGTACTCAGCTTGAATGTGACAGAGTTTCAGGGTGGAGCCTACAGCCTTGGCTTCCCATAAACCCCGCCCTATGAGGTTCCTGAGTCTCAGTGTTCCTCCGTGTTCTTTGGTACTCACTGCGAGCACCTCTGAGAGAAATGTGCCCTCGAGTTTTGCCCGCTACCAGATAATCTAATGAGCCCAGAACTGGGGTTCAGTGCAATTGGAAGTGGGATTAGAAGTGGGGTTCAGAGCAGTCTGGAGCTTTTGTCTCCTTCCCGCTAGGGCAATCCAGCGGCACAGTCAACAGTCCCTCCTCTGCGTACATTCACATGTGCGCCTCCGGGGCTCTGCCTTTCACAGCTCCCCTGAGTTTCCACCTTACAGCTCAGATTCCCTCCGAATGAGCCTGGGTCCCCAGGGTCTGGCCCAGAACTGGGGTTCAGTGCAGTTGGAACTGAGGTTCAGCACAGTTCGAAGCTTTTATCTCCTTCCCACTAGGGAACGCCGGCCAGGCACTCAGCTGCCCCCTCCTCTCCGACCCTGTCCTCTTCCCACACATATACTGTGTCTCCCTACCTTAGGCTTTTACAACTCCTCTGATTTTCTTTCTGTTTTTTTTATTTCCTTCCAGTTGTAGAATTTCCAGTCAGTCAACTTTCCTGTAGTTCTGGATAATGTCCATTTTGTACTTTAGTTGTATTTTTTGAAATTGTTGTGCGAGGCTGCAGTTAAGTGATTACCTATGCCGCCATCTTGGTTTCTCACTCGAGCCACATATTTTTGACATAAAGTAGGGCTATTAGCCATTCCTTGAGGTAAAACCTTCCATTGATATCTTTTCATGGGTTCTATATTATTAATAGATGGCACTGAAAAGGCAAATCTCTGTTTATCTCGAGGTGACAAGGGAATGGTGGAAAAAACAATCTTTAAGATCTACTACTATGAGAAACCAATTTAAAGGGATTTGTTAACGCACTGGGAGTCCAGGTTGTAAAGCTCCCATGGTATGCATTGTAGCACTAACTGCTCTAAGATGATTGAACAATCTCCATTTTCCTGTCGCCTTTTTAGGGGTTGTAAATATAGGCGTATCCCAAGGACTATTGGAATGTTCTATGTGGACATCCTCTATTTGTTCTTGTATTAATTCATGAATGACTTAATTTCTCCTTGATTAATGGCCATTGTTCCACCCATACAGGTCTATCATCTTTCCATTGTATAGGGTCAGCATGAGGGTGAGGAGACTGAGCAGTGATTGTTCCTAAAATGGTTGATATCCTTTCTAAAATATTTAAAGTACATTTACTAATTTTTATTTGATAAGGCTTTCTATGCAATTTTAAGTATATTAGATCTGTTTTAAAAATATTTCCTTTAAGAAGAGAGAATAAAATATTACTCCAGGCCCTTGGAGCTCTCCAAGAACCACCTCTGTTAAGACCTTGAAATTTTAACATGAAAAAAAACAACAACCCACCAACCAAATATCTATACATGGTTTAAATATTATAATACCTCTTATTATTAGTTAGATTTTGAACTGGTTTTTATATATAAAAAATTTGGTTGGGATCACAAAACTAATCCTCCTTTTTAATTAGACCAATAATAAACAACTTATTTTGACCTAATTATTAGAAAAAACACAAAATTTTATTTTCTCAAAAATAAGTTTTTATGCCGAAGCCAGTTTGGCTCAGTGGTAGAGCGTTGGTCTGCGGACTGAAAAGTCCCAGGTTCAATTCTGGTCAAGGGCATGTATATTGGTTGCGGGCACATCCCTGGTAGGGGGTGTGCAAGAGGCAGCTGGTCGATGTTTCTCTCATCAATGTTTCTAGCTCTCTATCTCTCTCCCTTCCTCTCTGTAAAAAATCAATAAAATATATTAAAAAAATAAGTTCTTATACTTTTGACATTTGATTACCACAAGTATATAATTTATCCCAATTTAATTTACTTTTTGAACTTTTAAAGCTGGCAAATCAAATATATTTAGTATTTTGTCATTTCAAAATATCTAAACCTTTAACTTTATTATTTATATAATTAAACAAACTTCCAAAAAAAAAGTCTTGCTGCCACAGGAGTTTGGAGGAAGTTTGTAGCCATTTAAATGCAAATTACCACATTCCTTAGCATCCTGGGAGAGTGGGCTCCATATTGGATCTCTACCTGTCTCTCTTCCCCCACATCCTGCTTACTTCTGGGGAAGTTTTAGCAATAGATCATGCTTAATAGATAAAGACAGATCTCAAATTTTTTCTTTCTTTTCGCTTTCCAAAGTAATAACTAACACCCAATTTGGCCAAGATAACACCCAATTTGCAAGTTGTTTTATAATTTTTAAACAAAGCATTGAGTAATCTTATTTCGGGAGAGCAGATAGCCTTGCCCTTTCCTGCCATCTTTGAATTTCTCTGCACCAGAGGCGGTTTCAGCAGTGGAGTCCCACTTCCCATTACAGACTTCAGACTCCAAATACCAATCAAGATTCCAATTTGAAAAAGAAACCACATTATTTTCTAGCCTAGTTCTTTCCCATTAGCCTGGCTGAAAAAGACGTTCCCACCCTACTTACAGATCCGGTTTCTGCAGCTGGTGTGTGGGCTTTTGCATGCGGTGAATTTCCCTCACCTTTTTTCGGTGAATTTTCCACACCTTTCCTCAGTGTATTTTTCCTTCTTTGCTCTAGGCGAAAAATATCATCTCCTCCAGAAGCCCCGCGTTGAAGGTGCCAGATGTGGGAGCCCCTTCCATGTTCGGCGTGGCTCAGGGTTCCTCTTCGGGGATCCGTTTCTGGAGAAGGACGCACACAAAATGAATAGAGAGGCTAGAAAAGAGTTAATTTGGGAAAATGGGGGGCCATGCGGGAGTCCACCTCTAAGGGGAGGACTACCACTGCTCTGGCCTCGCCATCCCTTTTATTGAGGCTATGGAAACACCCATATCCTTTAATCAGGAAATTCTAATAATAGACAATCAGCAAAAATTCACATATGACTAACAGGTGGAGGTTGCTTTAACTATCAATGTCTCAACTAAACAATGAGTGAATTGCTCTGATTCAGAGCAATTAAGGTTGATCAGACTTCTGGATTCCCTTTTCACATTTCTCTATTAGTGACAATGTTTTCAGTAAGACACGTGTCTCTTTAAATCAACCCATTACTCTTTTTATTTTAAAATATATATTTTATTGATTTTCTATAGAGAGGAAGAGAGAGGGATAGAGAGTTAGAAACATCAATGAGAGAGAATCATCAATTAGCTGCATCCCCTACTGGGGATGTGCCAGCAACCAAGGTACATGCCCTTGACCTACATGCCCTTGACCGGAATCAAACTTGGGACCTTTCAGTCTTCAGGCCTAAGCTCCATCCACTGAGCCAAACCGGTTTGGCAACCCATTACTCTTTCTCCCCCACAGTGGCAGTCTCAGCAGTGGAGGCCCACTTCCTATTAACTAGCCAGGTTGCTAAGCTGGTGTTAACACCATCATACAGTGGTGATAGCGCCTCTGAAGCTCCCAGGCAGTGTGTGAAATCGCTTTCCCAAGTGCTGCCCAGTGCAGTTAGCACCCTCCACGCTGGCTTCCCACCTGTGGGGACTCAGCAGAAGAGTCAGCAGGGCTGCATCAGCTGCCTGCATCCTGTGCTCAGAGAAGGCGGGGCCTTTGTGGCCACGGTATCCTTCCCACCTCTGCTCCTCTGGCTGCACTCTCTCCTGCGCGCTCAGCTCTGGCACTCTGGGCCCCCTGGAGCTGCTCTGTACAGGGCTGGCCCTAACGTAGAGCATGTGCTTAACCAGGCAGTGGGCAAACCACTTGTGATTGTGTCCATGGGATGTTACGCCCAGACTTTGTGATCCCCAAGGACCACCAGGGAGCCGAGTCCGATGCAATAAACAAAAGAGCCTCTTCCATGCTAGCATGGGCTCTGTCCACTCACGCCGGCAGCATGGCGGAAGAGAGAGCGAATTTCGCCCAGTCCAGGGGTTTTACTCTGGTCAGTGGTGATGTCACTGCCTCGGCTAACCCTGATTGGTTGGGTGAGGGTTAGGGATAACTCCGCCCTTTGGGGTGGTGTCAGGAGCTCATCCTCGCCCCGCCCTGCCCTCTCTTTCCCCCCTTGTCTAATGTGCCTAGTCAAATCATTGACTCAGCCTACTTTCTTTCAGCATAAACAACAAATACAGTTACCAAGACCCTTAGTACCACAGTTCTCATCAGTATTGTCCTCACTGAAGTCCAGTTCCCCTCCTGCAGGCATCAGTTCTCCTGGCCTGTAGTTGCCAGGATCCAGGCCATGCAGGAGCTGGGAGTCATGTAGTCAGGTCTGGGTGCCATCTACTTCAACAGCAGTGGGTGTGCTCAGGATAACAGTGCAGCGTCCCTTTGAGTCCTTGGGCAGTGAATTTCTTTACTCATACTAAGTTCTTGGGCTACAGGATCTGCGGTGGGCATTGGCAGTGCATCTGGAACGAGCAAACTGCAGAGTCTGTAAGGACTTGAGCAAGGAAATGGTTACCATACATTATCCCCTCCCAAAAAGGGGAAACTTGTCCCAGTAAGGGGTACACCTGGCCCTTCAAAGGGCGAAGGACAGGGGGTTGGTCCAATTTTCACCGATTCTAGGACACATTTAGTTAAACCCCTTTTCCAGAGTCTCACTTACCTGTCCTAAGGCTACAGCTATACTCTGAGATATCTTAGCTACCAAGGTGGGGCTGTTATCTGATACTGGCAGCCTGAACCTAGGTATAATCTCCTGGAGTAATCTCTTGACTACTATAGAGGCAGTTTCTGACTTAGTGGGGTATACCTAATCTGAAGTGTCTACAAAAACTAGACCTTAATGCTGGTGGTTTAATCTCTGAAATCCACCTACCAATGCTCTCCTGGGGAAGTTCCCTGGACCCGAATTCTCAGGGGGACCCCCTTACCTTGCTTGGCATTTACCTGTGCACAGACAGTACTTCTAGCAACTCTGCCTCACAGAAGTTCAGAAGTTTTGGTGACACTTAAGTGGGTAACCTGGTGTCACTGGGCAACTCTGACCTAGAGCCTCTGGGACCAACAGTCTTGTCATCTGGAAGGTCCACCAATCATCTGGTCTGTCAGGATCTTGCTTCTGTTCAGCCGATTCCTTCTGGCTGCAGTTGGTAACCCTTTTCTCTGTGGATGGCACAATGTCTCCATCAAAGGGCCCGGATTAAGGCCAAAAGTTCTGGAACTGTGCCCAAATGGTGTGGTCCAGGGTGACTACCACTGCCCCTGCATATCAGGTCCCATCCTGAACGTAACTGCTCCCATCCGTGAACAGTACCTTGTCGTCTGTTACCTCTGTGCAGTCATGAATGGGTTCCTCCATCATCATCTGGAAGCAGGCTGGCAGGGTTGATGTCCAGGAGAAAAGCCTGGCCCATCCAGTTGAGCTCCTGGCCCAGAGTCTGCTTATCTGCCTTCTTCACCATCAATGCTGTGGTGGCCACTGCCTGGGAGCACGCTGGCCACCCTGCTGCCACAGGGTCCAGTCTCTTAGACAGATAGGCAACAGGTCTCTTTCAGGGACCTAGAGTCTGAGTGAGAACCCCTTTGGCAATGCCTCTTACCTCACTCACGTAGAGGTGGAAGGGCTTCGCGACGCCTGGCAAGGCTAGAGCAGCTGCTGAGATGAGAGCCTCCTTTAGCTCCTCAAAGGCCCATTGTCCAGTTCAGCAGCTGCGTTCCTTCAGTACATGTTTCTTCTGAGGTCCACAGTCCTTCTTTGATGTCCAAGGAGGCTCCCTGCTTTTACAATAAACATACTAATTCCTTCCTATTATTTGCTGGCCTTTTAATTTCAAATTAACTTCTAAACTTTCTTTCTATATAACTATGCCTCAAATTTTAAAGAAAAGGCAAGGGAGGAGGGAGCAGGTCGAGTATACTGTTCCCAGGCCTCCAGCCGCTTGAAATTTAAAATGCCACATTTTCCCTACAGATACAGATTTATCTGCATTTCTAAGCCCCCTTCTACTCCCCCCTGCAGAACATCGGTGAAAATTGTCCAAGCAGTCACAGGGGGTTAAATCATACAAATAATTGTTTTAACACAATTCTAAATAAATTATAAACCTTTGTGATGAAGTCTACTTAAATCTATAAAGTAGGCACACATGACTGAAACCAAAAATGATTCCCAAAGTTTAAATAACCGAATGTACAAATACAAGATGCAGGTACAAGTCCAAATTCAACAACAATGGCATAATGAGAAAAGCAAAACAAAACAAATCAAATATAAAAGTTTCATATGTTACATTAAACATTACTTTAGAAAAAGTGACTTAAAAATACTGCATCACTGACTTAAAATAATTTTTAAGTGTAAGCATTATATACTTTTTCATCTGACAAATAAGAATAAATCAATCCTTGAGATCTTTGATCATTACTGCTTATTCTTAACACATATAATACAGTTTAGCCTGCTATATTCTAGGCATCTAGTTATTGCAATTAATTTTTCCTAATTCAATTTATACTTTGAACTTTTAAAGCTGGCAAGTCAAATATATTTGGCATTTTTTTAGATTAATAATACATCCTGCTTACTTAGGGTAAAGTTTCAGCAACAGATCTGGTCAAACATGTGTTTTTTAATACATCCTGCTTACTTAGGGTAAAGTTTCAGCAACAGATCTGGTCAAACATGTGTTTTTTTTTTTCAGATCTTAAAATTTTTTCTGAAGTTCAAACAAAGCACTGAATAATTTCTTTGCAGGAGAGCTAATAGTCTTGCGCTCTCCAGCCTCCTCTAGACCTCTCCGCACCAGAGGCAGTTTACTAAGATTCAAGACAATGTCAGAAAAAAAATGAATTTTGTTCATAGGTCAATCACAATTCATACTTAAGTAGCTATATGACTCTGCTTAGCTGATACCAATGACAAGGAAGACTTACCATTGTAAGCAAGGCCATCTGGGCAGCTTCACCACGTTATCACCTGCCACTCCCTGCAAATCACTGGAGTAGCATTCAAATGCAAATGAACACATTCTTTAGCTGAAGACTCCTGGCCATTTTCACATAAACTTGTTACCATTACCATCTAGTTTCCGCCTCATGGCGGGGAATTTCAAAAGCTGCTTACAATGACTTGGGAAACCAGTTTTAATTTATCTCCCGGTTATCTTCACCATTTTTAAAACTTATTCTGTACCCAGAAAGGCGTTTTTAAGCACAGCCCAAAACTATGTGCACTTGTTTTGAACTGGCCTTTTCTCTTTACTGAGCACAGAGATTCGCCCTTGAGCTCTTCTCCTGTACCTGATGTCCCCACAGACCGGATGCCTCCACACCGGCCCAGACTCCCAGGGCCCAGACCCCCGGAGGGAGGCTGCTGCCACCACAGCCCCAGCCACGCTACTCAGGCGGCCCCCGAGGAGAAAGCGCAGGTCGCCCCAGTGGCTTCCCGGCTCCACCTCCCCTTCTCCAGGCAGCCAGCAAATTAACCCAGGTGCCTGCTCCCCGAGCGAGGCCACCACTGCCCAGCCACGCCCCAACGCGCAGACTGAGCCACGTGGGAGCCCCCTCTCTGACCCAACGCCACCAGGGGGCCCCGCACCACTACGCTGGCCACACTTTGCCGGCTCCATCCTGGGGCGCCATGTCGCCCGCAGATACCAAACTCAGACCTGGGAAAGGTTCTGCAGGTGAGGCAATGGCTCACGCCACTCACCTTGTCCTGGGAGAGGCTTCAATTCCTCTCCCCACAAGGTCCCTCTAGATCCCTCCCGGGAGGTCAGAACGTCTTCTGAAACCTCCTGCCCGTGGCCTTCATGGTGCGTCCACCAGGCGTTTTCGGGCACCAATTCCACAAGGGGTTTTATGTCCCTCCAGAGCGTGCACACAAAAACACAGACACACACACACCTACAGCAGCCAGTCAGGCTCTCCGGATCGGGCCCCTTATGGTCCTGGCTGGGGATCCCTGACGAACTTCGCCATATGTTATGCCCAGACTTTGTGATCCCCAAGGACCACCAGGGAGCCGAGTCCGATGCAATAAACAAAAGAGCCTCTTCCAGGCTAGCATGGGCTCTTTCCACTCATGCTGGCAGCGTGGTGGAAGAGAGAGCGAATTTCGCCCAGTCCAGGAGTTTTACTCTGGTCGGTGGTGATGTCACTGCCTCGGCTAACCCTGATTGGTTGGGTGAGGGTTAGGGATAACTCCGCCCTGCAGGGTGGAGTTGCGAGCTCATCCTCGCCCCGCCCTGCCCTCTCAGGGACAGGGTCGGGGCAACTCTGGCACCAAGAATGCTATCCCTGCCTTCAGTGCTGGGTCTAAGGTCCCGGAACCCCCATGCCAGGTGGATGAGGAGCTGGGTGAGGGGTGTCAGCAAAAGGAAGCTCAACGGGAGGCTCCTAGTGGAGCTTCCTCCAGGCGCATCTTCAGGCAGCCCGCCTGTGCGTAGCCCTGCCTGCGACGTGAATGCTCTCCCAGGGTAAACACCATATTCCCAAAGTGGCCAGACTTTATCTTAAAAAGGTTTACAAGGTCTAATAATCTTGTTTGAAATGAAATCTACTCATTAATATGTTCATAAAACAGAGCAAACTTAGGCCAAGCCTGTCCATTCCACAACCAGAAACAGCCTCCTTGACACCAGAGAGGGGCCAGGTAATGGAAGGGCAGGTGGTAGCTGAGGGAAGGACTGAAGTAAAAATAGGAAGTCCTAGAAGATGTGAGTTCCCACAAAAATGGGGCACATCCTTGTTTGCTACTTACGAGCTGTGTGATCTTGGGAGTTCTATCCACCCCCTTTGGGTCTCAGTTTCCTCATCTATAAAATATAGTGTATAATAATACTGATCTCATGGACTTGGTTAAATTCATGTGATGCTGCTGGTACATAATAATCGTACCAAACTATTATCAAGATGATGATGATGATAGTAATGATGATGATGGTAGTGGTATTGGTGATGATGATGATAGTGTTGATGATGTTGATGTGATGATGGTGGTGATCTGGTGATGGTTATGGTGTTGATGGTAATGGGGGTATTGGTGATAATTATGGTGATGGCCATGATGGTGGTGATGGTGATGGTGGTGATGATGATGGTGATGATGGTAATGATGATGATGGTGATGGTGGTACTGGTGATAATGATGGTGATGGTGATGGTGGTTATGATAATGATGGTGGTGATGATAATGGTGCTGGTGGTATTGGTGAGAATGATGATGATAGCCATGATGGTGGTGATGGTGATGGTGGTAGTCATTATTCTGATGACAGAGAAGGGTAATGTATACAACTGAATTAGTAATGAAAAGTGTGGTACTGGAACAGAATAGAGTCTAGAAGCAGGAACACCCTATATGGACACTTGAGAGACTAGAGCACAGGAGAGAAAGAAGGGCTGCTTCAGTATATGTGCTAGATCAAGTGACTATCTATATGGGAAAATGAAGCTTGGCCCCAACATCACATAAAACCCAATGCACAAAAGGTTATTTTTGGATAGCCTTTCTGAATGCGGAAAGTAATACAAAAAGCCTCTGGGACAGCACCACCTGCTGGGGCCTTCCCAGGCGGTTAATGCAATCTGTGTGTCCCTGTTGCTCACTGACACACATTTTAATAGTGAGCCAGATAACTATGTCTTAAAAGCAAGAATGAGGGCAGCTGCTTCCTCTTCCATTTCCCTCAATCCGTGTGGTGAAATTCGTTCCTTTTGTTCCCATGTGATGAGCAAAGCTTGGGATGAGTCTTGGCAGGAAAACCATTGTCCTGGTCCCATCTGTAGAGTGCCTGTGTGGCAGGCCGTGATCTGGGCCCATGCCTGCAGTGGTGCATGGTTTCTGAAGCTGTTCTCCAGGACCCGTCGTCTCTCTCAAGGCCTCATGAACACCCAGTGCCAGGGTCTGGATGCGGATGCAGCCCTTTTCCAGCTGGCTCCAAACACGTGGAGTTGACATTGTCCTAAAGGAGACAAGCTATTAATAAACAGACTAATACATAAACAAGCCAGCCAGCCCCGTGGTGCCAGAGGGACGGAGAAGCATAAGTGGAGGGCGGCATAGGCCTGCCCAGGGGCTGCTGTGACAGGTGTGGTCTGGGAGCGTGGCCTTGAAGCAAAGAACTCGGGAGCTGTCAGAGCCAGGCTGCACTTCTTAGGGAAGAGGTCCCAGTGGATTAAGGAATGAATTCAAAGGCCTGTGGTGGGAACGAGCCTCGGAAGAGTGACCAAAGGGCCACATGGCTAGAGGAGGAAGGACAAGTCACGTGAGGGAGATGCGGTCAGGGGCTGATGGGGCCAGAGTCTGTGGCACCTCACAGAGCTCTGTCACCTCTTTATTCCAAGGGAAACGTCAGTGTGGCGGGGAGGACCAAGGCTGGGCAGGCACAAGGCTGTTCCCAAAGGCCCATGTTGGCTCCCTCGGGGCGAGGAGAAAAGCCAGGGGCCTGCTCGAAGCGATGGTGACAGTCCAGAGAGGGGCGGTGCTGGCCTGGAGGGGCGGCGGCGGAGGCTGGGAGAAGTGGCAGTTCTGCATAGATTTTGAGGATTTGCAGATGGAATAAATGTGGGGGTTTTTTGGAGAAAGAGAGAAAGGTCAAGGGTGGCACTGAATGGTTGGAGGCCGAGATCTGTGAGGTGGGAGGGGTGATGGTCGGGGTGTGCCGGTGGGTTCGGCAGGGACATGCTGAATTGCTAGCGCCTGCCTCCTGCAGAGCCGACGAGGGGCGTCCTGGCAGCCGGGCCCTGCGTGCGCATCCCGGGGGACACTCACGGGAGTCTCTCACCTCGTGGCCAGTGAAGGACACCCATCGCAGAGCGTTACTTCCGACATCTGAGCCCAGTGAGAGCCTGTGCTTAAGTCCACATCGGAAACCACCTTCCGTGCAGAATTCCTCTCCCGCTGAAGGAGGTTTTAGGTGTAAAAAGAAAATCCTCGTGTGTCACAGCTCAACTGTCCTCTATCTGAGCTCAGATCCAGACCAGCCGCCTCACACTTACCCGGAAAAAAAAGGTAAAATCCCGTTTTAGAGCCTCTAGCTGGCTTTGAGCACAGCTGCCTTCACAGCTCAGCCCGCGGAGCAGCCTGTCAGGCAGGGACAGAGGGGCGATGCCCTCCGGAGGGGAGGGGGGCACCCACCTGCCTGTGCAGCTCCACCTGCAGGAATGGGCCCTGAGAACCGATGTCTGTGCAGGAAACCCAGGAACAAACAGAGGCTCCGCCCGGCCTCTCGGACGGACGGGATTCCCTCCGATTGGCTGGGGAATTGATGGAAGGCTCCAGGCTTGCAGCCCAGGGAGAGAGGGGCCTGAACAGCCAGAGGGGAGGAGCCGGGTCCTCCTGGCCTCTGCCTGCAGCCACGCCTGCTGGGGAAAGCTTCAGGAGATGGGCATGGGGAGCAGGCTCGGGTCCCTAGCGCACTGGCCAGGGCTTGACCGCTTAAACACAATAGTGGGTAAAGTTTCACTGAGAAGAAATTCAGAGCAAAACTCACAGTGAATTCCGACGGTACAGAGTGGTGAGTGCTGACAAGTGTGCACAGCTGTGTAGCCATTTACATGCCTTCAGGAAATTCTCTTCTGCCTCTCCCCATGTCAGAGGCAACCACTGTTTTGATTTCCACAACCATATTTTTATTTTTAAAATGATTTAAAGCGCCTGTGCTTGGTTCTCCCCCTCCCGCTAGGCTGAGATGCAGCCTCTGTGCCTGGCCAGTCCTTTCTCCTGATTGCCATGGTATTGCACCGAATGGCGGCCGCACCTGCCTGCTCTTCCTCCCGCTGGAGCAGGTATGCCCGCGGTGCTTCTGGGAAGGAAGCTGTTGTGACGGTGCTCGCCGTCTGTGGGCACGGCACCCGTTCTCTTGGTGCGAACCTGGTGGGGTGGAGGGCAGATGTGGGGTCACTTTCTGTATTAGAAATGGGTGCTGCTCGCCTTGCTGCCGCCCACGCTGCGCCCAAAGAAGGCTGCAGTGAGTATCCTGCCCTGGACACGCAGTGCTGGGTTTGGCCTAATCTGGGACTTTTTAAAAAACGCCAGGGGAGTCCTCCAAGATGGCTGCGCCCAGGTGAATACCTAGCTGCAGCCTCACACAACAATTTCAATAAAATACAACAAAAATATAAAATGGACATCACCCAGAACTACAGGAAAGTTGACTGACTGGAAATTCTACAACGAGAAGCAAGGAGAAAACCAGAAGGAAGCGCAGAGGAGCTGGAAAAGCCCAAGGTACCGAGACACGCGGCGCGCGGAGAGGACGGAGCTGGAGAGGAGGGAGGCGGAGTGCCTGGCGGGCGTTCCCTGGCGGGAAGGAGATAAAACTCCAACTGTGCTGGGCCCCCGACTGCTCTGAACCCCAGGCCTAGGCCAGACCCCGGGGACTCAGGCTCAGCCAGAGGGAGCTGGGCTGCGAGGCGGAACGGGGAAGCTGCGAAAGGAGGTCCCGGCGGTGGCGCCCAGTGCGCGCAGAGAAGGGACGGCAGGCTGTGCCGCGGGATTGCCTGGCGGGAAGGAGACAGGGGTTCCAGTCTGCTCTGAACGCCACCTCCAACTCCACTTCCAACTGAACTGAACCCCAATACCGGGCTCATTGGGGGAGAGCATTGACTGTTTGGCAGCAGGCGAAAATCGAAGGCGCCTTTCTCTCAGAGGCGCTTACAACAAGTACTGAAGGACCCTGAGTCTCAGGAGTCGCATAGGGCGGGGCTGACGGAAGCCAAAGCTGTAGGCTCCTCCCTGAAACCCCGCCCCATCAGGAAAGCTGCCTGCAAAAATGCCTAAACCAAATAGATCACAAACGAAAGAAATGGAGGACAAAAAGCGTCTGGATATAGAGTTCAAATCTACACTTATAAGGTTTTTCAAGAATTTCCTAGAAAAGATGGATAAGACCTATGAGGACATGAAAAGAAATCAACTAGAATTAATAAGGAGTCATCAAGAAATGATAAGGGAACAACAAGAAATAAAGAATACATTGTCTGAAATAAAAAATATTTTACAGAGTCCTAAAAACAGAAGGGAAGATCGCAAGAATCAAGTCAAAGATTTGGAACATAAAGAGCCAGAAGACACTCCTCCACAGAAGCTAGAAGGCAAGAGAATCCAGAAAATTGAAGATAATGTAAGAAACCTCTGGGACAACTTCAAGCGAACCAACATCAGAATTATGGGGGTCCCAGAAGATGAGAGAGAGCAAGATATCGAAAACATACTGAAAGAAATAGTGACAGAAAACTTCCCCCACCTGGGGAAAGAATTAGACTTACAAGTACAGGAAGCGCACAGAACTCCAAACAAAAGGAATCCAAAGAGGACCACACCAAGACAAATCATAATTAAAATTCCAAGAGCAAAAGACAAAGAGAGAATATTAAAAGAAGCAAGAGCAAAGAAGGTAGTTACCTATAAAGGAGCACCTATACGATTGTCAGCTGATTTCTCAACAGAAACCATGCAGGCCAGACGGGAATGGCAAGAAATATTCAAGGTGATGAATAGTAAGAACCTACAGCCAAAGATAATCTATCCAGCAAAGCTATCACTCAGAATCGAAGGTCAGATAAAGAGCTTCACTAATAAAAAAAAGCTAAAGGAGTTCATCAACACCAAACCAGACTTATATGAGTTGCTGAAGGGAGTTCTTTCAGAAGAGAAAGTAAACAAAGATAAAAATTATGAACAACAAATACGTAACTATCAACAAGTGAATCTAAAAACCAAGGAAATTAAAAAAAAAAATCTGATGAACAATAGTAACTGTTGAATATAATAGAATCAGAGGTATGGAAGGGGAGTGAACTGACGATTCTTGGGGAAAAGGGGAGAGGGGGTGTGGGAAGAGACTGAACATAAACTGTGCACCTATGGATGAGGACAATGGGGAGTGGGGAAAGGGCAGAGGGTGGGGTGGGAATCTGGTGGAGGAGAGCAATGGTGGGGGGGAAGGAACAGTTGTAATAATATGAACAATAAAAACTTATTAAAAAAAAAAAAAAAAAAAAAAAAGAAATAGAGATCAGAAAGAGTGAAAAAAAAAAAAATAAAAAAAATAAAAAAAATAAAAAAAAAAAATAAAAAACGCCAGGGGTCACGGGACAGATTGTTAAGAATCGCGGCTGTCCCAACAAGGGCAGAACATCTGGACACCTTGGCGCCTGATCCCCTTCACCCCCTTGCTTCTGAAAACTAGGGAAGGACTGCCCAGTTGGGCATATCTGGGGAAATTGCAGGGGGAAATTGCCTTCCTGGAAACAAGGGATCAGAGCCAGAAGAGATAGTCTGGGAGCCAGTTGGCACTCTGCCAGCTAGAGCCATAGAGAAAGAAGGCCAGAGCAACCAAAAAGACTGGGAGGTCAAACCGGAAACACTGACACCTAAGAGCTGAATTACAAACGGCCTTTTTTTTTTCTTTTAATTAATCAAAAATAAATGGACACAAATAACTAAGATATAGCCTACTTAAAATTAAGGATTATCTTAAAAAACTGAGGTGCAGTGGAATGCTGGGAACTGCAAGACTGTCTGCTCCGAGAATCAGGGGTGCCAAATACAATAACAGAGAAAGTGAATGACCACTACTGGACATTTTTATGCTAATTACCATTCTTTATTTTATTTTCATTTTTTATATACATCTTTTATTTAATTTTCATTTTTTACATCTTTTACTTAAGAAACGAATTTTTTTTCTTTTTTCCTTACTTGATTTTACCTTTTCAATTATTACATTTTTCAATTGCTATCATCACTATTACTACTGCAATTTTGCAATTTTTGTTTCTTTCTTTTTTCTTTTTTCTTTTTTTTCTTTTTCCTCTCCAGTACCATTTTATTTTTTCTTTATTTTACATTGGGAGTAACCTTCATTCTATCTTAATCTCTACTATAGCATCATTCAACCCTATCTCAACTTGACCTTTATACCATCACTCTTGTACTAAACTTTACCCTTTTAGTCTCCGGTTTATCCTATCCCTTTCCTGCTTTAGTTTTTCCTCTGTTCTTTCTGTATACTCCCTGCTAAAGCTCTCACTATACTTATAGACCTAAGTTCCAACCCCTGATCCAAGTGTATAAATACCACTCTGCACTATATTAACTAGTTAAAAAAAAAAAAAAAAGGTTCTCCTCTCTATCCCTTTCTCATTGTTTGTGTGAAAGTTGATTATTGTGAATTTTTATGCTTTTTAGTGAAATTGTTATGCTTATTCCTGTGTTGTTATTGTTGCTTTGTATTTTTTAAAAAATCCTCTGTTTTTGTTTGTTTCTTTTACTTCTGTATAGCATAGCCTTACTTAATAATAGTGGATATTGTAGTTTGTATTGATCTCCAAGTATTGTTACTGGCATTGGCTGGGTTCAGTGGTTGTTCTATAGCAATTTTCTCCACAGATATATAGTTTGTCTCCCATTTCTCTTTTAGTTTCCTTCTTCTCTCTTTCTCTCTCTTTCTCTCTCTCTCTTTCTCTCTCTCTCTCTTATTTTTTTCCGTTTTCCAACTTCATTTTGTCATTACTTTTTTCCTTCTTTTTCTATCTCTTTATCCCTCTTTTTTATTTTATTTACTTATTTTATTTATTATTATTTTTTAAATTTTTCTTTATTTTATTTTTGCCTTTCTTCCTTCTCTCCTATCCCCCAATTTGCCTTTCTCTAGTGGTCACCTTTGTTGGAGGTTATTAATATTGTAAATACATTCCTGTTAAGTGCCTCTTGTGTTGTACCTGGTAGTGTTGTAGTTTGTACCTTTAAATCAACGCAGGAGAAGGAACACCACATAACCAGACATCCTGATAAGAGAGCCATGGGGAGACAAAGAAATGGCCCGCACATGAAAGAAAAGCAGGTATTGCCGAGACCGGTTTGGCTCAATGGATAGAGCGTCGGCTTGGGGACTGAAGGGTCCCGGGTTTGATTCCGGTCAAGGGCATGTACCTTGGTTGCGGGCATATCCCCAGTAGGGGGTATGCAAGAGGCAGCTGATCGATGACTCTCTCTCATCGATGTTTCTAACTCTCTATCTCTCTCCCTTCCTCTCTGTAAAAAATCAATAAAATATATTTTTAAAAAAGAAAAAAGAAAAGCAGGTATCACCAGAAAAGGAAGTAAACGAGTCAGAGACAAGCAGCCTACCAGAGCAAGAATTCAGAATAATGATCATAGGATGGCTAAAAAGAATGGAAGAGAAATTTGACAATAACCAAGAAGAAATGAGGAAGAACCATGAGGAATTGAAGAAGAGCCATGAGGAATTGAAAAAAAACCATGAGGAATTGAAGAAGAACCAAGAAGAAATGAAAAATGACATCACTACCATGAAGAACTCAATAGAAAGCATCAAGAGTAGACTAGATGAAGCAGAGGACCGCATCAGTGAGCTAGAAGACAAGGTGGAAAAAAATACCCAATTAGAGCAGCTTCTAGAAAAAAAGATTAAAAAGCAGGAGGAGAGCCCACGGGAGCTTTGGGACAATACGAAACAAAATAATATTCGAATAATAGGGGTTACAGAAGGAAAGGAAACTGAGGTAGACATGGAAAAAGTATTTCAAGAAATAATGACAGAAAACTTTCCTGAGATAGAGAAGAAAAAACCCACACAAATCCAAGATGCTCGCAGAGTCCCAAGCAAAATAAATCCCAGAAGACAGATGCCAAGGCATATTATAATTAAATTGGCAAACAACATCGACAAAGTAAGAATCTTAAAAGCAGCCAGAGAGAGACAGAAAGTGACATACAAAGGAACCCCCATCAGACTAGCAACTGATTTCTCAACAGAAACATATCAAGCCAGAAGGGAATGGGATGAAATATACAAAGTCATGCAAAGGAAGGGTCTGAATCCAAGAATACTGTACCCAGCAAGGCTATCAATCAAAATTGAAGGGGAAATCAGGAGCTTCACAGACAAAAAAAGACTGAAGGAATTTATCTCCACCAAACCAGCAATGCAAGAAATGCTAAAGGGTCTACTTTAAAAATAAAGAAATAGGAAGTGAAGAAGGAACACGGGTATAGAATAAAAATGGGGTCAAATGAGTACCTATCAATAATAACCTTAAATGTAAATGGATTAAATGCTCCAATCAAAAGACATAGGGTGTCAGATTGGATCAGAAAACAAGACCCATACATCGGTTGTCTACAAGAAACCCACCTCTGAAAAAAAGATGCACACAGACTGAGGGTGAAGGGATGGAAAAAAGTTTTCCAGGCAAATGGAAATGAAAAAAAAGCTGGGGTAACAATACTTATATCTGACAAATTAGATCTCAGAGTGAAGGACATAACAAGAGATAATGAAGGCCACTTCATAATACTAAAGGGGACAATCCATAAAGAAGAAATAACCCTGGTAAATATATATGCACCCAATACAGGAGCACCCAAATACATAAAAAAAAAAAAAACTGCTGGAGGATATTAAGGGAGAGATTAATAGCAATACAATCATAGTAGGAGATTTTAATACCCCAATGTCACCCTTCGACAAATCATCTAAACAAAAAATCAGCAAAGAAATATCAATCCTAAATGACTCACTAGACCAGATGGAATTAATTGACATCTTCAGAACATTCCACCCCAAAGCGACAGAATATACATTCTTCTCAAGTGTACATGGGACATTCTCAAAGATAGACCACATTTTGGGACATACGCAAAGTCTCTTCGAATTCAAGAAGATAGAAATCATATCAAGCATCTTCTTAGATGATAATGGCATAAAACTGGAAATTAACTACAATAAAAATAATCTAAAGAAATCAAACACATGGAGACTAAACAGCATGCTATTAAACAAGGAATGGGTTACCAGAGAAATCAAGGAAGAAATTAAAAACATCCTGGAAACAAATGACAATGAAAACACAACTATCCAAAATCTATTGGACACAGCAAAAGCAGTTTTGAGAGGGAAGTTCATATCCTTACAAGCCTATTGCAAAAAACTAGAAAAAAGGCTAACAAATGATCTAACTCTACAACTCAAAGAGTTAGAAAAAGAGCAACAAGAAAAGCCCAGTGTAAGCAGAAGGAAGGAAATAACAAAAATCAGAGGACAGATAAATGATATAGAGACCAAAGAAACAATACATAAGATCAACAAAACCAAGAGCTGGTTCTTTGAAAGGATAAACAAGATAGATGGACCCCTAGCCAGGCTAACCAAGAAACAAAGAGAGAGGACAAATAAATAAACAAAATCAGAAATGAAAGAGGTAAAATAACAACAGATCCCGCCGAAATACAAAGGATTGTTACAAAATACTACGAACAGCTCTATTCAAACAAACTGAACAACCTGGAGGAAATGGACATATTCCTAGAAAAATGCAACCTTCCAAAACTCAATCAGGAAGAATCTAAAAATCTCAATAGACCAGTGACTTGGGAAGAAATTGAAACAGTCATCAAAAAGCTTCCAGCAAACAAAAGCCCAGGGCCAGATGGCTTCACAGGAGAGTTTTACCAAACATTCAAGGAAGAACTAATACCTATCCTCCTCAGACTATTCCAAAAAATCCAAGAGGAAGGAACACTTCCAAACTCCTTCTATGAAGCCAGCATCACCCTAATACCAAAACCAGATAAAGACAACTCAATGAAAGAAAATTTACAGGCCAATATCCTTCATGAACATAGATGCCAAAATCCTCAACAAAATTCTAGCAAATCGACTCCAGAAGAACATCACAAAGATCATACACCATGACCAAGTAGGATTTATTCCAGGAATGCAAGGATGGTACAATATCCGCAAATCAATAAACGTGATACATCACATAAACAAATTGAAAGATAAAAATCATATAGTCATATCAATTGATGCAGAAAAAGCATTTCATAAAATCCAACACCCTTTCCTGATAAAATCTCTTAACAAGGTGGGAGTACAAGGATCATACCTCAACATAATAAAAGCTATATATGATAAACCCACAGCCAACATTATACTCAATGGGCAAAAACTAAAACCATTCCCTTTAAGAACAGGAACAAGACAGGGATGCCACTCCTGTTTGATATATTAATAGTACTGGAAGTACTCCTGTTTGATATATTAATAGTACTGGAAGTACTAGCCATTGCATTAGACAAGAGGAGGAAATAAAAGGCATCCAAATTGGAAAAGAAGAAGTAAAGTTATCCTTATTTGCAGATGACATGATATTGTACATAAAAAAAAACACAAAAGACTCCATTAAAAAACTAATTGACTTAATAAATGAATTCGGCAATGTAGCAAGATACAAAATTAATGCCAAGAAATCCATGGCATTTCTATACACCAACAGTGAAACTACAGAAACAAAAGCTAAAAAAGCAATTCCATTTACCATCGCACCAAAAAAATTAAGATACCTAGGAATAAATTTAACTAAGGAAGTAAAGGACCTATATGCATAAAACTACATGACACTGAAAAAAGAGATAGAGGAAGATGTAAAGAGATGGAAGAACATACCATGTTCATGGATTGGTAGAATCAACATCATCAAAATGTCCATACTTCCTAAAGCAATCTATAGGTTCAATGCACTCCCCATTAAAATACCAACGACATATTTCACTGACCTAGAAAGAACTCTCCAAAAGTTCATTTGGAACAATAAAAGAACCCGAATAGCCATAGTAATCCTGAGAAAGAAGAGTAAAGTAGGAGGGATCTCAATACCAGACTTCAAACTATATTACAAAGCAACTGTTCTCAAAACAGCCTGGTACTGGCACAAGAACAGACATATAGATCAATGGAATAGAATCGAGAACCCAGATATCAACCCAAATCACTATGCTCAATTAATATTTGACAAAGGAGGCACAAATATACAATGGAGTCAAGACAGTTTCTTCAATAAATGGTGTTGGGAAAATTGGACAGACACGTGCAAAAGAATGAAACTAGACCACCAACTTACACCATTCACAAAAATAAACTCAAAATGGATACAGGACTTAAACATCAGACGGGAAACCATAAAAATACTAGAAGCATCCACAGGCAGCAAAATCTCAGACGTATGCCAAAAGAACTTCTTCACTGATACTGCCCCTAGGGCAATGGAAGCTAAAGAGAAAATAAACAAATGGGACTACATCAAAATAAAAAGCTTTTTTACAGCAAAAGAAACCATCAACAAAACAAGAAAGCCCACAGTGTGGGAGAACATATTTGCAAATAATACCACTGATAAAGGTTTAATCTCCAACATTTACAGACAGCTTATACAACTAAATAAAAGGAAGATGAATGATCCAATTAAAAAATGGGCAATGGACCTAAATAGAATATTTTCAAAAGACAGAAGATAGGCCAAAAGGCACATGAAAACATGTTCAAAGTCACTAATTGTCCAAGAGATGCAAATCAAAACAACAATGCGGCACCATCTCACTCCTGTCAGAATGGCCAACATCAACAAATCAACAAACAACAAGTGTTGGCGAGGTTGCGGAGAAAAAGGAACCCCTGTGCACTGCTGGTGGGAATGCAGACTGGTGCAACCACTGTGGAGATCAGTGTGGAGTTTCCTCAAAAAACTGAAAATGGAACTCCCATTTGACCCAGTAATCCCATTTCTAGGAATATATCCCAAGAAACTAGAAACACCAATCAGAAAGGATATATGCAGCCCTATGTTCATAGCAGCACAATCTACAATAGCCAGAATTTGGAAACAGCCTAGGTGCCCGTCAGCAGATGATTGGATCCAAAAACTATGATACATCTACACAATGGAATACTATGTTGCCATAAAAAAGAAGGAATTCTCATCATTTGCAGCAACCTGGATGGAATTGGAGAACATCATGCTGAGTGAAATAAGCCAATCAATGAAAGAGAAACACCACATGACCTCACTCATTTGTGGATGATAAAGAACATTATAAATTGATGAACCAAGAGACAGATATAGAGACAGTAAAGCAACAGGCAGACTGTCAAATTACAGTGGGGAGGGGAGGAAGATCTGGGGGAGCTAATAGATCAACCGAAGGACTTGTGTACATGCATATAAGTACAACCAATGGACATAAAACTCTGGGGAGCGAGGGTATGTATGGGAGGGAGAGAGGGGGGCAAAAAAAAATCAATAAAATATATATATAAAAAAAAGAAAAAAAGAAATGGGTGCTGCTCCTTGGTGGCGGCCTGTTAGCGGAATGGGCAGAGGGAGAGGGCGGGTAGGGAGCGGAGGGTCTGCAGCACGTAGATCAGTCAGGGCCTCAGGCCCGGGGCCTGCGGTTATGGACACGCAGGGTGAGCTGGTGGGAGCAGGAGCACCAGTGCTGCAGCCCTATGAGCTCCGCCTACTGTTCTGGGCCCTGCCGCTCGCATCCCCTGGCAGCCCGGAGATCCTGCGTGAAGGGGAGCAGCCGGTCCTCCCATTGCTCCTGGTGCTCCCTCTATTTCCGGTCCTCTGGGTCCTCCCAGTGCTCTTGGTGCTCCCAGAGCTCCCGGTGCTCCCTGTGCTCCCAATGCTCCCGGAGCTCCCAGTGCTTCCTGTGCTCCCGGTGCTCCCAGTGCTCCCGGAGCTCCCGTAGCTCCTGGTGCTTCCAGTGCTCCCGGTGCTCCCGGTGCTCCCGGAGCTCCTGGTGCTTCCTGTGCTCCCATTTCTCCCAGTGCTCCCAGTGCTCCCAGTGCTTCCTGTGCTCCTGGTGCTCCCGGAGCTCCCGGTGCTCCCGGTGCTCCCGGAGCTTTTGGTGCTCCCTGTGCGCCTATTTCTCCCAGTGCTCCCGGTGCTCCCAGTGCTCCCGGTGCTCCCGGAGCTCCTGATGCTTCCTGTGCTCCCATTTCTCCTAGTGCTCCCGGAGCTCCCAGTGCTCCCGGTGCTCCCGGTGTTCCCGGTGCTCCCGGAGCTTTTGGTGCTTCCTGTGCTCCCTGTGCTCCCAATGCTCCCGGTGCTCCCAGTGTTCCCAGTGTTCCCTTGCAGCCGGAGAGAGCCGCAGTGTGGAAGCAAGTCTGCTCCCACTCTACGGGTGAGTGTGACTGCCTGGGACCTTCTGGATGGCCCAGCCACTGTCTATGGCTTTCAGTCTGAGTAGCAGTGTTTACAGAGGAGCTGCAAACTTTGCTTTTAAACTGAGAAGTCTCCTAATTAGAACACGTGTGTACACCACACAGGTCAGCGAGCCAGCACAACCCGGGCCCCTGGTTACTGAGAGGGCAGGGTGGGGTGAAGGGACAGGGCGGGGTGAGGGGGCAGGGTGGGGTGAGAGGGCAGGGTGGGGCGGGTCCAGCTCCAGGTAACTGGACCCTAGGCCTAACCCAACCAATCAGGTCAGCCAAGGTAGCAACACCACCCTCCCTATAAAACCCATTGATATGTTAAATTCTTCCTCTTTCTCACCCATGCCCTTGTTGGTATAGGTGAGACTGGGCTCGGACTAGTCCGAAATAAATACAGGCTTTCTGCAATTGCATCGATTCGGCTCCCTGGTAGTCTTTGGGGTTGATGACACTTGGGCACAACAGATGGGGGCTCGTCCAGGATTTCCAAGACTGAGGGACTCTGAATCCGGAGAGCCTGTCTGGCCGCAGTAAAAGTGTGTGAAGGGATCCCTGTGGGAAGTGCCTGAAAGGTCTAGTGGACGCGCTGTTGAAGACCACAGGCCGGAGAGATCAAAAGACGTTTTGATGCTCCTTTAGGAGGGACATAGAATTCCCTCTCAGGACGAGGTAGTCGGCGAGAGGCCGTCGTTTAGTTTTAGGCGCCGCTTCCATGGAGTTGGAAGGCTGTTCTTGGGGGCCCCCCGTCTGTTCCTGTGTTCTTTGTTTGTTTGTATGTTTGTATAGGGAAAGGTTTCAGTTTGCTCTTGTTTGTAAATTTGCTATAAAAACTTAAATATGAATGTATTGAATTGCTATAATACTGAAAATGTTGATGTGGGGAGTCCTTCTCCTGGGGGCTGTTGTAATTTTATGTGTTATTTTATGGACTCACTGTATGGATGTTATGGGACAGACTCAGATTACTCTTTAACCATTGTGATTAATCATTTTCAGGAAGTACAGGCAAGAGCTAATGATTTTAGTATGGAGGTCTGGAAGGACAAATGGCAGACTTGTTGTTCAAGTGAGTGGCCAGCTTTCAATGTCGGATGGCCACCAAAGGGAACATTCAATCTCCCTACCATTCGCTGGGTTCGGAGTGTCGTCTCTCATCCCAAGACAGGTTACCCCAATCAGCTCCCATACATTATAATGTGGCAGGACCTTGTGGAGAACCCACCCTTTTGGCTTAAACACTTTGGGGCCCCACGACCCTCGGAGCCAGAACCTATTTTTGCTTTACAGGGAACGGAGAGGACAGAGAAGAAAATCACCCTGCCATCATTTCCCCCCTACTCTGTCTTGCAGGGGGGAACTGAAGAAGATTTAATGTTTCCTCCCCCGTATCAGTTCCCTAGGGTGCCGGAGGAGGAACCTGACCCTCCCCCATTGAGCAGATGCCACGAGGAGAGCGGGAAGCCCGCCGCATACCAGACAAAGAGCCGAGAGGGAACAATCTGCCTTCATCGCAGACTCCACTGTTAAGACTTTACCCCTTCAAGCCACTGGTCCCCCAGATGAGAGGGGCGATCAGCCCCATCACTACTGGCCTTTCGCCACTAGCGATCTTTATAATTGGACAGCTCAAAATCCTGAGTTTTCTGAGAAGCCAGCGGGACTTATTAATCTGTTGGATTCTATCATTTTTACCCATCAGCCAACCTGGGACGACTGCCAGCAGCTCTTGCAGGTCCTGTTCACCACCGAGGAGAGGGAGAGGATCCTTAATGAGGCCCGGAAGATGGTTCCAGGCATGGATGGGAATCCTACCACCAACCAGGCTCAGATAGAAACCTCTTTTCCTCTGACTAGGCCTGAATGGGATTTCAACACAGCAGAAGGTAAGGAGAGGCTCCGGGTCTACCGCCAGGCTCTAATGGGGCGTCTCTGGGCGGCTGCCAGAAAGCTGACTAATCTGGCTAAGTTCGGGAGCGTACAGCAGGAGAAAGATGAATCTCCAGCAGTCTTTTTAGGGTGGATCATGGAGGCATTCCGCACCTATACCCCCATGAATCCAGAGGCTCCTGAGAGTAAGGCAGCTGTTATTATAGCCTTTGTAAACCAGTCTGCTGCAGACATTAGGAGAAAATTGCAAAGAATAGATAGACTGGGAGAGGAGTCTGCAGGACTTTTTGGTGGTGGCTGAAAAGGTGTAGAATAACCGGGAGCCCCCTGAAGATAAACAGGCTGGCAGGCAGACCCGAGACCTGGCTAAGATCCTGTGGGCCGCCACTTTGGACTCCGCTGAGAAACGGGACCTCCGCCTCCGACAGCTTGCAAACGATCAAAAGAAGGGTAAGGAGACCTCTGTGGAAAGGAAGTGGAAACTGCAAAAGGACCAATGTGCATACTGCAAGAAGATAGGGCATTGGGCTCAAGAATGTCCTAAGAGGGGCAGTGGGAAGGGGAGCAAGACAGACCGAGTAAAGGTCTTGGGGCTTGATGAACTAAGTGATTAGAGGAGTCAGGGTTCGGACCCCCTCCCCGAGCCCAGGGTAACACTTAGAGTGGAGGGGACCCCTGTGGACTTCCTTATTAACACTGGAGCGCAGTATTCTGTCCTCTGTAGTCATTAAGGAAAATTAACTAGCAAAAAGTCCTGGGTGCAAGGGGCAACTGGTATGAACCAGTATTCATGGACTACTGAAGAACATTGGATTTAGGGATGGGCCGGGTAACCCACTCCTTCATGGTAATACCGGAATGCCCCTACCCACTGTTAGGACGGGACTTACTGACCAAGATTGGAGCTCAGATAACTTTCAGACAAGGGGGGCCTCATGTCACTGATGGCGAGGGCCACCCCATCCACGTTCTGACTCTGAGGCTAGAGGATGAGTACTGCCTCCATCAGGAGGCGCTCCCAAGGGGGGATAACATGAATAGATGGCTATGAGAATTCCCCACAGCCTGGGCAGAGACAGGAGGGAAAGGACTAGCTGCTCATAGGACCCCAGTCCTAGTGGAGCTAAAGCCAGGAGAAGGTCCAGTAAGGATCAAACAGTACCCCATGTCTCAGAGGCCCGGGAGGGAATTCAGCTACACATCCAAAGACTGCAGAGTCTAGGGGTGCTGGTTCCCTGCCAATCTGCCTGGAACACCCCCCTACTGCCGGTCAAGAAGCCTCACACAAATGACTATCAACCAGTGCAAGACCTCCGGGAAATAAATAAAAAAGTCATAGACATACACGCAACTGTCCCCAATCCGTACACTCTCTTGAGCTCCCTGGTGCCCACCAGAATCTGGTACACTGTATTAGATTTAAAGTACACCTTCTTCAGTCTGCCGCTAGCACCCAGGAGCCAACCCTTTTTTGCCTTTGAGTGGCATGATCCAGAGGAGGGCTACAGCGGACAACTCACCTGGACACGACTGCCTCAGGGGTTCAAGAATTCGCCCACCATCATTAATGAGTAACTACATGAAGACCTGGGTGAGTACAGAAGAGAGCACCCTGGCCTCAACCTCCTACAGTACGTAGATGACATCCTGATTGCTGCCGACACGACCGAGGACTGTGAACAAAGAACCCAGGATTTGCTGGTCACCCTGGGGGCCTTGGAGTATCGGGCATCCATGAAGAAGGCCCAGATATGCAGAGAGAGGGTAAGTTATCTGGGGTACATCTTAGAGAGCGGACAGCGGGATTATCAGATGCCAGAAAAGAAACTGTCCTAAAGACCCCCACCCCATAAACAAGGAAGTCAGAGGCTGGTGGTATGCTCCAGATGGGAAGCTCCTGCTACCAGACCAGCTTGGGATCCCAATGTTGAAACACATACACCAATCGACTCACCTAGGGTCCCGGAAATTAAAGGATTTGGTCCGGCATGCTAAGATCAAAATTCACCAACTGGACACCAGAATAGATCAAATTGTATCAGCCTGTAAAACTTGCCAGCTTACAAATGCAAGGGTCAAGTGGAAAAGGAACCCGGCAAAGAGGAACAAAGCCCGGGGTGCACTGGGAGATTGACTTCATTGAGGTAAGGCCAGGAAAGTATGGCTATAAATATCTTCTAGTTTTTGTAGATACCTTTTCTGGATGGGTAGAAGCATACCCAACTAAGCATGAAACAGCCCAGATGGTTGCTAAGAAGCTACTGGAGGACATTCTACCCAGGTACAGTTTCCCAGTTGTGATAGGATCGGACAACGGCCCGGCTTTCATCTCACAGGTAACACAGACAGTAGCCAAGGCCATAGGGGCAAATTGGAAATTACATTGTGTGTATAGGCCCCAGAGCTCAGGGCAGGTAGAAAGAATGAACAGAACATTAAAAGAGACCCTTTCTAAACTAACCATGGAGACTGGCGGGGACTGGGTGGCTCTCCTTCCCTATGCTCTTTACCGAGTGAGGAACTCACCCTATATCCTAGGCTTCACTCCCTATGAAATTATGTTTGGTAGGCCCCGCCTATCATTCCCAATCTTAAGGCAGAACTGCTAACTGAATTTGAAAACCAAGAAATATCTTTTTCTTTAAGAAGGCTCCAGAGGGCACTTGAGGACATTTGGCCACGCCTACAGGCCATCTACGAGGCTGGCCCGATCCCGACGCCCCACCAGTACCAGCCAGCAGGCTTGAACCACATTGGAAAGGACCATACATCGTAGTGCTGATGACGCCCACGGCCCTCAAAGTGAACAGCATTGGGACCCGGGTCCACCACACCCATGTTCGGCCAGCTGACTCCTCTGCGATCCAGGAAGACTTCGCCAAGGGATGGAGCATCGACCGAGACCGAGACAACCCCCTCAAGCTCAAGTTATGGTGTACTCAACCTGCCTGATAAAATTTTGTTTGTAGCCAACTGCAGGAGTCCCCACTACCCATATCCTGGTTCAGGGGTGCGTGGGAGACTCACTTCTGCCCTGGACACTCCTGACCCCGCTGTGTAGTCTTGTGTCTCCACTGGACACATCTGGTGGACTCCCCCAAAATGTCAGATCAAGGCACCAGGAAGGAGAAACTTTATGCACCCTTTAGAAATGCAAATGGTCCCATGATTGGGCCTGTTAAGTCTCAAGACAAGGGGGGAATGAGAGGGCAGGGTGGGGTGAGGGGGCAGGGCGGGGTAAGAGGGCAGGGTGGGGTAAGAGGGCAGGCGGGGTGAAAGGGCAGGTGGGGTGAGAGGGCAGGGTGGGGCGGGTCCAGCTCCAGGTAACTGGACCCTAGGCCTAATCCAACCAATCAGGTCAGCTAAGGTAGCGGCACCACCCTCCCTATAAAACCCATTGATATGTTAAGTTCTTCCTCTTTCTCACCATGCCCTCGTTGGTGTAGGTGAGACTGGGCTTGGACTAGTCTGAAATAAATACAGGTTTTCTGCAATTGCATCGAATTCGGCTCCCTGGTAGTCTTTGGGGTTGATGACACTTGGGCACAACAGTTACACTCTCAGCATCTCCTAGGCGGCTCCTCCAGGCCTGGACACTGGTTAGTGAGGAGTGAGACAAGGTCCCTGATAGGCGGGCTCAGGGTTGGGAGCCAGGGATGGGTGGGGAAATGCCCGGGAACAGCCAGCTCCTCACCAGCTCCTCTCCTGCAGATGAAGACACCAGACAAGGTCCAGACAGCCTTCACATGGCCTCACCTCAGACACTTACTCTCCTCTTGGTTTGTCAGATCAAAGTCTTCCATCAGCCGTCTGGTTCTGTCTTATTCAATTAAATTTTTAAATTTAATTTGCCTTGTACATTCATCTTCTTTGAAATCTGAGAGATGACAGTGCCCATTCCAAACTGAGAGTAAATGGCTAAATTAGATTTCAGAGATGATTCAAGGGGACAGCTCTTCCCAGAGACCAGCAGGCCCTTCAAGATAGCCTGGACCAGCAAGAGCTGCCCTGTAGGCGGGAAGAGGGGAGGAAGAGGGGAAGGGAGGCAATGGGGAGGGGAGAACTGGCTGGAGGTGGGAAGTGGGAGGAAAAGGCTGGCTGGGGGTGCTGAGGGACAAAAATAAACTCAAAATGAATAAAGGACTTAAGTGTAAGATGGAAACCATAACAATCTTAGAATTATAGGCAGTAAAATCTCAGACATATGTCATAGTAGTATCTTTACCTATAGAACTCCTAGGGCAGCCCAATGCAAACTAAGGAGAAAATAAACAAATGGGACCACATCAAAATAAAAAGCTTCTGCACAACAAAATAACCCATCAACAAAACAACAAGAAAGCCCACTGCATGGGAGAAAATATTTGCAAATGTTATCTCCCATAATCTTCAAAATTTATAGGGAACTCATATAATTTAACAAAAAGGAAGGTAAACAATCCAATAAAAAAACAGGCAAAGGATTTAAATAGACACTTCAAAAGAGGACATACAGAAGGCCAAGAGACATATGAACACATGCTTTAAGTCACTAATCCTCCGAGAGATGCAAATAAAAATTACAATGCCGTACCATCTCACATCGGTCAGAATGGCTGTCATCAACAAATCAACAAAGGACAAGTGCTGGTGAGGATGCGGAGAAAAAGAAACCCTTGTGCACTGCTGGTGGGAATGCAGACTGGTGCAGCCACTGTGGAGAACAGTATGGAGTTTCCTCAAAAAACTGAAAATGGAACTCCCATTTGACCCAGTAATCCCACTCCTAGAATATATCCCAAGAAACTAGAAACACCAATCAGAAAAGACATATGCACCCCTATTTTCATAGCAGCACAACTCACCATAGCTAAGATTTGGTACCAGCCCAAATTGCTATCAGCAGATGAGTGGATTAGAAAACTGTGGTACATCTATACAATAGAATACTATGCTGCCATAAAAATAAGGAATTCTTATCCAGCAACAGCATGGCTGGACCTGGAGAGCCTTATGCTAAGTGAAATAAGTCAGTCGGAGAAAGATAAATATCACTCATTTGTGGAATGAATAAAATCATGAAACAGAGAAACATCAAACTGACTGTCCAACTTCAGAGGGAAGGGGGGTGGAAAGAGATCAACCAAAGGACTTGCATGAGTGCATATAGGCATAACTAATAGACACAGACAGCAGGGGGATGAGGGCATGTGTGTGTGTGGGGGGGCGCGCGATGGCTAGGGAGAGGTCAATGGGGAAAAAGGAGTCTCAAGTAATACTTTAAACAATAAAAAATTTTAAAAATATGTTTAGAAACCCTACAAAAATAACCTTGGGTGAGGAGCGGGGTAGGAACACGAAACAGCCAGTCTAAGACTCGTGGCTGCCACTTTAGAGGCCTGATGAAGGGGACAAAAGTGAGCTTCCTAAGTGCGAGAGGATGGGTTCAGCAGGTGGTTCACTAACACAAAGCAGGCCTCTCTCCGAAGCTGCCCGTTAGAATGGCTCACGAGGTGGTGTTCTGGAGACACCGTGTTAGCCCTCCCCTTCGTGGGCACGAGGCTCCCCGGGCACATGTAGAAATGCACACCAGGGCCAGGGCCCGGGAACAGACATTTTAAAATTTACCTTTATTGTTGGCAGTATTACAGGGGTCCCCTCTTTTTCCTCCATTGACCTCCTCCATTCCAGCCCCACCCCAGACTTTCCCCGTGCTTGTCTGCTTGTGGGCTATGCATATATGCATGTGAGTTCTTGGTTAATCTCTTCCCGTCCCTACCCCCTGCCTCCATCCCCTTCTCTCTGAGAATTATTAGTCTGTTGCATGTTTCCATGTCTCTGGATCTATTTTGTTTGTCAGTTTATTTTGTTCATTAGATTCCACATATGAATGAGATCATGTGATACTTGTCTTTCTCTGACTGGCTTATATTTCACTTAGCATAGTACTCTCCATGTCCCTCCATGCTGTTTCAAATAGTGAGAGATCCTTCTTCTTACTGCTGCATAGTATTCCAGGGTATCAATGTGCCACCGCTTTTTTATCCACTCATCTACTGATAGGTGGATAAAACGAGAGGCCTGTGCACTGATTCATGCACTGGTGTGGCCCCTCCGCCTGGCCTGTGCCCTCTTGCAATCTGGGACCCTTTGGGGGATGCTGGACTGCCAGTTTCAGCCGAACTCTTGCAGGCCAGGCCTGGATGGAGCCTGCCCTGTGCCACTCCTGCTCATCCCGGCCCCACTGCACCTGCCGCCACTGCCACTCAGTAGCTATGGGGGCAGGAGAGTCTCCCATTGCTACAGCTGTGCTCACCAGCCGTGAGCCTGGCATTGGGCACCTGGTGGTCAGCTGAGTGACATTCCTGCAATGGGAACGCACTGACCACCAGGGGGCAGCTCCTGCATTGAGCATCTGCCCCCTTGTGGTCAGTGCACGTCATAGTGACTGGTCAAACAGTTGACTGGTTGGTTATATGACTAGAGGGCTAGTGCACAAATTCGTGCATGTGTAGGGTCCCTTGGCCTGGCTGGCGATTGGGGCCAATCAGGGCATCTTGCCCAGTCCAGATGGGGGCAGGCCAGCCTGGGGGAGGGACTGTGGGAGGTTGGCTGTGGGAGTGCACTGACCACCAGGAGGCAACTCCTATGTTGAGCATCTGCCCCCTGATGGTCAGTACATGTCATAGTGACCAGTTGACCAGTCATTCGGTTGACTGGTTATAATGATTGCTTCAGGTTTTTATATATGTAGATGGCACTGCTATGAAAATAGGAATGGATATATTCTTTCTGATTGGTGTTTTAAGTTTCTTAGGTTATATTCCCAGAAATAGGATCACTGGTTCAATGGCAGCTCTATTTTCAATTTTTTGAGGAAACCTCATACTGTTTTCCATAATGGCTGCACCAGTCTGCATCCCCACTAGCATTGCACTAGGGTTCCCTTTTCTCTACCTCCTCACATACACTTGTCATTTGTTGAGGGTTGATGGTGGTAGCCATTCTGACAGGTGTGAGATGATACCTCATTGTCATTTTAATTTGCATCTCTCTGATGATCAGTGACATTGAGTATTTTTTCATGTCTAGTGGCCTTCTGTATGTCTACTTTGGAGAAATGTCTATTTAGGTCTTCTGTCCATTTTTTTATTTGGTTGGTTGTTTTCCTTTTGTTGATTTGTATGAGTACTTAGTATATTTTGGATATTAACCCCTTTATAAGATGTATTATTGGCAAATATGTTCTCCTATATAGTTGGCTCCTTAATTTTGATGCTGATTTCTTTTGCTGTGCAGAAAATTTTTATTTTGATGCAGTTCCATTTTTCCCCCCTTTGTTTCTCTTGTGCGGATGTTGTATCAGATAAAAATTTGCTGCATGAGATGTCTGATATTTTTCTGTCTACATTTTCTTCTAGGATTTTGATGGTTTCAAAAATTACATTTAAGTCTTTTATCAATTTTAACTTTATTTTTGTGTATGGTGTAAGTTGGTGGTCTAGCTTTATTTTTTTACATGCAACTGTCCAGTTACCCCACCACCATTTATTGAAAAGAGTGTGTTTACTCTATTGTATAACAAATCAATAAATGTGATACATCAATGTTCTTGCTTCCTTTATTAGATATTTATTTAGCATAGTGGCTTGTGCCAATTTCTGGGTTCTCTGGTCTGTTCCGTTGGTCTATATGCTTGTTCTTATGCTGGCACCAGGCTGTATTGATTACAGTGTCTTTGTAGTATAACTTGATATCTGATCTTGTGATCCTCCCTAACTCTGTTCTTCTTCCTAAAGATTGCTGTGGCTGTTTGGAGTCTTTTTGGTTCCATATAAATTATTGGAGTGTTTGTTCTAGATCTGTAAAGTATGCCACTGATATTTTCATGGGGATTATATTGAATCTATAATTACTTTGGGTAGTATGGACATTTTAATGATGTTAATTCTACTAACCCATGAACACGGTGTATTCTTCCACTGTTTATATTTTCTTCTATTTCTTTTTTCAATGTTCTATAATTTTTCAAGTACAGACCTTTTACCTTCTTGGTTAAGTTATACCTAAGTATTTTAATTTTGTTGTTGTTGCAATGGTAATGGGATTATTTTTTAAATTTCTCTTTCTGAGAATTCATTATTGGTATATAAAAACACCATAGATTTCTGGGTGTTCACTTTGTGTCCTGCTAAGTTTCCAAAATCCTTTATTATATATAGTTGTTTGGTGGAGTCTTTGGGGTTTTCTATGTTTCATGTCATCTTCCAAGAGTGAGTTTTATTTCCTTTTTTCCAATTTGAATGAGTTTTATTTTTCTTCTTGTTTAATCTCTGTTGCTAGAATAAGAGTGATTGTTAGAATCATAAGTTGACAAGCCTGTCTTGTTCCTGTTCTTAGGGTTTAGTTTTTGCCCATTGAGTATTATGTTGGCTGTGGCTTTTATTATGTTGACGTGTGATCTCTATTCCCAGGTTGCTGAGATTTTTTTTAATAAAAAATGGGTGTTGGATTTTGTCAAGTGCTTTTTCTGCATCAATTGATATGATCATGTGATTTTTGTTTTTCAATTTGCTTGTGATGTATCACATTTATTGATTTGCGAATATTGTACTAGCTTTGCATCTCTGGAATTAATTCCACTTGATCACAATGTATGATCTTTTTAATATATTGCTGAATCTGATTTGCTAATATTTTGTTGAGTATTTTAGCATCTTTGTCCATCTGGGGCATGTTCATCACTTTCTTTGTGATGTCTTTATCTAGTTTTGGAATTAGGATAATGCTGGCCTCATGAAAAGATCTTGGAAGTGTTCCTTCCTCTTGAAGTTTTGGAATAGTTTTAGTTCTTCTTTGAATATTTGGTAAAACTCATTAGTGAAGCCATCTGGTCCAGGGCTTTTGTTTGCTATGAGGTTTTTTATTACTGCTTCTATTTCACCAGTTATTATTGTTCAGATTTTCTGCTTCTTCCTGATTTAACTTTGAAAAGTTGCATTTTACTAAAAATTTGTTCATTTCATCCACTTGTTTAGCTTGTTGGCATATAGTTGCTCATAGTATTTGTTTACAACCCTTTATATTTCTGTGGTGTCAGTTGCTATTTTACCTTGTCTCTCTCTCTCTCTCTCTCTCTCTCTCTCTCTCTCTCTCTCTCTCTCTCTCTCGTACTTCTCTATATGAAAGCATTAGGGATTATTTTATTATTTTGTGGACTTTCTACTAATTTTGTTGAGGGTTAACTTATACAATGGATATTGTATTTTTAAAAAAATATATATTTTATTGATTTTTTTACAGAGAAGAAGAGAGAGGGATAGTTAGAAACATCGATGAGAGAGAATCATCGATCAGCTTCCTCTTGCACCCCCCCCCCCAATTGGGGATGTGCCCACAACCAAGGCACATACCCTTGACTGGAATCCAACCTGGGACCTTTCAGTCCACAGGCTGATGCTCTATCCACTGAGCCAAATCGGTTTTGGCTCTTTTCCACTTCTGATTTTATTTATTTGGATCCTCTCTCTTTGTTACTTGATGAGTCTGGTTAAAGGTGCATCAATCTTGATTATCTTTTCAAGAAACCAGCTCTAGGTTTGATGAATAATTTTTTGTTTGTTTCTATGTCATTCATTTCTGCTTTGGTTTTTAATATTTATTTCCTCCTACTTAATCTCGGCTTTTCTTGTTGTTATCTTTCTAGATCTTTAAGTTGTAGTTGATCTCTATTTTATGCCATGATGATCTGAGAAGATGCTTGATATGATTTCAATGCTCTTGAATTTGTAGAGACTTGTTTTGTGCCCTAGCATGTGGTCTTTCTTTGAGAATGTTCCATGTGCACTTGAGGAGAATGTATATTCTGTATCTTTGGAGTGAAATGTTCTATAAGTGCGTATTGATTCCATTTGACCTAGTGTGTCTTTTAGGATTGCTGTTTCTTTGTTGATTCTTTGTCTAGAAAATCTATCCAGTGATGTCAGTGAAGTGTTAAAATCCCCTACTATGATTGTATTCCTGTTGATGTCTCCCTTTAAGTCCACTTGAAAATTTTTAATGTATTTAGGTGCTTCTATATTGAGCACATATATGTTTACCAGGGTTATATTCCCTTGTTGGATCAATCCCTTTGTATTATGAAATGTTTCATTGTCTCTTGTTATGACCTTCATTTTGAAGTCTATTTTATCAGATATGAATATTCCTACCCTAGCTTTTTATTTATTTATTTCTATTTGAATGGAAAAAAATTTTCCATCCCTTCACTTTCATTCTGTGTGGCTCTTTTGTTCTGAGATGCCCAGTGCACAACATTCATGCACTGGGGGGGGGGGGGGCGGGGAACAAGGGGGAAGGGTCCTCAGCCTGACCTGTGCCCTCCTGCAGTCCGGGACCCCTCGGCAGATCCTTCACACCGCTAGGGTGGCAGGAGAGGTTCCACTACCATCACTGCACTTGCAAGCCATGAGCCCGGCTTCTGGCTGAGCGGCACTCCCCTGTGGGAGTGCACTGACCACCAGTGGGCAGCTCCTGCATCAGGCGTCTTCCACCTGGTAATCAGTGTTTGTCATAGTGATTGGTGTTCTGATGATCGGTCTGTTTTCATATTAGGGTTTTATTATATAGGATATCATGTTTTCTTATCCATTCAACTACCTTGTCTTTTGATTTCTTCTATAATTACTGGCCTATTGAGCTGTTTAGATTCTTCCTGATTGAGTTTTGGAAGGTTATATTTTTCTAAGAATATGTCCATTTCCTCCAGGTTGTCCATTTTGTTGGAATAGAGTTGTTCATAGTATTAAAACCTCTCCTCCTCCAACTATTCCAAAAAATCCAAGAGGAAGGAACATTTCCAAGCTCCTTCTATGAAGCCAGCATCACCCTAATACCAAAACCAGATAAAGACAACACAATGAAAGAGAATTACAGACCAATATCCCTCATGAACATAGATGCCAAAATCCTCAACAAAATTCTAGCAAATTGGATTTAGCAGTACATCAGAAAGATCATACACCATGACCAAGTAGGACTTATCCCAGGGATGCAAGGATAATACAATATTTGCAAATCAATAAATGTGATACATCATATAAACCAATTGACAGATAAAAATCACATAATATTAATTGATACAGAAAAAGCATTTGACAAAATCCAACACCCTTTCTTGATAAAAATTTTCAACAAGGTGGAAATAGAAGGATCATACCTCAGCATAATAAAAGCTATATATGATAAACCCACAGCCAACATCATACTCAATGGGCAAAAATTAAAACCATTCCCCTAAGAACAGGAACAAGATAGGGATGCCCACTTTCACCACTCCTGTTTGACATAATACTGGAAGTATTAGCCATTGCAATTAGGCAAGAAGAAGAAATAAAATGCATCCAAATTGGAAAAGAGGAAGTAAAGTGGTCCTTATTTGCAGATGACCTGATATTGTACATAAAAAATCCAAAAGTCTCCATCAAAAAACTAATAGACTTAATAAATGAATTCAGCAATGTAGCAGGACACAAAACTAATGCCAAGAAATCTATGCCCTTTCTATACACCAACAGTGAACCTACAGAAAGAGACTAAAAAAGCAATCCCATTTACCAAAGTACCAAAAAAAAAAAAAAAAAATAAGATACCTAGGAATAAACTTAAATAAGGAGGTAAAAGACCTATACGCTGAAAACTACAGGACACTAAAAAAAAAAAAGAGATAGAGGAAGATGTAAACAGATGGAAAAACATACCATGTTCATGGATTGGTAGAATCAACATAATCAAAATGTCCATATCACCCAAAACAATTTAAAAATTTTTAAAATATATATTTTATTGATTTTACACAGAGAGGACTTGAGAGGGATAAAGAGTTAGAAACGTCAATAAGAGATAAACATTGACCAGCTGCCTCTTGCACCTCTCCCCGCCTCGGGGGATGTGCCTGGAACCAAGGTACGTGCCTTTGACCAGAATCAAACCCGGGACTTTTCAGTCTGCAGGCTGAAGCTTTATCCACTGAGCCAAACCAGTTTCGGCTACCCAAAGCAATTTATAGATTCAATGCACTTCCCATTAAAATACCAACGGCATATTTCACAGGCCTAGAAAAAAACACTCCAAAAATTCATCAGAATAAAAAAAGACCACAAATAGCCACAGCAATCCTGAGAAAGAAGAATAATGTAGGAGGGATCTCAATACCAGATTTCAAGCTGTATTTCAAAGCCACTGTTCTCAAAACAGCCTTGAACTGGCACAAGAACAGACATGTAGCCAATGGAATAGAATAGAAAATCCAGATATCGACCCAACCAACTATACTCAATTAATATTTGACAAAGGAGGCATGAACATATAATGGAGTCAAGACAGTCTTTTCAATAAATGGTATTGGGAAAATTGGACAGATACATGCAAAAAAAATGAAACTAGATCATCAACTTACACCATACACAAACATAAACTCAAAATGGATAAAGGACTTAAAAGTAAGAGAGGAAACTATAAAAATACTAGAGGAATCCACAGGCAGAAAAATCTCAGACATATGCTGAAAAAATTTCTTCCCTAGGGCAATGGAAAGTAAAGAGAAAATAAATAAATGGGACTACATCAAAATAAAAAGCTTTTTCACAGCAAAAGAAACCATCATCAAAACAATAAGAAAGCCCACTCTATGGGAGAACATATTTGCAAATGTTATCATTGATAAAGGTTTAGTCTCCAACATCTATAGGCAGCTTATACAACTTAATAAAAGGAAGGCAAACAATTCAATAAAAAAAAAATGGACAATGGACCTAAATAGAATCTTTTTTTGAGGAAACTCCATACTGTTCTCCACAGTGGCTGCATCAGTTGCATTCCGACCAGAAGTGCATGAGGTTCCTTTTTTTTGTGCACCCTCACCAGCACTTGTCATCTGTTGGTTTGTCGATGACAGCCATTCTGACAGGTGTGAGATGGTACCGCATTGTCGTTTTGATTTGCATCCCTTGGATAATTAATGACTTTGAGCATGTTTTCATGTGTCTCTTGGCCTTCCTTCTGTCTTCTTTAAAAAAGCAGTCATCAAAAAGCTTCTGGCAAACAAAAGCCTGAGGCCAGATAGCTTCACAGGAGAGTTTTACCAAACATTTTATTAGAATAGAGTCGTTCGTAGGGTCTGTTGTTATTTTTCTTCTTTCGTTTCTGATTTTGTGTATTTGGGTCCTCTCTCTTTGCTTCTTGGTGAACCTGACTAGAGGTTTATCAATCTAATTTACTTTTTCAAAGAGCCAACTCTTGTTTTTATTGATCTTTTGTATTGTTTCTTTAGACTCTATGTCGTTTATCTTCGCTCCAATCTTTATTATTTCCTTCCCTCTGCTTACACTGTGCTTTTCTTTTTGTTCTTGTTCTAACTCTTTGAGTTGTAGAGTTAGGTAATTTATTACCTTTCTTTCTTTCTTTCTTTCTTTCTTTCTTTCTTTCTTTCTTTCTTTCTTTCTTTCTTTCTTTCTTTCTTTCTTCCTTTCTTTCTTCCTTCCTTCCTTCCTTCCTTCCTTCCTTCCTTCCTTCCTTCCTTCCTTCCTTCCTTCCTTCCTTCCTTTCTCTTTCTTTCTTTCTTTCTTTCTTTCTTTCTTTCTTTCTTTCTTTCTTTCTTTCTTTCTTTCTTTCTTTCTTTCTTCCTTCCTTCCTTCCTTCCTTCCTTCCTTCCTTCCTTCCTTCCTTCCTTTCTTTCTTTCTTTCTTTCTTTCTTTCTTTCTTTCTTTCTTTCTTTCTTTCTTTCTTTCTTTCTTTCTTTCTTTCTTTCTTTCTTTCTTTTCTCTCTCTCTCTCTCTTTTTTTTTTTTTTTTTTTTTTTTTGCAGTAGGCTTGTAGAGCTATGAACTTCCCTCTCAAAATTACCTTCTCTGTGACCCATAGATTTTGGATTGCTGTGTTTCCATTGTCATTTGTTCCAAATATGGTTTTTATTTCTTCCTTGCTCTCTCTGGTAACCCAGTCTTTGTTTAATAGCATGTTTAATCTCCATGTCTTTTATTTCTTTGGATTGTTTTTATTGTAGCTGATTTCCAGTTTTATGCCACGATGATCTGAAAAGATGCTTGGTATGATTTCTATCAAAGTGAATTTGAAAAGACTTTTGCCTATTTCCCATCTTTGAAAATGACCCATGTGCACTTGCGAAGAATGTATATCTTGTGGCTTTGGGGTGAAATGTTCTGAAGATGTCAATTAATTCCATCTGGTCTAGTGAGTCATTTAGGATTGATGTTTCTTTGCTGATTTTTTTGTTTAAAGGATTTGTCCAATGGTGATAGTGGGGCATTAAAGTCTCCTACTATAATTGTAGTCCTGTTAATCTCTCCCTTGATATCCTCCTGGAGGTTTTTTTTGTTTGTTTTTTTGTTTTGTTTTGTTTTTAATGTATTTGGGTGGTCCTGTATTAGGTGCATATATGTTTATCAGAGTTATTTCTTCTTGTTGGATTGTTCCCTTTAATATTATGAGGTGGCCTTCCTTATCTCTTGTTATGTCCTTCACTTTAAGATATAATTTTTCAGATATAAGTATTGCTACCCCAGTTTTTTTTTTTTCATTTCCATTTGCCTGAAAAACCTTTCTTTCCTTCCCTTCACCCTCAGTCTGTGTGAGTCTTTTTTTGAGGTGGGTTTCTTGTAGAAAGCAGATATATGGGTCTTGTTTTCTTATCCAGTCTTTCTTATCTTATATCTTTTGATTGGGGCATTTGATCCATTTACATTTAAATTTACTATTGATAGTACTTATTTTTATTCTTTACCCTGTGTTCCTTCTTTCCTTCCTATTTATTTTCTTTCTTTCTTTCTTATTTATTTATTTATTTATTTATTTATTTATTTATTTATTTATTTACAGCAGACTCTTTAGAATTTCTTGCATTGCTGGTTTGGTGGTGATAAATTCCCTTAGTCCTTTTTTGTCTGTGAATTTCCTGATTTCACCTTCAATTTGATTGATAGCCTTGCTGGGTACAGTATTCTTGGATTCAGACCCTTCCTTTGCATGACTTTGTATATCTCATTCCATTTCTTTCTGGCCTGATGAGTTTCTGTTGAGAAATCAGTTGCTAGTCTGATGGGGGTTCCTTTGTATGTAACTTTCTGTCTCTCTGAAAGCTTTCAAGATTCTTACTTTGTTGTTGGTGTTTGCCACTTTAAATATAATATGCATTGACGTCGATCTTTTGGGGTTCATTTTGCTTGGGACTCTGTGAGCTTCTTGGATTCCTCCCCCCTCACCCATATCAGGGAAGTTTTTTGTTATTATTTCGTCAAACAGGTCTTCTATTCCTTGCTCATTTTACTTTCCTTCTGGAAACCCTATTGTATGGATGTTGTTTTGTTTTATGTTGTCCCAAAGTTCCTTTTGGCTCTCCTCCTGCTTTTTAATTTTTTTTTTTCTAGAAGCTGCTTTACTTAGGTATTTTTTTCCATCTTGTCTTCTAGCTCACTGATGCAGTCCTCTGCTTCTTCTAGTCTAGTCTTGATGCTTTCTATTGAGTTCTTTACAGCAGCAATGACATTTTTCATTTCCTCTTGGTTCTTACTCATATTGTCAAATTTGTCTTTCATTCTTTTCAGCTACCTTATGACAATTTCTCTAAATTATTTTTCTGATAGGTTGCTTGCCTCTAATTTATTTACTTTCTTTTCTGATGATGCCTGCTTTTTTTTTCATATGCAGGCTGTTTCTTTTTCTCCCCATGTCTATCTTCTTCGGATGTCTGGTTATGTAGTTCTCTCTCTCCTGCATTGATTTAAAGGCACAAAATACAACAAAACCAGGTACAACATACAAGGTACTGAACAGAAATGTATTCGTGATATTAACAACCTCCCATAAAGGTGACCACCAGAGAAAGGCAAAGTAGGGGATAGTAGAGAAAGAAGAAGAGTAAAAAGAAAGAAAAAAAAGGAGTGTCAAAATCAAATTGGGAAAAGAAAAAAAAGTAAGAGAGATAAGAATGAGACTAAGAGAGAAAAGGGGAATCAACTATATATATATATATATATATATATATATATATATAGAGAGAGAGAGAGAGAGAGAGAGAGAGAGAGAGAGAGAAAACTTCAATAGAATAACCACTAATCCCAACAAATGCCACAAGTATCTGGAGATTAATACAAACTACATCACCAACTAATATTAACCGAGGCAAGGGAACATAGAAAAAACCAACAAAACAAAGCAAACTAAAAACCAAACAAAAAAGAATAAGCAAAACAATCTCCCAAAAAAGCATAAAAATTTGATATAATCAACATTCAAGCAAACAACCAAAGGACACAGAGAAAAACAATTCTTGGATAGTAAAGACAGTGAAGAGAAAGGTGTGTATGGACTTTGAACAGGAGATTGGATATTAAGTGTATAAGTAAAGTAAAATTTTAGCAGGGAGTAAACAGAAAAAAAAGGGAAAATCTAAAGTAGAAAAGGGTTAAGATAACCAGGACAACTAAAGGGAAAGGTTAGGAAGAGAGTGATGGTATAAAGGTAGAGTTGAGATAGGGTAAAACAATGCTAAAGGAAAGATGAAAATAGAATATAGAACACTAATCTCAGTAAAATAAAGAGAAAATAAAATGACACTTTAAAAAAAGGTAAAATAGTAGTAGTAGTAATACTAATTGAAAATAAAAATGTAATAAGTAAAAAGGCAAAATCAAGTGAGGAAAAAAGAAAAAAATAGTTTCTTAAGTAAAAGATGCAAAAAATGAAAAAAAAAAGTGCAGTCGGTGTCTTAATTTCTCGTATTCCTTTATTTTTCATTACACAAGAGTCAATTTGTGATTCAGCCCCTTGGTGGCAGTGTTTTTGGATTGACTTCTGAGTCTCTATGGCCTCTCTAGTCTTCTTTCCCTGTGGTACTCAATACTGGTTTGTGGAAGTGGGTTGCCTCAGAGCTGACTCTCTGATCTCCAGGTTCCAGAAAACAACTCCCCCTGCAGTCTCCCAGGGTATCCCCAACTGAGTAATCTTATGTATTGGGCTTAGTAATAAGAAGTGGAAAAAACCCAAGTATGCGGACAGTGGGTCTGTGCACATGTCTAAACAGCCTGCACTCCTTTGAAATTCTTAGACTTACCCTTCTCATCAGATCAAAATGGGTTGCTTTTTAGAGATCCCCCTGTTAGCAGCTCTGAGGACCCCCTTCCACATTCATGGATCAGGCCAGCCCCTGGTCCTCCAGCTCCCACAAAGCACACGTTTCTCTCTCCCGCCTTTTCCCTGGTGAAATCTGACCTTTCCTTCGTGGAGTAAAAAGAATATGCATGTTTGCGCCAATTGGGGACCGGTGTTCTGGGGCTCAAAGCTGTTCAGCGGTTGCTGCAGTTGTGGATTTTTAGGCTTTTGATAAGATCCACTTTCCCTTTCAAGATGGCACGGTTTCCACGCCCAAGCCCTTAGCCCCAAGTGGGGACCCAGCTGCGAGGTCAGGGTAACCCTATCCAGCAGTCCTCCACTTTCTCCTGGAGTTCAACTGTCCCTTAACTTGCTAACAAACACTCCCCATGAGACCCTCACCTGTTCTTTCTTTTTGCTCTGGGACAAGGCTCAGAACATGTCTATCTATTCTGCTGCCATTTTCTCCTACAAAAAAAATGAATATTTTTAAACACACTTGGGATTTACATTTTGACAAAAGATGTTGCCATGATCATGGACCATGTGTCCTCTAGTAGGGATTGGGCCTGCTTCTTGTGGGCTCTGTACCTGGGCTCATGAATATTCATGTCTGATCCTGCACTAGGCGGAGCCACCTGAGCAACAGACTATGCCCTCATTCTTTCTGTACCTCACTCCTGCACTGTGTCTGGCATCTTACAGGGGGTCCGTGCAGATTTGAGTGAGTCAATGATTGAATGGTGTCTTTAACACCTATTGTTGCTTAATAACAATCACAAAACATAGAAGAACACACATTTGCTATCACATGGGGTCAGTGGGTCCGGAATCCAGGTGGGGCCCAGCTGTGTCCTGGGTTCAGTGTCTCTTCAAGGCTGCAATCACAGTGCACAGGGGCTTTTCCATCTCAAGGTCCAGTGGGGAAGGATCTGCTTTCAGACACACACAGCAGTTGGTAGGTTTGAATTTCTCATGGATGATGGACTTAGGGCTCAGTGCCTCTTGTCTGTGGACCATGGACCTCTCCATCCTGGAAGCTGGCCTTATGCGAGCTGGGAAGGTGAGAGTCTTCTAGCAAAATAGGAGGTGCAGTTTTTTGTAACCTACAAGTCATGTGACATCCGTCACTTTGGTCATGCTCTACTTATTAGAAGCAGGTCACACGAGAAGTGAGGCATGAATACCAGGAAGGGGGATCGCACAACTCAGAGGAGTGCCAGGATTGAACTTAGGAATTAGTCAATGACTTTAAGCATCAAAACAGGCCATTCAGTCCTGAGGTTTGGCTTCATGTCTTCTCAATTACATGGGAGGGTTGCCAAGAGATAATCCCGGTGTGGTGAAAAGAAGAGAGAACTTCAGAGTCAGAGACGGAGGCTTGAATTCTATCTGTGTAACTTCTGGCACTGCCTTTGGTCACCTTCTGGAACCCTGGTCTTCTCATCTGAAAATGGATTGTTGTGAGAATTGAATGTGATCATGAATGTATGGAAAGTGCCATTCAGAATTTTTGGTACCTAGCCTTTCCTCCATGGATGCAGCTGCTGTGTTTATAGGACTGGCTGAACAGCTGGGTTGTTTATAAACATGCATGCCGTGCCTTGGAAAGCTTCTTTAAAATACTTACTGGACTGAGCCTGAGACTCCTCAGGGGAGTCTGTGATGGCTCTTCTCTGTGCACACACAAACCCACTTGATTAAGAACTGATGGGGAAGAGTCACAATTCAAGCACATGTAAGATGTTTCGGGAGGGAAATATTTTTTAAAGACTTATTTTTATTGAATTTATTGCAGAGGCATTGGGGAAATACCATATAATCTCACTCATATGTGGAATCTAATGAGCAAAATAAACTAACAAACAAAATAATAACAGACTCAGAGAGAGCAGACTGACAGCTGTCAGAGGGAGGGGGCTAGGAAGTAGGGTGTCAAAGGTAAAGGGATTAAGAAAAACACACAAAACCTTAGACGAACAACAGTTTGTTAATTACCAGAGGGAAAGGGAAGTGGAGGAGGTAGGAAGGGTAGCTGGTGATAAGTAGTGACAGGAGACTTGACTTGGGGTAGTGAACACACAATACAAATTCAGATGATGTGTTATAGGACTGTACCCATGAAAGGAAACCTTAACAGCAGTGAAATCCCTGCATAGGCGTGGTCACCATGCTGATCAGGCAGAGTAACTGGCCTCAATAGGAAATTGCCAAGTGGGCAAGAGACACCAGGGAAGTATCTATGGGCTGGGGACGGTGCGGTAGGCAGGAAGTTGCTTCTTTGCTCTGTGATTTCAGGCCAATTGGAAAGTTATGAACACAGGGGTGAGCCAGAGATAAGAATGTGGTGGAAGCCTGCTGCTGGCTGATGCAATAGAAGAGCGCCGCTCAAAGGGCAGAGAGGTCTAACTCCTGATCACAAAATCTGGGCATAACATTTGGGGGCTCGTCCAGGATCTCCAAGACCCGGAGAGACCCCAATCCGGAGAGCCTGACTGGCAGCGGTACGTGTGTATGTGTCTGTGTGCTTGTGTGAGCTGGCTCTGGAGGGATGTGGAATCCCCTCCTTGTGTGAGCTGGCTCTGGAGGGATGTGAATCCTCTCCTTGTATGAGGGATATGGAATCCCCTCATGTCAGTAGTGCCTGAAGAGGTCTAGGTGGACGCACAGCTGCAAGACCACGAGCCATAGGGTTCAGAAGACGTTCCGATCCTCCTTCAGGAGGGTCATGGAATCCCCTCTCAGGTAGGAGGGAGGTGGAATCCCCTTTCTCACGTGTACCCAACTGGTGTGGGCCTAGGCGGTGCATTGCTTTCTGGCCCAAGGTGGCAGAGCCTGGGGCCTACATGCAGCCTCACACCACGTCGATGCACCACCACTCCTGCAGCCGCCTCCAAGCAAGCGGCCACGAGGCAGCACAAAGGAGGCCCTCATGGTGGCCCAGCAGAACTCCCCTGCTGGGGGCACCGCTGTACCTGTGTGCTCGGGATCGCCACCTCCTCGGAGCAGGTGCTGGCCCTGCAGTCTTGGAGTGAGAGGCCACGGCTTGGCTTCTCCTCCCGCTGCAGAGCCTCAGGGGCCCTGTCTGAGTGTCCGAGCGTGGCTGGAGCAGCAACAGCCATGCTTTGGGGGGCTGGGGGGAGGCACCCGGGTTAGGCACTGGGAGGAAGAGGAAGAAGGGAGGAGAGCTGGCAGGGCGGCCTGCACTCCCTCCCTGTGCACACACCTGGGCTCCTCAGTGGCTGCCCGAGGAGGGGAGCTGACCGGTCTGGTGGGTGGTCTGGGACCAGGGGGCCTAGGCGCGTTCGCAGGTGGGCCAGTGCACCATGAAGCTGCCGCAGTGTGTGTGGCAGCACCGGAAGACGCTGGGTCTGGGCAGCCTGGCACTGTGCGACATTGCCCTACCTGAGGGCCCTCGCTCGCCGCCCAGCCACAGCTCCAGACCCCCACCCGCTGGCCCGCACGCGACACCGCCTTCCTGGCTGTGCTATGGCCTTCGCACCGCTGGAGGCCGAGCAGCGCAGTGTGGTTCGTGGCACGTGGCTGGCAGCGGCATGGTGCGGCAGCCCGGATCATGTGAGGGCACGCTTTGCGGTGGGCACAGATGGCCTGGGCGCCGAGGGGTGCCACGGCCTGGAGCACGAGCAGGTGTGGCACGGGGATCTGCTGCTGCTGCCCGTGCTGCACGACGCCTACGAGAATCTCATGAGTCTAGCACTGGAGGGGGACTTCTGTGGTCACTGGCGGGGCTTTCCAGCACATGCCATGCAGCACAAGCTAGTTTCCCAAGGCATTTAAAGCAGCCTTTGAAATTTCCCGCCCTGAGGCAAGTAACAAGTAGGAAGTAGATAACAGATTTACTAAATCAAATGGTAAAAACTTAAATCTAAATGTGTTGAATTGTTATGATATTGAAGTGTTGATCTAAGTATGCCTTATTTGAAATGTATCTTTAAAAATGTAAAAGTATTATTGATTTGGGGAATGCTATTTGATTTGTTACCTGAAAAATTTAAAGTTCTGAAAGTTTTTTTTTTTAATCAATCTTTATTGTTCATATTATTACAAAGATTCTTCATTTCTTCCCCTCTCCACTAGGTTCCCACCCCACCCTCGGCCCCCTCCCCACCCCCCATTGTCCTCATCCATAGGTGCACAGTTTATGTTCAGTCTCTTCCCAGATCCACCACTCCCCCTTTCCCGAGGACTGTCAGTCCACTTCGCTCCCATATCTCCCACTCTACTACAATCAACAGCTAATATTGTTCATCAGGTTTTTCAATATCCTTTTTTTTAAATTAATAAACTTTTACACTTCTAAGAATAAATTTTAAGATATAATAATTTTAAACCTTGTTTTTTCTGCCCTGGGAATTGAAAAGCAAACTTGTTTACATGTAAACTTGCCCTTAGGCTATCAAATGTAAATGGACACATTGTTTAAGGATAGCTGATGGTGGGAATTGGATTACCTGTTCTGGGTGGGAAGGGCTTGTCCTCCCCTTTCTCCATTAAAATTGAGGTGTTAGCTTTAAAACCTCTTTTTGGCAAGAGACATTAAACTTTCAGAACTTTAAATTTTTCAGATAGTAAATCAGTTACTTAGCATTCTCAAATCAATAATACCTCCACATGCCCAAGGATATACTTCACACAGAAAACATTTCCAAATAGATCAACCAACCTCATCCAGACCCCACACAAGGGACTCACAGATCAACACCCCCGCGCTATAATAACTCAACACATCCAGATCTAAGCCTTCATCACTTGATTCAGCAGACCCTCAAGTTCCCCCAAAAGTTCCAGCCATGTCTGAGAGGCAGCCCTGGGGTGTGGGCAGATGAGGAGCGAGCTGTTCCGGGCCTGGTTGCTCCGGGCCTGGCCTCTGTTGCTCTGGTCCTCTCCACAACCAGCTGCTCCGGGTCTGGCCACTGCTGCTCCCGGCCTGGCTGCTGCTGCTCCAGGCCTGGCTGCTCGCGACCCAGCTGCTCTGGGACCAGCTGCTCCAGGCCTGGTCACTCTGGGCCTGGCTGCTGCTGCTCCGGGCCTGGCTGCTCCCAACCAGGCTGCTCTGGGCCCGGCTGCTCCGGGCCTGGCCGCTCATGACCTGGCTGTTCTGGGCTTGGTTGCTGCTGCTCTGTGCCTGGCTGCTCCTGACCCGGCTGCTCTGGGCCTGGCCGCTCTGGGCCTGGCAGCTACCGGCCTGGATGCTGTTGCTCCAGGCCTGGCTGCTCCAGGCCTGGCTACTGCTGCTCTGGGCCTGTCTGCTCCCGACCCAGCTGCTCTGGGTCTGGCTGCTCTGGGCCCGGTCACTCCGGGCCTGGAAGCTCCCGACCTGGTTGCTCCAGGCTTGGTTGCTGCTGCTCTGGGCCTGGCTGCTCCCGACTGGCTGCTCTGGGCCTGGCTGCTCCTGGCCTGGATGCTCTGGGCTTGGCTGCTGCTGTTCTGGGCCTGGCTGCTCCTGACCCGACTGCTCTGGGCCTGGCTGCTCCAGGCCTGGATGCTCCTAGGCTTGGCTGCCTCCAGCCCCAGGCCTGGCTGCCACTGCCCCAGGTCTGGCTGCTCCGGGCCTGGCTGCTGCTGCCCTGGGGCCTGGCTGCTGCTGCTTCGGGCCTGGTTGCCACTGCCTTGGGCCTGGCCATTCTGAGGCTGGCTGCCACCACTCCAACATTCTCTCTCTCTCTCTCTCTCTCTCTCTCTCTCTCTTTTTTAACGCATTTATGTTGGCTGCTGAGTTGAGTTCTGTCTTAGTCTTCGATTTTTCAAGATCTTTGTATTCTTTCTTAAGTAATTTTGCTATATTTTGCTATAACTTGATTTCTTCACATTGAAAACTTCTGTTTCTTCCTCCTCGTCCTGGAAGCTCAGCAGGCTGGCCTGCGATGCCCCTTTGTTCTCTGTGGCCTCCTGCGAGGCTTCAGCCTGTTGTAGGGGTTGGCACCGCCCAGGAGGCAGCCCCCGGCCTCAGCTCCGTGGCCAGCGATCAGCAGTCGAGATACAGGCGGAACAGCCCCCCCCTCCCCCCCATCGCTCAGCTCCTTGACGGCACCCGGCTGGCCGGTGTCCGGCAGCGGCTCCTGCTCCTGATCACGTTCCTCCCAGTCTGGAGCTTTTTTTCTCCTTCCCGCTAAGGGAATCTAGCATCAGAGTCAACAGACTGTCCTCTGCACGCAATGTGTGTGACTCCTTCGCCAGCTGTGCTCCCTGTTTCCACCCACCCAGCCTACATCCCCTCCCACGATTATTTAGAGTAGCTGGGGGTAGCAGTAGGCAGTGGTGTGGAGAAAAATTCCTTTGTGACCCCCAATGAGACCCAAGAACCCCTGGCGACTCCTTGGACACTTTTCACCATGTTCTGTTAGGGGCTTAATTCCCCCCCTTTTCAGGCTTATCAGAATCTGAGATCTGTATCTGTAGGAAAAGTGTGGCATTTTAAATTTCAAGTGGCTGGAGGCTCCCTCCTTTCTTTGCATTTTCTATAAGATTTGAGGCATGGTTATGTATTTTTGAAGGATATGGAAAGAAGGTTTGAAAGTTAATTTGATAAAGGTTTCTGTAAAGGTTGTACATGTGATGAGAAAAAAGAACACAGAAAGAGAGAAAAGGCCAGCAACTAATAGGAAGGAATTAGTATGCCTATTGTAAGAAGCTGGGGCACTGAAAGAGAGAATGTCATGGCAGGTTAGCTGGAGAAGCAAAAAGGGAGACTCAGATTCCAAGGGTCTTTAACTTAGAGGAAAAGGACTGAAAGTACTGGGGCTCCTTTTAATTAAGCCCCTAGGGTAACCTTACAAGTGAGAGGCAAACCTGTTAGTTTCCTGGTGGACACTGGGGCAGCCTATTCAGTAACCTCTAAGAAGACATCAGTCCAGGGAGCCACCAGAGACCTCAGAACTGAGGGAACACAGCTGCTGAACTGGACCAAAGTGTAACAACGGGCCTTTGAGGAGCTAAAGAAGGCTCTCGTCTCAACACCTGCCCTAGCCTTGCCAGATGTCGCAAAGCCCTTCCACCTCTATGTGAGGGAGGTAAGGGTCATTGCCAAAGGGGTTCTCACTCAGACTCTAGGTCCCTGGAAGAGACCTGTTGCCTATCTGTCTAAGAGGCTAGACCTTGTGGCAACAGGGTGGCCAGTGTGCCTCCAGGCAGTGGCCACCACAGCATTGCTGGTGAAGGGGACAGATAAGCAGACTCTGGGCCAGGAGCTAGCCCTGACAACAACCCAGACACTGGCCATCAACACTGCCAGCCTGCTTCCAGATGATGATCCAGAGGAACCCATTCATGACTGCACAGAGGTAACAGACACAGTGCTTCCAGACGGGGTACTGTTCTCAGATGGGAGCAGTTACATTCAGGATGGGACCTGATATGCAGGGGCAGCGATAGTCACCCTGGACCACACCATTTGGGCACAGTTCCTGAACTTTTGGCCTTAATCCAGGCCCTTTGATGGGAACACTGTGCCATCCACAGGGAAAGAGGGTTACCAACTGCAGCTGGAAAGGATATTATGCCCCCAAACCAGTGGGGCCTTTACAAGTCTTAGAAACCCTACCGGACCCTGACCTATAATAGACCCCCTTCTACACAGAACAAGAGGAGGAATTGGCAGAACAGAAGCAAGCCATCAAAGGACCAGATGGTTGGTGGACCCTACCAGATGACAGACTGCTGGTCCCAGAGGCTCCCTTCATCTAGGTCAGATGTTAGTTGCCCAGTGACACCAGGTTACCCACTTAGGTGTCACCAAGACCTCTGAACTTCTGTGAGGCAGATACTTCCAAGCTTAGATAAAAAAGCATAGTCATTAGAAGTACTGTATGTGCACAAGTAAATACTAAGCAAGGTAAGGAGGTCTCCTGGGAATTCGCCCCCCCCCCCCAGGGAACTTCCCCAGGAGAGTATTGGGAGGTGGATTTCAGAGATTAAGCCACCAGTATAAAGGTACTAGTACATGCTAGTTTTTATAGATACCTTCTCAGATTAGGTTGAAGCATATCCCACTAGGACAGAAACTGCCTCTATAGTGTCAAGAAATTACTCCAGGAGATTATACCTAGATTCGGGCTGCCAGTAGTCATAGGAGCTAATAACAGCCAAGCCTTTGTAGCCAAGGTATCTCAAAGTATAGCTCAAGTCTTAGGACAGGCGTGAGCAGAACTCTAAAATGTTTAATTAGATTTGTCCTAGAAAACGGTGAAAACTGGATCAACCTCCTGCCCTTCACCCTCTTATGGGCCAGGTGTACCCCCTACTGGGTTGGGTTCCCCCATTTTGATATCATGTACCTCCCTTCATCTTTACCAGGGTCAGGGAGAAGCTGAAAACTAGAATTCCTAACCATTTCCTTGCTCAAGTCCTTACAGGCTCTGCAGTTTGCTTTTTCCAGATGCACTGCCAGTGCCCACTGCATACCCTGTACCCCCCTTCCAGCCTGGGATTCAGTATGGGTAAAGAAATTAACTGCCCAAGGACTCACCCCAACCTGAAAGGGCTGCTACACTGTTATCCTGAGCACACCAATGGCTGTTGAAGTAGACAGCACCCAGACCTGGCTACACCACTCCCAGCTCCTGCACCATAAAATGACCTGGATCCTGGCAACTAGCGGCCTCCCCTGTGAGATCCCCATCTTGGGTTCCAGGCAGGCCAGGAGGAGACTTGATGCCTTTGGGAGGGGAACTGGACTTCAGTGAGGACAGTACTGATGAGAACTGTGGTACTAAGGGTCTTGGTAGCTGTAAGAACGTTTTTAAACAGAACAGAGAATACCCTTAAAGGAAGTAGGCTGAGTCAATGATTTGACTCATGCACATAAGACAAGGGGGGAATGAAAGGACAGGGCAGGGCTAACTCCTGATCCTCCATTTTGTAACTGGATCCTAGCCCTCACCCAACCAATCGGGGTCAGCCAAGGCAGTGACATCACCACCCGTATAAAACCCATTGATCTGTTGAAGCTCGCTCTCTTTCACCAGGCCACTGTTGGTGTAAGTGGGACAGAGCCCATGCTATCATGGAACAGGCTTTCTGCTATTGTATCAGACTCAGCTCCCTGGTGGTCTTTGGGGATCATGAAATCTGGGCATAACACCACATGGACCTGAGACCTAATCAGCTTTCCTTATTCCCCTCCAGTGGTCCAAAACTTGAGACCCCCTTATGGGGAGAGCTGGGAATGAGGAGGGAGGAACAGAGAAAGACGGGGAGGAAGAGGAGAGTAGGCGGTTGATCTGCCATGTGTGCAGAAAGCCACTGTGAGAGGCCACATCCTTCATGGCTTAAGGTTCAGGATCTGGAGAAGGGCCACATGCAAATGATGAGACAAGACAAGAAATAATAATTTGGAAATTAGGGACCAGGCAGAGAGTCCAATGCAAGAGGAAGGACTTCACTGCCCAGGCCTTGCCAACCTTTTATTCAATTTTGGATACACATATAGCCCTTAGGCAGGCAATTCCGGTAACAGATATACTATCTTAAAGGTCAGTAAATATTAGTAAAGATTTATTCTGAAACTATTTGGTCAGGAAATTGCTTGAGCCACCATTGTCTTGACTAAACCAGTGGGTGGCAAATTGTGGCTCTTGAGCCAATTGCGGCTCTTTGGCCCATTGAGTTTTTGGCAAAGGCCAGCTTAGAATATCCTAATTAAATTAATAACAATGCACCTACCTATATAGTTTAAGTTTTAAAAAATTGGCTCTCAAAAGAAATTTCAATCTTTGTACTGTTGATATTTGGCTCTGTTGACTAATGAGTTTGCTGACCACTGGACTAAACAATCAGTGCATAGCTTTGACCCTTGCCAGAGCTCAAGGTTCATGAGCCTTCAGTGTTCCTTGTTTACACTTTTTTGATTGTGAAAACAATGTGTAGTTCCCAACAAGCCACCTCACCTGATGACACACCCTTTCCATTGTGGCCCCTCCAGTGATGGGTGGAGCGGGGGGCATAAAGGTCTGGGGACCCCCGCCCATCTGGGGGACACTCTGAGGTCTGTTCCAGACCAGGCTCCCTGCACCGCAGCTCCCTCTCTGCTGCAGCTCCTGCTCTGCTGCTCCCTGCCTCGTACTCCCTGTCATGCATAGCTTCCTCAGTAAGCACATGCCCCACTACCTCAGCTCAGGCTGCTTCCTGGAACCACCTCACCAACCTCCTTCTCGGAGACACCCTTGTGGATGTTTGGGCACACACCAAGGTGGGCTTTCAACCCCATCCCCTTTCCACATGTGATACTTTCTGGTTTTGCTTTACAGAACCAAGTCACAGGGCCCAAACTCTTTCTGTTTGATACGGTGCTGTGCAGGGTTAAAAGTGCAGACACTAAAGAAGAGTTTGAACCCAAACTTGCTTCTGCTTAGGTGTGGGAGCTTGGATACATGCAGCCTCTCTGAGCCTCAGTTTTTCCTTCCAGAGGTTGCCAGTACATGTGCAGTGCTTACAGCAGGACAGAGTCCATCTACATATATAAAAGGCTGATATGCTAAGTATCCAACCATCCAGGTAATGATGTCACATAGCAATGCCTAGCTTCCCCTCCCTAGCAACTAGCCTCCTTGGAGTTTCTTCAGCCCAGGAACACAACTTGCTTTATAGCCAGGTACAAACATTTTACACTTTAACCAACTGTCTGTGAAGCATTTTCCTGTGCCTCATCTCATTTGATCCTCACAGAAGTCCTGGAGTAGGTAGATAGGAGACTCAGCAGAATCTTATTTTCTTTTCATTAGCCAGAAAAAACAGAGATTTAGAAAGCTTAGAAACTTTGCCAGACTAAAAAGAAGAAATGGTGGACCTTGAAAATGACTTTGGGTTTTCTCACTGCACAGAATGTAGTCAGACACTGCTGCAGTTAAATATTTTACCCCTTGTTCTCTTTGTGTGATCTACAATAATAATCTGCTTCCAGTTGATATTAACTGCTGTGTTGCTGACAATTACCTGAAAGAGAAGTTGGGGTGCTTCAGTGGGCTGGAAAAAGTTTACCTACATCAGAAAGCAGGTCTAATTAAGCAAGTTTATTCTATCTATATTATAAAAGGCTAAGTTGACTTGTGCATGCATGGTACATATAAAACTCTCGCTGGTGCCAACTGCATGCTTGTGTTTCAATTTGTCATCCTCAATCATGAATTTGGTTGACACTTCTATTATAGAGAAAGGGCAAATTGCAATATTAAAATATTTCTTCTAATTAATTTCATTTCAATGTGCATGAATCTGTGCACTGGGCCACTACTCCTCAATAAATATCAGCTGTCATTAGGATTTCACAACTGGATTTCAAACATGGCACCTGTATTCTTATCTCATTATATTTAATCACTCCATGGTATTGTGTTGTAAGAGTGGGCCATAATTGATTTAACCCATCTTCTCTCATGGAAGGTTGTTTTTGGGAGAGGGGCCAGAGTGTGCAAAGGCCAGAGGGGAGAGGGAGCAGAACCTGACTCTGTGTGGGGGGAATGGGCAGGGAGGGCAGAGTCAGCCCTGGGAGCCTGCAGCCTAGGTTCGGACCTGATCCTGTGTGGATGCCACAGGCAATGATGGCTCTCTGGGGTGACCTTGCAGACAGGGACTCCAGGCCCAGGGTAGATATTCATGAGGAGGAGGAGTGAGTCTTCTGGGGGACTCCAGGTCAGGCTGGCCCTGGGCTGGGAGTTTTTGATGCTGGAGACAGGCAGGACAGGAGTTCAAGGTGCTGCCTGACTGTTTTCCCCAGAAGCCACTGCTTCTGGCCTCCCCCAGAACAACCATTCATCCTCAGCGATTGCTGCCTTCGCCTGAACACACTCCTCAAACAGCACTCCCGGAGGCCGGAGGCAGACAAACACCGATGGCAGTTAGCTGCTGTGGCGTAGTCAGTCCACTCTGGGAGGACGGGTGCTGGGCAGAAAACAGCAGTGCCGGGTGGGCGAGGGCACAGTCCCGTGGTACCTCTGCGCTTTGGACACCCGTGGGCAAACAGTGTTCTCAAACTCCCCCTTGGATGAAGGAAAAGGCCTCTGGCTAGAGCTGTTTTGCAATTCACATCTGATGAAACTTATTCCCTGGGGAAGGCTGGGCACGGGAGGGAATGGCACCATACTCAGGGCCCCTAACAATTATCTCCTCTGAGCTGATGGGTGGGCAGCATCCAGGGACGGGCCGGGCCAGCTGGGGGCTTTGGGCAATAGCCTGGAGGTGGGTGCCAGGGGTGGGTGGACCTGCAGTGAATTGCTTCTGGGGCTGAAAGGAGGCAAACACTGGCTCTCTTGTTCTTCACAGGAAATGAAGTGGGGTCCCCACGTGTTTGCAAAGGGGTGTGTACATGCTGGAGGTCCTCTTCCCTGGCAATGATTAACCTGACCAACTTTTAAAAAGATATATGTGCTTATTGATTTCAGAGAGGAAGGGAGAGGGGGAGAGAGAGAAACATCAACGATGAGAGAATCACTAATCTGCTGCCTTTTGCATGCCCCCCACTGGGGATGGAACCCACAACCCAGGCATGTGCCCTTGGCTGGAATTGAACCTGGAACCCTTCTTTTCGGTCCACAGGCCAACGCTCTATCCACTGAGCCAACTTGGCAGGGCTAACCTGACCAACTTTTAAAGAAATGCGTGATTTTATATTTGAGTAGTCAACATTTCCTCATGATTCAAACTTCAACAGCATGAAAGGTCTTCCAGGCCAGCCTCCCCTGCCTCGCCTCCTAGCATCAGGGTCTCAGCGAGGTGGCCAGAAGGTGCTGGTCTTTCTCCTCATCGGACATCAGGATGTGAAGCTCTTTCTCAACCCGCCCCTGCGGCTGGTCAGCCTTCTGATTTGCCCTCATCTACCCTCAGCCCTTCTTCCTCCTTTCCCCCTTTTGCTTCTCTTTTCCTCCTCCCTTGCTTGTCTGTCAGGGTCACAGAGCCCAGTGTTGCTGTGCCACTGCTGCAGGCACTCCGCACGCATGCATGCATGCAAGCATGTCATCCAGCAGATGGCCATCCTTCATCCGGACAAAGACCCCTTCGCTTCACTGCTAATCAATTCTCCTTTGTCCTCTCTGCCCAGGCACAGCATCACCATTGCTTAATTTAGTCCCTTATGTTCTTTAAAAAAATTCAAGAAAACACTGAGTCTGTGCCGGTTGGGCCTCATACTGTGTCCTGGGCTGGACCCTGGCTGAAGGGTCTCCTGTCCCGAAACTTCTGAGTTTCCCTTTGCTCTGCCCCACACCAACCACTTCCCAGCACGCTTCCCGCCCACCCTCTCCTGTGCACCTTCCTGTCTGTTTTGCGGTTCCTGTCTTCCTCTCTTCCACTTTCCTCCTCATAGTGCATGCTCTGGGCCAGCCACAAGAGCCATCACCTGCCTGGTGATGCAGTGGGCAGGCCCATGGGCCGGGGTCCTACTCTCTGCGTCCCCACACCCTCGCTCCTCACTGGGAGCAATCCTGTTTGTCCTAGAGGTTAGGGGATGGCAAGGGGCGAGGGGATGGCAGGCAGGGTGTGCAGAATGCCCATCCTCTGCGGTTGCCTACCCAGATTGCTTCCCAGCAAGGGCTTGAGTGCTCTATCCACTGTGCTCTCTTGCCCCTCCCCCTTCTCACTCCTCCTTTTCCACCCTCACCCTCCAAAGCCCTTAGTGTCTGGAGGAATCCCTCCCTCTTGCTTGGTTAGGGTCTCCCTTTCCAAGGACAAACGCAGAACTTAGCTGAAGGCCATCAGGGGAGAACAGGACAGAGGGAGCAGAGCAGCTAATCCCAGAGGAAGTGGGTGTCACTGTCCGCAGAGAATTAAAATCAACATGCAAATTAGGAGTGGGCAAGTCTGAGCGGGAGGCTGGGAGCTGTCAGTGATAACCCTCCCTCCCCCTGCACCATGGCCTCTGTAGGCGGTGCCAGGCAGCAGTGTGAGTCTGGAGTGGGCTGGGCTCCAAGTGTCCCCAGGCCCTCAGCCAGGCTGCACCCTGCACCCTCGGAGAGGGACCCCCGTGTGGGCTGTGTGCTCTCCTCCCTGCACCCGCAGGAGCTACTCCCAGGATGAGACCCGGAGAGGACAGGGGTTGATCTGGAAGCACCGATGCTGAACAAACTCTATGACCCTGGTGGCGGGGCCGATTCCCTGGGTATGTGGCTGCCCATGACCAGCCTCCCGGGAGCTTCCTTTGCCTGTGAGGCCTGCCTCCTCCAATGGGATGGCCTCCTCTCTGGTCTGTCCTTGCCCTGTGAGGACTGGACAGTTTGCAGCCAGCCAGCAGTGGGAAGGAGGTCCTGGCTGGCCTCTGAGGGTGCTGGCGCCCTTGGCGCTCCCCGGCTCACACAGGCACCTCTCTCCTTCTCACAGACACCTCCCTCTGTCCACTCTCTTCTCAGGGGGACCCATGGCTGGATTTAACACCCAGCCCAATCCTGAATAACTTCACTTTAAAGCGCATCTTCAAAGACCCTGTTTCCAAACGTGGTCCCGGGCTTAGGACTTGGACATACCTGTATGGGGAGAAGCTTCAGCCATTACAGGAGGAGGGCAGCCCGGATACCATAACCGTCTGATCTCCATAAGAAGCTGAGCCCAGGGGACCAAGAGCGACTGATTCCCGCCCAGGGGAAGCCTCTCTCCCGGGAAAGGTCACTCAGGTTCTCGGCCTCAGAAACGGGTGGATGTGGTGCAGTTTGTAAAGTCCTCTCTTTCCAAGTGACCTTCAACACCCAGTGGATTCTGTCTGCCTCTCCAGACAGTCCCCACCGCCACTGGGCATGCCCACTCACCGCCTGGCCCGGCCATGGCGCCTCCTGCCCGGCCTCCGCCTGCCTCACCCGCATCCACCTTTGCTCATCGGTGTTCACGCTGCATCCCCAGCCAGAGGCCTTGGTGAAATGTGACCGGGACCATTTACACTATAACCCAACCCTCTGCGAATGAACAGGTCCCTTCGTCTGAGAATGAACTCCAGGCCTGGAGGCCCTTCACGGCCCAGGGCCTGCCCCCTGCGGCTTGCCACGCCTCTTGCCAGCCTGGCCGCTGCACCCAGCCACACACTGCTTCTTTTAAACCTTTTTATTGATTCTGAGAAGGAGAGAGAGAGAGACACCAATTTGTTGTCCCACTTATTTGTGCATCATTAGTTGACTCTTGTATGTGCCCTGACGGGGATCAAACCCACAGCGTTGGTGCACTGTGACAACACTAACACCACTCCCCCCTCTCCTGCCCCAGGCCAGGCAGGTTCCCGCCTCTGCCTGTGCACACAGCAGCCTCCGTGGCCGGGAGTGCTCACCTGCCTCGCTGCTGGCATTGCTCAGGCCGGACGACTCCCCCATCCCGCGTCTACACCAGGCTCTCCTCTCCCTTAGAGCCTGTGCACGTCCTCAGAGCCCGCTGGTCGGATTCCTCAGTTCTTTGTGTTCTTGTGCCTGTGTCCCAGTGGGCTAGAGCGACACGGGGAAGGTCCGCGTTGTCTGATCTGCTGTGACTCCTCAGTGCCCAGGCCCAGTGCCATCCCGTGGTTCCTCACGTGAATGAGGAATGCGGGCTTCGTGAGTACAGCGAGCTGGGCAGCTGTGTGCGTGAGTGATGCCACCCCTCAAACTCACAAAAGGGGCAGGTGCTTGCACAAGCTGGGCGTCAGCCAGAGCACCCCCTCCCCAGGGCTCCGGGGCCTTGACTGAATATGTCCTCTACCTCTGTTGACTCCTCTCCTCGGAGCGATGGAAGAGGCTTGAAGCCCTGTTCTCACTCAGACCTCTGCAGGGAGCATTGCCTGGGCCTCTCCACAGGCAGCCAGAGGTCCTTGTGAAATGCAGGCCCACAGCATCTGCTCCAGCTCACACCCTCCGGCTGTGCTCACAGCTCCACGCTCTCTGGTGCTCTTTCCCTACGACTTGCCCTTGTCTTTCCCTTTCTTAAATCTTACTTCAGTGATCCCTACTGGCCTAAGAGTCCCTCTGATGCCTTCCCTCCTCTTCCCTCCTCTCCCCCACAGCCCTCCTAGCTCATCAACAGGAAAGGCCTGCTCACCCTGCAAGCCCACGTGGGGCCTCCTCTTTGTCCAGATAGTGTTATTGCTCCTTCTTTGCAGCCTGGCCGTGTGCCCACATCATTGCTGTTCTGCTGTCCCGTGTAGAGGTTTGTTTTATTTCAGGACAATGTACCTGTTAAAGAGACTCCGCAGCTCAGCTCTGAGGGGTTTCCGAGGTCATAGGTTTCAGCACTGCCAGCTGTGGGACAGCTCCCGGCAGCCTAGGGCGGGGAGGGGGGGGGGCGCGGCGCCCAGCAGGCTGTGGGGTTTGAATCAGGCTGTGCCACCTTCAGCTGTGGGATCCTGGGCATCTTCCTGCATCCCTTTGCCCTTCAGGTCCCTTTCAACACTTAGGCACGGGTTGTTGGAGGGCTAGAGGCATGCACATGTGCACCGAGGGGAAGGCCTGGGCAGGGATGCACAGGTACCACTGCTGTCTAGGTCGCAAACACTTGCTGAGCACGTTGTGTCTTCCAGACGCTGGGTTTGGAGCCTGAGGCTCATGGTGAAGCAGCCATTTCAACCTACCCAAGCATCTCCTAGTTCCCAGCCTCCTGCCAGGCTACGGAGGTGCCCAGTGAAGACTTGCCGAGTGGTGGTGGCTAGTGCCATCTCCATGCCCTCTGGAATCCCCACGTAGGGGTGCAGCGAAGAAGGAAACTTTATTCTGCACAAAGCAGCTCAATTGTGATAAAGCAGGACTGCGAAAAACAGTAGGACTGGACGATGAGGCAGCCTCGGGCCAGGCCCCTCTCAGACGGAACAGCCCCTTCCTGCCCCTCCCTGCCCTCCTCTCCCTACTTCCCCTCCCTGTTCTTCCCTTCCCTGCCCTTCCTCTCCCTACCCATCCCTGCCCCTCCCCTCCCTGCCCCTCCCTGCCCTTCCCCTCCCTGCCCCTCCCTACTCTTCCTCTCCCTGCCCCTCCCTGCCTGCCCCTCCCTGCCCTCCTCTCCCTACTTCCCCTCCCTGTACTTCCCTTCCCTGCCCCTCCCCTCCCTGCCCCTCCCTGCCCTTCCCCTCCCTGCCCCTCCCTGCCCTTCCCCTCCCTGCCCATCCCTGCCCTTCCTCTCCCTGCCCCTCCCTGCCTGCCCCTCCCTGCCTGCCCCTCCCTGCCCTCCTCTCCCTACTTCCTCTCCCTGTTCTTCCCTTCCCTGTTCTTCCCTTCCCTGCCCTTCCCCTCCCTGCCCCTCCCTGCCTGCCCCTCCCTGCTTGCCCCTCCCTGCCCCTCCCTGCCTGCCCCTCCCTGCCTGCCCCTCCCTGCCTGCCCCTCCCTGCCCCTCCCTGCCCTTCCCCTCCCTGCCCCTCCCTGCCCTTCCCCTCCCTGCCCATCCCTGCCCTTCCTCTCCCTGCCCCTCCCTGCCTGCCCCTCCCTGCCTGCCCCTCCCTGCCTGCCCCTCCCTGCCCTCCTCTCCCTACTTCCCCTCCCTGTTCTTCCCTTCCCTGTTCTTCCCTTCCCTGCCCTTCCCCTCCCTGCCCCTCCCTGCCTGCCCCTCCCTGCCCCTCCCTGCCTGCCCCTCCCTGCCTTAACAGGCGTCTTCTTTTGGGCCCACGGTCTCAACCGCCTCCCAGGGAGCATTTTGCTGCTCTTCCTCCCTCTGCTGTGGCTTTAGGAAGGGGACCTGGGACCTGGGCACTGATCCTGGGTGGCACTGTGGTTGCACATGTTTGTCCAGCGTGTGAACACGTGTGTTAATTACAGTTTCCAGGTGGGTGCCGTGCCAGCTGCTGGCTGAGCGCTCTTGACACACCGCCCTGTCCAGCAAACGCTGCCCTGGAGCCTCAGGCAGAGGCCCTGCCAGCCGTGTGTCCGCCTGGCTGGCCTATTGCTGCCTTCCGGGTGCCCTGTTCACACCATGCTGTGCACTCCGAGCGCCTCCCTCCCAGCAAGGGAAGGTCTGGGCTCTCCCGGCTCTAGTCCCACTGCCAGCCATTCCAGGGAGGGTGGCGGGGTGGATGGAGGGGTACCGGGGAGGACCTGCCGGGTCTGGCCGTGGCTCAAGTCCCAGAGCCCCCGCATTTGCACGTGGCCTGTGTTCCTGCTGCTGCATGACGGCCTTGCCCGCACGTAGCACTGGAGCAGGTGCCCTGCACAGGCCTCCTCAGGAGGCAAATGCAATTAGGCTGCTGCCATGCCTGCCTCGGGAGAGGAACCGAAGGCCAGGCACGGGGCTGCAAGGGCCTGTGCGTGTGTGCACGTGTGCATGCATGTGTGTGTGTGTGTGGTGTGTATGTGCATGCATGTCTTGGGTGAGCTCCAGGACTCGTGGGCCTTGCAGGGAGGGGGAATGGGTGCTCTTCATTCTCACTAGTGCCTTAGCTCACCTTTCAGTGAGACAGCTATGGGGCTTCACCTGGGTCAGGTCGTGTGTTAGTTCCTTCTGTGCCGTTTCAAACGCCTTGCCTGTGCTGAGGTAACGCTGTCCTGTCGCAGGAGGAGAGTCAGACTTGGAGGCTCCGCGCCCTCCAGTGGCTGCTTGTCCTGAAGGAAGCGGCCCCTGGCGCCAGGCACAGCCTCAGCAGTAGGTCGCAGGCAGCAAACCTCGGACTTGTCATCTGGGAGAGCCTTCCGTGCCCCCATTGCCCCCCCCCCCCGTCTCCATTGCTGTGCCTTGTGGTGGACAAAGTGGCTGCGCAGTGACTTAATCACCATTCATCTGACCCTGCAGGTGGCTGGCTGACCCCCACGTGCTGGAGTGGCCAGATTCTCCATCGGGCTGGCAGGGAAAGCCAGCACTTGGTGGATCTTCAATGCCAATAAGTGATTTATGTCGCAGGAGCGCATATCCCACAGGCGGAGAAAAGGCACGTGTGGATGCCTCACCTCAAGAGGGTGTCTGCCCAGAAGGTCCCACTGCCTCCCGCCGCAGCCCCCTCCCCCTTCCTGTGTCCGAGTGACTCTTCCAAACATCGGCGAGGTCGCTGCTGCGTGCATCATCGTCAGTCACACAGGGGCAGACCCAGCCACTGGCACACACAGACCTGTCCGGCCCTTGGCCCCCCTCTCCCCCACCTCCCTGCTCTCTGGTTGCAGAGAGGCCTGGGAAGGCACTTGGCATTCTTCCTTAATGACCTTCAGCTGAGCCCAAGGCGACAGGCAAAGCCAGGTCTGGGTTACACGTCTCACCAAAAAGGCAGATGTGTACAGCACTGACTCTTACCTTTGTCCAGGTGGCGGGAAGTGGGTTTTGATATCTAAATCCAGCCTAGCACCAGGAATACTCAGGGCCTACTTAAGAATGCAAATAATCTCCTTTGTCTTGACTTTTGGTGAAACTTCCTGGTGTTGGGGACCCTGCCTCGACTCTGGGTCACTGTCTCTCCCTCAGAAGCGGGCAGTGGTCCACCAGGCCCAGCCTTTCCCTTCTCTCTCTGTGTCTGACCTTTCCTTTTATTTCTCTATCCCCGACCCCTCTCCTCGAAGAACCGGATCATTCTCTTTCCGTGCTGGATGCGGAAAAGAGAGACCCTGCCACAGTGATCTGTCCTAGAAAACGTTCCATTTGCACTTGAAAAAAAAATGTATATTCTGCTGCCTTAGCGTGAAATGTTCTTAAGATATCAATTACTGGTCTAGTGTGATATTTAAGGTTGCTGTGGTCTTGTTGACTTTCTGTCTGGAAGGTCTATCTGATGAATATCAATGGGGTGGTAAAATCCCCGGCTATGAATGCATTGCTGTTGATCTCTCCCTTTATATCCATCAAAATTTGCTTTACTTATTTAAGTGCTTCTATGTTGAGTACATAAATGTTTTGAAGGATCATACCCTTTTGTTGGATTGCTCCATTTATCATTGAGAGGGCAGGGCGGGGCGAGGATGAGCTCCCGACTCTGCCCCGCAGGGCGGAGTTATCCCTAGCCTTCACCCAACCAATCAGGGTTAGCCGAGGCAGTGACATCACCACCGACCAGAGTAAAACCCCTGGACTGGGCAAAATTCACTCTCTCTTCCGCCATGCTGCCGGCGAGAGTGGTATGGAGCCCATGCTAGCATGGAAAAGACTCTTTTGTTTATTGCATCGGACTCGGCTCCCTGGTGGTCCTTGGGGATCATGAAGTCTGGGCGTAACAATCATTATGTAGTGTCCCTCTTTGTCACTTGATATAGCTTTTGTTTTAAAGTCTATATTGTCAGATATAAGTATTACTATCCCAGCTTTTTTTTTCTTTCCCTTTGTATGAAATATCTTTTCCATCCCATTACTTTTAGTCAGCATGTATCTTTCATTATGATACATAGTAATATGTGATATATAGTAATGCTTTCTTATCCATTTGCCTATCCTCTGGGGATTTTTTTACTGGAGCATTTGATCTGTTTACATTTTAATTGATTATAGATAGGCGTGTATTTATTGCCATTTTACTCTATTAACTATGTTCCTCTGTTTTGTTTTAAAAGGTCCTTTAACATTTTTTATAATACTGGTTTGGTGGTAATGCACTCCTTTAACTCTTTATTCCCCCCCTTTTTGTGTTATAGAAATGAGTATTTATTTAAAAAAATATTTTATTGATTTTTTTTTCCAGAGAGGAAGAGAGAAGGGTAGAGAGTTAAAAACACCAATGAGAGAGAAACATAAATCAGTTGTCTCCTGAATACCTCCTACTGGGGATGTGCCCACAACTAAGGTACATGCCCTTGACCGGAATCGAACCTGGGATCCTTCAGTCCACAGGCTGATGCTCAATGCACTGAGCCAATACTGTTAGGGCTCCTTTAATTTTAAATGATAGCCTTGCTGGGTAGAATAGTCTTGGTTGTAGGTCTTGCTTTTCATCACTTTGAGTATTTTATGCCAATTTCTTCTGGCCTTAAATGTTTCTGTAGATAATCAGCTGACAGTCTTTTGGGAGCTCCTGTGGATAACTGTCTCTTGAAACTTTCTATGATTCTCTCTTTGTCATTTTAATTATGTGTCCTAGTGTGGGGCTCTTTTGGTTCATCTTGTCTGGGAGCTCTGTGCTTCTGGGACTTTTGTGTTTTTTCCTTACCAGGTTAGGGAAATTTTCAGTCATTATTTCTTCAAATAGTTTCCCAATGCCGTACTCTTTCTATTCTGTTATACTTTCTGTACTCTATGATGTGGATGTTGTTACACTTGATGTTGTCCCAGAGGTCTCTTAAACTATCCTTCTTATTTAAAAACTCTCTTTTTTGGTACTTTAGTTGGCTGTTTTATACTACCTTGCATTTCAAATTGCTGACTTGATCCTCTGTTTTATCTAATCTGTTATTTATTCCTTATAATGTATTCTACATTTTTGACAGTTTTTTCTTAATGGTTTTTATGTTGTATTATACTTTTTATCTCTTTGCTTAAAGTTATTACTGAGTTAATTCATTTTCCCCCTAAGTTCCTTAAGCATCCTTATAACCATTGTTTTGAACTTTTGATCTGGCAGATTGCTTGCCTCCATTTTATTTAGTTCTTTTTCTGGGGATTTATCCTGAACTTTAATTAGAAGCCTGTTTCTTTGTGTCTTCATTTAGCTATTTATTTTTACTTGCTTTTGTGTATTCAGTAGACCTGCTATATCTCCCAGTTTTGTAGGATGGCCATATGTTATAGGTCTCCTGTGGGGCTCAGTGGCACATTCAATGGCACCTGAGCTAAGGGCTCCAGGAATGTTCCTCCCATGGGTTATATGAGCTCTCCTATGGTAGTGGAATCTTGATTGCTGTTGACCCATTAGTGGATGAGGTTGACCCTCAGCCTGGCTTCTTCTGCAGTTATCCAACTGCAGGGTATGATCTGCTGGATGGGAGCTGACTCCGTGAGATGGAATTCACCTCAGCAGCATCTGGTGCCTGCCAAGGTTTCCCTGTGAATGTGCAGCTTGTGGGTCTAGTTGGTTTCTATTCTGATGTGGTCTGAAGCATGTCACCAGGTGTGTTGCTTCTGGAGCTTTGTAGGATGGACTCCAGTGTAGATCAATGTCAGACATTGCCTGTGACCCACGCTGGGCTACTTTCTGGTAGCTAAAAAGTGGCCTTTGATTGGTAGCTAACTCTTCTGGGCCCAGGTGTGTTTGAGAGGGGCCAAGCTGCATATCAAGTTCAGCTTCCACCTGTATGAACTGGGGCAGGTCTGTCAAGGATCCAAGGCACAAAGGGACCCTCTTCCACCTGCTGACTATCTATTAGACTCATTTGGTGTTGCATGAGGTAGGTTCTCAGTAAGTCATCAGGTAGAGGTGAGTTGTGTTTACCAGGTTGGTAAAGATTCATACTTGGTGCCAGAGCTGGGTCTGAGGCCACTTAAGGAAAGTGTCGGGGTCCTCTAAGGCTAGTCACCATCTGAGGCCAGGAGACCTTTACAGCGGGGCAAGGCCTCAGGGATCATCAGGATGAGGCCAACCATGTTTATCAGGCTAAAACGGGTTAAGGTTAGGATGTGTGGAATGGGAGGGTTGCGCACAGGAATGGTGCACTAGTTGGGGTGCCTGAGACAATGGCTTTGCAATAGGACCACACAAGTCAGCCTTACCCTGTGTGACACTGACACCTCCCGAGTCTGCCTGGACCTCCTGAGAGCCTTCCAAGAAAGACTGACCACAGGCACACAGGATAGCCCTGATCTCTCTAAAAGTGGGGGCTTAGAAGGTGCAGCCCCCAGGATTTGGGGTGGGTGGGGCTAGTGCAGTGTTTCAGGTTGATGCCTTATAGAGAGGCATGACTGGCCCAGAAAAGATGGCACTGATAGGCAGTACAGGAGAGGAACTCAGCAAGGGACATAGCAGTGGTCCTTCCAGCACTCTCCATGGAGCCACACCACCCAGCTCTCCCTGTTAAGCTACCATCCTCTGCCTGAGCCCAGGGGGCATGTCCATGCATAAGGCTGTGTGTTGGCCTGTGAGAGGGTGCCTGTGTATCTGCAGATAGAGTCTCTGTTGGTTTTCACAGCCAGATGCTATGTGGTCTCCTCCTCCTGGCTTGGTGCTTTGGGCTGGGGAGCTCAGAATGGGACCAAGGACCCATGTTTCTCAGGTGGTGCCCATGTAGCTGAGATATCCCTCCTGATACACAATTGCTGCACGTGAATGTGGGGCCAGCTTTTGCATCACCACCCTTTTTACAATTCATAAGATTGCTCCTTCATAAATCCTTGGTTACGAGGCTTCTGTTCAGCTAGTCCTCAGTTATTCAGGCTGATTTTTATACTTTAACTAGAGGCCCAGTGCACAAAATTCATGCACATGTGGGGGGTGTCCCTCAGCCCAGCTTGCACCCTCTCCAATCTGGGACCTCTTGAGGGATGTCTGACTGCCAGTTTAGGCCCAGTGGGATCGGGTGTAAATGGGCAATCAGACATCCCTCTCACAATCCAGGACTGCTGACTCCCAACTGCTCGCCTGCCTGCCTTCCTGATTGCCCCTAACCACTTCTGCCTGCCAGCCTGAACACCCCCTAACCACTCCTCTGCCAGCCTGATTGATGCCTAACTGCTCCCCTGCCAGCCTATTTGCCTCTAATTTCTCTCCCCTGCAGGCCTGGTCCCCCCAACTGTCCTTCCCTGCAGGCCCGGTCACCTCCAACTTCCCTCCTCTGCTGGCCTGGTCACCCCTAACTGCTCTTCCCTGCAGGTTTTATCACCCCCAACTGCCCTCCCTTGCAAACCTGGTCTCTCCCAACTGCTCTTTCCTGCTGGCCATCTTGTGGTGACCACCTTGTGTCCACATGGAGGCAGGATCTTTGACCACATGGGGGCAGCCATCTTGTGTGTTGGAGTGATGGTCAATCTGCATATTACTCTTTTATTGGATAGGATAGAGGCTTGGTGCATGGGTGGGGGCCAGCTGGGTTTCCCTGAAGGGTGTCCCGGATCAGAGTGGGGGTTTCCTTGGGGCATAGGGTGACCTGGGCAAGGGGCCAGTTATGGTTTGCAGGCCGGCCACGCCCCCTGGCAACCCAAGCGGAGGCCCTGGAATCTGGGATTTATTTATCTTCAATAATTAAAACCTTGTAGCCCGGAGCAGAGCCAAGCCTTCTGCTCTCTCCTCGGCGGCAGCCATTTCTGTTGGGATTTATTTATTCTCTATAATTGAAACTTTGTATCCTTGAGCGAAGGCCAGGACTGCAAAAGCTTGGCTTCCTTCATCACCAGGGGAAACCCTAGCCTCCTGCTCTCTCCAGCTCTGTGGCTGTCACCATTTTTGTTGGGATTTATTTATCTTCTATCATTGAAACTTTGTAGCATTGAGTGTAGACCTGGGCCAGCAAGGGCAGGCAAAAATTTTTGGCTTCTCCATTACTGGGGAAACCCAAGGCTCCCTTCTGTTCTCTCTGTGGCTGCAGCCATCTTGGTTGGGTTAATTTGCATACTTGCTCCTGATTGGTTGGTGGGCATGGCTCATGGGTGTAGAAGAGATATGGTCAATTTGCATATTATTCTTTTATCAGATAGGATTGTGATTTCTATTTGATCCTGGGAGGAGGTGAGTGTAGCTTCCACCCACTCAGCTGCTATTTTGGATCTCCCTCCATACATTTTTCTAAATATATATTGTCTGTCTTGCTCAAACCAAAGTTGTTCCCAAATGATTTCAGCACCATGAGAGGAGCACAGGCTATTGTTTTAAAGTGCCAGCACCTATGCTTGAGAAGGACCAAGAGTTGTAATTTGTGTATAACAGTATTTGCAAAACAATGACATTGTAAATATAAGTGAGGATGTTGCAGGAAAGTTTAAAAAGTATATACCTTTGTAATGCCTCAACCACCAGTAGAACCTATATTATTTCATCTGCAATCTTGTGGGAATGATACTTTATCAGGTTTTATAAGACACATGAATTGGGTCATGAAACAGAACCATATGATACTATGACCTTCTCATTTCTGACTCCTCAGTCATGAAACTATAGGATGTCTTAAGCCTAAATATCAGCCTTGCATGATGAAAAGGCTGATAGGAATGAGCTGCTAATTTAGAAAAATGTCCTAGTGAAGAGGCTCATGGGACTAGATAGGACTGGGCTTGAAAACAAACTCATAAGCTCCTCACTGTGACCTTTACTTTAATTGCCCCGAGACTCAGATTTCTCTTCTGAAAAATGGGGGTAATAATATTCCCTTCATGATTAAGAGAGGTAAGAAGACAACATCAGTTTCTGACTTAATATTCCCACATGGCTTCCCACTATTCTCAGCCCACACATCTCTCCATAATTTTGCTCCTGCCTGCCCCTCCCTGCCTTGTTCCACACCACTTCCCCGGGGCACTCCAGTCATTTCCATTCCAAGGCCCTTGCCCTTGCTGCTGCCCGAGATGGATGCTCGCTGTATGGCCGCCTCCTTGTGATTTGGGATTGAGTTCTGTTGCCATCTTCTTGAAAAGACTTTCTCTACCTAACTTACCTCATCTGTTCTGCCTGACCCCAGCTGCTCACAATTATTTATTTACCAGCACTGATCACTGCCTGGAATGTTCTTACTTCTTTGTTTGTTGTCTCTGCTACTAGAATGTAAGTGTCCCAAGGCAGGGTTCCACCTGTCTTTTTTGCTGGTGAGTCACTACTTCTGTAATAGATCCTGACACATAGTCATTTCAACTCATATTAGTCAAGTAAATGAATGACCACAGAGTATTTAGGACATGTGGTTATAAAATGAGTGCCCACCCTTTTGACCTTCTCTATTTTGATTATTTTTTACTTTTAAAATATATCTTTATTGATTTCAAAGAAGAAGGAAGAAGGAAAGAGAGATAGAAACAGCAATGATGAGAAAGAATAATTGATCAGCTGCTTCTCACATGTCCCCTACTGAGAATCAAGTCCATAACCCAGGCATGTGCCCTTGACTGTAATCAAACTGGGTTCCTTTAGTCCACAGGCTGACACTCTATCCACTGAGCAAAACCAACTAGGGCGACCTTCTCCATTTTATTCCTAAACATGTTCAAGTTGACAGTCTGATCATTAGAAATGCTAAGCATCAAAAGAGAAATGTCTAATCATATCAGTTAGAAAACAAGTACGTGATGGTCTATAATATGTTTTTGGGAAAGCGCTGGAAAGAGGATCTATGAATATCAAGATTGTGTGATTTGGGTCAGGGGATCTCTTAGGCCTTGGATTCCTTTGATATCTGAGTGACATGCTCTCTGAGGTCCCGCCAGGATCCAATGGTAGAAAACTAAGACTCTAACTTTTGCTGCATATTCTTCAATGGCTTTTTGTCTCACTTCACCCTGGACATGTTTTTACTGTTTTACTTCTGGGGGTCTGGTTCCTGTGGACTGCACTACTTGCTCCCTCTTCCAGGCTGACTTCTGTTTGAGCTCGGCCAGGGGAGGCATCAGATGATATCAAGGAAGGGAGAGCGAGGTCAGACACCACCCTCCTGTCTGGTATCATGGCCCTCGCCATGTCATGGGTGCTTGCTGGGAGGCGGCCTCCACAGCACAGCCTTGCAGGGCTGCAGGCGTGGTTCTGGCTGTCATCCACAGGCTGTGGAGGGAAGGCTTCTAGTTCCTCGGTGCCTCAACGGCTCCTGTTGGTTCCCTTACCTTCACTCAGATCACTTTTAACAGTCTCTTGATAAAGGCTTTTCATTGAAACTCTCTGAGTGAAAGTTGCTTCCCTCTAAGACTGACTGACAGTCCATGTGGAAATATTTCTGGGAATAGGTCTACGGACCCTTTGTGAAGACTGTTTGTGAAGTTAGGAGCATCATGTAGAGATTTCTTCTTGGAATTTGATCTGGAGGCTTCACACTGCGTCTAAGCCTCACCCTCCTGTCCTGTCTCCGGTGGAAAGAAAATGTGCTCCTCTCACTCACAGGCAACAAAGCACCTGACTCCTCCCGCAGAGTTGATGAGAAAGTATCCTCTTCCCAGTGGCCCTGGCATATTTTCTGTTTTGTTTTTTGTCTTTTTAGCAGAAAAGTTTTATTTTTCTGACAGGACCATGACACATTCTCTCAACAAACCAGGAAACTCATGGTGTCTATTTATCCCAGTCAACATGAGCCTCTTATTGTGGTACCTAGCAAGTATTTGGATTCATTGCACGTCTCCACAGAGGCTGAGCCATCACACTTAGCTGAGCACACCCATCAGAGGCTTATTACACAGTTCAGCTGCCATCACTTCACTCTTGTCCCACCTCCATGGTGAGAAAAATTAATAAGGACATCGTGGCCATGCCTAACAGCATCTGTGTGTGACCTTGTTAGCAAAGTCTTTGCTTTCCTATATGTCTCTCTCACTGCTTATAAGTTACTTTCATTCTCCAAGTTGATGCAAAGGTGGATTGTGACAACAGTTTGTAGTGATTATCAGAATTAATGGGGGTTTGTGAGGAAAATGCATAGCAAGCATGAGAGCTATGCAGTCAATTTAAAATATTTCCCTCATAGGAGGAGGTCATACCAAATATTTTCATTATGATGCTTTTATAATAGACTACAGGTCTGGTGCATGAAATTTGTGCACAGTGGGGAGGATGTGTCCCTCAGCCCAGCCTGCACCCTCTCCAATCTGGGACCCCTCAAAGGATATCTGACTGCTCGTTTAGGCCCAATCCAGGTAGGATCAGGCCTAAATAGGCAGTCGAACATCCCTCTCACAATTCAGGATTGCTGGCTCCCAACTGCTTGCCTGCTAACCTGCCTGTCTGCTTGCCTTCCTAATTGCCTGTAACTGCTTCTGCTTGCCAGCCTGATCACCCCCTAACCACTCCCCTGCCAGTCCTATTGCCCCTAACTGCCCTCCCTTGCAGGCCAGGTCCCTCCCAACTGCTCTCCCCTGCAACTCCCCACAACTTCCCTTCCCTGCAGGCCCAGTTGCCCCCAACTTTCCTCTTCTGCTGGCCTAGTCACCCCTAACTGCCCTCCCCTGCAGGCTTGATCGCCCCCACCTGCCCTCCCTTGCAGGCCTGGTATTTCCCAACTGCCCTCCCCTGTTAGCCTGATTGCCCACAATTGCCCTCCCTTGCAGGCCATCTTGTTGTGGCCATCTTGTGTCCACATGGGGGCAGCCATCTTTGACCACATGGGAGCAGACATCTTGTATGTTGGAGTGATGTCAATTTACATATTACTTTTATTAGATAGAATTAGATAAGTTAAAGGCCTGGTGCACAAAGTGGGTGGGGGCCAGCTGGTTTGCCCCGAAGAGTATCCCGGATCAGAGTGGATGTTCCCTTGGGGCATGGGGCAGTTTGGGTGATGGGTCTGTTTTGCAGGCCAGCCATGCTGGTATCTGGGTTTTATTTATCTCCTATAATTGAAACTTTAAAGCCTGGAGCGGAGCCAAGCCTCCTGCTCACTCCATGGCCGAAGCCATTTTTGTTGGGATTTATTTATCTTCTATAATTGAAACTTTGTAGCCTTAAGTGTAGGCCTGGGCTGGCCAGGGCAGCAGGAAAGCTTGGCTTCCTCCATCGCTGGGGTAACTCAAGCCTCCTGCTTGCTGCAGCTCCATGGCTGAAGCTATCTTGGTTGGGTTAATTTACATACTTGCTCCTGATTGGCTGGTGAGTGTGGCTTGTGGGTATAGCAGAGGCACAGTCAATTTGCATATTACTCTTTTATTAGATAGAATCTCCTGCTTGTATGTCCTGAGTTTAAAGAGTTGGAAAACTATGCAATATACCCAAGTCTAAAAAGGGCAAAAAAATGTGACCTTTTGGAGCAATGAGTCAGATTCATGGAATTGATGAGCAGTGTGGGAAGGATAGGGTTAGTTGACCTGCCTTCTCCGCTGGACAAAATCATTAACCTCTTTTGCCCTGCATCCTCCCCTAGGAAAGAATGTACACTTGGCAGCTCTTTTTATAATTGCCCTGTGAGGTGTGTCCTGGGTTACTGTTACCCCTGTTTTAGGGGAGAAAATGGAGACCCAGAGAGATTGAGAACATTGCCCAAGACCATGCAGTTAGGAAGTGGCAGAGCTGGCAAAGCTATAGCTCACAATAATAGACTCAGACCTTGGCTTATTAACCACAAGATCTCCTGCTTACCTTGCAGGCAACTGGGGGAAAAATTAACTTGTGGCACCACTTTTCTGCCTGAGGATGGGCTTACCGAGATCTCAGGGCTTTGCTCAAGGTCATACATCTAATCTATGGTGGAGCTGGGCCATAATCCCCTGATTGTCTGACTTCTAAGTCTAAGCTCTTAGCCATCATGCTATATTTCTACCTAAAATTGGCTCTCACTGTCTGGAAGACCCATAGAAGATGTGGTCATAAGAGCATTCAGATTTATACCCAGCAAGCTACCTAATTCAGGACCGTTGAACTCTGAGTTCCATGGCCTTAAATTCTGAGATATATCTGATTCACCAGGATGCAGGCTGGATCAGGTCTCATTCTAGCACCAGAACAAAGTATAAGCAAGATGCTCATTTAAACAATTTGAATCAGAGTTCTGCAAGGGCTTGAACATATATGCAAATACCAAACACCACGTGTGCCCCATATTAGAATTTATTATGATACAGACAAGTCCAAGTACAATGTATTTTCTAATTAAGAAAATATGAATGTTTCCTAGTTTTCTATTATAACACTATCCCGTTATCTGAGCTGGCATAGCCAACATTAGTGTCTTATATTCACTTCAGATAAGCCTTCCCATGGGACCAGATGGTATAATTGTGCTAAGTAATCTTCTCCAATTGCAACATTTACAGAATGAGAGTATGCCCTCTCATGACCTGGCTTTTATGGTTTGTCTCTCTTCCTCCTCTTTTCCTTCCTCTCAAGACACGTTAGCACTCACATTGTTCACCCGGAAGACAGTGCGTGTGGTCTAGAGTATCACTACGTGTCCAGGAGGACACACAGGGAGAACAAGAGGCAGCGAGCAGACAACCTTTGAGGAGGCAGAGACCTGGGAAGGCAGCTCCAAGATGCAAGGCTTTGTTTCCAAACTGGCCTGGAGAAGAGACAAAATTAAAAAAAAAACATTTTCACGACTGCCCACAGTTATTACTGTAAATAGTAATAAATTAAAAATAACAATAAATTAGAAGTCCATAGATTATCTGAAATGCATAATGAAATTTAGGAGACATGTATCAACCTAACCCAGTGGTCGGCAAACTGCATCTCGAGAGCCACATGCGGCTCTTCGGCCCCTCGAATGTGGCTCTTCCACAAAATACCAGGTGTGGGCGCACAGTCGTGGACCATGCACAGAAGTTGGATTTTGGCTCTAAAAAGAAATTTCAATCGTTGTGCTGTTGATATTTGGCTCTGTTGACTAACAAGTTTGCCACTGACCTATTTTACTCAAAAGACAGTCCCTCAGAGTGCCTATGAGAATCAGATCTTCTGTAAAGGATTAAGAAGTACCAGTGGGTAGTAATGAAATAGCCATGGGTGTAAAGGACAGGATTTAATGCTGCAACGTCAATGACATTGTGATAACTATATGAGGTGCCCAGAGGGTACTGGGAATAGCAGCAGACACTTTGAAGAGTATGTGATTGTCTAACCCTGAAACTGATACAAAATAATACTGAAAGCAAACTGTAATTGAAAAGTAAAAATAATGCAAGAAGAAAAATTAAAAACAAGCCCTCTTTTAACTATCATTTTATCCAAACACAGTCAGAGGAAGGGCCACAGTGCTACGTGGTACAGCCTCGACTGTTAACAGAAGTGGCCAGTCAGTGAACAAGGAAAGCACCTCCCATGCAGGCCCAGCTTCTCCTTCTGACCATCAGCAATGGCCTTTCCTGTGTAACTGAAGTCGGGACAGAGGACGCTGTGCACACGCACCTCTCCCATCTTCCGTGCATTCTGACAAGGGAGCCGCCCAACCTTCCCGGAGAAGGCCCTGGGCTGGGTCACTGTGCTCAGAGGCATGAGGAAGGATGGGCTTACTCTGCATGTCGGGGTAGGTGGCCACTGGCAATGTTTGTTCAGAGGGGTGTGCTGGCATCTCCTCGTACTTGCTAAATGAACACACATTTGGCTACACATGCTCAGCAAAAAGAAACCGAGACTTCTGGGTGTGGGGACTGCCCGCCAAGCCGCTCGGGGCGCGCGTGCTGTGGGGAGGGTGGCCTGGGCAGCGGAACCTGCTTCTCCCAGTCTCTTGGCTCTAGGAGCCTCTGCGAATGGAGCCTGTCGCCGACCGGAGCATTGTCACCCACGTCAGAGCCAGGCCTGTGTCCCTGCACACAGCCAGCCGTCCTGTCCTCGGAGTGAGAACAGCACCTGCTCCGTCGCTGGAGCGACTTGCTGTGTGCCCTTGTCCTAAGGGAGAGAACACAGCTGGCCAGCTGCCTGCGGAGGTGCTGCCTGGTGGCCCGGCTCCGCTGGGCTTTGTTTTCCGCACTGACTTGTGAATGGAATTCTTGGGAAAGATGATTTTTACTGCAACTAGTAAAAAGGAGCGGGAATTAGGACAGCAGGACTAACAGGACCTAAAATTATATGGAGCCAGTACTGAGGGCACCCGCTGATGTTCAGGCTTCTGTGGCTCTGGTGCTCACTACTGCACTGACAGGTCCAACTCCCTGGAAAAGGGGACATGTCTTCTAATTTAGAAACAAAAATGCCAAGGAACCAAGGGTTCAGGCGGACCATCTGCTGTTTGTTTGGTCACCAAGACTATTGTGCAATCCCAAAGTTGTTCAGGAGATTTCCTCCAGAACAGGGAATCTGAGAGAAGAAAAGGCAAATGAGAGGTGCTCCAGTGTGGCTTTTCCTTCAAACACATCACTGGCCACAGAGAAGTTGATACGGTCAACTGTGTGCATGTGTGTGGGGGATTTCAAGGGGAGAATAAATAAATAAATCTACATTTTGCAAAGGATCTTGATTAAATAGCTTCACCTGCTATTTATCCTGCGCCATGTATATCAAATGGCACACAAGTGGACAACATGGCCACCACGTCAACTGTGTCTGCATGTGTGTTTGCATATGCAGTGTTCGCATGCATGTGTGTTTGTATGTGTGTCTGCACACATGTGTCTGCACGTGTGTGTCTGCATGTGCGACTGGATGGCAAAGCCAGCTGTCCTGTGGGCAAAGCAGAGCATCCTGTCTTCACACCTGGAGAGCTACAGCTCTTGGCCCTGGAAAATCAAACTCAGCTCAGAAGTCACTTCCAATGAAAGGACCGGTGAGGGCTTCAGCAAGCAAGGAGGCGGTGGGCAGCTCTCCATGCGGAAGGCTTCGGGAAGCGGGGGCTGCAGCAGGAAGCTGTCTGACTGACAGGACTACACACAGCTACTCAGATGAGCTGAAATGGCAAACGTGGGCTTTGTTTTTCTGGGCTCAAGAAAGCGCCCTCTCCCGCCATGTGCCAGGCAGGGTCTCTGCTTTGAAGGAGATGGCTAAAATGTCCACATCAAAGGGAAAGAAAGACTGCCTCGGACCTGGAAGTCTGAGGGTAGAATGATGTCGGTTTGGAGTCTTTCCAAAGAAGCTCTGGCCAGGGTCTGGTTGGGGTTCACACCATCGTTCTCACAGATTCATTTTGCAGCGAGAGGTGTTGGGCCATTCCAAAACCACTGCTTCTCCAGGACCAAGGGCACCCCAGGAAATCCCACGTTGGTCAGCAGCGAGCTTCCGGGAAGGGCAGGGGAAGCGGCGGTGACTGCATCTCTTGAGGAAGAGTGGCTCCAGAGGGGTCCTGAGGCTCGTGTGCCACATTCGGTGTGGTGGGTATGGCCGGTGCCAAGGCCAAATCACAGACCATTGCACACATTTCTCTGCTCCCGTCCTTGCTGGCCACGGGAGGGTGTCACGACCTTGGAACTGCTAGGGACTTGAGCTGTCACCGTGCCTTTGTGAAAACGATGGCACCAGTGGGAACGAGAATCATAGCCTTTGCTCTTCTCTATCTTTTCTGGCCCACAGTCTGAGCCGAGGGAGGCGGGCAGTCTCTGGGATGGATGGCGGGCTCACAGGGACGCTCTGGCAGGCGGCCCGGCCCCGACCCGTCCTGCTCGCACTGGTGCACCAGCATCTGGACGCAGTGCGAGCTGGCGGGGGACACCCAGGGGCTGCTGGTGATGGAGAAGCTGCGGCCGGGGCGGTGCGCGGGCTGCGGGCGGCAGGTGAGCAGCGCGCGGAGCGTGGCGGCGGCCAGCGCGCGGAAGCGGCGGCTGACGAAGCAGTAGAGGAAGAAGTTGGCCGCCGTGTTGAGCAGCGCCAGCATGTCCGCCACGCCCGCCGCGGCGCGCGCCAGCCCGCGGCCCCCTGCGCCGTACAGGCCGCCGAGGAGGACGGCGACGCGCGGCGCCCAGAGCGCGGCGAAGGCGGCGGTGACGGCCAGCAGGATGGCCGTGGTGCGGCCCGCGGGGCAGCCGCGCAGGCGGAGCGCGCTCCGCCGCCGCAGCCGCCGCACGATGGCCCAGTTGAGGGCGCAGAAGACGGAGCAGGGCAGCAGGTAGCCGGCGGCGCAGTGCGCCCACACCAGCGCGTGGTGCGCGGGGGGCCGCGCGCGGCCCTCGGCCCAGAGGTCGGGCCACCAGTAGAAGGGGACGCCCGTGAGCAGCCCCGCGGCGCACACGGCCGCGATGACCCTGCGGGCGCGCGCGGGGTAGGACACAGCGTGGTAACGCAGCGGGCGGCACACGGCCAGGTAGCGGTCCACGGTGAGCGGCACGGCCAGCCAGGTGGACGTGTGCACGGCCGAGAACTCCACCGCGCCCAGCAGCTGGCCGGGCCCCGCGGGCAGCCGCGCGCGCAGGACGAAGTCCTCCAGCAGGAAGTCCACGAACACGACGAGGAGGAGGACCAGGATGTCGGCGGCGGCCAGCGCCAGGAGGTAGTTGTAGGAGGACTTCTGCCTGCGCGCCACCAGGCGGGACAGAATGACCACCGTCAGGACGTTGGCTGCGGGGAGAGGAAGACCTGCTTTACCGGAGCCGGAGGCCTCGCTGGCCCAGGCACACGCCGCCCGCCTCCCTAGGGAGGGGAGGGACGCCAGGCTTTGGATCAGCCACCTGTGCCTTGCAGAGCGCACGCTGAGGCTGGGGCGCTGCTCTGACAGTTTGATGCTCAGGTTGCAGTTTACTTTTCCTCTCAGAGAGCGGATGGGCGGGGCTGCGGGGCCCAAGGAGCTGAGGGAACCTGCCCAGCCTCCCGCCAGTGAGTAAGGTCCTGGGGACTCACCCAGCACCGAGCCTGCCCCCCTCCTGTGGCAGACCTCGAGGCCTTATGGGGCTGCGTGTGCTCAGGTAGGAGACTGATTGTACTCAGGGCCCTCCTTTAAGTGGGTTTAGAATGGAAGAAGTGGGGAAGATCATGACCTTTCAATTAATCTAAAAATAATGATACTGATAATAAATAATAAGTGGTGTGTGTGTTTTGAGTAGGTGACCTACACACATGGCACACAATTTAAAATAACAAGAGAGATAGTACATTCCCTCCAACCACCCAGTGCCTCAGCCCGGACACCACCGTCAGCACGTGCCCTGAGCTGGCCCGGGTCCGTGCAGGGTGGCACGAGCTTTTGCTGGGACAGCAGCGCCATGTGATTTCTCTGGGGTCAGATTTGTTTGAAGCTGCATCCACATGATTGCTGATCAGTTTTGAAAACAAATGTCTCTGAATAGGGCGCCTCTGGGAAGGCACTGGGGAGCATTCTGCCACCACAGGGCACAGGCCCTGGATGCCAGGCGGCTGCCTAGCTCGGCAGCTCCCCGGGCAGCCCGAACTCACATCCTTGTGAGACCCCCGCCTCGGAGAACCCAGGTCCTCTGTCTGACGTCCAGTGGCAAAGCTGGAATCGGGCTGGAATCTCTTTTCCTTTCTCTCCCTCCCTTTAAAATAGTAAGCAATAGTTTGCATGTAAAATATGTCTTGAAATATACATACTCCAGGGCACTCAAGTTAAACGAACTGTAATATTTTGTCATTTTTGCTTCAGCTCTTTTTTTAATATTATTATTATTATTATTTTAAAGAAATGACTCTATCCACACAGCTGAAGTTCTCTTAAATTCCCACAGGCTCATTCTCTCCCTCCTCCATTTCTCCCATAAGTCCAATTCTTTATTTTTAAATATATTTTTAATTTTTTAAAATTCTTTATCCAAAAGTATTTTCTATATTGATTTTTAGAGAGAGTGCAAGGGCGATGGAAAGACTGAAAGAAACACTGATGTAAGAGAGACACTGATTGGCTGCCTCCTGCACGTGCCCTGATGAGGGCCTGGGAGCCTGCAACCGAGGCACATGCCCTTGGTCAGAATCGAACCTGGGATCCTTCAGTCCACAGGCCAACACTCTATCCACTGAGCCACAGTGGTTGGGGCCCTGCAGTCCCACTCTTTCCCTCCCTCCTCTTCCCCATCCTTTCCCGCCTCCTCTTGCTCCCGTAGGGGCAGCCACAGTGCTGAGTCTCAGGCCACGCTGTCTGCTCTCACCTCCTTTAGAGAGGCCACTTCCAGCTGCTTTTCCACTCAGCGCTGGCCCTGGAGGCCTGAGTGTTTTGGGTTCTTGCAGATCTCTCTCACCCCTTTTAACAGCTCCATGGCATTGCTGTGTGTAAATGTGCTGTAGTTTGTTCATTCATATACATGCCTTTACTGTGTAGTCATATAGATATATACACATCTATATATGTCTAGATCTGTTCATATATACACACATAGGCATGCACACAGATACACAGACATGTCAATGTGTGTTTATATATGCACACACGATACATACATATGTGTAGGAAAAGCATTCCGGGTGGTGGGAACAGTAAGTGGGAATGAGCTTGGTAATCAGGGAAGAGAAAGGAGGCTTTAATCACTCCCACATCCCAGCTACAGAGGAGGAGACACGGCTTGTGTTTTTAGGTGATTTGCCCAGAGCCACAGAGTGAGTGGGTGGGAAGGAGCAGGCGCCTCTGGTTTCCCTGCCTCTAAGGCGTGCGGAGCTCCGCTCTGCTGATTTGGGTCAGAAGAAAGGTTCTTAGCGGGAGGAAAGGATTCCTGTCCCCTAACTTAGAAAAGCACCTCATTTTCAACCTCTTTTCTTCCACTGAGCCATGCCCAGGTGCCTCACCCACCTTGCCCCCCAGCTGGGAGGCAGGAACAAATAGATGCTGGGTCTCCCCAGAGAGGAACGTTCTATGTATTCACTGTTTCTCAGCCCAGGCGGACCCTGCTTGACGGTGCTGCCAAACCTGTCCATCAAGCGCTTTCAAACGTCCTTTCCCTTTAAGGAACGCCTCCGCCATGCAGCCTCACAACCGCTCCGCATTCACGGCCGCCTTGCCTAGGTCTCTGCTCACGGCCTCCTGGGAACAAAGCACAGACCTGCGTTCCGGGCAGTTGGATGCCCGGGGCCCCTCCATACCACTCGGGAGGTCCTTGCATGTGACAGACGCTGCACTAGAGGCCGCAGGACGGACACTGTCCCCGGGGCCGGTTTCCCCCAGCACAGAGGACGCTGCGGGGCAGCTCCTGGCCCGGGGTGTGGGTGGGTAGGGATAGGACACGCCCAGAACACGTCTGATCGCCTGGGCAGCTTGCTCAGGAAGCGCTTGCTCTGGTTGGAAAAAGCGACGTCTGTGACGTCAGCCAATGCACAAGGCCCAGTAACATGCAATCTAAGGAGGCTTAGTTATACGGAAATGGTTTTATGTTTGGAAACTTCTAAACACCCACCTGTGCACATTGGGAGGGACAGAGAGAGCGCAGCGTCCACTCTGCCCTAGTGGGTCAGCCTCCACCCCGCCCTGGTGGGTCAGCCTCCACCCCATCTTGGCGGGTCAATGTTCACCCCATCCTAGCGGGTCAGTGTCCACCCGCCCTGGTGAGTCAGCCTCCACCCCGCCCTAGTGGGTCAGCCTCCACCCCGCCCTGGTGGGTGTGTAATAGATAAGTAGGTAAATGCACACAAAGGGCTTAGGAGAGTATGGGCTGCATAGAAAACACCATCTGTGGCCTCTGCACCCATTTCACTCCTGTGGGGACCCTCTGTCCTGGCTAACCCCCACTTTCCCTGCCTCAGGGCCTTTGCCTACTCAGTTCCCCTTCCTGTACTTTCACATCCACTCTGGCCTCCAGGACTTAGTTTGTCCCACTCTGGGTAAGAGAAATTGATGACTCTGCCACTTTACTGTCCTCCTGTCTATGCAAAACAGACTCCTCCAACATAATTTTCAAGGAGGATAGGGGCCATGTTAGTGGGGAAAGAAGGTGGGCATTTCCCTTCTACACTAATAAAAGAGTAAGATGCAAATTGACCATACCTTTGTGATGCCCACCAGCCAATCAGGAGTGAGTATGCAAATTCACCCAACAAAGATGGTGGGTTAATTTGCATACAAAGGCATGAGCGTCCAGGGGCGGGGTGGGATGCTTGCATTCCACACCACCCCAGCTGCTCCAGGCCTCCGGGTAACATAAGGCGGAAAGGCAGTTCCAGGCCAGAGTGAAAAGGCGGCTCTAGCTGGAGCAAAGGTGGTAACAGCAGCCAGGGGAAGGAAGGCCTATTCTTGTATGAATCTTTGGGTATCAGGCCTCTAGTTTAGAAATAAGTGAGGATGTAGGCAATCATGGCAGCAGTATCAGCAACAGCGATGAAGATGATGATGGGTTCTATACTCTCTCCTGCCAGGAGATAAGTGTTCTTAATCATTTTTTAACTTTAATAAATCTTTATTGCTCAGATTATTACAATTGTTCCTTTTTCCCACCCCCACCCCCATAGCCCCCCTCCACCCGGTTCCCACCCCACTCTCTGTCCTTACCCTCTCTCCCCACTGTCCTTATCCATAGGTGTACGATTTTTGTCCAGTCTCTTCCCGCACCCCCCTAAGAATTGTCAGTCCATTCCCTTTCTATGCCCCTGATTTACTTGTTGATAGATATGTGTTTGTTGTTCATAATTTTTATCTTTACCTTTTTCTTCTTCCTCTTCTTAAAGAATACCTTTCAGCATTTCATATAATACTGGTTTGGTGGTGATGAACTCCTTTAGCTTTTTCTTATCTGTTAAGCTCTTTTTATGCCCTTCAATTCTGAATGATAGCTTTTCTGGGTAGAGTAATCTTGGTTGTAGGTTCTTGCTATTCATCACTTTGAATATTTTTTGCCACTCCCATCTGGCCTTCATAGTTTCTGTTGAGAAATCAGCTGACAATCATATGAGTACTCCCTAGTAGGTGGCTAACTGTTTTTCTCTTGCTGCTTTTAATGTTCTCTCTTTGTCTTCTGCTCTTGGCATTTTAATTAAGATGTGTGTTGATGTAGTCCTCTTTGGATTCCTTTTGTTTGGGGTTCTGCATGCTTCCCGGACTTGTAAATCTATTTCTTTCACCAGGTGGGGGAAGTTTTCAGTCATTATTTCTTCAAATAGGTTTTCAGTATCTTGCTCTCTTCTTCTGGCACCCCCATAATTCTGATGTTGGTACACTTGAAGTTGTCCCAGAGGCTTTTTATACTATCTTCAACTTTTTGGATTCTTTTTTCTTTTCCTGTTGTGTGATTTTTGCTTCTTTGTATTTCAAAGTTTTGACTTGATTCTTGTTGATCCTCTAGTCTGCTGTTAGATCTCTGTATATTATTCTTTATTTCAGTCAATGTATGCTTAATTTCTAGTTAGTCCTTTTTCATATTTTCAAGGGTCTCACTAAATTTATAGGCCTTTTCTAGAAAATTCTGGAAAAACTTTATAAGTGTGGTTTTGAACTCTATATCCAGTCATTTGCTTTCCTCCATTTCTTTCACTTGTGATCTGTTTCTTTGTCTCCACATTTTGGCTGCTTCCCTGAGTTGATAGAGTGGCTTTGTGTAGTTGGTGTTTTATAGGGCCCAGTGGCTCAGCCTCCCCCCCTGAGGTGGACATTCTTAGTGCACCCCTTTGTGGGCTGTGTGAACAGTCTTGTAGTTAAGTCTTGATTGTTGTTGGTATCACTGGGAGGAATTGACTTTCAGGCCAATTGGCTGTGAGGATCAGCTATGTCTATGCTGGGAGAACTTCTGTGCTGGAGACACCCTTATGAGACAAGACTTGCAAAAGCCTCTGTGCTCAGCTTGGAGGGGGCGGAGTCTCAGGGCAGAGCAGACAGCATTGGTTTCCCATCAGTCCTGCCCTTGGGTCTCAGTGTCCTGCGGTAATTACTGCAAGCACCTCTGGGAGAAAGCTGCCCTCAAGTTTCACCCGTTGCTCAACAGTCCAGTTTCTCCCCCAATGAGTCTGGGTCCCCAGAGTCTCTCTTGGAACTGGAGTTCAGTGCAGTCGGGAGCTTTTGTCTCCCTCCCACTTGAGAAAGCCAACTGCATACTCAGTTGTCAGTCTTCTCCATGCATGCTGCCTTCTGCAGCTTCTCTGAGTCTCAGTGTGCTTTCCTCTTTCCTTCTAGTTGTAGAATTTCCACTCAGCCAGCCTTCTTGTGGTTCTGAATGTTGTTCAATTTTGACATTTAGTTGTAGCTTTAAAATTGTTGAGCAAGGCAGCAGTTCAGGTGTTTATCTATGCTGCTATCTTGGTTTCTTCAACCAAGTGGTCTTAATCATAAAAGAAATAGCTTCTATTTAGCAATCTGTATTCTATGCCAGAAGCCTGGATACATTTTTTTATGCTTAGTAGCCACTGCTGCTTGCTTTACTTTGAAAGTGGATGTTATTGGGTTCTTTCCTAAAGGTGGGCATTTAGGACGAGACTGAGAGACCCACAAGAGTAACAGCTAGGACATAACAAAGGCTTGAGCTGCATGCAGGCCCACCCATGCATTGCTGCCGGTGACACCCAAGTCAGCTGAGGGGCAGGACCTGCACCTGTGGCCTGCTGCCAACCTGATGTACATACTGTTGGCTGCTCTGACTCCAGGCTGCCTGGGCCTTCTGTGCCTTCCCACTACCCAGGACGCAAAGGCCTTTCCTGCCTCGCCAGATCCCTGGGGTGAGCAGGGGTTTCATGGTGGAACACAGAGGGATGGGTTTCTCTCTGTGAAGAGGGAACTGCCATGCAAAGTCAAGGACTCTGGGAAGCACGCTGCGTGAGAGAGGCATAGCTAGTGTGTGGGTCATGGGGAAAAGGGATGTGAGAACCCAAGAACCCAGTGTGCTAGCCTCAGGGAAATTGCTTTGAAACCCCCTGAGGAGGTTGTGGGGACTGAGGGGGATAATGGGGGTGGGTGAGCTTTACAAACTGGGAAAGTGTTTAGTTAGGCAAATGTTAGACATCATGAGACAGTTCAGAGGTCACCTGACTGGGGTCAGCAGTGAGAGAGCAGATAATTAAAATATGTGCTAATTTCTTTGCAACCCATATTCTCAAAGCATTCATTAATTTAAAAAAGTTCTCATCTCATTGCTCTCATGTCCTTGTTCTAGATGAAGAGATTATCACACATTTTAGAAGCTTATAGAGTCTGATCTTGGTCGTTATCAAGTATAGCTCCCCTTGGAGATTCTCAGTAAGCTTTGTTACCTCACTGCAAGGCCATGTGCAGCAGAATCTCTAGTCAAATACCTCTCAGATGCATTCTGTCCTCTCTCTCCTTGGTCATCCTGGCACGGAAGCTCTGGGGTCATCCTGACATAGGAGCTCTGAGTGGGCAGTTCTGTGTCTGCTGTGTTTGGGGCCACATCCTTAATGGCCAGTACCATGCCTAGCACAGAGTAGGTGCTTGACAACTGTTTGGCGCAGCATCTGAGCCTAGCGGCTGCCATATTCCAAGCTCCTGCAGGCTGCTTGCTCTTACCGTGGCCCCTTGGCACTCAACTGCCTGCATTTGCACAAAACTCATTTCACCTCCTCCAGTTTAATAAAATGCTATGGTAAGTGAATTTAATTAATATTAAACACAATGCTACCAATGAAGAACCTAAACCTACAGGTTAGCCAAAATGCTAAGATGGGAAGCTAAAATGAGAGCTGTAACTGTGGAAGTAGGCAAAATAATAATTATTATGTGCACATCCTATATAATAAAGATGTAATATGCAAATGGTTGTTACGCCATGAAGTGTAATGATCGACTGCGTAACGATCAGGTCATGGACCAGCAGGAGTGTGAGGCAGTGAGCTACAAGCGGGTGGTGGAGAGCTAAAGGAGGGGGCAGAGCAGCAAGCTATGAGGGGAGGCAGGAGGGGGGGTTAGGGGGATCTACAGGAGGGCGGGGCAGCAGGCAGAGAGGTACTGGAGGGTGGCAGTGAGCTACTGGCAAACTACTGGTGCACAGATTCGTGCGCAGGGCTACTAGTAATGTAATAATATGCTTAGAAAACTCAAGAGCATTTGTCAGTGTGTTACTGGAATCAGCAAGAGGCTTCAGGGGGACCCAAGCCCAATACACACAGTGCTGGCTCAACAATGGGGTGGGAAAGGATTCCACACACACTGCTGCCCCGAGCTACACCCTGAGCACAGGTAGCAAGTGGCCTCCTTCCTAATTGTGGCTGCACAGACACCAGCTCTCCAGGAAGCTTTGCTCACAGTCCCACGAGTCTCCCATAAAGTTCTCCTGTCAGCTCTAGCTCTTACCAGTGCGAACAGCCAGCTCTGGCCCAGGCTGCCCCATGGGACCAGATGCTGCCCTCCTTTCTACCTGGTGTGTGAAGATGCACCTCTGGCTCCGCATGGGCAGCCTCTGCAATTCCACCCCCTAGGGCGCTGGTGGCTCTCACCCATCTCCACTTCACAATCAGAGACCAGGCTTTCCTAGAAACACCCACCTGGGTGGTCTTGGAACCAGTATTCTGAGCAGATGGGAGCACAGGCTGATGTCAGGGTCAGAAGCCTGACCTTGAGCCACGTGACCATTAACCATATTCCTCATTGTCCTCATCTGTGGAATGGGGTAATAGCAGCACCCATTTGGTGTGGTTAAGGATTAAATTAGTCAATTTATGAAAAGTGCTTGAAACAGTGCCCAACAGGGTGCTAGCACTCAAGGAGTTAGTTATAATTTTGGTAAATGACCATAATTTCCACAAGCAATCGTGCTATCCACCTTTCAGTCAGGGATACTGCTGCATCCGGGACGGGGTGAGGAGGTGTAGATGCCGCATTGGGCCCCTGCTTTGGGGCTCTTATGTCACCCCAAGCTTTTCTTCAGGACAGCAAAATTTTACACTGTAGGGTACAAGATTGAATCACATAAATGGATATTTAAAAGGTAAGAAGTGGCCAACTATTGACAATTTCACATGGTACAAATAACACTTTTTAATTTACTTGTTTTTCCCACTGGACAGTACACATGTCGAAGCACATGAATTCACCCCTTTGTCCCCCGTCCTTGGCCAAGGTCCTCTGCTCAGGAGATGCTCAGTACATGCATATGATGGAGAAGCGGACATGCGGTCTGAGCACATTGCATATTGGCTCCCAGAAGGATGAAGGTGAGTTCCAGACAGTGAGGCTCAAAGTCTGATCTTTGGACATTGCAATTCACTTTGCATATTGGCCAGCCCTACATTAATGTTAATGTCTATTAATGATGACGCCTTTGAAGCACTAGGAATAGAGCCTGGCATGTGATAGGTGGTCAGTAAACACTCACTGTCTAAACCGCATTCTGAGTCCTTAGATGAAATGGAGCCAAGTTATGGCTGAAAAGGGAACCTTGGAAAATGACAGATATTTTCAGGGGAATTGTTTCATCACAAAATCTACTTAAAAAAGAGGCAACTCAATTTTTATTGTGTAGATGAGGTGTGAGGAGGGGAGGGAATTTACCTGCCTATCCTCGCTTAAAAATAAACATTTTAAATGTTGTTCTTTATAAAGATTCTCTTTTTGTAGAAAGTATTAATATGTCTCCTCTCTCCCCTCAGTGACCCACTCCAGACCTGCTCATCCCAAGTCTTGTGTCTACAAGCTACATGTATGCATATATGTTCCCCAGTTGATCTCTCTCCTTCTCACCCTCACCATGACGTCATTTCTCTCTGAAATTCTTCCATCTGTTCATGGTTCTATATCTCTGGATCTATTTTGTTTGTCAGTTTATTTGTTAATTATATTCCACATGTGAGTGAGATCATGTGATACTTGTCTTTCTCTGACTGGCTTATTTCGCTTAACGTAATATAATACTATCCAGGTCCCTCCATGTTGTCTCAAAGGGTAATATTTCTCTCTTTTTTTTACTGCTACATAGTAGTTTTTGGTGTAAATGTACCATGGATTTTATATCCATTCATCTGCTGATGGGCATGTAGGCTGTTTTCAAATCTTAGCTATTGTAACTTGTGCTGCTATGAACACGGGGTATATACATTCTTTCCGATTGGTGTTTCAGGTTTCTTAGGATATAGTCCTAGAAGTGGGATCACTGGGTAAAATGACAGTTACATTTTTAATTATTTGAGGAAACTCCATACTGTTCTCCACAGTGGCTGCACCAGTCTGCAATCCCACCAGCATTGTACTAGGGCTCCCTTTTCTCCACGTCATCACACTTGTCCTTTGTTAATGGTAGCCATTCTGATAGGTGTGATTTTAATTTGCATCTCTCTGATGATTAGTGACTTTTTTTAATATGTCTCTTGGCCTCCTGTATGTCCATTTGGAGAAGTGTCTATTTAGGTCCTTTGTCCATTTTTTATTGGATCATTTATCTTCCTTTTATTAAGTTGTGTAAGTTCCCTGTAGATGTTGGAGATTAAACCTTTATCAGTGATAGCATTGGCAAATATGTTCTCCCATGCTTGGCTTTTCTTATCTTTCTTTTTATGGTTTCTTTTGCTGTGCAGAAGCTTTTTATTTTGAGGAAGTCCCATTTGTTTATTTCCTCCTTAGTTTCCTTTGCTCTGGGAGCTGTATCGGTAAAGATATTGCTATGAGGGATGTCTGAGATTTTGCTGCCTATCGTTTTTTCTAAGATTTTTATGGTCTTGTGACTTACAGTTAAGTCTCTTATTCATTTTGAGTTTATTCTTGTGTGTGATGTAAATTGATGGTATCCCAACACCATTTATTGATGAGACTGTCTTTACTCCATTGTATACTCTTGCCTCCTTTGTCAAATATTAATTGAGCATAATGGTTTGGGTTCATTTCTGAGGTCCTGTTTTCATCTATATGCCTGTGCTTGTGCCAGTATCAGGCTGCTTTGATTATAGTGTTTTTTGTAGTATGACTTGAAACCTGGTATTGTGATCCCTCCAACTTGGTTCTTCTTTCTCAGAATTGCTGTGGCTATTCGGATCTTTTTTTTGTTTCATATAAATTTTGGAGTGTTTTTTCTACATCTATGAAATATGCTGTTGATATTTTAATGGTGATTGCATTGAATCTGTAAGTTGCCTTAGACAGTATAGACATTTTAATGATGTTGATTCTACCAATCCATGAATACAGTATTTTCTTTCACTTGTTTATATCTTTCTCTATCTGTTTTTTTTTTTTTAAAACATCCTGTAGTTTTCAGAGTACAGATCTTTTAACTGCTGGGTTAATGTTATTCCTAAATATCTTAATATTTTTGTTGCAATTGTCATTGGGATTGTTTTTTCAGTTTCTCTTTCTGATAGTTCATAAGAATGCCATAGATTTCTTGTGTTGATTTTGTATCCTGCTATGTTGCCGAATTCATTTATTAAATCTATTCAGTTTTTGTTGGAGTCTTTAGGGTTTTCTATATACAATACCATGCCATCTGCAAATAATGACGATTTTACTCCCTTTTTTTCCAATTTGAATGCCTTTTATTTTTTTCTTCTTGTCTTATCACTGAGGATAATACTTTCATTGCTAGGTTGAGTAAGAGTGGTGAAATGGACATCCCTGTGTTGTTCCTGGTGTTAAAGAATTGATTTTAGTTTTTGCCCATTGAGTATGACGTTGGCTGTAGGTTTATCATATATGGCCTTTATTATGTTTCAATATGATCCCTCTATTCCCACTTTAAGAGTTTTTTTTTTTTTTTATCAAAAATGCTATTGGATGTTGATGCTTTTTCTGCATCAATTGATATAATCATGTGATTTTTGTCTTCCAACTTGTTTATATAATACATCACATTTATTAATCTGGGAATATTATATCATCCATGCATCCCCAGAACAAATCCCACTTGGTCATGGTGTTTGATCTTTTTAATATATTGCTGGACCTGATTTGCTAATATTTTCTTGAAGATTTTAGCATCTATGTGTAGGAATTGGTTATAGGGTTAAGCCTCAAACTGACCTGCTGGCATAGCTGCAAACAAGTCCCAGCTTAGAGGGCACAGCCCTCTTAGCATAACTAAGCTTGACCTTATGATGCTCCCTAGATCCTTCCTAGGTAGCTAATGGGCTGTGGAAGGTGCAGCAACTGCTGCCAAAACAAGTGAAACTCACAAGAACATTGTAACTATGGTAACCACTGCCTTGTTTACCTCTGACTATAAAGTAAAGGCTCATCTTGTTTTCTGGATCTGTTCTATGGTCTCAGCCAGGCACAGAAGATCCACCTAGACCTAGCTTATTCTCTTTGTCTTTCTCTTCTTCATCCTTTGCTGGCCCTCCCTCAGGCTGTGCTGGCATGGTATAAGTGGCGCCCAATGAGAGGATGAGTTCAGCCCAAGTGGCGCCCAATGTGAGCCTGAGTGTGAGGGAACTGCAATTGTCAGGTGAAAGGATGCTCCAGTGAAGCACATGCAGAAGTCAAAAAGGAAGGCAAGGAGTGCAGTTTAGTACTCGCTAGGTGTAAAACATGGGAAATTCAGGATCACAGGGAAAGAATGTCTGCATACCCATTCTTAAGGCTATGCTCCAAGCAAGGGTCTGTTCTGTGAGGTATGAACAGCTTTTCAAATTTTTGGATTTTGTGAGTAAAACCTGCCCATGATTTTCTGAGGAAGAAAAGGTAAATATAGAGGCAATGGAGAAGGTAGGAAACAACTTTGAGATCATTATATAGCTGAAGGTCCAGAGGAAATGCCTGCCTCTACTTTCAGTCTGTGGTTCCTGATTTGGGACTGTCTAGAACCCACTCTAGAAGGGGAGTGGGTGAATGTGTCAGGGGAATCAAGACAGATGGGGGAAGGCTGCCAGAGACTTCCAACTCCACCATCGGCACCTCCGCTGCCTCCTCCAGTCCCTGGGGCTACAGCTCCTGTGGGAAAGAACTCTCCGGAGGATGCGCTTCTTCACAAAATGAGCAAGGACTGGAGGAAGCAGGGGAACAGTTCCAGCAGATCTGGGATGATGGGGGTCTGATGCAAACATTTGGAGAGTTTACTGTTGCTCATAAGCCTCTCCTTTTACCTCCTAAACAAGCAGAAAAAAGAACGGTGCCTTTGTCTCTACTCCAGCAGACTCTGTGTGAGGCCAAGCAGGCTGGGAAAGATACATCAGGATTCCTGTAATTGAGCAGCCTCATAATCCAGGGCAGATGCTCCATGGTCATCAGTCTATTCCTTTTAAAACGTTGAAGGAGTTGAAGACTTCCAGTTCTATATATGGACTGACTTCCCCCATTGTGCTGGGGTTACTAGATACAGTATCTGAGGAAGCAATGGCTCATAGTGACTGGAATACTGTCTTGAAGGCTTGTCTCCCACCTGGAGATTACTTATTATGGAAATCTAACTGAGCAGAGCTTAGTGCGGAGCAGGCTAACAGAAACCAAGCACATGTACCCATTACAATTACTATGCTCATGGGCACCGGACCTCATGGGGCTTTGTACGCTCAGTTAGTATACCCACTGCAAGCTTATCAGCAAATAAATGTATGTGCCACCAAAGCCTGGAGGCAGCTGGGAAAAGTCTTTAGACATAAGCAAAATTAGGCAAGGCCCTGACGAGCCATATCAGGATTTTGTGGCTCGCTTGTTTCTGGCCATAGGCAGGGTTGTGGCTGACCCTGAGAAATGATACTAGTGAAGCAATTAGCTGTTGAAAATGCAAATGGAGTATGTCAAACGTCCCTGCAGGAAGAATGGTACTGTGCATGACCTCATCCGTGTTTGTACTGACATTGGACCAGCCTGTGTTCAAGGAGCAGCGTTAGCTGCCACATTGAAGGAGATGTTGTTCGCTGGTCAGCAGAAAAGGAAAGAGGCTGCTTTAACTTGGCAGATGAGGGCCTTTTGCTAACGACTGTAATGCTACAAGCAGAAGTCAAAGGGCTACAGGGAGTGGAAACAAGCAGTCTGGATTGTTTCCAAGATGCAGGAGAGGAAAGCATTGGGTGAGTGAATGCCGCTCCAAGGCTGACGTTGATGGTAATATAATACCCCTTAGGCAGGGAAATTTCAAGTGGGCACAGCCCAGGCCCCACCAAACAGTAGGGGCCCTATCTTTAACCCCACTGCAGTCTTTCCAGCCGGTTCGGTCCCCAAACAAACTGTTCGAAACCTCTACCGTGCCACCCTGGGAAGCACAGGATTAGCCCCCAGACCCACCTCCTGATATGTACTAACCCCAGAGATGGGGCCTTAGGCCATTGCCATGGGAGTGTATGGTCCCCTTCCCGCAGGCATGATGGGACTAATTTTAGGGAGGAGTAGTTTAACATTGAAGGTTCTGCCGGGGTGATAGATCAGGACTATACTGGAGAAATTAAAGTAATGGCACAAACAATTAATACTATAATTCAAGTCTTACCAGAAACAAAAATAGCACAAATTCTCCTGCCCTCCAGAAGGGCGGCCTTTAACAGGTTGACCAGTGGTGCAGCAGGTTTTGGGTCCAGTGACGGGGAATACTGGGCAAGATTAATTAAGCAGGGCCAGACTGAGCTAGAACTGAGGATCAGTGGGAGTCTGTTAGAGGGATTGTAGATGCTGGAGCTGATGTCAGTCATTGCTTTCGGACTCTGGCCACAGGCCTGGCCTTTAAACCCCAGGCTTCCGAATTGCAAGGAGTGGGACATGTTACCCGACCCTTGGACCCTTGTAGAGTGCACAACTCCTTTGGTGGGAAGATCCAGATAGAAATACAGGCTATTTTTAACCTTATGTATTGCTACATTTGCCTGTTAACTTATGGGGTTGAGATATGATAGAGCAGATGAGAGTTTTCATAACAAGTCCCAGTTCCATTGTGACATCTCAAATGCTTATTCAAGAATTTCAACCTTGTAAGAGGAGCAGGAAAGAATCAGCAAGGGAGACCTTTATCTATCCCAATGTCCACTCAAAAGGAGAGGCAGGGATTAGGTTACCAGAATTTTCCACAAGGGCTTCGATTGTCTCTCCAACCCAGCGTACAGCAGCCACAATTACCTGGCTTGCAGGTACCCATTTGGGTTGATCAATGGCCCCATTAGAAGAGAACTTAAAAGTTTCACAAGAGTTGGTTCAAGAACAGCTTGAGGCAGGGCATATTGAACCCACTCACAGTCCAGAATACATGCCCATATTTGTGATGAAGAAAAAGTCTGGTCAATGGAGACTATTGCCTGACCTAAGGGTAATTAATAAAACCATGGAGACTATGGGGCCCCTTCAGTCAGGGTCACCATCCCCAACAGGTATCCCATTGAAATATTATTTACGGCCTTAGATCTTAAGGACTGTTTTCTTACTATCCCTCTTCATCCCAAGGATTGCAAAAGATTGGCATTTAGTGTCCCTGCAATAAATTTTAAGGAGCCCATAAAGAGGAATCAATTGAAAGTATTGCCTCAGAGCATGGCCAACTTCTCCGGACAGGTTGGTAACCATTACCCAGCAAATAAGGTTTTACAGTTTCTCTCAGTTACTACCTTTACCTTCCCAAAGACAGTGAAGTAACAACCTATATCTCAGGCACTAACCATTTTTATAGAGGGATCCAATTCTGGAAAGGCTGGATCTGCTGCAGAAGGGGAGCAAAGGTCTTTCAAAACCTTTATGTTTCAATGGGTAGAAATACAAGCTCTTACCTATACCTTGACAGATTTTGCCTTGGAACCCATTAACCTATATAGTGATAGTGCCTCTGTGGTAAGTATGGCCAAACTAATTGAAACGGCTACTATAGGGCACACTAATTTGGAGAAACTCTTCCATTTATTTTTTAACCTTCAAAAAGTCATTAGAGAACGACAGTTTCTCTGCTTTATTGATCATATCCGATTTCATTCAGGTCTTCCTGGTCCATTAGCTATAGGCAATGATGCTATTGATCGCCTCCTTGCTATAATGCAAGAGGCTACCCTGGTTTCTCTTGCCCACTCCTCCCATGCTTTGTATCATCAAAAGGCTGCTGCCTTACACAAACAATTCCATATTTCTTGGGAGTAAGCTTGTCAAATTTTTAAGCAGTGCTCTCAGTGTGTAATTCATTGCCCTGTACAATTGTTGAGGGTTAATCCTAGGGGTCTTAAACCTAATCAAATTTGGCAAATGGATGTCACCCACAGTATGTTTGGTAAGCATAGATGGGTACATGTTAATGTAGATACCTGCACCCGCTTTATCTTTGCAACTCCCCAAACGGGAGAGAGTGCCAAGCATGTAATTAATCATTGCCTAGCTGCCTTTGTGGTACTAGATCCTCCCTTAGAGCTAAAGACAGACAATGGACCCACATATGCTAGTTCTGTTTTTCAGCATTTTTGTAAGCAATATCAAACTTGTCATACAACTCTATCAAGGTCAAGCAATAGTGAGTCAATCATAATCTTAAAATGAAATTACTAAAACAGAAAGGGGGAGACTGGTGTTATATGTCACCTCAAAACAAGCTCAGTCATGCTCTTCATACTTTAAACTTTTGAATTATGATGCAGAGGGTCGTACAGCAGCCGAAAGGCATTGGGCCTCCTGTACAATAGCCTCTTCGGGGTTAGCCCGATGGAAGGATGTACAACCTGGACAATGGTTGGACCATATCCAGTAATGATGTTGGAAAGAGGTTGAGTTTGTATCTTTTTAGAAAGAGCAGCACAGCCAATTTGGTTGCCAGAGTGTTACGTGTCACCACAATGGACCCAGAGAACCTCCTGTCCCATCATTTAAAAGACTGAGAGTTGCCCTGATGGCAGCAAAGCGAAAAAGAAAGATGACAAAGCTACACAAGAGACAGAGGTGCCAACAAGAAGTTAACAACTGAGGCCCAGTAGATGGTAGAAAAGCAAGATATGGGACCTACTCCCTCAGTCATGTTTCTGGCTATCCTAGCATTGGTTAGCTGCCAGTCTTCTGCAAACTCTTGCACAGCCAAGTCCAAAGACTCTGAGAAAACCAGCAAAGAGACTTTCATTTAGTAGAAAAATGTTACTGTAGTTTGATTTCTCTACTATTGTTGTGTTGCATTGGCATTGTTTTATTAATAGCCATGTCTGGGTTTTGCATTGACATTGTTTTGTTATTGGGTTTTGCATTGACATTGTTTTGTTAATATTTTAATAGTCAGAACTTTCTTCTTAATGTTTAAGTTTTACTTTCATTATAGTGGCTTAAAAGTAAAATAAGGGTGAGATGTAGGTTAAGCCTTGGACTGACCTGCTGGCAAAGCTGCAAACAAGTCCCAGCTTAGAGGGCACAGCGTTCTTAGCATAATTAAGCTTGACCTTATGACACTCCCTGATTCTTCCTGAGTAGCTAATGGGCTGTGGGACTGAAGCAAATGCTGCCAAAACAAGTGAAACTCACAAGAACATTGTAACATTGTGACCACTACTTTGTTTACCTCTGACTATAAAATAAAGGTTCAGCTTGCCTTCTGGATCTGTTCTGTGGTCTCAGTCAGGCACAGAAGATCCACCTAAACCCAACTTATTCCCTTTGTATGTCTTTTCTTCATCCTTAGCCCGCCCTCCCTTATAGACTCCCTGAAACTTTGGCTGTGCTGGCCAGGCATATCTATGACTTGTAGTTCTCTCTTTGTAGTGTCTTTACCTGGTTTGGGAATTAGATTAAAGCTGGCCTCATAAGAAGAGTTTGGAAGTATGCCTTCCTCTTGGATTTTTTGGAATAGTTTGGGGAGGATAGGTGTTAGTTCTTTGAATATTTGGCAAAACTCTCCTGTGAGGCCATTGACACACACAGCTGCATCAGAAAGCAGCCTTTTCCTCAGCTTGACAATTACATCACCTGCCAACAGAGAAGTTCTATCTCTGTCCCTAGTTTGATGAGGTTTTATTGTCAAATACTTCTCTGCATCTAGTAGGTGATCATGGGATCCCCCCTTCCAGTTGTTACCATGGGGACTCCCACTGAGTGACTCTCCAACACGGAGCCAGCCTGGCATGCCTGGGACGGAGCCTGCTGCATCGTGATGTCACCACCTGGCCCATTCCTGGACGGACCTGCTGACACCCTGCTGCGGAGTTTGCTCAGGAGGAGTATTGGTCTGCAGTTTTCTGTAATACCTTTGTCTGGATTTGATATTAGGGTAAGCTGGTGTTATAAAACATGCAGTCAATTTTCCCCGAAATATGCTTTTTTAATTCTCACACAGGATATGTGTGTGTGTTTAGAGAGAGTGAATGGAGAGAGAAAGAGAGAGGGAGAAACATGGATGTGAGAAATACTGATTGGCTGCCTCCCATTTGCACCCTCACTGAGTATCAAACCTGCAACCTTTTGGTGTTCAAGACAATACTCCTATGAACTGAGCACTGGGCCAAGGCCTAGGAAGTCATTTTTAAATGATAAAAAATGGCGTAGGGAGTGCGTGCTATGTACCCAACAGGTGTGACATGCTTAGCCCATTGGGATTCTCGGAGCCCTGGGATGTGTCTAGATGCTCGTCTGCACCAGGAAAAGCCACTGTCTAAGGTCGCACACAGACAAGCTGTAGAGCCAGAACTCACACTCTGGTCCCCCCTGGCCTAACTCTCACCCCATTTTCCTCATTTTCTCTGAAGATGTTTCTGGGAGGAAGGGAGCACCTGGAGGGCCAGTCTGCTCTTGGTCACCGTCTTCCACCACTGGCTGAGGACAATGGCTGACTACCCTGTGCCAGGCACCGATGCCGTCCAGACTACAGGCAGGCACCTCCTCCACCTCCCAGTCAGAGGCCACGCTGCCTCACCGGGCAGTTTGGAAACACTGGCACCTGCTTGGTGGCCACTTCCTCCTCCCCTTGCCTCCCCTTGCATCCCTGTGCCCTTGAGGTAGACTACCTCTGCGTCATCCTTTAATGTGGTTCTGCTCCTTCCTCCCTGTGGGCACACTGCCCCCCCCCCACTAGCACTGCCTCCTGAGTGCACGGCTCATCCCAGAGGCCCACCTCCTGGTGGGCTCCACTCCCTGTGCCTCAGTTAGGAAGGCCTGGCTTACCTATCAAGGAGGAGGGAAGGGATGGAGTGTAAGGAGCAGGGAAGCCAGCAATCTGCCCGCTGAGTGCAGCCGCATGGCTGTCAGTGCGAGGATTCCTGGCAGTGAAGGCGCGGGGCAAGGGCTCCACAGGTGACCACGTTAACACCACTGCCTGCGCGGCGGCAGGCATGGCTGCCCCTGATGTTCCAGGAGGAAATTGGGCACAGAGCAGCTGGGAATCCTCAAGTGGCAGAGCCCAGTCCGACCTTCAACATGAGAGCCCCTGCACCCACATCGGCCTGTTACGTGCACCTGCTGGGCAGGTCCTGGCGGCAGGGACTGGGCCACATGACGCTTCCCAAGCTCCCCCTCTTCATCCAGAGGACATGGCAGGAAAAGTGACTTCCTCCTAGTCACAGCCTCCCAGCTCACAGGCGTTCCCCACCCTCTGTTCCCCCCTCTGGCCACCATGAAGAGGTGGCCTCTGCCAGGAAAAAAGATTCAATTAAAATATCTGTTTTCAACAACGTCTCCAAGCCCCACATGGTCACCTAACACCCAGCAGAGTGAGGTGGGGCGCAGGAGTGGCTAACTGCTCCTGGTGTGTGTGTGTGTGGTGATGGGGAAGGAGGGTGTGTGTGTGTGTGTGTGTGGTGATGGGGAGGGAGGGTGTGTGTGTGTGTGTGTGTGTGTGTGTGGTGATGGGGAGGGAGGGTGTGTGTGTGGGGGGCTGATGGGGAGGGAGGGTGTGTGTGTGTGTGTGGGGGGTAATGGGGAGGGAGGGCCCCTCTCCTCTTTGGGGCCTCCCAGGCCTTCTTCTGCTCAGTGTGGGCCACCCGCTGCCTCCTCCTCACACTGACAGCCTCTAGTCACAGCATGGCATCAGCACTGGAGGCCAGAGGTCTGAGCCAGGGCCAAGCTCCCGCCACCTCCTGCCCGGGCTCCTCGCTGCAGCTCAGGAAGCCTGTTCACACCTGTTCACACCTGTTCACATATGTGGATACAGGACAGGACACGGAAGGCCACAGGTCAGCACCAGGCTGCTTCCCTACACTGCACCTTCCGCACCAGCAAACTGGCCACCCGTGGTTTTAAAAGAGTAACCAGGATTTCACCTCAAACCACCTCGCACAGTTGACAAACAACCGTCATCAGCCCATAACCTTTATGCGAGCGGCCTGTCAATCATCTCTGAAATGCGGTCCCCATGCCCACTGCTGCCTCTAGACCATAAGCGTACCCCTGTGAACCCAGGAGTCTCCAGGGCGCCCTGGGTCCCTTTGGCACACTGTAGGTGATCCTAACACTTATTGGGTGTTTAAACACAGAACTATCCTTCACTCTCTAATCTCAGTCCAAGGCCCTCCTTTCTTCCGCACTCAAAGTCTCCAGCCCTGCCCAGCCTGTGGAGTCCATGTCTGGCATGAGTAGGTGCCAATACTGTGGGTGGGAAAGGCGCCGCTGACATGGGGTTCAGGCTGTGAAGTGTGGGGTGATTGAAGGTCCGAGCTTCCCCTCGCAGGCCCTGCTCTGGCCAGCCTCTCCCTGTGCCTGTCTGTCCCTGACTAGCTCTGCAGGAGAACAGCCAGAGGCAGTGGCTGCTCAGCCAGCAGGGAGGGTTGGGGAGACCCTCTCCCCTGTGAGGGCTCAGGGGAGAGGGACCCGCCACCTCTCCAGGTCAGTGACCTCCTAAGAGGCCCGCTCCCCAAAGAGAGCTCCCCAGAGCCGCTCCAGAGTCCGGCCTTCAGTTAGCAATAAAGCCTCACCGCTGGCGGGGCAGGGCAGGGCATGGTGGGGAGGCAGCCTTAGTTCTGTGAAGTCCAAGTCATGGTTCTGGCACCTGGCTACCCAGGTGAAGGTTTGGAATGGAAACCTCACATGGGCTCTCAGACACAGCTTCCAAGCCTGGGTCTCAAGCTGGAAGGGGGAGGGGGCGGGGGGCCGGGGTAGGGAGGGTGCCGGGATCCCGGGGGCAGAGGGTGCTAGGATCCTGAGGGGTGCTGGGATGGGGGGGGGTGCCGGAATCCTGAGGGCAGAGGGTGCTAGATCCTGGGGGGTGCTGGGTTGGGGGGGTGCCGGGATCCCGGGGGGAAGAGGGTGCTAGGATCCTGGGGGGTGCTGGGATGGGGGGGTGCCGGGATCCCGGGGGCAGAGGGTGCTAGATCTTGGGTGGTGCTGGGATGGGGGGGGGGGGTGCCAGGATCCCGAGAGGTGCTAGGATTCCGGGGGGTGCTAGGATCCGAGTCTGCACAGGGACGTCCCTCGCCCATCTCCTGCAGGTGCTCACTGGGAGCCTTTCTGATCGCAGCCAGCTGGAGGGGGGGTGTCTCTCAGAGCCCAGGAGCCCCACCCCCAGCTCAGCTCCCGGGGAATCCAGCGGAGCCCGTGCACTTTGGAGAGGATGCTAGGGTGTGGTGTTTGCCTACAGAGCTGCTGATGGGCCAGGCGGCACAGCCAGCCGCGAGGCTGGTCCTCAAGGAGGCTGCGGCCCAGGTGGCAACCCTGCTCTGGCGGAGCACCCTCTGCCCCGCCGCCCCCCCCCCCCCCCCCCCCCGTCCGCAGTCTGCCTCGTCCCAGAAGCCCCTCCCTCTCCAGCTGGCCGGAGGCCCTTAGGGTGCCCAGTCCTGCCCCTCCCAGCGCCTCCTTCCCCAGCGGAGCCTGCCCACATCGGGCATCTGTCCAGCGGTGCGGTCAGGCACAGTGCCCCCCTGACCCCTCAGTCCCAGGAGGCGCACACACTCACCAGCACCCTCCAACCCACAGCACCGCCGCCACGCACCCCCCAAACAAACAACCAAACAAACACGTCCGCAGTTGCCCTTTAGGCTGAAACTTTCTCAGAGGGGCCACGGGCGGCCAGGAGGAGGTGGACAGCCTGGGTCCCTGGCAGGGCGAGAGCTCTTAGGGCTTCACCTCCTCACCTGCTCCCCCCTCACCTGGCACCCATCACCTGGCCCCCTCACCTCGCCCCCTCACCTGGTACCCCTCACCTCGTCCCCTCACCTGGCCCCCTCACCTGGCCCCCTCACCTGGGCCTCTCACCTGGTACCCCGTCCCCTGGCCCCCTCACCTGGTACCCAGTCCCCTGGCCCCCTCACCTGGCCCCCTCACCTGGGCCCCTCACCTGGACCCCTCACCTGGTACCCCCTCATCTGGCCCTCTCACCTGGTACCCCCTCACCTGGCCCCCTCACCTGGCCCCTCACCTGGCCCCTCACCTGGTAAGCCGAGGCCCAGCAGGAGGCTGTAGTAGACCAGGGGCAGGAGGCCCAGGCCGCAGGCCCAGCCCGGGGACCAGGAGCTGTTGGCGGCGAGTGGGGTGTGCGTGAGCTCCATGGGCGCCGGCGCTCCCATGCGGGGCTGGGGAGCGATGCCTCCTCCGCGGGCCTGCGCCTCCCTGGCCGGCCGGCCGCCCGCTCTCCGGGTCCCTGCCCCCGCCCCGCTCCCTCCAGAGCGGAGCACAGCCTCGGGGCTCCCGTCTGGGTACCGATCCGCTCCAGCCAGAGCCCTGGCGGGGCTGGGGACCTTGCTCCCCACAGCCAATCACCACTGCCGGGCGGGTAGGGGGTGGGGGACGGAGGCGGGGGATCAGAGGAGGGGCTCCCTGCTGCGCTGGGGCTCCAGGGCCAGGTTAGGAGGAGTCCTCTGGAAACCCCAGGGAGGCGAGGGAGGAGCAGGCGCCCCGCTGTGGGAGGGGCGGTGGGGTGTGCCCTCTGCTCCCGCGGCCCCTTCCCCCCTCCCACGTGTCCTCAGCCTGATCCCCAGCCAGTCTCCGGAGGACTTCCCACCCAGGGCCAGGAGGGAGGCAGCAGAGCCAGGATGCTCAGATGTTCACTCCCTCCAGAGGCTGAGCCCAAGGGAATGTGTCTGTGTCTGAGTCTGCATGCGTTGTCTGTGTGCATGCATGTGTGTCTGTGCACACTCATGTATGTGTCTGTGCATGTGTCTCTGTGCGCATGCATGTGTGCGCACGTGTCTCTGCGCGCATGCATGTGTGTTGCATGTGTGTTGCATGTGTGTCTGTGTGCATGCATGTGTGACTGTGTGTCTCTGTGTGCATGCATGTGTGTCTGCGCGCATGCATGTGTGCTGCATGTGTGTCTGTGCGCATGCATGCGTGATTGCGTGTGTCTCTGCACACATGCACGTGTGTTGCATGTGTGTCTGTGCGCACGTATGTGTGACTGCAGTGCGTCTCTGTGTGCATGTATGTGTGTCTGCACATGTGTCTCTGTGCACATGCATGTGTGTGTCTGCTCGTGTGTCTATGCATGCATGTGTGTCTGTGTGCCTGTGACTGGTTCCAGAGCATGAGCCTCTGAGAGGGTGCGGGCTGGCTTAGGGAAGCCTCCTGTCAGGACCAACGCTACTGCAGCCTCTCAGACGCACACACCCATTCACAGACACACACGCCCACTCACACACACACTCACACACACACACACATTCACACACACTCACACATACACACAGCCACTCACACACATTCACACACACACTCACACACAGACACACACAGCCACTCACACACACATTCACACACACACTCTCACACACACATTCACACACACACTCTCACACACACATTCACACACATACACACTCACACACACACACTCACACACACACAGCTACTCACACACACACACTCACACACAGACACACACAGCCACTCACACACACACAGCCACTCACACACACAGACACACACACACACTCACACACACACTCAAACACTCACACACCCACAGAAACCCCCCACTCTCCTCCCACACACAGCCACTCACACACACACTCACACAGACACACATAGCCACTCACACACAGACACACTCACACACTCAGATACACACACCCACTCACATACACACACACACTCACACATACACACACACAAACACACAGCCACTCACACACACACACACACTCACACACACACACTCACTCACACACTCACACACTCACACACACACAGACACACACAGCCACTCACACACAGACACACTCACACACTCAGACACACACACACACTCACATACACACACACACACTCACACATACACACACACAAACACACAGCCACTCACACACACAAACACCCACTCACACACACCCACTCAAACACTCACACACTCACACACTCACACACACAGACACACACAGCCACTCACACACACTCACACAGACACACTCACATACACACACAAACACCCACTCACATACACACACACTCATACACAGACACACACACTCACACACACACACACACACACACACACACTCCCCCCCCCACAGCCACTCACAGGGGCATGCAGAGGGATGCCTTCATTCCACTCAGATACATGAAAACCAGGACGTCCCCACCACGGTGCACACACATGCCAGCATACACACTCACAGGAGCAGTGGGGTGCGGTCTAGTGTAGTGTGTGGAGGCCTGGAAGGTCAGGAGAGGGAAACGGTGGGTCTGGTTCCCTGGAACCAGGTCCTCCTCAGGCAGGCAGAGAAAGAGCCCCAGGCAGCTTTCCGGGCCACAGCAGACCTGCGGAGAAAGTCAAAGCTTTTCCGCCAGGCAGCGGGAGCTGTGGTGGCTCAGAGGAGCCACAGCGCCTCACATGGATGCCATGTCTATCCTTTCCCTAGTTCCTCCCGCCCCTGAGGTGGAGGGATCCCCACCCCTCAGGTCAGGAGAGGAAAGCAGGGGGAGCTGCTGTGCCCGCTGCACCCTGTTGAACAGGGGGGCTGAGGCCCAAAGGGACAGATTGTCCTTAGGCCCAGAGAGTGCAGGGCTGGCATCGCAGGCCGAGGTAGGTACTAAAATTTGGTTGTGAATTCTGTTGTTTAAATGTAAACAACCCCAAACAAAAACAAAACCAACCATGATGATAATAAAGCGGTGCCACTCATAGAGGCTCAATAAATAATTGTTTTAAACCCTAAACACTGGATTGGTCTGCAGTCAGCTAGTCAGAGACCAACACTGGGGCTGAGGAAGGGAAGAGATGGACCTGACAAAGCTCCCTGTCCATATGACACCCCTGTAACCATCCAGCCACAGGCTGTAGCCCTGGCTGCTCCCTCTGCATCGGGTGCCTTGTCTAGAAGGCCGCACTCATCTGCTGCTTCATCCCGTTCTTCAGGTCTTACCTTCTGGCCCCTCTCATGGAGGCTAGTCCTAAAAACCCCACTGAATTGAACTCCCACCACCCAGTGCCTCTCCCTGGCTTACTGCTTCTCACGGCCCCACTCTGGGCCACCATATGCTATTTATCAAGGCAGTCTTATCTTCCCCTCAAGGGGGCAGGCCCGTGGCATGTTTTGCTATGGTGACATCACTAGCTTTTACAGAGATGCTGCATGTGGCAGACTTTCAGGAGACACTGGGGAATGAAGAACCCTGTCGTGCTCACTGGCTGGACATGCAGGCAAGGGAAGGTGTGTTTCTCTTTGCTTGTTTGAGCACAGGTCACAGCATGGATGCACTAGGTTTGGGGAGGGGTACGATCTCAGGCTCAGCATGTACAACCTGATATGACCAGCCACTGTACGACGATGTGTGTGGCTTCCGGGCTGCAGCTAGACTTCTTATAAAACTAGAAACGTGGCCAGGCAGAGCTCCCGGGCTGCAGGGACTCCTGGGGAGCCTTATTGTGTCTGACTGCCCTTTCCCCGTACAGAGGGGATGAAGGACGCTGAGCCAGGAGGGGGCAGGGGCGCGTGCAGGCTGCAGTGTGGAGAATGGGGACGGGCCTGCAGCCTCTATTTGGCAGCCAGTTCCCCGAGAAATGGAGGGGCTTTCCATCGGATAAAGATCTGTGAGGCCTAGGACAGACCTTTGGTCCTAGGGAAAGGGCAGATGAGTCAATATCAAGGGTGGGTTTTGCCACCTGACTGGCTCTTTGAGACAATGGCTACTGGCACAGACAACAGTGGTGGCTAAGCCCCCCCTCCCCCATTCATTCTCTCAGAAGACTATTCTTTCAGGGACACAGGTGGGTGATAAGAGCTCACCTTTACTAGGAGATGCTGTGTTTTAATGCATCTTACCTCGTGCTTCCACTGGAAAGAAAGGACAGTTATCAGTCCCACTTTGCAGGTAAGAAAAGCAAGTCACAGAGAAGTTGGACAGTCTTCCGAAGGCGCCGGCTGGAGTTAGGTCCATGGCAGGAGGGCTTCAGAGGCTGCACCCTTACCACTAGGGGAGCTCCGTCCAGTGGAAGGACAAACCTACAGCCCAAAACTGCCACAAGATACGCTGTGGGTCCATGTGACACAAGGCAAGCCTGTCCTTCCTTGGCACTGTGTCCCCATGCCCAGAGCAGTGGCAGGACACTGTTCAGAAATAAATCTTAAATAAATAAACATGTAAACATAATAGGAATATACAAAGACTGTTGGGGGGGATTGCAAACTCAAATGTCTATAAGCTGAGGCAGCAATTAGCATGCCTGTGGCAGCACTAATGCACATCTTTCTCTTTTATAAAGAAACTAGGGGCCCGGTGCATGAAAACATTTCTGCACTGGGGGGGGTGGGGGGGGGAGGGGCAGTGGGGAACGGGACCTCTTGCAATCTGGGACCCCTCGGGTAGGGTCCCTAGGCCTGGCCTGAGGTCATGGCCTACCCTTCCCCTAATGCTGGCATCTGGCCCCGCCCCCACCACTGCCACTGCTTGCCATCTCCAGCACTGCCCCCTTCACGCCTCCCCCGCTGGTCACCTCCCTCTGCAGGTGACAGTCCTGGGAGGTGATCGCGTAGCTGGCCGGGGCCTCCCACTGCGGGCTGATTGCTGGCAGGGCCCCCAGTCAATCACCCTCAGAGGGAGGCCTGCCCCCGCTGCAGTGCTGCTGGCCACTGTCCTGGGCCCCTCTTTTTTTTTTTTTTTTTTTTTTTTTAAGTAAGAGTAATGTTACTGAGTGATGCAGAAATGAGTACAATGAAGGGTTTATAAGATGGAAATGCACCACACCCCTTCCCTAGTACTTAGAAGCTAAACAGCCATAACTGCTGAATATCTGCTCGTAGCAAACAAACCATAGCATATTTATACTGTATCATATCAAGTGATCATAGAAATCCATTTGTATAAAACATGTTTTTGTAAAACATATGTTAATAAAGAAAGTATAAAAAGCATGTGCAGTTGAAAGCCCTGCCAGGGCAGCCAGCCTGTGGACAGTCAGTGAGCATGTGCTTTGGAGGGGCACCCGTGCCTCGTGCCCACGGCACCTCCCGCAGGGCTGGTGAGGGTAGGACTGCCACTCCGGCAGGACTGAGCTGGACCGCAGTGGGCGGGAACAGCAGGGCCTGGCACTGTGCCCTTCTCCAGCCTTGCATCAGGATCAGGGTCAGGGTCAGGGCCAGGGCTGGGGGCAGGCAGATTGTAGTTTCACTCTGAGTTCCGTACTCAGGCTAATTTTGGTTGCAACTCATGGCTTTTCCCGGCTGCTCGGAGGTCCTCTGGGTGGGTGCCCTGGTGGAGAGGCCAGAGAAGTGCCCACAGCTGCCGGTTGGCATCTGTCTGGCCCAGAGCCTCTGTCCTGCCTCCTGCAAGCCTGGCCCCAGGCAAGACAGCCCTCCTCCCTCAGGACTACTTTGGTCTCAGCACTTGGTCCTGGGTTTCATCAGCCTGGTTTTCTCCTGGTGTGGTGATCCAAGTTTCACAAAAACCTGGCGATGCTGGCCGTGCTGAGCCGTATTGAAGATCTTTGCATGCAGCAAGGAAGAGCCCTCTGGGACCCTCCTCCTCTGCCCTCTCCTCATCTCCTCCTCCTCCTCTTCCTCCTCCAAGGCCATGGTCACTTCTTCTCCAGCTGCTGCAGCAGTGGGCTGCCTTCGGAGTTGGGGGTCTTTACGCTGTTGGTCCCGATGATGCAGGGGAGGCAATGCCGACTGAGCATCAGGATGAGCTACTGCCACTCCTGCCTCAGTCCTCCTTCTGGTTTTCAGCCCCACATTCATGAGCTCCAGCCACTCAGATTCCCGCTGCAGACACTCCATCTGCTCCGTCTTCTTGTTCCAGCAACGGACTGCTGCCACTTTGTTCTTTTCCCGGCACCTTTTCCTCAATTCCTCTTTCTCATCCAGCTCACTTCTCACAGGCTGAGGCCTCTTGCCCAGTTTCACCTCCAGGAAGTGCAAAGGGGCAATCATGGCCCCAGTGTTGTGGATGTCAGCGTATTTCAGCTCCTCTGCAGTCGGGGCGGAGCTGGGGACTCTGGTCAGAGGGCTGAGACCTGGCAGAGAGCCCGCCGTCACAGAAAGGTCCGGGATCTGCCCAGGCATCATAGCAGGAGGAGCGGCAGTCCAGCCCTGCAGAAGCCACGGGCAGAGGTGGCCACCCTGGCTCCGGGCCAGGCTGCAGGTGCCGTGCCCGCTCAGGAGCCACCGAGGCACCGGCCCCACCCTGCAGTGTCCACCACCGCCAGGCCTCCCATTGCAGCTTTCCCCGACCCGCGGGGCACAACAACGTGGGGAGAGGGAGGACCTGTGGAGGATGAAAAGAAGGGACAGGGGAAACGGAGAAATGGAGGCAAGACAAAGTTCTGATCAAGCCTCAAACTTTATTTTTGGAACAGCAGTATATATACAGCAGGAACAAAGCGGGGCAGGGTTGCCTACGCGGCGGGGTCTTTGACAGTGTATAATTGGTTCAGGCACTGAGTGACAAGGTGGTAAGGTATCTGGCAACACAGGATTGGCTAACTGCCAGGGCGGCGTAACATTCCAAGGCCGGGCTAGCTATGGGGGAGGATCAGGAAGGGGGCATTGCAGAGATCCTCTGGAGCAAGATGTGCTAAGTGGCAGGTTATCTTTAGCTTCTGGCCAAACCCGCAGGGCACCGCATAACTTCTGCTAGAAGGAACTTAATTCTAAGATGGAGTTGTATTTTCTTAAGACGGAGTTGCTTGTCTCAACTCTGATGGCTCCAACAGCAGCTGCCAATGTCCCTTCTGCAGTCCATGGTGGGTGGCCTGAGTCTCCCTCTTTGAGGCAATTTTGATCATGGGGCTCTGCCTGCCTGCCTTATCACCCCTAACCACTCACCTGCCTGCCTCATCGCCCCTAACCACTCACCTGCCTGCTAAAGTACCCCTAACCACTTGCTGAAGGGCGGGGCCAGCCTGGGCAAAGGGGCCGTGGTGGTTCTGGTGTCTGGTGAATCCACCATTTCGGTCGGGCTTTTATTATATTGGATATGCTCTCTCCCATTTACAATTGCATAGAAACCACACCTAGGAATACATTTAACCAAGGAGATAAAGGATCTGTATTCAGGAAATTGTAACACACTGAAGAGAGAAATTGAAGAAGATACAATAAATGGGAGCATATTCTATGCCATAGATTGGAAAAATTAATATGATTAAAACGTCCATTCTGAGGACAAAATGGCGGCAGAGTAGACTGACGTGTCCCAAGCCTTGTCCCAGAGCAGACAGAATGACAGCTGAATCCATAACATTCACCCCAAATTGGCAAGAGCGACACAGCTGTGACACAATTCCAGCCCGGAAGGGCGGAGGGTGCTGGAGAAAGAGGGAATCTAGGATCTGGGCTGAAGAGAACTGCGAGGCCTCTGAGCCCAGAAAGGAGGGGGAAAGCACAGCGAGCCAGGTCCCTGGGACAGGTGTGGCGTCTGGCTGTGGAAAGGGGTCCGCAGGGCAGCGGGACCACAGGGGGTTCTAGATCTGGCCCAAGTCACAAAGACAGCCCAGAGGGGCAGGACAGGAGCTTGCAGAGGCCGTCTGTCCGCTCTGTGGCTGTGCTTTTCTTCACCGAACCTCGTTTGTAAGCCCTCTCGGACACGGACACGCTCCGGGGCTGCGGTGCAGAAGGTGCAGACTCGTGCGTCCGGGAAGAGGCGGGAGAGGAGAGGGTCTCGGAGGAGTGGCGACAAGTCTGGCGCTGAGTCGTACCTGATGCCTGGGGCCTGGGCGGCCACTTTCTCCTGAAGAGCTAGCCCTCCCTGCAGTCTCCAGGCGCCAACACAGCCATGCCCAGAAAGCACCTGCAGGGCACACAGTCCCTGAGCCCGCAGGACCGGCTGAGGAGGGGCCTGCAGTCCAGCAACAGGAGCCTGAGAGGCCCGGACAGCCCAGGAGACTGGATCTTAAGCCAGCCAAGGAACAGCTCGGCACCTTTTCATTTTCATTTCTATTTTGTCGTCTCTTTTTTCTTTATTTTCCTCTTTTCATTTATTTCTTTACTTTCTATTATTTTCCCATCATCCCAATTTATTTTATTTTTCCAATTTTTAAATCAATTTTTAAAAAATTATTATTATTATTTTCTTCCTTCTTATCCACTCATCCTCTTTCTACTTTCTCTATTCTGAACTGAGGTCCTCCCCATACTCATTCAATTCTTAACCTTACTTTCTGTATATAAGATTCTGCCCCCACCCTCTTGACTGGGTATTGGTGTTTGCATGTTTTGGTTTGTCTGTTTGTTCTCCAATGTTTCTCCATATATATCATATAAAAAATTATTTTTTCTTTTTCTTTTTTTCCTTTTCTCTCAACCATTTTATTCTCTCTTCAATATCATTTGTGCTCTCTTTTCTCTTCCCTAATTCTCTTTTCTCAGTGGTCACTTATAGTGAGGTTATTGGAGTTGTGAGTACATTCGTGTTTTGTTCCCTTTATGTCTTGCTGAGGTGAATTTTATCCTATCTGGACAATGCGCTAGAGGGCAAGCCACATAACCAGACACTGGGGCCAAAACTCCATCCGAGAATCCGCGAACAGGTCAATAAAACTCCAGACCCAACCACAGAGGCACGAAGAAAGCAGCGGTGAGGCAGACAGGGAGGGAGGGAGCAGAGGAGGAGTGTGTGGTTGTGTGGAGTGAGTGTGAGTGTGTGTGTGAGTGTGTGTGTGAGTGTGTGTGTGTGAGTGTGTGTGTGTGTGAGTGTGTGAGTGTGAGTGTAAGTGTGAGTGTGTGTGAGTGTGAGTGTGTGTGAATGTGTGTGTGTGAATGTGTGTGTGAGTGTGTGTGTGAGTAAGTGTGTGTGTGAGTGTGTGAGAGTGTGTGTGTGTGTGTATGGTGTGAGTGTGTG